>BSDZ01000031.1:0-600000 GCA_030268105.1 Volvox africanus | reverse complement strand
CCGACGGACTGAAATCGTCTCCAGGATTTCTGGGGGGTTGCGTGCGAGCTGAATCGAGCAGAAGCAGAGCAGCAGAGTCGAACGGAATAGAAGAGTGGAAGGAATTTATGCAGGAAAACCCATGTGGTGGATGATGGCGACTTGCACCAAAAGACGGCATGCATGAGACGCACGGAAGGGTTAAGTACATGCTGAGCCTGGGCTCTAGTCCATGATCCAGTGGGGTGGTGGGTTTCGTAGAACTTTTGACATTTGTCAAAGGCCCTTTAAGTTTGCGCTTTTCATCCTCTCACAACAACGAAAGCTTGAAGCTTGCGCTTAGGCCAGGTTAAGACCCACGGCTTCGTTATCAACACCGATGAGCAGTGTATGCAACTTTGGGCAATTTACCATTGGATGGACTAAATGGTCTGGTTTGAATGCGACCGCGGCATTTTTTAACCTTAGCTCGGGCCAACAGCGCGAGAAATGAGAACCTTATTCGCGTATTGAGTCTCCGGTTGCATTCACAGGAGACGATTTCATCTTGCAACTGCATCATTAGAGAATCTCTTTCCAGGAAGCTAGCTCTCAAAGTCAGCGTCATCACCTTTAGTAGGCAAGGCGTATGCACCCAACGAAAACCCATTCTTAACTTAATTAAAATATTTATTCTTATAGACTGATGCTAAAGAGCTTGCGTGCTGTAAAGACCATGTTTGAGGGTGGAAGTCTGCAAGTAGATTCTTTTGGGGAGCAACGGTGCGTTCATGTTGCACTCGCCATAATCTAATTGAACGAATAATAAACAAAATTTAACCGTCAAAAATGGAAGATATATCTCTGATAGCGGCAGGCAGATGGTCTTGCGGTTGCACGACAAAATCGCCGGGATAACAATCTGGTTGCGGTCCGAGCGTACGGCGACGACGAACTGGCAAAATCTTATACTCCCTCGTCCCACTTTTGCCAGCCCATCGAACAAAATGAGTCTCCTTATTCGTTCTGAGGCTAAAGATGCGCGAAGCGCTTCACAATGCAATTCGTCAACTGTATGCTTATGCATCGCAAAACCAACACAACGGTACAAACACAATTTTTTCGATTTTGGAAAGGAATTTTGGTGGCGCACCGCGTTTACGGCTCGCTATGAGGTCCAGTTCTGATGGAGGAGGCTAAAGGGCCAAAGCCGGGCCTCCAAGCGTCGCAGCCTATGCAATCTCAACAACCTACTGGACCGCCAAACGCTCCAAGCACCTCGGCGCAGCAGCCCCTTAACCAAGAGGCGCTTAGAATAAAGGTGCGCAGTTTACCCGGGTACAAGAACGATTTCCAGAGTTCGTCGCACAACGCGGGTTCGGGTCAGGCTGTGGTCGTTAGAAAGCTTAGCACATAAACACCTTCTGGCATGATGCCAGATAAACCCGTAGCAAGCACAGAATGTATATCTCTTGACACCAACTGTGAAATATGTCAAGCAAGTCAGGCATACCTGTATCCGGGCCGAAATTGCCCAACGAAGGCATGAAAAACACCGCTGCCCCAGGCTCGGAAGCCCTACATCATAACGAAGCAAAGAGAAAAATGGACTGAGGAGGAGCACACCAAGTTTTTGGAGGCCCTGAAACTATATGGTCGCGCTTGGCGAAAAATTGAGGGTAAGAACGGTGGCCCTCAAGGCGCAGGTTTTGCATCCAGAAGTTTTGATGTTCTAATGAGTCTTCTATATATTCGGCCTTCGTATTTGAGCAAGGGAAGCGTGTGGACAGTTGAGAGGGGATTTCAGTTTGATGAGGTTCCAACCACCGAGCCTCCATTGGCCTCCCCTACCTCTGCAAAACCCATACTTCAATTTAATTTCAGAGCATGTGAGCACCAAGACGGCTGTTCAGATCAGGAGCCACGCACAAAAGTTCATTAACAAGCTCGAGCGAAACAAGGACACGGGGTCAACGGAGGATGGTGAGTCCTGCCCGGCATTCCAAGGCGAACACATGGGGGGATGATGACATGACTCACGCCGTAAAAGATATTTCCGCACTGGGGAAAGATCCCTGCCTGTGCAACAGAGGGACCCGGCTTACGCACTGACACCCTTGATCCTGTGTCGTCTTCATGCATCATGGGGACAAGCTGATCTGGGTCTCCAAGCACGTCATGCTATTAGCAACTGTGCTTACAGCTGACGGAAAAGTGGCGTTGACATAGAGTTGTTGCTTTATGGTGGATCAACACATGCTCAGTTGTATGCTCTTGAACTGCGTCGACTGCTATGGTGATTACAAACAACATGAATATTAACATAAAAATTGTAAAAATAAAAGGAAAAAATTAAATACAGTTTTGGCAGTTGACAGCGCGGCCTTAATCTGGCAACGAACCACCCGTCGTGAGACTTCCATAATCCATCGAAACTTAGACGCCTATACCCGTCCATCTGTCTGTCCGTCTGTCTTTCTCCCCGTCCTGCGTGTCTTGACCTATTCCATCAGGATAAGGCCCACAGCGCCTGCGTTCGTGCTTTTGGACGATCGTGCGCCCTCAATAGAACATACATTACGGCCTGTTCTTACCCTGCCTGACACTGCAGGAGAGGGCATCAGCATTCCTCCCCCCCGTCCAAAGCGGAAACCTTCCAGGCCTTACCCACGCAAGGAGTCGATGATGCAGGACAACAGCGGCAGCGCTGCCGCCGATGCCAGCGGCATCAATGGCGGCGGCGGTGGCGCCCCCACTGTGACCCAAGGCGGCGGCACCGGCGGCGGCGGCGGATCTGCCGGCGCCGCTGCGAACGGCCAACAGCACTCCGTACCAGCGCAACCACGGTCCGCTCAACTAACGCAGCCGCCCATCGCCGGGTTACAGCACCTGCATCTGCAACTGCCAATGGCCTTTCAAGCTGCACAGCCACGCACACCGGCGGCCGCAGCCGCTGTTGCTGCAGCGGCTGTGAAATCGCAGCAGCAGCAGCAACAACAACAACTACAGGATCGACAACAATCTTCGCATTATGCCGAGGTGACAGATGCGACGGTCGCAGCGGTAGCGGCTGCTGCCTCAGCGGCGGCGGCGGCCGCTGCGGCGGCAGTGGTGGCGGCAGCGGGACAGCAGGTCCAGGCTCACTTGCAGGTCGGTAAGGGGAAAGTAAGGGCCCAATTGCTACATCCCAATTGTTAGCATCCGGATGTGGGTATTCATCCAAAAGCCCACGACGTGTATTTTCTAGATACACGGTGCATGCTGGGTAGTGGGGTTTGGTACTCATCTATTGTGCCAACAACCGGTGAGTGAACGTTTTGTATGCTCTTGGATGCTTTTGTACGCTTGGGATGCAGGGTAAAGATCTGTTTTAAAATTCTCTGCACGATTTGCCTAGCCGCGCCATTTATTGTTTTCGCATTATTTTTTATTATATCTTTTTTGCTATTTATTGTTTATGTCGCTTCTATTTAAGCCAAATCGCATCGGAAAGATCTTTCCATCGAGGTGGCTGGGGCAAACGGCAAAGGGAATGGAACCTTCTTTGTCGCGCATAACGGCCAACACAGTTGCAGGCGTTCAGGGACACCTGGCTGTGCTTCCACCGCCTAAAGCCCGCCATTCGAATCCATCTCCGCGGTCCTTATGAGCGGCCACGTGCGCTGTCGCTGCGTTTGTCACCCTTGGCTTGATTTCCGCCCCTTAGTCCCTTCCATGTTTTGACGGTTTTCAGTACTCACTCCAACCCTCAGTGCGTATATTGGCCGCTACCCTAAGCTACCTTTCCTACCCCCGTCTTAACCCTTCGCAGGCGCACCCTCCTCAGGGGTTTCCGTTTTTCGGCATGCCTCCGTCTTTGCTAGCACAGATTACGCTACAAAACTCTGCGCTGGAGGTACGGCAAGGATACGGCACCTACGCCAGTCATAGAGAAGAATACGTCAATTTGATCGGTTAGGTTCCCAATTTTTTCAATTTCTGGGTTTACTTGTGGAACCCCGTGTGAGATGACCGATGATTATGGCGCAGAGCACACTCAGCTTCACGGCGCAAGTTTCAGTGGTCTCAGATTTATTTCCAATGCTCTCCTCTCTTTCGAAACGCTCCTGCATTGCTCCCGCTCTGCAATCATGTGCAGGGTATGCCCTGGGCCGGCACCAGCAACGGCAACGGCACCGATGCTGGCAACGGTAGTGGCAGTGTTGTGGGCGGCATCCTGCCCGCCCATCGAACCGCCAACGGTAACGGCGCCGAGGGGGGCGGCGTGCACGGCCGCGCATGGTCCGATCCGCCTGAGGGGCCCTTCTGGACATTATCGCCCCCGGACAGGGGCCACTACCATCACCACCCGATGCATCACCATCATCACCACCATCATCACCACCAGCGACGCCACAGCATGGACAGGTCCCAACAGCAGCAGGTAGGGATTGAGACAGAGAACGCATTCAGCCGATAATGAAGCTTGGGTTTATGCAAGGCTTGTATAAGGATGTGTAAGCACGGAGGCACTCTGTTGGGCGGTGGGAGATGGTCAGGAACAGCATGCGTACGCATGAACCCACGTATGAACAGCATCTCTAGGCATGCACATACACGGGTTGACAATCTTTGCCATCCCTCACCGTTTCCCCTGTGCCCTTCCCCACTTCTTTATTCCGTTGATCATCTGCGGCTGCTCTCGCTCGGCATGCCGCTTAGACGCTCGCGGAGGCCACCGCTACAACCACCGACGCAGAGAACCCCACGGCCATGTTACTGGCCGGTGACCTGATGGCGCTGGGGATGGGTGTTGGCGGCGGTCAGGAGTCCCGAGGGAGTGACGGCAACAGTGTCGTGACGGAACGCGACGGCGAGCAGGGCGGCGACGAGGGCGGTAGGGACGGCGCGGGCGATGATACCGGGCCCGATGCGGGTGCGGATGATCGGGAGCAAGCGGCGCAGAGCAACCGGCTGGACCTGAGCAAGGTGGGCGGCCCCGTGGGCTACTTTTCGTCCCCAGCGTTTGGTGTGAGCCTGCCTTGTGTGTATTCTGGCACGCTCTGAAAAGCTGTTAGCGCGGTGAGGTGGCGGATGTTTGCAATTTTGTTGTGTGTGTGTAAGGGGGTGCGTGTGACAACTTTGTTAGTTTTATGTTGTCGTGTGTATGTGTGTGTATATGTGTGAGTGTATGAACGGGTGTTACACTGTGGGCGACTTACCCTGAGAGGACAAGCACCGGGGGCCCTGACCGATGATGTATGTATGTATGTATGTATGTATGTATGTATGTATGTATGTATGTATGTATGTATGTATGTATGTATGTATGTATGTATGTATGTATGTATGTATGTATGTATGTATGTATGTATGTATGTATGTATGTGCACACGCACGTACTCTGGCGTGACTGATAGGGATATTAAAAGGACCTTGTTCGCGTGTTGCTATCTCTTCATTGCATGATCCTACTGCTTCTATTGACTCTACTACCCTCTTCCACTTGCTCTTCTGGGTTGTGATGTCTCCATGCCCATCGTGTTGCGCACAATCGTGACAATTCTGCCATATCACTTCTGGGTACCGCATCTAAACTCGTTTTCTGTCTCCTCTCTGCCTGTACCAATCTCATTGCAATCGATGCTAGTATCCCTTCAACCCAAACTGACATTTTAGTTTTTATTTCGGATTGCAAATCCGCGGGCCCGTTAATTATTTCATTATTTCATTGTTTCTTCCATGTTCTTCTGTACCCGCAGTGGGCCGTCGTGGATCCCCAGTCGGATCTGGACCAGCAAGGCAGTCGTGCACTGCAGTACTGGCAACTGCTAGGTCAGTACGGCAACAGTGGTGTACAAAGATGCACAAACGGTGGCGGAAAACAACGGATCCCTAACAAGGATATCCTCGGTAAAACATTGTTTGCCGCGATGTATTTTAGTATATGATGCTAGCGGTGAATGAACCAGGAGGAAAAGAACTCTATTTAGAATCATCTTTTGCTTATTTTGCACCCATGCCGTACTTCGGCCCACTTGGACAATTATGTCTTGCTCCTGTCAGGAATGATTGACAGCAGCCGGCCCACACTCACTGGGGGCCCTGGTTCCGGAGCCCATGGAGGGGGTGTACGCGAGGGCCATGGACACTTGCATGTCCACAACCTTGGCCATGGGCACGGCGTTCTGAAGAAGTCGCTGAGCAATAGCACGAGCACCACGGGCAGCGGCGGCGCGGGTCTACGTGCCAAGGGCGTTGGTGCTAGGACCCATGGGTCACTCAAAGAAGCTCCGGCGAGCTTTCTTCGAGATCAGCACAAAAAGGTGCGTGAATCTGATAAGAACGATGTTGCGTTTAACTGCTTTATCAACAGAGGAAGACGCGTGCACCAAACCGAGTAACGCGGAAATTCAGGTAGCTTTTGGACAAGTGGGAGCAGCAGAAAACTGCTTTGCTTGCGGGATAAGCACCTTCATACAGGCTAGGGAAATGATTTCGAAGTAAAGACTAGGATAAAGTTTGCAATCAAGTGCGTTGGGAAAATGGCCGTAGACATGTTGCATACATTTGCTGGACACGCTGGCTGGAGGGCTGGAGGCTGGAGGCTGGAGGGCCGACGCATATGCAGATGGCGACGAGGAGAGGGCCTCGATTTAATATAACCGGACTATATTATCGATGGACGGGAGGGGAGAGGAGGGAGGGAATGGAGAGGAAGGACGAAGCAGCTCCGAAACCACGACGCACCCCAGGCTTTCGCGCCACTCTCTGGGCATTTGGATCCGGCAAAGCCTCCATCGCTGAAGGCTCCGCCTCCACCTCCGTTCTCGTCCAACGGTCCCGCTGTCTTTGACAACAGGTTACACCGCGGAACACGTCTCCGTGCGGCAGCGATATGAGCGGTATGGATCGCAGCCGCCGACACCACCATCACCATCTGATCCACAACCACGACCACGAGCCCACGTCCCCGTCCATGCGGGACGCAGGGGGCGGGGGCGGCGGCAAGGCGACGGGTCTGGGCGGTGGTGGAGGTGGAAGAGGCAGCTCCGATACCAATGGCAGTGACAGCCGGTTGAGGGCCGCGAGACACGACCCGGAGAATCGGTAAGCGTAGAGGGCTGGCGCCTAAAAGGAGGTATAGGTATACATGTGTATGTGGGGGTTCATGGAAAACATCGCATAAGTTCCCGATGCGTGCGCACCTGTGTGTGTAAAAATGAATATGATATGTTAAATGAATATGGTGTGTGTACCGTTCGTTACCTTGAACGAGCCCGGCGAGCGAATGGTCGGACACCAGAGGCCGTAGGTGTTGCTTACTAAGTTACGTGGGGGTGGTACAGGTGCCAAACAGGCTAAGACCAAACGAGGACAAGAAAGCCCTGGGTGGTTGGAGTGGGGTTGTGTTGGGCAGGGGTGCGACAGGCCAGCCTGAGCTGACAGGATTGTACGACGGTGCGGTGCGGTGCCGTACCGAACATGACCTATCTGTCCACGGATCTGATGGTAGACTGCACGTGCGGTTGCTTGTGTTACGCGCAGGGAAGCCCAGGGATCCAACCCGACGAACACACATAACGGTAATAACGGTAACGGTAATGGAAGCTCGGGTAACGGATCCAACGGCAACGGTAACGGAAGCGGATCACAAGGCAACGGGTCGCAGGTGAGGCGCGGAGGCACTCATGATGTTTGCGCCACAGTCGCGTGACTAAAGGATGCCAGCTTTAGTTATGATGGTACGCTGCTGGTGATAATGTTGTCAGGGTTGTAAGGTGTTAGGTGGGGAAGACGAAATTTGGTGGCGTCGTTGAGCCGCAGTCAGATGCTTGCCGGTGGCGAGACTACTGATACGTCTGGAGTTCATGAGTAACGCAAGCAAGAAGTGCGACAGACTTACATGAAAATCGGTATTTGTGGATGTGTGGAGGGTTTCGGAGTTTTCATTTCACAGGAAGTATATTTTGTTATTGGCGTCTTTGCAAGTGTGGCAGTTCTAGGTTTATCTGAAGTCCTTGTTTGGCGTTACGTGTCGCCCAGCAGGGTAACGGAAATGGCAGTTCCGGTAACGGTAACGGCAGCAGCGGCAACGGTCACAGTGGCGGCAACGGCCACAGCGGCGGTAGTGGCGGCGATGGCGGCGGCGGTAGCGGCGGCAACGGCAACGGCCACAGTATAAAGGACAGCAATAACCCCGTATTTAACGGCAACGGGTATAGCAGTGGTAAGTCTCATGCGCGCGTCGCTAAGTGCGGCTTGCGTAGCTTACTGGGAGAAGATGAAGTGGCGTCCAGTCGAGTTGGGTCGCGCGGCGTGGAGTGCAGCTTCATTGTGGTGTGGAGGAGAAGGTTGCGGAGTGGCGGCTTGCAATGGTGTTGCATGGGTGTGGAGACACATACGATGGACGGACGGACGGACGGACGGACGGACGGACGGATGATGGGCGAAACGATGCAAGGCCTGGAGGCGCACCGAAGACCCAAGGAGACCGACCGGAAGGTTCGGATCTGCTATGGAACGTGCATACACTGGAACCCATATGGCCGTTGGAATCCATAATCATGGTCATCGGCCTTTGCTTGTTCTCGTAGGAATGACGGCAGCCCGCTTCGCTGACACCGTTGCCGCCTTCCCCCGCCCACACCCGGCGTCTCGCTCCCTTCCCCGCCGCCTCCGGGTTGATGCTATTTACAACCCTCCTCCGCCTCCTTGCTGCTATAGAGCGTCTATTCCCCGTACCCCGCCACTGCCGTGTGTTAACCTATCCCCTTGGTGTTAACCTATCCGCCTTTGCATTTATTTCCTTCCCATGCAGCCAACGGAACCAGCCAACACCATTCCCATCACCATCACCACCACAGCCACCCCACGCCCCGCTCTCCCACCTACGATGCCGGGCGCTACCCTGCAAGGCGGGAAACCCGTGACCGAGACGTCAATGGGGCCTCCGGCATCGGCGCGCAGCCTCCGAGCTCTGCGGAAGGCGACACCAATGGCATGTGTGCGGGGCAAGCGGCTGGGACGCCCGTTGGCGGAACTGGCGGCAGCGGCAGCGGCAGCGGCGATGGCGATGGGGGCGCCGACATCGGAGGCGGAGGTGGAAGCGGCCCGGCTGGAAGGACTGCCAGCGGTGGTAATGCTGTACCTACAGGCAGCGATGCGGCGGGGTACGGTGCTAGCACCCGGGGTCCCCGCCTTGGCGGCCCCTGCGGCAAAGGGCAATCAGGAGTCGACGCCAGCGCCGGCGGCAGCGGCAGTGACGGCAGTGGTGGTAAAGGCAACGGTACTGGCAGCGGCGGCAACGGCAGTGGCCGGACGGACGGCGGTAGCGTGGGAGGCGGTGGCCCGGGGCGGCTGACGGGGCGCCCTTGCAGTGGAGGGGGGGCCTGCGGCAACACTCTCCGGCGAAGTCAAGGCGTCGGGGGTATCACGTTGGGACGCGCCGGATCCGCCTTTACAGTTCCCCCGCCGTCATCGAAGTCACGTGGCGGCAGCAGTGGCGCTGGCTGCGGCGGCGGCGGGGGCGGGGTTGGCGGCGGTGGCGGTGGCGCCGACGTGAGCAAGATGCAATCGCTGCTGGCACAGCTACAGGTTCATGCATCGCTAGCCTCATATCAGACCCCTCCCGCTGGCTTGTCGCCGAGCTTCACCCAGCGTGCACTGAACACGCCGACGGTGGCGGCGCAGCCCTTCTACAAGACGTCCACAGCCGCCACCAGTACTGTGCATCAAGGACTCCTGGGTACCATGCAGCAGGCAGTGGCGCTGGCTGCACAGCCGATGCCGGCGCAGCCGCCTGTGGCCGCGGCGGCGACAACCGCGGCGTCAATGGCGGTCGCCACCAGCAAGCTTGTACTGCCCGGCTCCGCCGCCGACGTGTTGGCAGCGGCGCTGACGCAGATAGCGCAGGGCGCATTTCCTGCGCGATCTTCTGACGTACCGGAGCTTCCGCCTGTGGCGCCACTTGATCCGGGGCTGGTAACCTCGGCGGCAGCGTCGGCATCGCCGGCCACTGGAGGGATGAGTAGCGGCATGGCAGCAGTAGCCGCCGCTGCGGCTGCTGCCGCCGCCAGCGGCATCGGCGCCGGCGGTGCACTTGGCGGCTCCACCGCGTCAGCGAACGCGACAGCGGCATATGCGCAGTTGTTAGCTGCGGTGGCGGCTCAGTCACCGAGATCGGATATCGGGGCGCTGCACTGCTCATCGTCGTCCGCACAAGATGCACTGATGCAGGATGTGCGCGGGACGGCAGGAGCCTCTTGCCATCCGGCGGTGAGCACCGTCAGCAACGGTGATCGTGGCGGCGCCGCAGACTGCGTCAGCGCATGGGCCGGAGGGGCAACGACAGTCGCAGCGGCAGCGGCGCCACTAGGGACGCAAACTCGGCATGCGTCACGGCAAACCACGCCTCTTGTCATGGCCGCCTTGGCTGCAGTGCAGCAGCAGCAGCAGCAGCAGCAACAACAACAACAACAACAACAAACGGTGTCTGCAGCGGCGGCAATAGCAGCAGTAGCAGCAGCGGCGGCGGCTGCAGCAGGGGCTCAGCCGCAGGCCTGTGCGCAGCTAGGGGGCTCTCGGCCTTTCAACGGTGGCAGTAGCAGTGGCGGCGGCGCGCAATGCGGCAGTGCTTGCGGCGGCGGTGTTCCGGCCAGCCTGTCGCCGATGACGGGTGCAGAGGCATCGGGCAATTTGCGAGATACCAAAACATGCTCCGGTGGTGCGGCGGAGGGGCGGCGGCGGGCATCTCTGGATTCGGACGCTGATCGGGAGTTCACGACGAGGCGGAGTGGCGGCGCAGCCGCCAGCACCAGCGGCGGCAGCGGTGGCGGCCTAACCCGGCCGCAGCTACGGCACAAGTCCCCGGGCGGTGGCCCTTCCTGGAGTTTCCAACAACAACAGAGCCCAGCTCAGCCGAACCCGCCTTCTGTACGGTTACAGCTTACGCCGCCGTTGGTGTTGCTACGACAGCAATCGCAACAGCAGCAGAGCAGCACGCTTATGCGGTCCGTACCCTCGCAATCGCTGCTGCCACGCCCCACTACGGGCGTCACCCAGCTGGACGATTTCCAGAGGGGGGAGGCAGAGACGGGGGCTGCAGTCATGCCGCCACCGAGTGCCCTCAAGCGCCTGCCGTCGGTGGGAAGGCCAGGTGACTCCGGCGATGGCGACACGCCGAGCCCGGCCCGGAAGCGGCAACACCAATAGCTGACGGACGACAACAGCGCGAAACATCGCCTTTCCTGGTAGCGCCCGGTCTCTCCTCACAGCATCTCGCAGCATCTCGCCGCGTCTTGCCTCGCTGCTGCAGATGATGATGAAAGTGATGAATACTTGGCGGATGACAGGGTGACAGGGACAGGCGCTGTTGCGAACATGGATATGATTATCGCCGACAGTGTGGCGCAGCGCAGTGCGCGGTTGTGCCGCATTTAAATTTTTTAGGTGAGAGATTAACCTAACGAATGCCTCCGAGTTGGGGCGTCGCTACTGGATAAGCTCGCACCCACCCCAATCCCAGCAGGCTCCCATCCACTTCCCCGTCCATTTCCCCTGCCACTGAGACTGCGATTTCGACGGGCACTGATGAACGCTGGCCACCGCAGCCGCTCTTGGTTATGGGGGTTGGTTACCTTGACACGGGGTAATACACGTCAGGTGTACGGTCTTGCAGGCTATGGTGTGTTTACATGTGCATGTGAGTGGGGGGATGCGCGTATGTGTATTGGCATTGGAGCGGTGCTGCTTATGAGAAGACTTCAAGATGAGGAGATGCGAACATCAGGAGTTTAGTGCTGCCATAGGGCCCGACGGACACGGAGACACGTTGTACCGCGAAAAGCATCCGTGAATGGAGGCTTGTGCGTATGTCAGGGGGAGGAAGGTGGAAAGGGGCTGGTCTGGCTGCAGAGGGTGACGTCCAGGCATGCTGCCTTTCATTTGGCGGTCGCCTGAAAAGTGCAGGCTGGGAGCCGGAGGGGGGGCTTGCCCATTTCTTCCGTGTCGCGCTCCGGGGGCCGGCATTGCAGACCAGTGCGTGGGCAGGAGGGAGCGAGGGAGGCAGGGGGTAGTGAGAACCGGTGCATGATGGTGGGATGCGGCAAATGATGTCCCATCATTAAGATATCTTTGTCGACATTTACGAGTTGGCGGTAGCATCAGCGGCGGCAGTAGCGGGCGGCAGTGGGTACTCGGGGGGAGCGGTGTAAGCGCTCGCTGTTGCTGTGTTTGCAACATGAGGCTACAGTCCTAGTTGTAGCTGTGCGGAAAGCAGAAGCCCAGAGGTCAGTGACGAGCGGCAGGTGGAGCCAGCCATAGCTAGGGAGGAGGAAGGAAGAAGGTAATACACGGGCGAAGGGTATTCGATTATATTGGAGGCGGTGGTGCGGGTGGTGTTGAATCCAACCTGACCAGAAACTCCGTTTTGGGGTGAGATGGGTGAGATGGGGGTTTGTACGCTGGGGGCGGCCCGATCGTTTTCGGGGGGGGGCGTTCCACGCATCCTCATGGAGTGCGAGAAAACGGGCGTTGAATTGGTACTGAGGCGCCTGAAACAAGGCTCAGGGAACTCGCTGGCTGAGGCCCAGGAGAGTTTGGGTGGTAGATAGTGCACGGAGGCGGCTTAAGGGAGCAGGGATTGTTGCAGAGTCTGCTTAGCCGTGTTTATCCATCGGGCTCCTGGGATTCGTGGTGCGCCCACCACCGTTCTGACCGCCTTACGTGTTTGGGCTATGGATGAGGGAGTGTTGTACCCGAGGGTAGGTCGGTAAGGGTCCTTGCGCAAAGTCGCAAAGCGGCGTGGAGGATCGCACCTGCTTGAAGGTGCAGAAGCAAGGAGAGTGCCCAAGCAAGGAAACGGATGCCGGAAGGGGCCGGCCGCGCCCCCGTTCGCGGCTAGAATATGGAGGTTGCGCTCGTTGCTTTGCATATGTGTATGTGAGTGTGTGCGTGTCCTTATGATGTGTGGTAAAATGTACGCGGTTGGCCTCTGCCTGAAAAATACCATCACCGTCCGTTGGTTCGTTAATTTTTGATTGTCTTACTGTGCACCCGGTGCTTAAATATCATGTATCGTAACGCGAAGTAAAACGGCAACCCAAGATGGCAAACGTTGTGTGGACGTTTTGCCACGGGGATTTTCCATCTCTGGCGGGGCCCGGTCATTCCACCCCTGTTCACACAAGATGTCAACTTCCCCTAAGGAAGTACTCCTTGGGTTGTGTTTGCTTCACCGAAGGTGTAGGATTCGTTTTATCTTTTCCCGCCCTTCCTATCTTGGTGTTGTCCTGTTTCCCAGTGCAGTTGCAGTACAATATAATCACCGCGGTACTGCTGTACAGATGCTGTATTAGTAGTACACGCAGTGGAGTCCGACTCGGATAGAGAAGGGCGAGAGAGTGGCATGCGGCGCGCGTTGTGAGTTTACGAAGGAGGCTTTCTAACTTTTGCGTCTGCTTTTTGAGGCTGGTGTGGTGTGAGAAGTATGGCGTGCAGAAGGTACCTGAACAAGGGGGTGACTAGCAACAGAAATGCTACAAAACGGACGCAAAGTCAGCCAATTCTTCTCGGACTTGATTTGTTGCGTTCGCTTTTCTATGCTCATTCGTAGCAGGTAAGATGGATGGATGGATGAAACCAGATGTACACAACCATAGTTGTTTTGCTATGATCAGCGCTTTAAAGATAAGAGAAGGGGAGGAGCGACGACTGCCAAAGCTCGGGGAGGCACCAGGCCGTTGACGTGGAGCGCACGGGTTGCGTGTATAGTTGATATTTGTTTCTATCACGAACGTCATTTCAACGCGATGAAGTACTTGCAAAGTGTTTGTGTGCATATGTTCGGAAATGCCTGGCAGGGCGTTTTGGGGCTTCATGCGAGAGCGGCGGTGTTGGGTTGGCGCAGCTATCTTGTCTTTCCGTCCTCGTCGCGTACCTGCTACGGCGCGCAGCCTACTCACTACATCTATTGAAGAGCTGCGTTGGGCGCCTACACACCACAGCAGCCGAAAGAGGATGGATGTAGTGGGGATGGCGTTATATGCCGGAAAGTTATGGCCCGTGCGTTGCTGACTGCGTCTCCTTGGTGCTTAATATTCGCTTGTCAATCCAAGGATTAAGGACAGCAACTGCGTAAGTGTGGTTATGCAGGCGCCGCGGCAGGAGCAGAGGGGACCTGTCGTTCGTGCCGTACACACGCGTTTGATATGTGTACGGCCACGGGCAGTATGCAGGGGTATGTGTATATGCACGCCTATATAAGCGTATGCATAGCACCCACACATGATGGGATGCTTCGATGGGTTCCACTTGGCATCTGGGTGGTGAGTTAAAACTGGCTGAGAGCTATAACTGACAGGGTGGTTGACAAAAAGTTTCCATGAACACGTACCATGACAGGTATTTAGGTGCTCGTAGTATATAGCTCGGGTCGTAATATTGTGCTTCGCAACTGAAATTGTGCGAAGATCACGGAGGACGAGCCATTTGGCACCAAGTGTAATGCTCCCATGTGGGTGTTAGCACAGGGGAGGGGGAGATGGTGCCGGGCTGCTGTGGTTATAGTCCTATACTTAGCCTTGTGACGCAGCAGAGCACCTAGGAGTTAAGTTTTAAGTTATGTGTAATCCGCTGTTGGGGGTAGTTAGTCTTTATTTAGTGACGACCAACACATGAACGTGCATAGGGCGCGGTGCTCACTGACATAGGCGCGCAGAGGGCTGGCAGAGAAAGCGGGTCCGAAAGGGTAGGTAACGTGTCCTCCACCCATCCTCTCACTTTCGGAAAATGCTGGTATGGTTGCACACCACTCTCAGCCCTCGACAAGGTATCTCCGCAGTTATTATTTGGCAAATACAAATACGCCATGCCGGGGCATCTGTGCCCCACAATCTGCAACCCACAATGCATCCCTTAATCCATGTGCATATGTACCTGTAGTCATTTGAACATTGCCCCTTCACGGTGGCCATTAGCCGCCCGATATCGCCTGGCAAAGGCGCCATTGATCCGCCCCGCATTTTGAGTTGATCACGCTCCCCAAAGTTACCCTTTTCCCAAACCCCATCCCACCCCACATATAACAGCGCCGCCTTGGACTGACGCCGCCACCTGCTACATCACACCGCTCGATATCATCAAAACTTCATGCCCCAGTCACCATGACCTCCCTGTCCAGTCCGCTGTCACGCGCGCAATGTTTTCTCTTCATACGCGATAATGGCCTGGAGCCCATTTTTAAGTGTACTAGCACAACGCAGGGGTACTCTCTTTGCAGTTCACAAGTTCATCATAGGTCGTCGTCGCCCAGGTTATCCACCTGTGGTTGGGGCTGCTGAACCGCCCAGGATAGCTGCTGCCAAGTGACGTCCAACTCCTCCCTGCGACCAAGGTGGACGCGTAATAAACAAGCGAAAAAAAGTTTGAAATTTTTTCGTAATGTAGGTTAAGCCTAACACCGAACGCTACATTTTGGATTAACTTTTAGGATTTAGGGTACGATTCCCGCTGCCCTGGGCATATCCACCTTCGTCATGTCCAACCTTTGGCCGCCCCGGTTGCCACCATATGGTATTCGCTTTCCGGAACCTGATGCGCTAACGTTCTGTCGTTCCTCGGTTCTCGGCCTGCCCGTTCAACTTGAGCTGACAGAACATGTTACTAAACATCACATCCCGGCCCTCTACAAGTCGCACCTGTGGGCTACTACTTACCCGTCAGTTGTCACGACGCGCAGGACACCGTCCGGGAACATAATCTCCTTGCCATGGCCTGGGTGGTGTGCCTCTGTCTGGCCGCTCGGGAAGTAAAAGACCTCCACGCCGCCTTCACCGCCGTAGGTGCTGTGCCAGGTGGCCACCTCCGCGTAGTAGTAATGAACCACCCCCAAATCCACCGGGGGGGGCGGCACAGACTGGGCTGAGGGGAAGCTGCGGGATGCGGCTGCGGCGTCAGGGACGGTCCACTTGATGTCCCCGTTGGCAAAATACACCCGGGAGCTGCCGTCGGGCAGTACAACCTGCGATGCGGCATATCGTTTTTTTGAATGTTCCACGAACGCATACAGCGAGTTGGGTGGAGGCAGAAGCACAGGGGCATCCGTTCGTCATTAACGCGAGCAGGTCCAGTACGATCCCGGATAAAGCGGCAATTCACATAACGTTTTGGATGACCCCGACATAATTCCGCGGGTGCAAAGAAAGGACCCCTAGAGGGCTCTTCATATTGGGGCTTTCTCCATTTCGTTCGCTGTTTGTTCGATTTTCAGACCTATCCAGGTAGTTCGTGAAGGACCCGGCAGGGGCGTGTCTGCTACCACCGCCCTCAGCTGCCGAACGCAGGCGTAACCTTCCTCACTACCATACCTTACGCGTTCCATTGGCAAACAGCACGAGCCGCGTGCCGGAGGCATACATCCGCTCCGTCTTGCCGTCAGCATGGCGCACCTCCCGAAGAAGGGTGTTGCGGGCGGTTCCAGAACCGCCGCCGCCGCTGCTTCGGCTACTGCTGCTGCCATTCTTGTCACCGCCAACTGCTCCACCTTCACCCCCGCCCCGTGCGAGGCTCGTGGCCTGAAGCCGTGACGGTCGTGTAAGGCTGCTGTCCTGCAAGTGCTGCTGGTAGGAGATGGAATGCGCGACGGAGGCGGCATCGCCAGCAGAGGCGCGCATCGTGCCTTTGGGCCATTCTGTTGGGCTGCTACCCGAGCAAGGCTGCCCCTGTTGCCGTGTCGGCGCGAAGCCCTGCCACTGGTGACCATCTGGCGCGGACAGCGAATCACGCTGCGGGACGCTATCCCAGGCCCCGTCGTCTGCATTCGGTGGTGGCCCCCCCATCGTGGGTTTGCTTTGTGACTTAGCGGGTCCGTGACCGCTGGACCCCACGTTGGATCTAGGTGACCACGCCTCTGATGACCAGCCGCTTGCCCTGGGTGCCGCAGCAGTCCCAGGGCGCTGCATAACTGATTCCTGCTGCATGACCGAATCACGTTCCTGTGTAGCGCCCTGATCAGCGGTATGGAAACGTATTGATCGCCCAAAGGAAGCCCCAGCGTGCCCGCCTCCAGCACCGTCGCCCATCCCGTTTGCGCGAGGCACTCCAGCGGCGGCGGCAGCAGCCTCCACATGCCGGTCCATGCGCAGTGCCGCCAACGTTTTGCTTACCCCGTCCAAGTCCGCGACAGAGTCGTGCAGTGGGCTTGACGGCTGCGCCCCTGGCCTCAACCCTGGCCTTGCACCAGGACCTGCCCTAGGCCCCAGCGATACCGTGGATGAGGATCGCACGGACGATGGGAAGGATCGAGGCCCTGCAGCCGCCACGACAACGGATTCGCTGCGAGGTCCAAAGAAAGCGCTTGGGCGGCCTACGGCGCCCTGGCCAGGTGCAAGGCTGCTCCTGGCTGGCCCATGTGGCCCAGAGCTATGCATGGACCACTTCGGGCTGCTTTGTGTGGAGGAACATGAGCCTGGTTCGGGGCCTGGTCCGGTAGTGGAAGGGCCATGGTCGGAGTAGGCTTGCCACACAGAGCCGCGTGGCGACATGGGGCCTGCAGCTGCCTCCGCCGCTGCCGGCCCAATAGTGAATTGTCGGTGGCCCTGGGCATCTGCGTAGTTCGACCAACCTGACTCTTGGTCTTGATGCCGCTGTTGTGGCTTTTCGGACGAGCGGGACTTACGGCTGCTGGTGCTGGGACGTGGTTGTTGGCCGGAGTATGTGTCGCTGTTGGGATTGGCTGTCTCCGTGTTACGGCCCCACGGCGGCGGCGGGGATGCCTGGGATGGACGGGGCCGTTGCTGCCGTGCCTCCGGAGCTGGGAAGCCAGGGGCCTGGCCTTGCATTCTGGAGCCGGAAGCGGTGGCCCGGGACCGGTCACCTTGGGTACTGCTCACTCTGGCCATGAATTCCTGGTGCTGCTCCCACGCCAGGGCGGAAACCGCTTCGGAGTCCATCCCGTCAGGGTCACCTGCCTCTTCGGTCAGGACCTGCATGGGTGAAACCAAGTGTCAAGAAGCGGGGGAGTGTGAGAATGCGTGAGTGACGGGGAGTCTAGAAGTGTGGGAGGAGATAATGGGAAAACCAACGGATTTGTCCTCCTGCGTATGTCATGGGCTTTTCATTTATCCATACAGATGCCAACAAACATTCGCGAAAGGAGTTTCACTTCCTGAAAATTCCGCCGAATCGGAAGGATAAGGTCAACGCGAGTATACCTCAAAGGCAAGATACGGAAAAAGTGACTAGGAGGAAAGGCATGGAAGTGCGCTCTTGCGCATCACGAGAGATGCAAGGGAAAGTAGATGACTCTAGCAGTCGCATAACGCCGCACTGCTGGGCAGCCAAACGCTTCACTGCAGCCGTGCTCACGGGACAACGCCACGCTTAATCCTTGTTGCGTCCGCCTTCCGAACATTGTCAGCAGGCGTGTACCCCATCATGTCAGACGCAATATGCCGCCGACGCCTATAGTGGATCCATCCATAGTGCCCCCCAACCCGTACCTCCACATCGTCGTTTTGGACGTAGCTGTAAGATGACGGCGACCCACGCCCTGGCGCGCTGGCGCCGCCCCTACTCCAGCTGGGTGAGGCGTTATTTCGGACGCATGCTCCCCTATTTTGCCTTGGTGACCCCTGTTGCCGGTCCCTAGCCGGTCCTTGCGCTCCATCCCCTACTGTCTCCGCCGCCTCCTCCGCCTCCTCCTCGGTACATCCTGTATCATACCCTTCATCCATGCCGTACCCTTGCTCCTGGCCCTGCTGCCACGATACGGATAAGATAGTGGTGCTGAAATATGGTGTTAATGTGGCCGTAAAACTGCCATACCCGAAGGACACAGACCCCGTCAAATGCTTGCAAAAATTGTAACCACAAGAACTTTGCAAAGCGATGCACACGCACACACGCGTGCTGAGTGCCTAAGTATAGCATCCCCTCTTCACCCCTTATACTTGCCTGCCATTGCGCATGCCCGACGCTTTTACGCAGCGTGGCCCGCTCTGCGCGCCAAGAAGTGGGCGGAGCCGACTGCGCGGCTTCAGAGATAGCCGTGGCCCTACCGACCGTCTGCACGCTGCGCAACCTGCTGGCGCCGCCAGAGCCAGCGCCAGGCCGCATCGATGCGTGCACAAACGCGCCGGAAGGCTTTGGCCTTGTCGCACTGCCATCCCTAATACTGCCTTCTGATCGCTGCAACGCGCCAAGAGCAGCTGAGGTTGCACGACTGGACGCGGTATCTGGCTGGATACCGGAACTGCCCCCTACGCATTCCAGAGGCGGGAGAAAGGCCAGCGGCTCGGTCTGTATTGCAATCGCCTTGCCAGTCCGCGGTTTTCCCGATCCCGGAGCTCCCCCAAGCACTCCTTTTGCGCTGGTGCCGGGGCCGGCAGCAGCACCTGCCGGGCCGCCCCAGCCGCGCTCCAGCTGCTGCGCCTCGTGCCAGCGCACCTCCTCTCGCAACTCCTGGTTGCGTTCCTGCGATGGGAGGAGCGACATAAGGCTTGACGTTTAGATTCCAAGACGCTTGTTGTTTCTTCTATGGATTTTCCATCTAAGCGTACGGCCGCTGATTGATGCAACCTATGTACGAAGTGTCATATGGAGTGGGCGTTGCGGAGCAGCAAGCCACACTTGCTCTGTACGACAAGTGCACAGAATGGGTTGCCATTCATGGAGGGTTGCGCGCACTGCATTCCTTATGTGATGCCGAAGGAATATGGAAGTGTGGGAGACACAAGACCCACGGGATGATCTGAAGGGGCATATCTTTGCTTTTCCAGGAGAAATCCAAGCCATTTTTGCCCATATGCATAATATTCGTTCTATCAGTACAGGCATTCGGGATTCCCATGCCTCCCACACGTTAAAACTGGGCAGACAAAACACGAGCAGTCCTTTAACGGTAGACACGCTGCCGCCTAGCCCAGAGTAATGCAATCTTAGTAAAAAATCTGAAAGCCATATGCCTCGCACTTTTCCAAAATTCCATGGACGCAACCCGAGCCATTTACCGCAAGCGACATAGAAATTCCTGCATCGCCTCCAGAAATCCATATCTCATGGTATGATGGGCAAACTTTTGCGGACGCGGACCATAATCGTGCATCCCTGTCGGCAAAGCACGCGACATGTGCCCAACCGCAACTATCGCTCTCGTTGACGCCGTCATTCCAATCGTCCGTGAAAAAAATTTGCATTTTGAATAATTATTGATATTTTTGTATGTAGGATTGCGCCAAGCAATGCTAGCTTACAGGTATGAATTGCAATCACAGTCTCGTTTTGTTTATCAAGCCATTTCTAGTCCAACGCTCTGCGAGGTAAATAAGTATATTTTTGTTTAAATTTTATTTGTCCTTGTAGATCACATTGGTTGAGAGGAGTGATTTCGTACGACTACCTACGGAAACGTGGATACTCACCTGTAGTTTCCGCTAATCGTCCCGTATCAAAAACTGCACAATGCATATAAAACTATTCGTCTATCGCGAAGCAGCGGCTCCCTAATCCGAAGCACCACCAAGCCCACGTCGCCATCTCAGCTTCCAAAGTCGCCCAGGAGCCGTACATAAAAAAGGATCACGCATTGCTGATATTTTGGCATTTTTATAAAGCGTGGTGCTTTTCTTCATTGCTTTTGTTTCCCCGGCTGATTTAAGCGCAGCCTCGGCGCAGCAAATTTCGCACTTTGTTTGTCAGCCAGCTTGACTCTTACCTGCAGTTCCACCAGTTGCCTCCGTAGCCGCTCTACCGTCAGCTTGTGCCGGGCCTCTCGTGCGCGCCCCTCCCGGCGCTCCGCCTCCAACGCGGCCTCCGCAGCTGGACGAGGGGAGATAAGGGGCCAGCGAACGACCATAAATGCACAGTAAGGATGAAGCACCGCCTTGAAGCCAGGTCCATGTGTACCGCCCTTCACGGTCTTTTTCTACAAGTAACTTGAAAAGTTCCCAACATACTCTCTGCCGATCATTTTTCCGTGTCGTTTACTTTTCCGCTAGTCCCCCATGTACCAGACCACCGAACTCTCATTTAGCCCCAGCCCTGCCCTATCAGTGTGCGAAGCAACCAACGCACCCTCCATTGCGGTTCGCTCCTTCTTGTTTGGCAGCTTCAGCAGCGCCTTGCTCTGCTTCTCTAACACGCGGCGGTCCCGGCGCAATTTGGCCTCCTCCGCCTCTCGCTGCGCCTCCCATTTAGCCTGCTCCTCCCCCTGCGCAGTGCAGAGCAGGAAAGGACCCAGTCATAGGAGCCCTACCATAGTTGCACCGCACTCTCATAAAAGCCCGTAGTTGGCCGTACATGGGGGGCAGATGGCGCCGGGTTCAATAGTGGGCCCATTCCAATAGACCGGCGGTAACGGATGGACTTTCTGTCCAGGCTGACGGCAGCCGTGATCAAACTTATCCTTATGAAAAGTTGAAGACGGTCTCAACATTGACAATGTCGTCCCCCCGACGCTTTTTCCAAGCCGTGAAGAACCAAAAATTTACATAATTGCCAGGAATAGAACAGGGAAGGCTGTCCCTTGCCAAGGCAGCTACTTGCAATTATATGTTTCATCTCCAAGCTGCATAGGGTGCAGCTTTGATTAACAGTAGATGGGCATGGAAGCCTGTGCATCCGTTCCGGTAAAGCGACCAACCTGCATCTTATTCAATGGCCATCCGGGTTGCTTGCTATATGTGGTCTTTTAACATCCGCTCACCCGCGATTTCTCCCACGTCTGTCGCTCCTGCTCCAACCGGTTCGCTGCCTTCTCCAGCTCCGTGCGCATCCGGACCAACGTTGCTCGCTCCGAAGCCACATTGGCCAGCTGCTCCTCCAGGACCTACCGACACACAGGATTGGATACCTGGAAATTTCGGCAGACAACCTTTGACAGGAGGAAGGTATAAGGCCCGTATCAAGGAGCTTCTGGTCTCCTTCCTGAGATGGCCTTGAGTGTTACCATTGAGAACGGGGATAGCAAGCTTCGCGGGTAAGGAGATTATGCATTGAAACCATTAGCTGTACCCAACCCAGGGCAAAAACGGAATCGATGGTGAAGTCCATGTTGCACCAAAGCCCAGGAGAAAGGACAAAATCTTTCCTATTCCATGTGCCATATTCTCAAAAAAGCGCAGCACAAACCTGCAGTCGCTCCAGCTCGGCCGGGGAGGGCCCTGCTGGCTCCTGCGCCTTGCCTTTCCCGCCGCCAGCGGCGGCTCCCTTGCCCGCAGCCCGTCCGCCGCCGGGCTGCGGGGTTTGTCGCTGCTGCTTACTGAACAGCGCTCGCACGAACGGCTGGTCGGGACCGCGATCCTCGTCGGCTGCAATCTTGTGAACCAACGGTTGCGGCTGCACCTTCTGCTGCTGGTCAGCACTCCAACCACTGCAATCATCAAGCAATGCATCTTGGCCTGTGCTGTAATGCTCCTCACCACCTGCCGGCGCGGCCCACGGATCGTCCAGCTGTGTCGCCCCGCCCGGTGACCGGGCACGTCCGCTGAAGAATGCGGAGCCGCCGCGCCCTCCTGCACGACCGCCATTCACGCCCGTAACAGCTGCAGCCGCGCCCTTACGAACGGTTAACCCTGCGGTGCCAGCACCAGCAGAGAAACTGCCGGTATCATCCCAACCTTCCGTATCGTCGAAGCTGCGGCCTCTTCCCGCCTTTCCTGGCCCCTCGGCAGTGCCATCAACACACTGCGGCCCCAGTCCTCCAGCATTCCCCTTGCCGCGGCTGCTAGAGGCAGTGAGCGAATGCTGCTGCTGCCCCCGTGCCCCGGATTCATTGCTTCCGGGCTGATCGGGGCCACCATGAGCACCCAAACTGCCCCCGTAATCATCGTCATCGTCCCCATCTTCTCCCCCCACGAAATCGTCGTATCGGTTTCGGCTACTGGGGTGTGGGGATGGCCAGCTTGTCTGGGTTCGCACCGGCTGATCATTGCTGCGGCTTGGAACACCTCGCGGCGCTCCTTGGTTGGGATAGGGTGGGCGATGTTGGTGAATAGCAGCGTAGGAGCGAAGGGGCGCCGACGGCAGGAGACTACTGCTGGAAGGGAGGGCCTGCTGGCCGGCGGCATTGACGTGTGGTGCGGCATCGAGTACAATATAAGGAAGTCAATTAGACAGGGCGGGCATAGTGGACAACAACGGTGAGAGATTAACCTTAGCTGAGTGGCAGTTCACTCGACGACTGGGTTTGTGCGTTAAGGCTTCATACAACGTGTTCGGAGACTGTGAGCTGCCACGCTTGGCCAAAACAGGGATTCGGCGGCGAATAACCAAAAGGGGATGTGGGAATCCCGCTCACGCGGCCTTTTCACATTTCTCCCCGAGAGGACACGGCAGCAGGGATGAAGGGAAAGAAGAATCCTCTAGCGCCGGAAGCCGAAAACGGAGGTAAGCTGGGAAAAATTCACAACCTCGAGATTCGGTGGTGTATACCTGGGTGCCCTGATCGGGACGGGACCGCGCAGGCCCCACAACTTCCGCCTTTATTTGGGTTTCAAGCTCCCTGAACTCCTCCAACTCCAGTTCCTGCACGACGCGGCGCGGTGCGACATCTTGTGGTCACGGCAAACCCACATCCCGATGATATTTGTTGACGTACATCTTTTGTGGCGCTACCTGCGCGACCTAAGTAGGTGGGTGAAACTTCCCCCCAAAGATTTTCATCTGGGCTTATAGATCCCGAGGGGAGCCCCAGCTGGTGCTAGTTCTGTTGCACGGTAATTGAAAAATCTGGAGCTAAACTTACCTCCTCAGCTTGTCGCGTGGCCCAGGCAGCCTTGAGCGAGCTGCGGAGGAAGCGATTGCCTATATGTCCGGAATCCAAATGCTGATCTGGTATCACGACAGGATTTGTGGGGTTTACAAGGTTGTTTGGTCGCGACATGCCGATACCGTTATCTTTAACAGTAATCTTTTGAGGCGCATCACCTGAAGCCTGACCAACGCTTAGAAGTTGTGTTTCCGATGCCAGCTCTGTGGTCTTGTTATCCCAAGACCAGGTTTCTGTTGGGAGCTGGGTGTGTGGTGGTCCTTGCAGGCTGCCTCGCCGGCCAGCGGCGGTTCCCGAGATTCCCCGAGTATCGATGACTCCATCGGTGGTGCTACTGTTTGAGGTCGTTGTCTGTAACGATGTAATGGGCTTCCTGTACTTTGAGGCGAAGACCCGCTTTTCCACTCCCTCGCCACGGCGAAGGAAAGGCCGAGGCATTCTACCATCGGGAGCAGAGTCCGCGGATGTGCGTTCCATAGCTCGAAGGGCGGCTAAGCAAGGGGGACACGATTGCACTTCAAGGTGGCATTGTCGCGCAGGTCAACCGTTCACAACCTTTCAAGAAATCAGTTCATACGATTTCACGTGAAGTTTGAACTGATTTCCTTTACCCCTATGCACATCACTTGAACAGTCCTGGGTCCAACTGTCGGCCTTTCAAAGGTGGTTTGTCCCCGTACTCAGTACACTGTTCCAAAGCTGCGTGAAACCAAATAACCGGACAGGAAGGTTTTCATTATAGCTAGATACAAAAACTTATTTGCGTGTTAATAATGGGGCGCCGTGTTGTCGTCGTCGCAGCGGCGCTATCTGGAGCGGCCCTGGCCGTCGGCACGGTGGTGACGGTTATTGTTCTCCGAAAACGACGCCAGTATGCTTCGAAACAAACGCCGAAAGGAGTTGCTATGGAGGAAGTCACGTTGCATTCCGTTGCAGAGCTTGAGCAGGCATGTATTTTTGAACTATGGATCAATTGGAAAGGAGTAAAATCGTTTGTCAGATACATCTTTGGTTTTACAGGGAGCGAAGGACTTGCAGCTGTCGAGTAAAGTTTCGACTGTGCAGTTGCGGACCCGGTTAACCTCGCTGCCGTTGGAGCACCTGGCAAGCTTCGCCAACCTCAGCTGTCTCGATATTGAGGGTTGCAATCTGGCTCAGCTGCCCGCAGAAATTTCCCTTTTGAAGAACCTTAAGGTTTGTGGGGCTGCAGGGGGCACAAAGGACCTCCTTGTGGTTGCCGCCACTGCGCGTGTTCGCACGCCGCCCTTCTAACATGCATTTGTGTATAATGCACACCATAACCAATCCTTAACCTATGTTCTCATGGAGGTGGACCGTGGACGAGAGCACGGCAAGGTTCCCTACACAAGAGTATCCTCACATATGACTACGGAGCGATCAACATTTTACGGGTTGTTAATGTCCGTGTTGCGGCAACTGGGTGTCTGCGTAACAGCAAATCGGGCTGGCTGGTTTGGAAGACAGACGTGCTTTGCTCCACCAGGACTCCCCAATCGGCAAGGCATAACATTCCCATGTTCGACATTCCTTGGAGAAAAGCACCACGCACCTTGCATTGATGCTGCCGAACCAGCAAGATGGTGTCAAGGGAGGGGGTGTTTGAAGGAAGCTTCGACCATGTGCTGTCCTTGATCCCACTCACAATGTCATATACCACATTTCGCGCTGATAAGAACTTTTCGACTTAAACAGGTGCTGCTGGCATCCCGTAACAAGTTGACCCAAATTCCAATGGAGATTGGACGCCTCTCACGCAGTCTTATTCAGCTGGACTTGGGCACAAACAAGCTCACTGAAGGCAAGGAAGGGCGCTTGGAACAATCAAAACCAATTTAAATTAGTCGCCTCATTTTCACATTGGATCCAAAAAAGATTGTCGTTGAACCCTCATCTCACACGAAATGTTACAACACCCTGCCAACTACCGGCTGGGCTAATTAGGTATGACAGACCAGTCAGACCTAGTTAGGCTTAATTAGACGTAATCAGACTTAATTAGCCCTTGAATAGCCCACTCTATAGTTGTCAGGAACCTATGCATGTTGTGGTGCCGACTGGGATGTAAGGACAATAGCTAAGATTTCCCGGCCGCAGCGCCAGGAGCTGACGGGGCCCAATCATAGAGAAAGCTCGAAGGAAAGGAAGAACACTGCCTTCCCTCCACGGACAGCACGGAAAGGACAGATCGGAAAGGCTTCTTCCACCAGGCCTACTCGCGCATCTAGCAGGTCCATGGTGACCTGTGCGGGGTATCTTGTCCTCTCGTCGGTTGCTCATGATAGGGTACCTTGTCTTTCGTTCCTTCTCCTCTTCTTCCCCTCTTTTCCCCTTTTTCCAACTTCCACCTTTAACCCCACTCCATCCGTATGTATGCCGGTATGGACACAGTGCCTGTGCAGCTGTGCGAGCTGACGGCATTGCAAATCCTCAACCTCATGGCCAATGAACTGGAGCACCTTCCGGAGAGTATAGGCAATCTGCATAACCTGAGACTGCTGGGGCTCAAGAGCAACAAGGTGCTGTGGTGCGATGAGGGGGCCCGACCGCTGGGTGGTTGGGTGGGAAAGGCAAGGGAACCGTTCAGAGAAATTCCGCTGGGACACTGCTCCCTTACCAGGAAACTGTGAATTGCCTGAGAGCTGGCTCCTGGAAACCGAACGCTCCGTCGCTGTGGGTTGAGATTGCACTTGGGGGCCATGGGGTGGGGCCATGGAGGGCTCCAACAATCATTTGCTTTTCTTTCGCTTTTTCGTCCAAACCCAGTTAACGGAGCTGCCCTCCAGCGTGTCCAAGCTCACCAGCCTGGTGGAGCTTTTCATCACCAACAACCGCCTCACCGGTCTACCAGAGGGTGAGTGACTAGGGAAGCGAGAAGTCCAGGACTTGCTGTCTGGGGGAATGGTTCTTTGAAAGGCCGAGGGTATCTATGACTAGCTTCCTCCGGCACGGTTCTTGGGCGCCATCTGGTCTGGTCGCCGTTTTGGCACTAACTCTCTCCTTTTTAGGAAAACTTAATACCAAAATTGTTAACATACATAATGCATATAGAATGCGTACATATTATTATTTTTCACCATTACCCCTTCAGTTGCTTGGCACCGTCGGAACTTCGGGAAGCAAGCTTCTGACCTGCGATAGGCGGGTAGATTTTAAAGATGCCGGTCCTTTTGCCGTCCCCAACCTCGTCGCCACAGGCATGTCCCGCTGCACATCCCTGGTCAAGATACAGGCGTCCTTCAACGCCTTCACTGCGCTTCCGGCCTGCCTGCTGCACCTCCCCAAACTGGAACTGCTGCGAGTGGCGGTGTGCGGCATCCGTACCCTGCCGCTGGGGTTGCTGGAGGATGGGGCCATGCCGCACCTGGCTTGGTTCAGCATGGCAGGCAATCCGGTGTGTCCCGACCCACCCGTACCGGCGCCGGGCCTGCCCGAGGTTGAGGTAAGGTTCACTTGTATACCAAAAATATCGCTGAACGTAGGGATTGCTACTCATTAGGAGTTGCAACAACTTTTCGTTGCACCAATTATAGGGCGGCCCGGAGCCCGGGTATTCACACAGACATAGGCAAGACACAGACATGAGCCAAGCACACTATGCCTCTATTCCGCAATTGGAACTTTCGCACTGGAAAAGCCGTCCCCTTCTTTTGGTGATATGCAAGTGGGTGACAGTGGTTGCCTAGAAGCATACGAGAGCTGGCTGCCACGCAGCTGCAGCAACGGCGGCACTGGTATGCCACGCCGCGTGTGGATCACTGTGGAGTCCTCTCAACTGAGGCCGCAGCCTGTGATGGCTCCTCTGGGGATTTACTGCAATGCACCTGCACCTGCTGGCACAGGTGGACGACCTGGACCTGGGCATGAAGCTCGCGGATGGGGCGTCAGGGGAGGTGTTCCGAGGTAAGTAGGGTGCGCTGGGAGTGCATATGGCACGGAACGTGTCTGAGGACTGGCATTACACGAGAAAGGCGCAAAGCAAGTGATATTGCGTGTGTGCGACTGTCTATTTTGCGTGACTGTGTGTACATATCTTTTTGTTGGTGTGGGGGTCGTGTGGGCCAGGGTTCTATGCGTTTAACTTTAGGCATAGCTACGGGGCCACATGAGTATATGCGGCCGATGGCGCTTAGAACGGTATTCGATTTCTGGTATCTCCTGTGCCAGGGATCTGAGGATTACCTTATGCCGTCCTCCATGCAGCCGTATGGCGTGGTGACCTGGTGGCGGTCAAATTCTTCAAGGGGGACGTGTCACCCGATGGACGCGCGGAGGACGAGGTCGCACTGGCAATTGCACTGCAGCACCCGCACCTGACCCAGGTGTGTGTGTGTATGCGTGTGTTTCTCTCTCACTCGGGGAAGGGCGGGGGAGTCTTAAGTGTGCTTTTCTCGGTTGGTGGAGGCAAGAAAAAGAATGCATTAAGATGTTGCTGCTCACACTGCCCATAGTCCTGCTCCTGCAAGTATTTTACGCGATATCAGTATTGTCATGCCTACCATGTATCAAAGCGCTCTGACATGATTTTGCGGCCACACTTCTTTTCTCGCCCTCGTGTCTTCGTCTCCCCCTCTTGCCCATCCTCCCCTCTTTGCCACGCCTCCACCTAGCCATGCCACACTTTCACTCTGCTATCCTCGCCACTCCCCAGGTTCTAGCGAAGGTGAAGCACCCGCCGGGACTTGTTCTCCGCCTGGCTTCGGGTAAGGGAGCGGGGATAGGGAAAACAGCACGGACCAGGGACTGGATGGGGCGATATGGCTGCAGGGACACTGTCACACCAGCTTGTAATTTACCATGTGTGACTCATTGGAACCTTCGGGACGCGCCGGGCAGGGCTAGTAAGGGATTCAATCACCACCAAGTTATTGGTTCCTTCTTTGGCTCGCGGCGATGAAACCAATCTGGGCATAAGGTCGGTTTCTGGCCCAAATTCGGACCCACGTCATCAAGCCCTGCTGTTCGTGGCCACCGTTTCGTACCGAGGAGTTGCAGCGTTTCATGCTGTTATTGTTGCTAATATCTATGTCCTGTTTGCGCACCGTTACGGACACTGCCGCCGCCTGAAGCCACTGTTTGCCCGGCCCATGCTCAAAGGAACCGTTCCTCGGCCCATGCTCAAAGCTCCGTTGCCAAAACCCCGCTCCCACGGTTTTAGCTTTATCAATTTTTTGCTTCGGACTCCTATTACTCACCCATCCCTTCTTCTCATGTTGAAATTTCATCTTACTCTCGCGTCCCGCCCCGGTCCAAATGCCGTTGCTACCGCCATCGGCATTCCATGACGCGACGAAGGGAACCCCCTGGCCCACAAGCCCACGAGCAAGAACCTGCTTCGCTGCAAATGGGGTGACGACGTGCGGTTTGCGCCCCGCCGCGCGCTGCTGCTGGCGGTAGCCGTGGCGGACGCGCTGGCTTACATCCACGCGGCGGGCGTCTGCCACGGCGACGTATACGCGCACAACGTACTGATGGATGAGGACGAGAACGTGACGTTATGCGACTTTGGTGCGTTGTGTGCGCTGTGTTAGGTCTGAAGGTCATTGTGCGCTATAGTTGAAGATTACGATGGAGCCAAAAGATATAAGCCAAACATAAATGCTTTTAACGGCCAACTCAACACATTAGAACGTCCTGGCTTCTTGCGGCTGTTGCTATTGCTGCCACGTCGCATATCCCTGGATTTGCTGCTTGCGCAATTACTGGTGTTCTTCGTAGCTGCTTTCGGGGCTGGACCCCTGTGGATGCGTTGTTGCCCGGAAAATCAACCTCCCATTGGTTCCCTTTCCCCATGCAAGCGTGCGTTCTACGCGTCGCTTCTGAAGTGCCCACAACCGTATTGCATATTAACCACCGGCACGCATACATACACAGAAGAGGGTTTTGCATTTACTCCGTCCCAATGACACGTGCATCACGCTGCAGGCGCCTCCTTCAGCTACGACCCTCGTACGCAGCCCTTCTGGCAGGCTATGGAGGTTCGTGCCTACGGCCTTCTGTTGCGCGATGTCGCTGCACGTTGTGCCGTTGAGGCAGACGTAGAGGACTTCACTGCCGGCGGCGGCGCCACTGCCACAGCCTTGCGGGTTGTGGCTACCCTGCGGAAGTTGGCAGAGCGGTGCACGGAGCTGCCGCCCGCTCAGAGGCCGCCCTTCGTCGCGGTACGGCAGGAGCTGGCAGGACTGCGGTTCACTTTGTACGGCATGTAACAAAATGCCGTACAAAATTTTCTTTTCGGTACTTTGTGGTGGTTCCTATCATGGTACAGCGGTTTCTGGCACCATTTACTTGTGATACACAGCCTCAAGTACCTCGTCGGCATTTCCTGCAAGTGTCCGATTCCGCCTCCTCGTCGTGGACAAGAGGGGGGGGGACAGCCTCATTCATGAGGTCGTAAGTCAAAGCTGTTCAACGGTTGCAGATGTTAGCAGTGGCAGCAGCAGTAGCGATTGCAGAGAAGGAGGGTAGATACTATATATATACTATATCGAGGATGGATCCGCTCCCATCCCCGCAGGGACGACTACATTGTGTTGCATGCAGGTTGTATCGCTGTTCCACTTGTTTCGCCATCAAGCTCTCTATTTGGGCATCATGCTGTATCGCTGGTTGTACGTCACGCCGTGACTATTTGAACTGCGGTTGCATTCCTGCTCTACGGGTGCTGTCTCGGTCCTGGTCCGGTCCTCGACGTGCCTCGAGAGTATGGAAGAGCCTCAAAAAAGCTCTTCATCGAGGCTTCACAGACAGCCCACCCTAATCACCGTACACCTACTGCACCAGAAGTAGTAATAGCCGCTAAGTGGCGACATTTCCGCCCCAAAGGTCGTCGGCTTCCTGGCGTTTTAGTTGCTTGCAAAGGTTGATGTGTCTGAAGGCCATTGAAATTGTGCTACGACACCACGCGTGTAGTATAGCGCACGGGGTAAAGTGGTCGGGATGGGGCTGCCCTATGGTTTGGAAATGCACTGCGCGCTTGGCAGTTTTTACGGTTTGAGCAGTGTTGTGCCACGCTGTGATTTCTGCGCGTCGACACCGCATGCCGTGTTCCAGGTTCGCTTAGCTGTAGATGTGTTTTGGCATCACATAGTAAGTCTGCATGTCAGTGGGGTCTCGATTGGAACAGTGGTACGATACCAATGTTCATCACCCGTTGCCGATATCGAATAGTGTTGCAATAGCGTCTGTATTCATTTTACCTGTAGCTGCACGGGAACCTATACTCAGAAGCTCAGTAGGGGGCAGCGTTGGGTGTCAACGCAAGCCTGTGATCCTTGCTGTTACACCTTTTTACGTATGGGAACTCGCGGTGTGCATGTAGATGTGCCTTTTCGCTTCTGCTGTAGTATGCGATGGACATTCTCACCTTCGCTTCCATCGTTCTGCTGTTGCCCCAGAACCTAGATGCATGGATTTCACCCTAGGCAATTGAACTTTACATCCGAATGCCTATGTACATTTCCGTAGGAATCATGGTCTACTCTTAATTTGCAGCACCCTAGAAGATCAGGAAGGAGAACAACAAAGCACCAGAGGGTTCAGGTCCTCTTTGGGCGGGTGTAATCGCTGCTGCTGTTCTCTTCCCAGGGTCACCAGGGGTCCCTGAGGGTCACAACACCACAATTCGACACACCCCACACAACCAACACCGCATTGGCTGGACCGGGGTAGAAGTCTGCAAAGTCCTTTGCAATCGACAATCGAACTGCAGCGTTATTCCAAGGTCTGGCAGCGCTCTCATCGCCCACATGGAAACACATCATTCCATGCAGGCCATAGCTCCAGGACACGCATGGGAAGATGGGGATGGAATGACCTGGTTGACCATGCCGACAACAATACAGGACAGCGCAAGATCACGTTAACAAGTGCCCGCCTTCCATTACTATTGAGCCCGTCAAAACCAAAACGCGCGCGTAGCTTACAACAGCTACAATACCGCAAGAAAATGCCGCAAGAAAACAATTGATAAAAATTTCTATCTTCCGACCAGTTCCACGTATTTCGCATCACTTATGGTTTTACATGCTCCATGGATCCTAATGGCGGCTATCATGCATCATCTGACGTTATCGAGGAATGGACTGGCAACGGTTATTTAGCCAGATTCTTCAAGTATCTGGAAATGTTAAAACTTTTTAAAACTTTTTTTTATTAATTTGTCCTTAGCAATTCAAACGCCGCTTTTCAAATGCCGAGCCCAGCGGTTCACCCGATTTCTGAAGCTTGCGTGACATGATAAAGCAGAATCCTGCCTTTACAAAGAAATGAGCTTAAGCGCCTGTCCTTGTTCTGCGCGGTCACAATAGTGGCGATGGCCACAAGTTCGGCAGATGCAACGACTGCATCAGCTTTTGATTGCACGTAGCAAAAGCGTGACAGCGATACATCATAGATACCTTGACATCTAGCTTGAAGATAAGAGATTGTTTCAGAGCTCCAATTTGTCGCACGTCCGGGTTTATCTACGCTGGCATAGCAGCACAACTGCCAACTGCAACGGTTTAATAAAAACAAATGCAACTGTAACGCACGACTAAATTAGTTGGGAGAGCGCCAAACGAACGATAAGGCTGGCACATACTGGCTGTATTGTTGCTGCGCTGGCTTTCCGTGTTCTGACCACAGCAGGCGCACATGAGCCATACCCTGGGACCCTACCCGCGGAGCATCAACCTCTTGACCGTTCGTTAACTGATTCGTCCCTCCCTGTCCCCCATGTCGCCATTAAGAGGATTGCAGTCTCCATCAGACGTTAGGAGCTGCCCAGGCTCGCTCCCAACAGCACTTGGATTTACAAAACTACTCATTAGCAAAACCCTGTCGTGCTGGATTAGCAATGCTTTCAAGCCATACTTGTGGGGGCTACATGAGCCATACCCAAGCAATGCTGGGAAATAGAGCAGTCAACAAATTCCAACTTATCAATTAGGCAACAAGATTCGGCGTCCAAACCACGGTGGCAACAATCGAAAAATCCGCCTTCTGTAGCTCTGTCTTTCAGCGCCCTAACACGACTTCATTGGCGCGGCCATCTCACGGCAGCTCGTGGCGCATGCTCGGCACATGTCCACACACTCGGTCATGGTTTTGTCTTCAGCCTCAGGCCCCATGACGCCCTCGCAGTCGTCGGCGCACGCCTCACAAACCTGTACGAAACAAGGATTTACGGATGTGAGATGTATGTACACGGGTGCTCGACCGGTCATATAATTACACAACCGGCTCGGTTCGTCGTGGCAAGCCTCGTCGTATCAAGAGGGAATCTGTGTTACCCCTGGTGGGATTGGAACGGAGGTGGTCTTCCGTGCACGATGGGGAGGCACAGCACTCCTAACAATATGATATATATATATATATGTGTGTGTGTGTGTGTGTGTGTGCGTCGATGGGTGTGTACGTATCGGATCTAGTGGCGTTTGATGCCCCGTCCTCGTAGCGAGCGAATAAGTAATTAAAACCGGTGATGTGCTCGCCAGTTCCCAGTATGCATGATCGCACGAGCATCCCCTTGGCATGGAATCCTTGGCACTATTTCAGGCAATACACATATATTTTCATGTTTAAGTCGAAAACATTGACGAGAATGAAGGGTGCAGAGCAAAAAGGGTGTGAACACCGTGTTCGTGAATTCCTTCCCTCCGCGCTGACTCACCGCAGCACACGCGCCGCAGGTGTGAATGTGGAGACGGGAGAAGGTGATCATGAAGCGGGCAGCGGTGGCGCATATGTTGGCGCAGTTCTGTGGTACAAGAAATTGTCCAGGTCAACAATCCGCACGGATCGAGGTGCCAACGACATGCACCCAAGCTAGCTATTCGCCAGGGTTCGGAGCTCCCGCCAAGTTTCGGTGCGGCGCATACATGCACATTGGCCGTTTGGACGTCGTACATTGCATATCTTACGTTGATAAATGAGAGCAAGTAATGTAACAGCTTAATCTCCTCATCATGAACTGATGACGCGTAACGAACGGCACCAGGCAGGCCTTGCCAAAAGCCTTTGCAATGATTAACCCGCTATTGGTGCATTTCATACATTGGCCTCGATTGTCCACGAGGTTACACCCACCATGAGGGCCAGAATGTGGTCGGGACGGGCGTGGTGCCCACCTGCAGGTGGCAGTTGGAGTAGCAGCAGTAGGCGGAGTCAGCAGTAGCGGGGCAAGCGGCGGAGTACACGGTATATGCAGGCGATAAAAAGGAAATTCAAAAAAGGAGCCTTATCCGTAATGTGCTTGAGCATCCACAATGACCACGAGCACCAAGAAGAAGCTCATGATGGAGCTAAGCCGCAAATCATTAGACGACGGCGCCTGACGGCGTGCGAACCCACCCTTGCTCAGGCAGTGGGTGATGGTGGTCAGACAAATCCGCTCGCAGTCGCGACAATTGTCGATGCAGCGGCGCATGTGCCTGGAGGCGTCATCCTCGCTGCCGGCAGGCGCAATCTTTTGCGCGGCCGTCGTAACCTGGGAAGCCATACCGGAGAGGGTCTCCATGGTACGTAAACCGATTCTTAAAGAATTCTTTCCGGGCCGGAGTTATCTTAATCAGGATACTGTTATGTTGACAAGCGATCCGGGGCTACGATAGCAACGAAGCACGGGGCCTGCACGGTTGGCCGGGCTGCGCCGGTTGTTAGTTGCGGAGCGAATGTGTTATCTGCGGGTATATATCTCGGGTTCTGTCCATAGGTCAATTCACGCAGCATATGGGAGATATTCGTCAGCCAGTGGCGGCCATTATATAGATATGATATGACCTTGCTGGACGTACGACGACTGGCGTCAAACAAGGTTAGATATGATCTGGTAGGCGCCAGAACGAAGGTACGAGCGAGCTTAACAAGGTTACATGGCGACCTCGGTATATTGCATGTTCGTTCGCCTGCGTATATACCGGAACTCATGGACTGCACGTTACACACACGGCGGTCTATGTTTTCGTTTCTGTTTTATTCGCTCAGGTTTGCCGGCTCATTTCGGTATGTGGGGGGGTTATTTTCGGAGCCCAGCAGTCTGCGTGCGTGCCAGGACTCCAGTAGTGTGAATGTATCCAATGAGCTAATAACGATCTGCCGGGCATAATAAAGCATTCGTTGCTTCTTTGGAATTGCTAGATTGGATTTTGGAGCGTACCACGACCGATTAATCGCGCGCTCTGTCCGAGTGAAAGGTGCCTTCTGGTGACCTCATGGTGGGTTGGCGGCTGCCTGATTGGCAGTCCGAGGCAAGAGAGTTCCAATCCGAGGAATTGACATCGGACTGCAGGCGGCAAGTTGAGTTGGTACTACCTGGCGCGAAACTGGCACGCAGCCATCATCGAGGCAAGAAAATTGTAACACAGGCTCGAAAGTGTCATTACTTGGGCAGTTTTCCTCTCTCCTGTATTCCCTGGCTCAACAATTGACATCCGCTCGTTCCTTGGCCAATTGCTTCATCGGTCTTTAATTGTAGCTACAGGCAAGATTTTGCCAGCGCTGCCCGAAAATATGTTTTTCCAAAATCTGGATGGCCAAACCCCAACTTAACATATTTACCGTAGGCTGATCACGCACGGCAGGTGGCCGTAGGGAGTTCGATGGTTACTTTGGCTGGGCATCAGGGAGCAACATACCACTTGGATTCATTGCCGCGCTATCAAGCAAGCAAAGGTTTTAGGTTTCACTCTGTTGCTTGACGGCATGATAGGATAAAACCTTCCTTGCGCACCAGTAGCAGCAGGCCGAGCGAAGCAGCTGTCAGCAGTCGTCATTAGACAAAAAATCGTACATAGTAAAGTTTCCACGCAGGCGGCAGGGACACTTCCATCTTCGCAACGCTCGGTAGGTCACTTCATCGGTTACCGAAATCTCGACAGATTGCTGAAACCAATCAAACGATGAAATTCCTACCTTGATAATGAGCACAGCGTTGTTCGCCGTTATTACTGCAGACATACACTCGCTGAAATAAGTTCTGATCCAAACTACCATGTGTGTGCGCGCGCTTACATGTCGTAAACTACACAGTGCTATGATGATTCAACGCAAGGCAGCTATCATGTACGATTGCATTTTCATGTCGTGACAATTGTTTCCGCCGTGAGCTCCGTTTCTAGCTAGCAAGCGCAGCCCTTGCTTCCTAGTAGTACACAGGCAGGGTCCAATATATAGCGTGGTGTGACGCAAGGGATGACGAGTTTACCCCGTATATAAACTACTAGCCCGCAGAACTGTTATTACCTATTTGCAGTTCATCACGCACTCCCGGGCGGTAGGTTACGGTGTGTGCGTCCGCCGCCCAGCAGGTTCCACACTGCATTATCTTTTCCTGATTATGGCGGCACCATTGATCATCATCGCTTTTCTTCCCATACAACGGAACTGACCAGGGATAGTTCCTGAGCCATGCATGACCTGCCGGAGCAGCAACAGCAGCCGCAACAGCAGCGGCGGCGCGAGCCACAGGATCCCCCGCCGACGACCGCTGGTCAACCTCAGGTGCGTATATATGACGGCCTCTCGGGCATCGTTGATGGCAATCAACAATCTCTGCAAGCCATGTACACGCATCGACCTGCCGTATGTACATTGGTCAATTATTGTAGACTTCTACCTTCCTAACTACATGCCCCCGCCGTACGTACATGTCGTCTCTTGATGATACTAATATGTGAGTTAAAAGTTGACTATTAGTAATTAATTTGTAGTGAATTAATTGCAGGGATATCCTGATCAGCAGTCGCAGCCATATCAACAACAAGAGAAACAACAGCTTAGGCAGGCCGCCCAGCAGACGCCCGATGCTGCAGCCGCCTATCCACCGTACCCTTCGTACTTGCCGTACCCACAGCCAAACCCGTGCCCAGGACAGGAAACCCAACAGCCGCCCCAATCTGCGGCGGCGGGGTACGCGCCCGCCTCGCCAGCGTACCCTGCGATTCCGCCGGTTGGGTTAAGTAGCTGCCCCACATCAACAGGTGGGCCGCAGCCATACACACCACAGCCGCCACAGCAGCAGCAGCCGCCACCAGCCTTAGGAATCCCTATTCTGGGCCAAAGCGCGGCGTACGTCTACCAGCACCCAGCGTGGGGCCCGGACGAAGAAACCCGAGACAGCCGGTTCGCATTCGTGGCGTGGTTGATGTTTGTTTTAGGTGCGTACACAAAATACTGGGCGTCGTGGCCTACCCCTGCGGATGATACTTGGGAGCGATTCCTTCTTATTGACGATTCAGATCTTGCGTTGCTTTCCAAGTAAAGTCACTCGTATTTCGCCTCCTGCTGGTTACACGCGGACATGCTTGTATGCATGCAGGCTTCTTCATGCCGATCTTCTGGCTGGTTTCAGTGCTACTGCCGTGCTGTGTGCCAGGCCGGCACGTACGATGGGCAGCTACCGCCAGCTTCCTGGCTTCCCTTGCATACCTAATCGTGGGGGTCGTCATGGGGATTGTGGGGCACTCGATGCGTGGGAGGATGCATTGACGAGTTGACGGGAACAATAGCGAGTACGGCAGGTAATGAAAGGCCCTAATAATTTGAATTGTTGCCCACGGAGATAATCATGGAGTGAGTTGCTGACTTCTGCAACGATGTTTTAAAACATTGAAAACATCTAAGAAGCTGAGGTGTGAGGAATAGCATGTTAAGTAAACGTATACGTGCTACGGTGTGTTGGAGAGCGGCTCCATCTGCACCAAACGCCCATCCTTAAGGAGCTGTCCGCCTGACAGTGCCTGAATAGATTGGCGCTCCTTGATGATAATGACGATGATGATGATAATGATGATGATGATGATGATGATGATGATGATGATGATGATAATGATGATGATGATGATGATGATGATGATGATAGTTGAGGTTTCGTGAACGTGATGTTCGCGCAAAACATGTCTGTTGACACTCCTGTAAGAGACAGGGGTAACGTTGAAGCGCGCGCGCATTCGTTTCAGCCGCGCATGTCACGCTGTGTTGTTCGCCGCCTTGGTTCCCCACTCCAGGTGCGCACCGTATAACTATCGCACTGTCAGTGACAGATGATGCCCTGTTACTGTATGTAATAATGATGCCGCATACCTGGGCAGCTGGTAGGTGGTGAATAAGAATGCATATCAGCTCCCACCAATCCGTGCCAGTAGTGGTATGTGGCTGGACATTATAGCTAGAGGGGATCAGGGAAATGTAACCTGAGTGCCGGACGACCGAAAGCGCATACACAAACGCATTACCGTTCCGGCAACCTGTCTACAACTTGCGATACACTCAGCATGTGGACTTTAATCAATTAGGTCATCAACCGGCAGATGCACCGTCACACATTATGCAAGTTACGGATTTTGCTATGACAGTCGCCATGTCACCTCGACGACTGGGGGTTGAGCCCGACAAACGCCCGGTTTATTTGGAGGCATATGCACTGAGGTACGTGCGTGGGGTAGGGTGACGGGGATGCATTTCTTCTTCAAGGTTCTTCGTGGTTTGTGGTACCGTGCTGAGGTTCACGATACGGTTCCGCCCTGTAGTTTGGCTCCGGCCATGCATTCAGTCAAATGTTGCCAGACTGTGCCGTCCTTATCCCAACAGTCGCGATTCATCAACCCTTATCCGCGGATGATGCGGGGGTATGGGTTTGAGAACTGTCCCATGTTAATCCCTTTGGTTTGGGCAATTCATTATCTGATAGCATATTGGAATTGCTTCCTCGCGGATGGATGGATGGATCGCAAACCGGACGCTCAAAGGACCGCAAGCTAATTAAGTAAGAAAAGTTAGGCTAAGGTTAAAACACAAAATTAGGGTGCAATAGAGCCCAATCATGTCGAGAGAAAGAAAATTCATAAGAGAGTTAGGTCCTCCCCTCATTCGATGCATGAGCGTCTTGAACGAATGCTATGAATAGTGCAAGCAAGGCGATGCAAGGCTAAGTTGGATTTCCGAAACGGTGACCATTCGTACTGCGAGATAGATCATTCCCCCCACGCTTCAACTGCAAGCAGGTGTGCCGGGCGTAAAGCGTGCAGTGCTCTAATTTCTGACTTCTGGTGCCTCACTAAGTCGCATCGTTGCTACACTTCCATTTCAACACAGGTCGACCGTGGCCTGGGAGGTTGACATAATAGAGCTTTCGATTTATACACGTAGTTTGGAGTTTACTTTATCCGAATAAAATCCGAAACTGTAGATGCTATAGGTATCGCGTTTTCCCAGAATTGAGCCTGTTTAGGCATGCTATTTGTACCTTCTGTGCCAATGCTTGCAGTCAGCTCCTTCCGAAACGCAAATGAGTGTAAATTAATATACGGAGGTAGTAAGGATGAAGTGGCGACAGGAAATAGCCAATAAGAGCACTTGACCCTGAATAGACATTAATTTACGGCAGATTGGTTGCATCGTTGCACTAGTCAAATATGGAAACACGACTTAAGAAGGAATTCTCGCCGTCAGTACGGCGACTTCAGCTGTTCTCACGCCCTACATGGATGAATACCGGGGTCAAATAGTCTCGGGCATTTTATCTTAACTGTATCTTATGGAAACTGTAGAAACTCTTATGGATCTACGAGCACTTTTGCATGCTTAAATAGCACGTCGCTGGGAGTTACACTTGGATCTCGTCAACACTGAAAGTAAAATACTGTATAATTTATATAACTTTAATCAAGCTATCTTGGGCCTTGTTATATTTGCTTCTATCGAGACGAACGTGTTGAAGTAACATTTAGCAACGCCTAATGATCCCCCAACCGGATCAGCAAAAGCTCGCATCTCTAGAGGAGGAAATATCTTCGGACATATTACTCCCAGAAGATTTGATTGACCTGTGAGTCACGGGTTTCCCGCTTGACGATATCGCGAAACCTAACCTGCATCTGTGCTCGGGGTGTAGTCTTGACGATGCAGGTATTGAGGTGGATGACGATGGCCTCCTAAGCGACAATCCTACATTGACAAGCAACCCGCGCGAGTTACCGGATGCCGCTGCCTTCCCCAACGATACCCTCAACCTGACGACTACCGCCAAGTGCGATGGTGGCAGCGCTGCAGCCCAACAGCATCCAGATGCTTTGGGCGACCTACTCAGCAGAGACTTAGATTCTGATACCATTGGCTTTGGTCATCATCGTCGGCTTTCGTCCCCTTATGATCAGCCATCGGCGCCAAGAGAGTGTCGTTTCCCGCAAGCCTACTTTCCATTACGTCCACCTCACGAATCAGCTGCTGCATGCTCGTCACGGTCTACGGCTACACTACCGCAGCAGGCGCAGCAGCAAGAGCAGCCCCTGGATCAGCTACGATGGCAGCAGCCTGCCGCCGCACCATCAGATGATCATCTCATGGCCCCGACACTAATAATGCTGCAGCAGCAAAATTCCCAGTTGGTTCCGCCATCATCAAATCCGGCCTTTGGTGACGCCATCGATGATGGTCCCAACCTAAGTATGAGCTTCTGTCATCCAGGAAGCGGTGGCAGCGGTGGCGTGCGGCTAGAGAACACCTCCCCGATTAAGGCGCCGGTAATGCAGTCTGCTGACGCCGCAGGAACTTCAGGTGTACAGCATGTGGATGTTCTGCATCTGTTTTCACAGCCGATGCAGCAACCCATGCAGCAGTTGCAGTCATCCCCGTTCAAGCTACCTCAGCCACCTCAACCGCAGCAGCCTCAGCCACCGCCGCCGCCGCCGCCGCAGCAGCAACCGCCTGTTGGCCAGTCGTGGCGCACTGCTTTCCATCACCTACCTGCTGAGCAACCGTATTTTGGCGGCTCAGGGCAAAAGCTGCAGCATGGCCCCAGCACCAGCACTAGCTACATATGGACCGCAGACGTGCCTCTGCCAGCAGCGCAAGGGCTGCAGTTCCTACCCTGGATGCCTTTCAAAGCGGTTCCAAGGGATTTCAACAACAGGTCGGGAGACATCGGCGGTGGGTCTGTCGTATCACAACCGATAACTCCCCCGTGCATTGACGACATCCTGGAATGCTGGTGGAGGGAGTTGGGAGGAGTTTCCGATTGGGCAGCCGGCAAAGTAGTTTGGATGGAGCAACAAAAGCTGGGTGAAAGGCAACATGAGGAGCTGGCCTTCATAAGTGATAAATGCTGCTGGGCTCGATCCCAGATCCAGTTTCCAGGCACCCTCGTGGAGAAGCTGTGGCCCAATGGCGCTGGTGCTGCATGTACTGCATCCAAGGGACTGGGAGGAGGAGGAGGAAGTAATCAAGGCGCCCACAGCGGCCTGAAGTGTCAGACGTTGCAGTTTGTGGGGCCTTCGGAGCTGAGAATGTTTGGTGAAAGACAGGGCATCTCCAGTAACAGTGGCGCTAAGCAACGTTTTGCGCGACAGCTGAAGCAGGAAACGGCCACTCAACAACAGCAGCAGGAGCGACAGGAGCAGGGAGGCGGAGGGACGACGGTTGGGCTGTACGTCATTGACAAGTACACCTATACATGCAGCGGAAAACCGAACTCAAGTCCGCAGGTCGAAAAGGTCATGTTGGCGCAATACGTTGGGGACGCCAACCAAGAGGACTTAAAAGAATTGAACGCGAGGAACGTGAAGTTGAAGGGCCGGCTCACCAATTCTGATGAGTGGCACTCGGGCATCTTTGGGCTGAAGGGGAGCACGCCCTCATCATACGTGCGACTGAGGTGGAAGGCCTGGTGGCCAGCCGTGTAAGTACCAGTGTCCGCTGCTGGAAGCAAGTCAAGAACACCATAATGGAAGCTGAGCTGTGTTGGTGCGCTTCTTCAAGGTTGGGGTTGAGGGCCTCTATAATCGCGTGTTCCCACGTTTTCCTTATGTCTGTCATTGTTCAAGTACTGCTACCATTCGTAAAGTTTTCGGTTGGCAGTAGTTTAGTAACATTAGGTGTGAACTGTGTGCAGCATTATTGAACCAAAGAGAAGTAAATGCTCTTGGCTTGCTTGCTGGACTTGATTGGATGGCTGGTTGGGCTTCTATACCTTAATCCGAGCCCTAACAGCTAACTCCGGCAAACTGCTCGTCTCATCCTTGATTCTTGTTTTGCATACTTACGGCCTCGCTCGTTTCCTGACCTGCAACCTCCTTGATTGCAGCTACACGGTCAAGGCACCCAGTGGTCGGTCTAAAGCAGCAAAGGCAACGGCAACGGCTGGGACTTCCGCTGCCGCAGCCTCTGGGGGGCCGGGCCCTTCCATGTCAGGTCCTTCTCGGCAAGTTACTACTTGTGTGATTCCCATTCCCGGCTCGCCTTCCACGGCCGCCCTGTGTGGACAAGGGTGTCCAGCCTCACCCCCAGAATCCATGAGCCAGCGTGGCTTAGCACCGCAGACAACACGGCATCTTGCATCGCTGCCACCGCAGCCGTGCGCTATTGTACAAATTGCACCTTTGCAACACGTTCATGGGCAGCACGCACAGCATCAGCATCGTCAAGGTTTTGGACATGGGCTGCCACAGCAACCAAGCCATGGGCCGGTCGGTCAGGGTGCAGCGTCGATGTTCTTGTTGCCGCACAGTTCAGTTTCGGAGCAGTGGGGGCAGCCATCTCCTTTTCCGGAGTCGACGAGGCGAGACGACCAGGTGACGACGGGCCCAACAGTGGGATTGGGACCTACGCCCTCATCTCAAGACATGTGTATGGGCTCCATTACTGCAGCTCATTATCAGACGGCCTTGCCAGGTCCGCAAGCTGTTTGGTTCCCTGGGCCGGTGCAAGGGTGCAGCGGCCTACCAGTTCAAGGTGGTCTTGACCTTGCTGAACAAGCACTTTGGGACCGGCCCACATATACCCTCCCACAGCAAGTACAGACATTATTGCAGCCGACAGTTCATCTTCAGCAGCAGCAGCAGCAGCCCTTTTGCCAAGCGCTGCATAATAACATCTCAGAGGTGGTATCTATGAGGCCGCCAGACAGTCAGTTTACTGGCCGCCTTGATGGAGATGGTGCTTTAACGGCTGCCAGGATCTGTACAGCAGCTACAGAAATTGGCTATCCGGCCGATGCCTCCAGTGTTGGTGTTGGTGCTCCCATAGTCAACACAGCAACAGCTTCCTATGTTGCCCCGTTACCATCGCAAGCCGCTGCATATGGCCACAGCAGCGAGCACAAACCCCCGCAGGAGGGTATCAGGAGAGCCGCTGCAGAAAACGCAGGCGGCATGGTTCATGGTGGCTCAGGCTTAAGCGAGGGGCTCAGGAGCTTGTGCACAGATTTGATCACCAGCGATGTGCCTAGCCTTGCACCGGGGCGCTCTGCTCGTGCATCCTGTACGACTACGCGCGGTCTATTACCTGGTGGTGATGGCCGGCCGGTAGGAGCAGGATTGGAGGCAGCTCCTTTCAAGCCCCTGCCATCAAATCAGCAAAACACCGTCCATCACCAGCGCGACCAGCAGAAGGACCCATGCGCAACTTTGCATAAGGCCTGGCAAGGCGAAGAGCAGATGCACACGCTGTTGGAGAGCACAACAGGGACAACGACAGCGCCACGCAGTATGAAGAATAAACGGAGGGAAAGCAACGGAAGCAACGGTAGTGGTGGTGGTGGCGCCAGCCCCTCAGGGCTTGCTGTCAGGCGCGGTGCTGCCAGTACACCAAGGGAATGTGAGGTCAAGAAACACGTGGAAGCAATCTCAATGTTTCTACAGGTGTTTTTGAAAGTGGACATGGACTGGACGAACGTGCTACGCTCGGTGTTGAAGGTAAGTACGTACATGCGGATGCGAAAGAAAGAATAAAGTCTGTTGTGACGGAAAGCGTGATATTTACCGTGCTGTGACCATTGCAAGTAACCATACGCATATGCTGCGAGCACGTTGGTAAGAAGGCATGTGCGGCGGTGTCATCGAACATGCTGTATGTGTATATAGAGGCCCACGCCATCCCCATCGCCATCGCCGTGTATGGGGAGCTGCAGATGAGACCCGAACTTTGAAGCACGAGGCCAAATTCACTCGATAACCTTCTTTCCCATGAACCTTGTGACATACTGTCTTTTATCAACTCGTTGCCCTACCATAATGCTTAGAGCTTTGGGACCGTGAGGAACATTCTGCAGCTGCGTGACTGCCATGACCAAGGCTATGGGCTTTTTAACATGATGCTGCACGCGGCTATCGACATTGGCGCAGAAGGCAGTCCAAGAGGCGTGGTGCCTGGGGGCGGCTCAACAGGCGATGTGTCCAGCGGTTCCGACAATCGCAGCGGCAGCCCTGGGCTTGAGCAGCGTCTCATTCAGGCGTTCGAAGTGGTTCTGGAACGACTGAGCGAGCCTGGAACGGACATCCCCACAGGAGAAGCGCACAAAATGCTGCTGACACAGCAAGACCGAGAGTGTCACGACACGCCCAATCACACATGTGCCAGGTACAGAAGACTGTAAGAGACTGCCCACGCACATGTGAAGATATGGTGCAGGTGTGACACATGCGGTATTGGGGCTCTCTGCCTCCTGTCCATTTCCTTCTCCCTCCTTTTCCTTTTCCTCTGACAGATTCAACCTGCTGGCCGTCCAGCACTGGCTTCTGGAGCGCTGCGATGCGGCCATGCTGGTGGTGCCGACGAAGGATGGGTGGCTGCCCCTGGCCACCGCTTGCAGGTGTGGAAACGTGGACGCGGCGGTGGCGTACCTCCGCAGGGCGGTGGAGCTCGGCCTGTTTGGCGGACAAGGAAGCCACAGCGGGCCGCTGTCGCCGCACACACAGCAGGTGTGCTGTTATTGAGGAAAGGGGCCAAACGGGTTGAATTTATTGTTTTTATCATTAGCTAAGCCAACATCAAGCCGGTATGATAGCGGGGTGTAAGCAAGGAGCGGCATCGCAGCTGTGTGCTGCGTATACGTTTTTCGAAGGGGGGGGTGTAAAGCAACAGAGCGACGGGAGGGATGGAAACCCGCCGCCGTCGAAAGCATTTATAGCCTATAAGTTAGGCTGCCGTATCTGCAAGGCCTTAAGTCAATGAAGAAGATACCTTACCATCGCAGGGTTATGTAGTAGGGAGGGATTCACACATGTGTACAATGATTAACTCGGCCAACGAATTATCAAGTCGCGAGCCCCTTTGCTCTAAGGGCTCTATGATACAACAACACACGCATCTCTTGTTTGACGTTACCGTGTATCCCGTTACCGTTTTCTGGATTCACCTCAAAAGATTAGAGTTCGTTTTCTGAATCCACCTCCATCCGACAGTTCGCCACTCAGGTCCTTTTGTCTGATCTGACGCCCGTCAACAAGCACTACCGGAGCAGCAACGGCCGCAGGGTTCTGGAGCAAGCCATCCAAAAAGTGAGTATCCCCTAATTAGCCGCCGGGGGCTGTGGGTAGTATCAAGCCGGATGAACTGAATTATTGGAATTGGGACTCACGTAATCTTTTCCGTGAGCTCCTCTACCTTGATTCGTCTTGGCTCTTGGTAAGTACTCGTCCATCCCTGCCATGCAAGCCCGAGAAGCGGTCAATATGAAAAGCGCCCCCTCATGCTGCCTTCTGTCCTTACATGTGTATTTGTGTATGTTAGGTAATGTCTTCTGGAATACGTATCATATACGTACCAGGGTTATATTCAGCAGCACGGATTGGTTCTTAATCCGCCTGTCTGAACCCTGAAGGCTGGCACATATGCACGATGTGTGCCTGCGCAGCGTAGCATTTCATGCTCTCAGCCTTCTGGATACATTCTAACCTTAACGTGGAATTACCGCATTATTTGTCCTCAGTGGATCCAACATGGGTCGTGAAGGGTGACGAATCACTCCGTGATACTTTTCACTGCAAAGTATGTATGTCATAATGTTATATGAGGTGCCGCACTTAATATTCGTACAGGTCTGGCCCCATGGTGGTGCCCCGTCCGTGTTTGAGGGTGTCCACGTCGCCGAGGACCTCAAGCTCGATGTGGAGAAACTGTACAACGATTTGAAAAGCGTTCGGCTTGGTTAGCAACACGGCGGCGGATGGCGATGGTGGGTCTTGAAGCCGCCGCGGTCCATGAATGGCTGATCCATGTCGCTAGGGTTTCGGAACGTGGCGATGCATGCATGGCTGTGGTGTTTCGAGACGTGCGCGGTGTAGGTGGCACAGGATTTGTGCTGCCACAGGTGGCTGGATGACTTGTTATAGTGTTGTTCTATGCTTTACCCTGCGCGGGTAGCTGGGGAATCGGTCCTTGTACAACAGCACCCACTGTCACCACGCACCAGCAGGCACCTGCGATCATTTATTACTTGGCTTCAGTATGTCGGTTAGCTGTTGGTTTGTCATATATCAAATAGGGCGGGCACAGCAGGCCAGGTTGTGAGGAGGTGAGGTACATGCTGCCGCCCCAGCAGGAAGAGTTGCACGCATGCATACATCTATTCGTTGCATCCCTCATCGCTAGTATAACTTCATAAGGTCGCGCATATACACACTGTTGCATGTTGCGTCGGCAATGCCTGTTGTTGTTGTCGGCAGCGATTGCGTTCGAATGAATACTGATGTACATGCAGCCATGAAGCCTTGATGATATGGTGACAAATACGGTGTGCACTTGCAGATAAGATTGGCATACGGATCGGCAGGAAGACTGGCATGCAGCAAGCAGTCATCCATGAGCACTGCAGAGTTTTTATAACAACACAGCATGGCATTCGTACATTAAATCAGCATAGCACTCATTAAATTGCATCGGCATGATGGATGTGTAGAATGTGCAAGTAGTAATGTTTTTGTGGATGGTGCAGTGGTATGTTGTGGATGAACATGCGGCACACACAGAGCGTGGTGCGGTAAGCGGTACGTAGTCGGATGAAGGTCATGCGTTCTCCTGCGCTTCTGGTGCGTACAGCGAGGCACGGCTGAGCTGGACATCTGAAGTCACAGACTCCAGGCATTTTAATCTGATAACGGCGTACTCGCAGTATGTCCAGCAGATCGACCACTAACCACCCAGAGAGCTTCATACCCACGCAAGATTGTCTTTCAGTATTCATGTATGGGCCGTTAGAATTTGTAAGGGAGGTTGGCAACTTGGGATTCTTTCGTCCCCCGTCGCCTACGAGCTGATAAAACTTACGATCGCCGTACCGGCTGCTGAGCTGAGGCCCCTACACGTATCTGTTATTGTACAGGTCAAACTCTTCGCCTGCTGTGTTCACGTGTCACCGCTGGTTATCCCTGTGTTCGTCCTGTCCAGCAAGGCGAACGCTTTCTATGTGCGGTAATCTATTTCGGTGCAAAGGCTATTCCGGGACGGTCCACTGCCTTGTACTTGCAGGTACTGGCCAGCAACATACCTCTTTCCAGAACAGACTTCCGCCAAAAAAGGCACATTCATACTTGCTTCACGGAACGCCACGGAAGTAGCGCGTAATACCTGGGGCACTTCTGTCTTCGCCTTTCAAACTGCACTGTACGATCGTCTTTCTTGATTGCTGTGGAAACTTCCTGTAAATCCACAGATGGTCTAAGGGGTCACGATATCCCCACAGGAAATGGGACTTACCTTCCGCCGCGCACACCCGGCAGATACGGCAGCTCGCAGTTTGTGCTATGGCATGGAACTTCAGCCCAGACGGGGAGCCCGGGCGTTTTAGGCTTTCCTCAAAAATGCTCGTTAAAGTCTTAGGCCTGCTCCGCCCCCCCGGAGTTCCTCAGATGCCCGCGAGAAGCAGAACTTTCTGGCAACAGGAAAATGTCCCCCCCCGAAGAAAAATTACCCGTGCAAAATCAAGGTCCAGGGAAAAATTACTGCCTTCAGAACTTTATGACTTGATAGCTGAACAGGTAGCTCATTAGAGGTTACTTTAACAGTCTTACGAATAACACTTTTGTGCCACGGAAAGGTCTAATTTGAAGGTTCCAGGGGGCCCCGGAACGTTTTAGGGCCTACCCAGTCAAAGTTCCGGGGGTGTTCCCGGAAAGGAGCTTTTAGGGGCTCCGGGGAACCCCGGAACAAACAGCTGCTACCCCCTTGAAGAACCCTGTGTGGATGTGGCTGTGTGGATAGAGTTGTTCATACGAAGCGAAGGCCATTAGTAAATACCCTGACTGGCGAGTTAAAATAAAGAATAAGACATAAATTAAAGAATAATTTTGTGCCATGCGGCAGCGGCGTAAGAAGTATGTTGCGATGTGAAGTCCAACATATCACCAAATACGCCACAAGGCAACCCCTGTTTTTCCACTTCCCTGGAGATACGCATGCTGGAAATTTGGTTTCATTATTATTCGGTAGTGAATGCAACTGCAGTTTGTGCCAAAGAGCCAGAGTGCCGGCGTATGTTCACGAACCGTTAGGATATGGGCTCAGGGGGTTGGCACCGCAACATCGCAAGTCATAATGAAAGGTACAAATTTATATTGAACTGTTAAATTGCAAGCGTATACCTAACTTGTAACGAGGCTGATGCAAGCCTCGCCAGTGGCCAGGAAAGTACGGAAGCTCCTACTCCGTAACGGCGTCAGCCTATTACTGTAAACCTCGTTCTCAATTGGTATTTGATACATGTTTTGTTTCACATGATATCGCTGGAAGCGGAAAAGGTTAACACCATGACTTTTTGTTGCAGGCATATGAATCGTTGGTCAAGAGTTTGCGGGCTTGTCCTGTTGTTAAGCCACGCACTATTGCAGTCGGCTGATGCGGGGTTTTGTACGCCAACTCCGGGCTCCTGCTGGCCTAGTCGAAATTCGTTTTCAGCCTGGCTGGCGACGTTGTCATCGAGTACCCGTGTGTACACCCCTGACATAACCCCAGAGCTTTTCCTCAGCGAAGCCACCTCAATGAATTTACTTAAGAGCAACTTTCCTGGTCTTATCGTGGTTCCTGGCACGGAGGCCGACCTGCGCTCTGCCATGTATTTTGCGTCCAAGAACCGCATCCGCGTTGTAGCGCGGTGCTCCGGCCACGATTTTAACGGCCGCAGCAACGGTCGTGGCGTGATGCTTATTAAAACCGAGCTTCTCAATTGGACGCTGTACGATGACAAGACCCATGCCATTTCCTTTGGTTCCGGCGCAATGCACGCCGATATCTACAGCGCGCTGGTGCCTCACGACCGTGTCTACGTTGGCGGCCAGTCCAAGACCGTCTGTCCAGCAGGCTGTCTTGCGGGCGGCTGCCACGGCCTGCTGTCTCGCCAATACGGTCTTGGCATCGACAGCATCCTTGAGATCCGGTTCGCGCTGTTCAATGGCACGGTCATAACTCTTAACCGCACCCGTAACGCGGACCTCTTCCACGCCTACCTCGGTGCCGGCCAGAACAGCTTCGGCGTCGCGGTCTCCTTCAAGGCCCAGACATACCCCGCGCCCCCTGCCATCATCATGTTCGATGCACTCTTCGACGCAACCGCCGATAACACCCCCGGAAACATCCTCTCCAATTTCTTTCTAAATGCAACCTGGTTTGATGACATGCCACGTGAGCTCGCTGGCAACATCAACTACGAATTCGGCAGCGTCAAAGTCAAGTTTGTCTACTCAGGAACTGACTATGACGGCACATTCCAGAAGCTGCAGTCACTTTTCGAGTCGCCGTTCACACGCCACGTGACCGACCCCGAAGTCTTCCCCAATATGTACGAGGTGGCGCTGAACCTTTATCCGCCCGTGACTGATATCTGGGCGCGCAAGTACATCACCAGCGGCTTCCTGCCTCAGGACCGGGACGTTCTGGACACAATCTCCTCCGTCGTCGTGGAAAGTAATCCATACATGTGGATGTGGTTTGTATTTGGCGGTGCAGTTCCGGAGCATGCTGGAATCGGCTCGGTGCCTACTGGCATGCGTAACGCCATGTATGAGGTAGGCATATCGATCTCCTCCCCTTGCCTCTACCTCTCGTCCCGCGTTTGACGAGTACTGACGCGTAAAAGACATTGCGCGGGTAGACTGAGGGGACACCCGTTGTACGATTGCACCTAGCAGGGCCGTAGTTCCGTAATTTATTGCACGATGTGTGAAATGAGTATGTCTTTCTCCTCGCTGCACTAACTCTCTGACGACACTGGGTCCAGTGGAGTGAATTCTCCCAATGGCGCCAACTCCACGCCGGCTGTCGAATAGAAAAGAGAGCCCGCGATACAGACTCCCCGTCAGGACATGTACCACCCCGCCTCGCCTTTGATTGGACTTCGAGAGTGGGCATCGTAGATACTGCGCTCGTGCACGGAACCGGTGTGAGCTCCGGTTCCCTGAAGAAGCACCCGCTGTCGTTGATGCTGCTTCAGCATCTGGCGCTTAAGTACTTCCAGACCCACCACCTGCGCTTCTCACCTACTTGGCACCACTGCATGGCTACCCTGCCCGCAGGTGCTGTTCGGCGCACAATGGTTCGATCCTCATGAGGATCAAGACCGTGTGGCAGGCATGGAGCCGTACCTTAGCGGGCTGTACGCCTTGGCGCCGACGTCGTACAGTAATGAGTTCACGTCATGGGGAGCGTACAACAACGTCAGCGACTGGAAGACACGGTTCTTTTCGAATTACGACAGTCTGCTGGGGGTTAAGAAGAAATATGATCCGTGCAATCTGATGACGGCCAAGTTCGCCGTTGGCTCGGATCAGCCGACCGCTATTTGCAGCTGCGCACCCAAGGGCTAAGGGAGCCAAGCGGAGTTGGGCGGGAGAAAAATGGCGCTTTGGAGGCTGGAGGAAACAGAAAATGGCTTGGGTGAGTTTTGAACTCCTGCCATCCTTGTCATAATTTGGTTGTTCTGAACAATAGGAGAAGCTGGGGCTTTGATCTGGGTTGCTTGCTGTGACCTTACCTCATTCATGCCCTTACCTTGTATATGGCGGTACATATGTGAATACGCGTCCTTGGTCCTCGATTAAGCAGCGGAAGTTTAAGGTCTATGTTCTGGGTTCGTGTGAGACGCCCAGAACGCCGCATGGAGTCGCTGAGACTGCAGGGCTGCAAACTTGGGTTGATTTGGTTACTTAGTATGGAGACTGAGCGTTGTCGTCATGATCCGTACAAGAATCAGCAGCGTCAAATTTCGCCTATTCTAATGCCAGATAAGAATTTCCGTTGTCTTCACATTACCGCCACATTGCTGTCTTAGGTACATGTTGCTGGTTAACTGCGTTATTTTAATACTTACTACTATGCTTTCTAATGTCCTTGTTAGGAGCCTATATGGACGCGATGTGGAATAGGTGGAATAGAGCGTCTTGGCTCTTGCGTGGGGGAGTATGCCGTCTTACCGGAACTTGTGTGTTGTACACCCCCTGTAGAGCGCGCAGCTGGGCGCCGTGCAGATGCGAATTGTTGTACCGCCTGTAGTTAAGAGAGATAGGGTGGTGTCATTTGGACACTCACATACCTGGCTTACACGTACTCTAAACGCAGGATGGGGGGAACAACTTCCGGTCACTTCGGCAGCTTCCCCAGGCCATAGGAATGGTCTCGAGTGACGTTTTACCGGTCCTCCTTAGTGACGTGTTTCCATCCTCATCGCTTTCACATGGGCAAACCGTGCGTCCCAAAGTTTTTTAAGCCTTCAGGTTTCGGGGTGGGATTACACAGCGTACGAAAAAAACGCTTTGCAGAATAAACGCTTCCAATCCCTGTTGGAAGCATGTGATCCTGTAGTGGCGTGTTGCAAGGTGCGGCGGCGTAAAGCTGGACTGGCTTCGTCCATCGTAAGCGTGTTCTTTTGTTTCGTGTTCGTTTGCGGTTTCGCCCTGACTCGGCCTGGCTAGGGCCTGGCTAGGGACGAAACACCTTATTTACTAAGTGCCTTTTTGATAAAAATGGTGGAAGGGAACTTCTCCTGTTTGAAAACAGGCGAGTGCTGTTGATCAATGGACACTGAGGAAACGGAAGTCGAATCGACGTCGCCTTGCCGATTCGCTATTAAGTCCGATATCCTTATGTTCCATATCACAAACACATACTTTGGTAACAAATGAACGGAAGCAGCCATGCTAGCACGGTACTGTTATCCGTTTGCAAGGCGTTCACTTCTAGCCCGGAGCCTCCCGTTCAAATCATCATTGCAATAGTGTCGTACCATGCCCAATTCAGACATATTATGCTCTCTTCGATACAAAGCTTCCAACATATAGGAACAGGTATGACGGGCATGAATTTGCAAAACTTTGGTTAAGATAACTTTGACATCCCGTCTTCTCTGTACTTGGCTGATGCAGCTGGCGGGCGGAACGCAGAAGGCTGCGGCTTCAAGGTTGCCAAGCAATCCTTATCGACAAATGAATGCTGATGTTTGATTTAATGAATAAGACTTATTCATGGAAATAAGATCTCAGACGACAAAACCAAAGGGGCCGGTAAACCACAAGCAGTCGAATCATCTTCGGCGCATGTCACATGCTGTATATTCCTTGGAGTTATATAATGCGGATCGGGCATTAAATTTATCAGAATTGACGTCTAGTGATGCTTTCCTTGAAATGCGGTCGTACGACCCCCTGGGATGTTTTCCGCTGGTTATCGTTTCGGCGGAACCTCGATTGAGCCTCTCTAACGAAGTAAAATTCCAAGAAAAATATTTTAATGACTCATGACTTACTTAATTTATTGTTAAGACTTTCGACATCACTATCCATAAAACCGTCTTAACGGGAAATGCTGGCGCGGCAAGCCTGGCCGCGGGCAGGCCCAGTGGCTGTGCTCATAACGGTCATTTGTACATTTTTTATGCTTGACTCGGTCCATGGAGCTTTCTGTACTCCAAACAGCGGAACCTGCTGGCCCGACAGGGCGACGTTGAACTCATGGATTTCCACGCTTTCGGGTGCCACATCAGTTTGGCTATGGGACAAGACACCTGAGAAGTTTCTCAGCTCATCCGTAACGATGAATGCCCTGAAGACCAACTTCCCCGGCATTATCGTGGCGCCTGTGTCGGAGAAGGACCTCCTCTCCTCCCTCCAATTCGCCCTGAGGTACAAAATACGTGTCGTGACGAGGTGCTCCGGGCATGATTACAATGGCAGGAGCAACGGTCGAGGCGTGATGATGATTCGAATGGAAAAATTGGATTTCGTGGAATACAACCCAGATGACGAAACCGTCATGTTCATGTCCGGAGCGACGCATGAGGATGTGTACTCAGCCTTAGCCGGCGTGGATCGCATTTTCGTAGGCGCACTGTCGAAATCCGTCTGCCCGGCTGGATGCCTGGCGGGTGGATGTCATGGCCTGTTCTCCCGTCGGTACGGCCTCGGTGTAGAGAGCATTTTGGAGATAAGGCTCATGCTTTACAATGGCACCACTATTACCGCGACCAGAAATAGCAACGCGGACCTCTTCCATGCCTACCTCGGCGCCGGCCAGAACAGCTTCGGCGTTGCGGTCTCCTTCAAGGCCCAGACATACCCCGCGCCGCGGCAAATCCTCAGGCTAGAAGTAAGCCTCTATCTGTACAACCCAAAGCTCAGCGGAGCAACGTCCCCCAACCTCTTTTCCGAATATATCTTCAACGTGCGCTGGTTTAACTCAATGCCCGATGAGCTTTCAGGCATGCTGGTCTTCGATAACGATGTCGTCTTCATCCGTTTTTTCTACACCGGGGGGGATTACGTCGGCGCTTTCAACGCGCTCCAGCCGCTGCTGAACTCCCCTTACCGCCGTAGTGTGGACCCCATCGTGAACTACACGAGCATTCTAGATGTTGTTAGGCACCTGCAACCCGACGCCTCAGAGCTCTTTTCGCGGTCATTTTTTGCAAACGCATTTCTGGCGCCTCAGCCGTCCATGTTGAACAACTTGTCTCGCATGATCGGGGAAACCAAGCCGCCAATGCTGCTGTGGCTTACGTTCGGGGCCGCGGTGCGCAGTGGCTCGGTGGGCTCGGTGCCGGCTGGCATGCGTAGCGCGATGTACGAGGTTCTGTTCAAGGACACGTGGTTTGACCCCTCCGAGGACGAGCTACGTATGGAGTATGTCAGTACGACGTACCTGCCGGCTTTGTACAGCTTCGGCGACTCATCGTACAACAACGAGTACACGACTTGGAGCAATTTGTACAACGTTCTTGGCGATTGGAAGAAGCGTTTTTTTGGTGACTACGACAGGTTATTGCGAGCGAAGCAAAAGTATGACCCGTGCAACTACTTCACGGTCAAATATGGCGTCGCATCCGACCTTCCGTCAGCAACATGCTGAAGATAGTTGCGTCGTTACCTGGCTAAGCAAATGGATATGCGATCATTTGGAGAAGAGGTGCAAGTTGATAGGACATATGTCGGCTGGGCAAATCCGACTACCCTTACGTGGGTGACTGGACGGGAGAAAGGGAGGAAGAGAGAAAGGGCGCGCCATGTAGATAGGTTTATCATCCGTTGAGATGGGGTCGTTGGGGAAAGAGGATTGTACTGTGTCGGGTATCATGTGTGTTGAGTTGTCTTAGATTGGATTAGGTTGGCAAATTAGGAAAATTCATCTCCGTGATGCTATACCTGCGCGCCAAGGGAGGAGGCTTGAAGGTGGGTTCCTACTTTCCTAGGGGACAAGAGCTGTGCCCTTGCCGCCCACGCATGTCGTGCAGTGTACAGAAAGAGCCGTACACAATCAGGTCGAATGGCGATGCATACCTACTCTTTGCACACAACGCACAGAAGTCGTTCCGTTTTTGTAGTTATTACGACTATGCAGGCAGGAGGGAGATTTGCTCTTCGCATGCGCATCAAATCCTCTTAGGCCGCACCTCGACTGAAGCAGGGCTTTTATCAGGCATAGGATTACGGGTCTGCACGGCACATTGTCGAAGAGGTAGTCAAGAGCCACCTCGGAAGGTTTTCGTGGCTGTTGATTTTGCGCATGTGCTACAGCCGTACGCTTTGCAAAGCTGACTAAAACTCGTGTACGGCGACACGTACTATTGAGATCTCACAGGTCTGAACGCACAGTTATATCCAATCGCGTGTTCCCTAGGTCCTTGAGATATTGTAGAGATAATTACCGCTTCCACCTGCAAAGGTGCTTTCCGTAATCACGGTGGAGATGCATAGGTGTGACTTGTGCGAACAGTGGGGTATTGGTTACAGAAGTGAGGAGAAGTCAGAAGTGTAAGACAATGCTAACTCGAGGATGACTGCATCAGCGTTCCTACACCTTGCCTACTACTTCTGCTGGCTCTCTGTCTGTCATTACAACCGTTCCCTGGAGCTCTGCGGGTCACCTCTCGGACAACTCCACAGGACTTCCTACTACCTGGCAGCTGCCCTGCACCTGCCACCTGCGACCTTTCATACCACAATTGCCGCACGATGCAGTGCCACAACTGCCAGAGCTGCAACTGTCACGGTTGGCACCGTCCACAACTAGTCGCCATGGTCCATGTAGCCGCCGCGCGATCCGCTTGGGCCGTGGGAGGCTGTTTGCTGTAGAGCTTATAAGCTTAACTTCGGTATTTAGGGCCGAGGTCCTGTGTCGGCTGTTTTGAGAGCAGCTTTCTCTGCAGTATCGACCGAAATCATGATCATAGAAGATGACGTTCCCGAGCTCACTACACGTTGGTTTTGGTTTTAAATGTCGTGAGCACGAGCTAAACCTAACGTGCTTACGCGTTAGCTGTCAAGTGTCAAAAGTGATGAATGAATGGAATATGACTAGTACGAACTGTTGGGCTTGTACAATGGCTGTTCAGACATGCATGGCGTACCTCACGGGAGATACGATACGTCTTGCGGTGCGTTTAGTTCATTACTGCTGTTCGTACTAAGGACCGTAAGGTTTAGAGGTTTAGATCCGGTCGCTGCCTGATCAAGTAGCCAACTTGGTGGTGGCTATGCGCTCAAGCTATGTGTCATGATTTCGTACATTCAGTTCATGAGTCAGTAGGAACCAGTCATCGTATGTGTGCGGACCTAGCAGGTACTGCGGCAATAACGTCGTGATTTTCATATGCGGCTCCATGGCAATTCTGACAACAACATGATGGCCATCTGGATGTGCATATATGCCCAGGACTTCTTTACGATTAGCACATTTCAATACACAGAAACCGTTTTCCGTTTTCCTGATGACGTGCTGGGCAGCAACTACCCATGGATACATGCAGAGCAAATAATGACAGAGGGAGCCATCTGCCAATATTCGTCCTCTAGTCAGCACGCGCCTGCAAATGAATGCGGGTGACTTCATAGAGGTGACTTCAGCCTTGCTCCATAGCCCACCGCGAAGCCCAGGAGAGATGTTACTGGTTGGATGCTCTCCATGCGTCACCTCCAGACTGTTCCCATGCCCAGACGTGACAAAATGTGACAGAAGACAGCGATGTCACGACAGGTGGATGCAGGGATGCTCTTGTGGGTGCAAGTGGCCGTTTATTGCCCTTAGCTCAAAGATTGCACCATTATGCGAAGTAGCAGGAATCAGGGTACAGGGGCATCAACGGCAGCACATGCGTTGCAAGGGCCGGATCCGAAACCGACAAGGTCCGCGACCATGTATGCAGATCCTTATTAAAGTAAAAAGTATTCGCAAGCCCTCAAGAACAGTCAAACGTTCTTTCCCGAAACTGACGATTGATGTGGACAAGCATGAACGTCGACCACAAAGTAGAAGAGGCACTCGGTCGAATATTCTGGCCAAGCCGGACTAAGATGCATATATGCTCCTGCATACGGCGCCCCTCCAGCACCTTAGGTGCTTACATGCTCTGCGTCCTGCGTGCCCTCATGTCTTAATCCTTCCCCCGCCCACCGATGTCAAACCTGTCCCCACAGACACCTTCGTCCACCACCACCTAGCCCATTCATATAGCCCAGCCCAAGAAGCACACCGAAACGCGCTTGTAAACCTAATTCAAGCTGCCCCGCTTCACATCGGGTCCATCGACAGTGCCTTGGCGGAGACGCAAAACGCCACTTGATGCCACATGATGTTTCAACGGAAAGCGCATTCACTGGCTACCGCTACTACTAGGTGGGGTGGGGTTTCCACAGGCACCGCAGCCTGCCGTAACCCTTGTCATAGCAACAGGATCCTAAATCGCGTCCTGGATCGACGCGTTAAACGGCTATAGCTCAAAACCTTCGCTTACTCGGTCAAAACTTTACATCGTCAGTCAAACCTTCCTGCAACAAAAACGATGATAACAACAAAACAACTAACTCTGGGCTTCATGAAACAAACCATAATCAGGAGCTAATGCATTGGCATTTTCCTTCCATTTATATGTCGCTTTCAGCGATCGGTCGCTTTACTTCTCTAAGCTAAGCACATGAGCAGCCGGGCTACCAGGTGCCAATAACAGCATGAACTTCATCATCATCGGCACAAGCAGCCACAGACCCAGCTGCTGACGTCGCCGCATCACCGGCCATCACCGGCTCCGTCCACGACAGCGGCAGAAGCATGAGTCGCCGACAAAGTACATCAACGCAGCTCCTGAACTCAGCCCTCAGATCAATGCCCCCTATCGTGAGTTCGTCGCACCATATGCGGCCTCCCCCTCAGGCACCGCGGCACAACCCGATACGAAGAATGGCCCTCCATGAAGACGCACACTATGGTGGCGATGGTGCCTTCACATCTGTGCACTGCTCTGGGGCTTCCCCTAGCAACTCCCACTACGAAGACGATAACACACAGCCATACGAAATATCGTATAACGACGGTGAAGTAATTAGCTAAGGTATGCGAGCCCGTCTCACGGGCAAATGTCCCAAATTACAGCCTCAGAAGTGCAGGTTGAGGGTGTACCGAATTCATCCTTTTGAAATCTGACATGAAAAAATCCCTACGGCTCTGACTGCTCCCTCCAGCTGCCCACTCTTCGACCGGCATCCAGTAATTTGGTAACGGTAACACGGTGGTTAACCCGGCATGCGGAATTCCATGCCGCATATGCATCGCCTAAGCCAACGGCGGGGAGGGGCCTTAAGCACATTTCGGGCTACAGAAGCACGAGCAATTTTCTTCCTCCATATTCCGTGAACAACTGAACACAGCTCCTCCGGCCCCTTCCGCTCGTTCCCACACACATACGGCCACACGCTATCCTGACAACCTTGTCTCTCCTTAACACTTCCAAACATACGCTGTTCCTTAAAGAGGCCTCCGTCAAATGTACAACACGTTGCTGCAGGTTTTGAGGATAAACACTCGAATCACATGTGTGCGACTGCAGACACAGACTCTGCACAGAGGACGGAAACAAACGGATATCCGGAAATGTTTCGCACACGCGGCGTTTGCAACCCTTTACGACGTTTGGTACCCGTTCAAAGGCTTAGCACCTGCATGAATGTTACTACGCGCTAGGCCCGGCGGAAAACGCCAGGCCGTGAAGAGGGACGGACTCGGGACCTGTGCCAGACCGACTGGAGGAGCACTCGTATGCGGTGCCTCTTTAATGCAATGCCTTCTCTCTCGCCCAATCCAGTCTAGAGCAAAGCAAAAATGAGTAGTCCGATGCGTTTTGGCGGATCAAATCCAATCAGATCCAGGGGGAGGTCCATGGAATGGCCAAAATGCCCAACAAGACACCTCAACCGTACGAGTAAACAACTCAAAACCTTATCCATTTGCTGTATCCTAATCCTTTTCCCTTACACGAGATTCGCTGCGCTATGGAAACTTCCTCTCCTCTTCCGCACGTGCCGCCATAACCTGCAACTGCCCTATACCTAAGCCCACTTCCTCCTCCCCTTCGGTCGGTGGCCACGCGGCCAGGTCACCAGGTAACCAGCATTAGGTAGATTGTCAGGGGCCATCCAGGTCATCCGCACCGCCGTGAGTGACTGTAACCTACCTAGCCTGTGCGTCTCCTAGATCCCGCCCTTGCCCATGATGTCTGACAAAGATCCTTACAACCCACGGGATCGGAGGTGTGATAGGAAGGGGTCCCGACGACTTCCCCGACCGGCTGGCAACTGCCCATCAACACCACCGGCATTATTATTTTTCATAGAGATGCCCAAACCCACACAGGACAAGTGCCTCGCACTGCGCTGCATAGCATCTGGGTCCGGCAGCTTGTGCTCCTGACGCCATTCCTATGGTGCAGGGGTGGGGTTGGGATTCGGGTTGGCGACAGAACGACATGGACGGAGTGAGCGGTACAGGGGATCGGGAGAGAAGAAACCGGAACAGGTTTCGGAGGTCGTTTTCGGAAGCGGGCAAAGCGGCCGGGCCAAATGGTCGGGCTGCGGGTGGCTGTTGCCGTGTTGCGGATTTGCATTGGGAGTACATGCGCACGCCTGATCGGAGGGTTTCCCTTTTACCTTGATTGCTGACTTGACGACATTGTTCGGGAAGAGGAGCCGCGAGGCGAAGGGCAGGTTGGTCATTGGGGAGGTCCGTCCGCCGCCAGCCAGCCAGCGAGCAATGGCAGCCCGCTCGTAGGTGAAGCCATCCGACGCGACGACGGGTTCCCGCATCACCTCCTGATAAGCGAGAAATGTCACGTAATCGCAGTGGTTATGGGTATGGAGGGGGTATTAGGGATTAGGGATTGCTGAGGAGACGTCGTGCCCCCTCCATCAGCATAAACATAAACCGCATCAGAATCACGCGGCGACAGGTGCAAGCAATGCACCTGGTTTCAAATTCGCTTCTACTGTCAATGGCGCAGATGTGGGGTAATATTTGAGGAAAGAATACCTGCGTGATGGGACACACGAACATAGCGGGCAGCTGCAGCTCCTGGCCGTCGGGGCCCACGGGTCCACTTCCCAGCACCGACTGGGAAAGCGGCGTGTCCGGATTCAGCAGATCCGCCAGGTCAGCGAAGCCGCGAGACAGAGCGAGTGAATGAGCAGACGTGCCCCGCCTGTCCAACACGACCCGTGGATCGCTGCTGCGGCAATTCTTGCCGGGTATCCAGCCGGCCACCTGTTCCTCAGCTGTTAAGGAAATCTGCACAGGGCCGCGGCGGGCGAGACGTGGGACGCAAATTCGCAATAATGCAATGCAATAAGATATAGAATCAGGGACCTGATGAGGGTTTTGGACGTGGGGCGGTGGGAGCGATTGGACATCAAGATAGCGGACCCGATCACAACTGGCCCGGGTAGAGCACAGATGCTAAACGCTTGGAACAGGATCGGAACCGGTGGCATGTGGTGAGAAAGAGAAGTATACAGGGAAGAAAAAATCCCTAAGAATAAACATCGCACGGCCCCATCATACACCCACATGATGTCGCAGCACCGCCATAACGACGTCGTAGTACCCCCTCATGGCCGCCACGTGCAGGCAAGTCCAGCCGGCGTTGCATGGCATCCGCGCCTCTAAGTTGTCCGTTGTAGTTTGGGCGCTGTACGGCGACCCCGCCGCTAACAACAGCCGCATGACGGGCAGCGAGTTCGCAGCGGCGGCGAAATGCAGCGCCGTAAGGCCCGTCACGTCTGTGGCGGTAACGAGTCTGCCGAAAAGCATGAGGGAGCAGAACAAGCAGACACTTCCTTCGTCGGGGTTCCTCTTTAGGCGATAACGAAGCGAAGCGAAGCTTCACGCCACCATCAGTGATCGTGACCGGCACAAGCTTAAGATCCCCGGATCCCAGAAGGGGAGGGCGGACTTTCATTTATACATGATTTTATGCTGTATCGGGACTCGAACTTTAGTTTTGGAGCTCCAAACATCGTCTGAAAGAGCCCCTGGAGCAGTCTACTTGGGGCATATCGAGCAGTCTGTGACCAACACAGGGTATTTCATCGGTGTGCATGATGCCAAGGTATTGCATCCTTAACCTTTTCCAGTTCTTATAAACGTTGCACATCCTTGGCCCCTTCCTCGCCACAAACACCATGTAACCATGTACTTAGAATTATCACTGAACGATACATGTCCTCATTCTTCGGCGCCCGTTGTGCAAGATGGTGCGTCAACAGCGTACCACATCTACTTTCTGCCGAGGTACCTAGTGCGGACGGCGTTCGTTTGGGCGCTGCACTTGAGCCGTTCGAGCTCGACCGTAAGTCCTATATGTACCGTACCTGATTACTAACGACCCGGTAGCCGCCTGCCTGGGGTGTTGCTGCAGCGTCAGCGGCGGGGATGCGGGCGGAGACGGTGCCCCACCATCACCGCCGTCCTGCATCGTCGCTGCCGCAACCTCTGGCGCCGCTGCCCTGTCCTCCTCCGCCTCTGCCGTTGCCAGCAGCAGCCGTACACATTCTTCACTGCCAATTGCGGCTGCATAGTGTAGTGCCGTACGGCCACTTTTGTCGGCCCGAAGTAGCTCACAGCCAAGACTCAACAATAACCGTATGGCAGCGGCATTACCTCGCTCCGCAGCACAATGAAGACAGCTTTGTCCCCTGCCACTTCATTGGGAGCGCGTGGAAGGGTTGGAGGAATCATTGTTGATAGGTTGCCATAACAGAGCCCCTCGCCTACTGCCAGAAACTCGCCTCCTCGTCAACTGCAATTTCGCGGTCTGTATCTTTTTCCTATCATGACTTATTATTACTGGCTATATAACTTGTACCCACTTGCCAATATCTACAAGACCTGGATATGGAAACCTGGATATCAAAAATCTGGATAAGTTACGCGTTGCTTCCGACGTTTCTGCTCTGCGCAATCGTGTATTTTTCTAGATATGTGCGCACCCGGAGCACATCTAGCGCGTACAGTCCTTATTACGAGGTACTTAATGTGCAAAATAACGCACCTCTTGTTTGGGGTGTTTAAGATGTCCGCCAGACTCTCCGTCGGCAGCTCCTGCTCACTGTACAGTCGCAGCAACAACTGCAGGAGCTCTCCGTCGGCGTTGCCACTCCGCGGGGCTGCTGCTGCTGCTAGGTGCCATGCGGAGCACCGCGCCGGTTGACACTTGAGTGGGGACACCAGCAATAACCGGGACTCAGCGACGTGCGCCGCCACCTGATCGAACTGGCAGTCGGAAAGAGCGCGCACGAAAGCCTCAACCTGCTTCTCGCTTGGGGAACTGCGGCCTCCGCCACCGCTGCTGGAGGGGCTGAAGCTGCGGCAGCGGGAGGAGCGAACGCAGAAGGACAACGGCGGGAACTTGACGGCACGACGTGGATGTGACGTGAAGTTCAAATCACGAGGCTGGAGTGGATTACTAAAACATGCCGGAGCGGCAGAAGTGAAAGGATTGTAGATAAAAGGATGGAGCTGTGTTGGCAGCAAAGAAGGAGAAGGGAAATGTGCGTGCGTGTTTGTGTCAGTGTGTGTATCGGGGTGTCCGTCAAAAGGCCGCCTGAGGTATTAAAGTACAAAGGTACAGGCGTTTATGTTGGTATGATGGACAGGGACAGGGACAGAAAGGGTGAAGACTGGGCGTAGGGGTGCTACTCGCAGGTATGGGGACGGGTACAGATGATGGTGCCGCCGTCGTCGCGACACCCCTGCCCGTAACTTTTGGCAGTTAGGGCGGGCAAGACGCTTGGAAGAATTTGAACGCTTTGTGAACCAAGCATATAAATGCTTAATCCAACAAGCTTGGACGGGAAACAGCTGAGCAGGATTCACGGCGTTTCTCTCGCGTCGATTGTCCTTTCGTCGCAACCAGAAAAACGTTCATATTCAGCCCCAAAAATCTCAGATATTCTGCTTACCCATTAAAAGCTGCTTTACAAGCAGCCAGCATGGCTGTTGAGCTATTGGCCTCTCGGCCTCTTTGAGGCTGTTGCCCCTGCGCTTCGTAAGTCCCTCAAAGGCCGCTCCAAGTTATTATCCTCCACCCTTGTACTTAGCAGGATGTTCTCAACATCTGTCCAAGTTGAAGAGGTCCCAATTTTTAATCTTGTTCGTGCTCCTGCTTGAGATACTGCCGGAACGAAGACCCAGAGATTATTAGCTTTACAAGCGCAGCGGAACGTATAAACCGGTTAAGGAATTGCTGTAATATCCTCATGCACATGCTGCCTTATGATGCGATGAAAGATTCCCTGACAGCACACACATGGGCATTGTACACGTACAGCAGAAACCTGTGCGCAGCACGGCAAAACACGCGCAAAATATGAAAGCGACCTGATATATTACATTATGTTAGATCATCTAATCATCTTTAGTGATGTCCTATATTAGCAGAATTATTGCCCTTGCGCCGTTCCCATCCGGAACAGGAAGTCTATTTGTTGAGGAGGTCTGAACTTCCAAGCATGATACAATTTCTGTAGAATAACCATCTGATTGAGTAGGCATGGGAGGCCGCAAGGTACGAAATTCTGCTCACACCAACATCCGTGGACGGATGCAATTGCCCGCTTTCTAGTGTGGAAGCATCTTCATTAAGGGATTAGTTATGTGACTTCCTAGTACTCCGGTTACTTGTGAAGCTAGAAACCGATTTTATCCTACAGCCACTTTCACCTCGCGTTAATGCTCTGAGCTTGGCGAGGCTGGGAACCCACACAGAAGTCGCTCCTCTGCTCCCGCTGCCTCATGATCGAGCCTGACCACGAGATCAGCCCTGACCATTCTTCCAGGCCTGCATCGATGGGCCCACATTGCAATGATCCGCTAGCCTGCCCTGGAACAATACAGGCGAACCTCGTCCTCACACCCTAAATTTTTAAAACGTTTCTTTATTCTGTGGTCATCCCGGTTTTGGCTTCGGTAACTCGACTACCATGGTGGAATTCTTGACATTACAACCAGCTGAAGATCCGCACCCCTTCTCTCTTCGTCGCTTCCCCAGGTCACCTATTACTATGACCCCGACATCGGTGACTTCTACTATGGGCAAGGTCACCCCATGAAGCCCCACCGAGTCCGACTGGCGCACTGTCTTGTTACCCGATACGACTTATGGCGCCATCTAGATGTGAGTAACGACTACTCTAGCCACGTACTCCGCGAGTACCGATGTAGGTTCTCTATGTATAGCGCATTCGCAGCAGTGTTGGGGCCCGTGGGTTTGTCGTGACGGGTCTTTCGGTCTGGTGTGGAAGGGGAGGTCCGGGAATATGGGCATCCTGTGCGTTAAATGGCCGCTTGGCGGACTCAGAAGGATTCTTGCGCTTGTTGATGAACCTTAGGATACAGAAGCAGAAAAGCAGAAACAGCTGGAAAGGCAGCATCGCCCTAGCTGTGTGGGGATCTTGACCTTTCATATTTTGCACCCAGTAGCGACAGCTACAGGAGGAAGTGGAAGGCGCTGTGTATGCAGGTGAGGCCAATGTTTTGCTGCTGAAAGCGCACAGAAAGCACAGAAAGAGCGAGGACGGCACATATGTGCAGGGACCTGCTAGGGGTTGGTGCTGGATTGCTAGGGTGTGCGCAAAAGCAACACGATGGGAGGCATGATGGGCGCAGAGGGGTAAGAAGCATTGAGCCATAAGCAATGAGAACGGATGGTGAAATCATACGTGGAGTCGGTTTGGATGCTGAGGGGACTGGCCTTTCCGCCCATTACTTTCAGTCCGAAATGCTTTCCCACCGTCTGTTTCCGTCGATCTTCCCTGCATGCCCTTCATTCCACCACCAGCACTACACACTTGGCTTTATGTGAGTGGTTAAGCTCGGTGGTCATGGCTTCTGATGACTGGATCAGCTGTTTCCCCTATGTTGTCCCTCGCCCTCGTACCAGATTGTGAGGCCCCGTCCAGCCCGCAAGTGTGACCTAGTCGAGTTCCACTCGCCTGACTATGTGGACTTCCTGCGGGCAGTTACACCAGGCAACCAGGTGCGGCTCAACATACGTCCATGCTGGACGTACCCTAAAACCTCAGCGTTGAATCCACACTTCGCACGGGATCACAATGCATCAATGACCGTGTGCATCTGGGCTGCGGCGTTCAGGCAGGTAGTTGAGCAAGGTGAACGATAAATGGGCTTGAAACGCATCCTTCACGGCCATAGCCTCTTCAAGAGGTGGGAAACTCTGCATAACACGGTTCCCTCAGGGGGCTGTGTGAGATGAGGCTGGGCGGGTGAAGGCGGATGCCATTTCACTGCATGGGCGTCGATGGAACCAGCGGGTTCGCGTGTTGCTACCAGGGACCTAAACCAGGTAGGGACCAGGGACCAGCGGGGGCTAGTGGTGATAGGGATTTGGACGAAAGGCTGCTTGCTGATGCTCTTTGCGTGGTAATTCTCTGTGTCTTCTTGCTTACACACAGGAAGAGCTGTCGGCAGCGCTGAAGCAGTTTAGTGTGGCAGGGGACTGTCCTATTTTCGACAGGATGTACCAGTACTGTCAGGTGGGCGGGTAGGCGCCCTTGTGGACGGACGGGGGCTGGAGTGAGTGGTGAGGTTGGGGGATGTCATTGCAGCGGATGCTATGGCACTGACATGGGGGGGGGCTTTCGTTAACCCAGATCGGCACACTACTTCTATCACGCCACCTTATCGCCATGTCATTCGTTCTTCGCGCCTTTTTTGGGGGTGCGGTCTGCACGACTGGTCGATCATGTTTGGTCTTACCTTTCTGTTTCAATGTACTTGACCATGCATCCAGATCTATGCAGGCGCTTCCATTGGAGCCGCCATGCAGCTCAACTATGGGCGAGCCGACATCGCCATTAATTGGGCGGGCGGGATGCACCACGCCAAGAAGGCGGAGGTGAGGGGGGCGGCATGTCCTTACATCATTTGCTATGTTATGCAAAGCTGAATTGACTGAGCGGAGCATCAAGTGCTAGTAAATTGCTGTGGTGTATCCTTGCCGGAGGCTCCGGCATCATGTTATGACAAGGGGTGTAATATGAGGAAGGTTTGCGCATATATGTGATGGTATGGTAACTTGCACTCCCATTTATAGGGTCTTTCACCCGCTTTCAGACAGCGGGATTGGGATGGGTTGAAAGCGAAACGTTGGAAGGTAACATCCTTTTGGCCTATGCAAGTTGCGGCTTACCTGATCCTGCGCATTCTTCTTCCCTATCCGCCCAAGCCCCCCGCGACCTTAAGTCCCTATTTTAAAACGTTCGACGAACTCATGTGCAGGCCTCCGGATTTTGTTACATCAACGACATCGTGCTGGCCATCCTCGAGCTGCTCAAGGTGCATTAATACATCCAAGTAACGTTGTGCTGGTTGCAGTCGTCCACACCCTGGCAACGTGCCAACTCTTCCTTCCTACTTTCGCCGCCTCCAATATCAAACGCCAGCCCCAGCCCTGTCGGAGGCGTCTGCAGTTACCGTATGGGATCCCATTCTTCTTTTGCGTCCCCATACGATTTCATTGCTCACACGGACCTGCGGGAATCGGCGCTGGCCCTCTTAATCCATCTCCATTCGCAGGTCCACAGCAGGGTGCTCTACGTGGACATCGATGTGCACCACGGCGATGGCGTAGAGGAGGCATTTCTGACCTCAGGTGCGTGCCATACAGCTCATGCTAGCCTTGCGACACGCCACGAGAAACTGAATGGCCCCGTCCCACATGTCATCCATGTTGAGCCAGCTTACTGGAACTGGTGCTAATGCCCGTTCTCGCGGTTCTGTCCCTGTCCTCCCTGCTGGTGCCGCTTTCATGCGATCAGACCGTGTCATGACGGTATCGTTTCACAAGTATGGCGACAACTTCTTCCCCGGAACCGGCGACCTAGGAGATTGTGGCCTGGCGGGAGGAAGGGGCTACGCGGTAAAGCGCTTTCCCCTCACGTGCCCTCACATCTGGGGGGTTGGGTGGGGCGGGTGGTTGCCATGTAATGGTCCGTGGGCGAGTTATTGGGCTACACTGCCATTTGTTATCCTTTCAACCCAGCAAAGCTCTGCTGTGGAGAGGGACGGACAAACCCGTTGGCCCGTCCTGACCAACCCAACTCATCCACGCTCCGACTCGTCGCACTCGTTGGGAAGCATCGCTTTTTGAGAAGCAGAAGTAAGATGCCATTCATTGCCTTCTTAACTTTCGTCCCAATCCCATCGCCGCCACGCACTACCGTGTGTTCACTGTTCCCTGAATTTTCGGCCCATCGACCCCCTAGGTCAACGTACCGCTTCGAAATGGCATGGATGACGCTAGCTACGAGGGGCTTTTCCGTCCCATCATGACGGCTATTATGGAGAGATTCCAACCTGAGGCAATAGTTCTCCAAAGCGGTGAGATGTGATTTCAGTTAAGCGCGTACCTTAGTCTCGCCTGAATTATTGCCGTCATCTCCACGGCCAGCAGTAGCTTTTTTGAATGTGTTAAGCTGAGTTGTCTCATGGAGACTTGGGGCACTAAACCATAGCAAAATATAGCTGCCAGTCGCGAGCACTATGTCAGGTTTGTTTGTCGTAGGCCACTAGCGAAAAGCATGAAAGTAAAGGCACGAAATAAAATCTGTTAAGCTTCACATTCAGTCACATAGCCATCGATGTAAACACGTAATGTTTCCGTGCCGCACAATTACCTTGGAGCAGGTGCTGATAGCCTGGCGGGCGACAAGCTAGGCGTTTTCAACCTATCCATACCGGGTCATGGGCGTTGCCACGCGTTTCTGCGCGCGTTTGGGTTGCCGCTGCTGGTGCTGGGGGGAGGGGGCTACAAGGTGAAGGTATGGTATCCGGGGGGCACTTTCCTGTCAACTCACGGTCAAAAGCGAGATTTAACCGCATTTCCATTACCACCATACTGCCAATATGACGATTAGAATAAACAGAGTTTGTGTGTACCGGCTTTCGCACAACCTGCGCGCTGAGCGTGGAGCATTTAACGATGTACCCACGTACCAGTACCAGCAGCAGCATAGCCACCGCGGCCCTGCTCGCGTTCCAGCTTGCATTTCCAAAGAGCCGTCGGAGCGCTTGTTCGCCCTTGCCTGGTCTTGAAGTTTTCTCTTGGTATTTACTGTAAGTGCTCCGCGCGTCTCCTCCGACTCCTCTGCGCGCGTATCCACACAGAATGTGGCACGGTGCTGGGCGTACGAGACAGGCGTGCTGTTAGGTGCGGACTGGAGCACGGGTGCAGGACAGGGAGGAAAGAGGGAGAGGCGGGATATGCAATAAAAGGGCGGACACAAGAAGGGGAAGATTTCCGACGGAAGGAAACTTAGGGAGGTGGAGTGGCTTGGAAACATGAGCTTGCGTCCTGATTTTTTTGAAGGTTGGGCAACAGGGTAGAAGCACAGCTCTTGCTTTCTTCTTGCCTCCTCAACCTCCTTCAACATTCTCCGTTTTAGGCGTGGAGAGCAGCATGTCGGACATGTTGCCCCCCAACGACTACTTTGAGGTATTCGGTCCCGACTACCGGTTGGCCCCCACCCTGGCGCCAGCCAAGCCCAATCAGAACAAACGGGAGACGCTGGATAAGGTGAGCCGCTGGTAACTGTCACTGTCGTTGTTTGAAGGCATGTGTCGCTAAGTTGTGACCTTGTAAAGAATCGACTCAAGGGATGAATTCACGGTTGGATACCTGTTTGCAAGGGCGACTCGAAAGGCAGTTGACGAGCATCAGGAAGCCACAGCCAAACAGTGTAACGTCCTCCGTGACATCCTATCCGCACGGAAAGGCGCCTTCCAACCATTGTTTACCATGTACTGGCACATTCCTCTGGCACAACAGATTCCCACAGCAGATCCTCACGTTCTTATCCTCGGACTCTATCACCTCTTCCCTCTCCCTATTCCCTTGCCTTGATAGATTCGACATATTATCCTGGAGCGCTTGCGCAACCTGCAACCGTCCGGCGTCTCTTTCCACGAGCGAGCCCCCGACGCGCTCTCTTGGGACTTCGTTTCAGGGACGGGTCTTGGGATGGCCATGAAAGCGCGAGGCGGTGATGCGGATGCGGACGCCGTGGGGCGTGGCGGTTGGGGCATGGACACCGCATGAGAGGTGCGCCGTACGCATCTCTCTTTTGCCCATCTTGTGTAGTGCTGTGGAACACGGCCAGGTACGCAGGTTACGGATGTGTGCTGTGGTGGCTTTCCATATAAATCTCATTCGGATTGTTGCTATTCAGTTGTAATGGAGTAGGTGGCGGTACACACAGGCTTGAACTCAATCTGCTGTTTTGTGGAGTATTGTAACTGATGTTCTGAACGAGGTGAAAAGAAACTTAACAAGATGTGCGAAGTGATGGTGGAATTAGAAGGATTCAAATCAGGTAGGGTTCGTCCTTGAGGTCGTGATGAAGCAGTCGGGGTGGTTATAGAGGGCTGTCAAGAGAACGATGGATACCTTGCGGCTGTGCTCAGCAGTGGGCGCGCGTGGTGTTTTTTAAGAGAGAACCTGGTTGTGGTTATCTATAGTACATATGTACCTGGGACATGATTACTGGAAGTCATATAATGACAGTAAGGGCGCGGGATCCAAGGAGAGGAAATGGTGTGGCCGAGCAGGTGAGCAGCAGGCTGCGCAACATAAGAGACATACGGCATCAGCATGAATCCTTGATTAGTGCTATTTGCAAACGCGGTCGATTTGACAATAGTTCCCCTTGCCCTGCGCGGTCAGTCATGGAGGTAATTGACAATTCATGATGGGCCGTATGTTCACAGCCACTGTAGATGGCGGAGAGCTAGCATCAGTGTTAGCTCGGCAGCCGACTGTTGCCATGTGCATTCATGCCACCAAATTGTAAACCCACACTCCCTATTCAGTGCCATTTTTGCTATTTATTTCCTCATGTCCATTATGTTAGTAAGGTTCGCCATCAAACAATACTTCGACGTCGTTCACGGTGCACTCTTCTTATTATATCCGCCCAGGGAGGCCAACTGCCGTACTAACGCGCCCCAGCGTCTGGACTGTCCTTAACCTCGAAACTCCCACATCCTCAGCCTGGTGAGTTGAAGGCCCATCCCCACCCTGGCAGCCCAACAAACTCCCATCATCCGATCGGCAGCCGCCGCATTGACAACTCCGCACATATTCCTGCCACACCTTCTGCACGCACATTTGTGTCGTCAACTTCTTCATCCGCTAGAGTTCGTCCTTCGGCCAGGTTCCCTCGGACAGTCGAGCCATGGTGAGGGCCAGCACACGAACTCCGTTTGCAATATCAGAAGGCTTCGCGAATTCGTCGGGCCGGTGGCTCCAGCCGTTCTTGCAGGGGACGAAAATCATTCCCATTGGGGCAACCCTGCGAAAAGCACACGCCACCTGTTCAACACTTAACGTGACAACGGTCTCATCATCGAATCACCCGTCCACGCACCTCGCCATGAAGAGGGAGTCATGGTAGGCCCGTGATACCATACGCATGGCGCTGAGACCAAGAGCATCAGCTGAGGCGGCCACCGCCTCCACAATATCCGGGTGGCTAGTAGCAGGGGGGTCCTGGTTGATGATGCGAGAGGCCACGCGCACCTGCAGAATATTCCCACAAATGTAAGGCGGTTGGGGTAACGGTTGAGGCGAATTCTGGGCAGAGTTGAAGCTTGAGGGAAGGGCAGATGAGATGAAAAATGCACAGCTGGGTTATGGAGCGCGGACCAGGTATGCGTCAGCAGGTGGAACAAAAGGTACGGTGGGCGAATGGGATGTCCAGACGGCGTGCTTGTTATCTTTAATAAAATACATAACGGTGGAGAAGATAGCGCAGGCATGGGGTCGGGATTCGCAGGCGTAGCACCCCCGATGGAACCGGAAATGGAAGTAGTCATGTGTAGGCCGTAACCTGCTTCGAACTGGAGGAGGAGCTTGGTAGGGTTTAGTCCATTATTGACAGACACACCGAAACCCCTGGTCCCTGTGGGTCGTAAAGGACCGTGAAGAGCAGAACGACGCTCTGCCCGGTTCGGATTACCCACCAGCTTCAGCAGCGCAGGTACAGCGTACAACAGACGACAACGGGATTTTTCGAAATCACAACTTAGCAAAACACAGAAGCATTGCACAAAGCAGCTGCCACTACGCCACCTCACCTTTCGTTGGTCCGCAATTTGCTCTGCGCTCTTCAGGACTGCAGCGACCACTCCGTCCCGGCGGGGCCCATCAATATCGCGTACGTCTGCGGTGCGAATTACAGGTATAGGAAGGATAATGTTACGCCTAGGAAGCGTGCCGGCTCGATGCCCACCTATCCCTAACAGGGAAAGGCAACCGGTATCCCTTCCAACCTCATCCTTGGCGGCATGACCACAATTAAAACGACCGTGTAAAAACAGGACGCCCCAATCTCTCCTCACCGATGGCCAGACGAGCATCCCGCGGCACCGAATTGATTGCCCCAGGAGCAATCTCGAAGGTTCCCGTCGTTCCCACCGTGTCAACGCTCCCAGTTCCCAGGACGTGGCGCTCGACCGCCAACGCCAGCTCGGCACCCGCCAGGCCGGCGTCATTCCTATGTGTTTTGAAACACAGTTAAATCAGAGGGATCAAGGGTACAGATATGAACCCTGTAATGAATTGTTCTAAACCTAGTGAAACCGTGGGACAGGTTACACGAATCCATGGCCGACGAAAGGGAGTAGATACTTGATTTGAGGAAACCGAGGTGGAAAAATGTTATGCAGGGATGGGAATAGGCTGCGGCTGGGCTGCGCAGACGGGGGCTGCGGGGACCCGTGCTCAGGAAAAGGCTGCGAGCATGAGGGAATGTGGACCGCGGGCTCCTCGTAGAGCGCGCATGCGCTAGGTTTGCCCACCGTCGTCAAGTGTGAAATTTCCCAACAGCGAATGGATTTCCCATCCACCTGAATTCTGCTCTTTAGGCATCGTGAGACGCGAGTGTCCATACCCCTCAGCCGTTCTCACCTATCCGGCATGAGCTGGCCGCCCGCATGACCACCGTCACCTGAGAACTTGACCTCCAGGGCGGCCGGCGCAGCGATGGCTGTCACAACACCGATATCAACGCTCTCGCGCTCCAGGAGGGGACCTTGAGTCACATCGTTAATTGCCGCGTTGGGCAGACGTATGGAGGAAAGGGTCGCACGAGACATTGAACAAAGCGAAAAATGAGAGCGGAAACGGCCAGCATTATGTGCATACCAACCACCGATCAACCTGCCTTCCACCTACCCTGCTCAATGTGCAACTCCACAAAGTACGCGATGCCGCCCTCCGGAACCAGCACCGCATCCAACATCTCCTGAGTGTTGGCGGCTCCGTAACCCACTTCGTTCGCTGCCTGTAAGCACAGCAGCGGTCAGCCAGAAGCAGAAAACGGCGGATCAACGAAATGAGATGGAGACAAGAGGTATAGTTGGAGCTTTGCCAGGTCTGGTGGCAGCTGCAAGATCACATGAGGTTCCCTCCAAATATTTTGCTAACTTTCATACATTCTAGGTAAGCCAGTTCTTTGACCGTCATTGTCTTGTCCGCTACCTTCTCCCGTGCCCTAACCATCCCAGTGACCTGCAGGAAATGCTGTCCTCCGGCGTCCAGCTTGGACTCAAGAACCTCAGGCGTCAGGGTCCCCGCCATGGCTCGACTTCCGCTGCAGGAGAGGCCAAAGCGGGTGGGCTCTTCCGAGGTGAACATTATAACCTCAATCGACCGACCTGGCTTGAAGCCCTACACATTGCGGGTTACATACACGGATTAAAATGGGCTGAGGTTAAAAAAATGGGTTGGCACAGAGTCAAGTACAGTAACTGGTTTTGTCGTGCAGCTCGTGCAGGCGAAAAATAGTACACAGGAGCCCCTACATTCCAGGTAATCGGACGGTGGGAACACAACAAATCTAGGAAGAAATTCAATAGCCATCCCTTCTTATGGTTAACTGGTATCATCTCCGATCCATGGACTCCATATGAACGCCTTAACACCTCCCCAAACGCGCAAGCCCGAGCCCTGCAGTCTCACTGCGCACATGGGACTTGTCTGGGTGCACGGTTCCGTCAGAAATTCATACAGTTCCCTCAAACGAATCCCGAGGTGGATATGTGCGTCTGTGCGTGCATGCGCCGGACGCAGTGCAGCAATCATTTTCCCAACAATTGTGCGGCTCACCGAGCGCTGCAGGGCACCGACGGCTTCAATGGCTCCAACCACGCCCAAGGTCCCATCGTACATTCCTGCAGCCGCACATCAGTGCACAGGAGTAGAAACCCACATTTTACCATCCATGTATACTGATAGTCATGATCGCGTTCCTGTCTGGATAGCTCAATGATTCCCGGCTAATACGTAGATTCGTCGAGGTATGCACCGCCCGAACCCCATACATGTTGGGATGAACGTTGCAGAGGTAACGCACCGAGCCATACACCAGATGTCTTTACGGCAAACCATATCTATGTCCCGACAGCGGACTGTTTCACGCCAGACACATTTTTATTACATGGTCTTGGTAACCAATATGGTGAAGCGAGCGGATGCTCATATCTCGCCCATTCTGAACCAAAATGGCGTCCGTGCGGCCGGCACTGGGCGGGGTAGCAGTGTAGTTTATTCTGGTCGGACCGACTAATGACTCGCCGGTGGGTTTACCCAGCGGGCGACACAGGTGCCACGTCACCCACCGGCCAAAGGAATGGCGTCGCAGTGGGATCCAGTCAGCACAACACCGTCGGTCGGTTTGCTGCCCTCCCAGCGCCCAAAGATGTTTCCCATCGCATCCTCCCTGCACACATGCAGGTGAAATGGGCGCCATGTCAGGTTCTTTACTTAATAAGATGGTTATATCACCAGATTGCTTTTGAGGCAAAAGAATTCCAAAATTCACTGGCAGGCCTCCACGCTGCCTCATGCGGTCTGCGGTTTTAGACATACCGGATAACAAGATTGTTCTCGAGCATCAAGTCCTTCACGAACCTGCAATTGACCGTTAGCAATCATCACAAAATGGGGTTGGATATATGGCGCTGACAGAACATGAAATTGCAATTGCCTTACCTCCGTGCCAACATATCGTTCTGCGTGAACAGGATACGGGTGACAGCGGGGTTCTCATGATCGGAGAAGTTGGCGAGCCTCTTAAGCTGCACATGAAGGGAGATTGGAATGTGCCAGGGAGCTCATTACTTGTCGTAAAGCTCGCTGTTCTTGCGTTACCTAATACGTAAAAAGCCGCCATGCGATATGGGCTCACCAACTCCACAACTTTACTTCCATCTACAGTTACCGTTTGCGCCATACATTGACTAAAACCTATGAAGGCAAGAAGGGCAGCCCACCACTGCATGCTGGAGGTGGAGGTGGGCACACGAATTTCTCGAAATTGATGTATGGATAAGAGATATCTCACAAGGTTGAAAATTTCTACACAACAAGCCGACGGACTTATGTGGAGGAACCCGGCGTGCACATGGACTCAGATGGTCGGTTCCAACAGGGTACGGCGCAACAAAAACGTGCAAAACGAGTGCAGGAACACGGGGACTTTCCATGGCTTCATACAAAGGAATGATACAATGTCCCATGCAGCGTCCTTAAGGTCCTGCACGACTGAAGATTCTCTCGAAAGCACTTTGCAAGCAATTCAGGAAGAACAGTTGTTAGAGTAAGGGTTCATCCGTGTAATTAATTATTACATGGCACGAAACCGAATCTAAGTGCGCAAACTGTTGTTTGCATAGGCTGTCGCGACTACGGGCTGTTCGCTCAAGACTCCACAACTGCAATGATGCGCTTTTAAAAGTGCTTATTGCGTTGAGAGCTGTGGGAGCGGAGGTCGCCAGGGATATGCGGGGCATGCGAGAAGACATGGATGCAGCGTATGCGGTGCTCGGGTGCGCGCAAGTTTTGTGTATGTGCATATGTACACTCGGGAAGGTTCTGTGTGCCGAAGACTGGTTGTCCGGGGACTTTCATCTTATACACCGGGGGCTTACCTAAGAATATAACCCAGGGGCCCAGACTGGTTATGTAACCTTCGAAATTTCACCTTCGGCGACTTTTGCAATGGCTAAGGACCTTCACTGGAATGCGCAGGGTACACCAAACTGACGTTATGGTTGGCGGGAGAGCTGCACCGCTGGGTTATCTTGCTCACAACTCCTTCACTTGGGCTGGTTTCCCTTGGTGATGTTGCCCCACAGGACTCTTGACGCGCATATGGCTCAATCGAGGCCACAATAAGTTATGCTGGATTTGGTGAAGGAGTCCGTGTCATGATTTCAAAAACATGCAAGCGCCTCTCTCGCACGATCTCTTCAAAGTTATTGCCCAACGATGTAGTGGGTGGCCATGTGAGCGATTTATGCTCTGTACGAATTTCGAACAAGGTCGTCTGGCTTGGACACATAGGTGTCTCGACGTGTATGGGACAATAGACAACCCCCCCCTCTGAAGTTTCTACGCGACAGACGATGCTTTATATCACAGGCCACCATGACCCTTAAGTCCAAGCAGCGGTTAAAGTGACACCTAGATGTCAAGAATTTGTTGGTATCGAAGATGAGCATAGGGGTTGCGAAGACCACGGGACTTTGAGCACACTACTGAAAAGGGATTGCTGGCAGATTCCTATTCTTCTTATGTTTACTTCGGATCAGGCTAAGACATCTGTGGGAATGGGCGGAACATAAGGACCTGAGGTGCCCATCACTTATGGTCAAGGGGCCCTTGCTTATGACCAACACGACTATACATGTAACTTACACGCATAATACGAACTTGCTACGCACAATATTCCCATCAACTAGCGCCCAACTTATTATGGTGGTGTTGAAAAACACCGTGTATGTATGTTCGCTTCAGGGTAGGCAGCTACAATTTAACCGCCGAAGCCGTAGAGCGTGCGGCCCTGGCGCTTGAGGGCGTAGACAACGTCCATTGCCGTCACGGTCTTGCGCCGTGCGTGCTCGGTGTAGGTGACGGAGTCACGGATGACGTTCTCAAGGAAGGCCTTGAGCACCGTGCGGGTCTCCTCATATATGAGGCCACTGATACGTTTCACACCTCCGCGACGAGCAAGACGGCGAATAGCTGGCTTCGTGATGCCCTGAATGTTATCGCGAAGCACCTTGCGATGGCGCTTGGCTCCGCCCTTGCCCAGGCCCTTACCGCCCTTGCCGCGTCCTGACATCTTGTATGGAGACGAGGTTTATGGCTGACATGAACTCACAACCAATATTTTTAAGGGCAATTTAAAGGGTAGCTGATATGACGAGCAGTACGGCAGGTGGCACCAGTGACCTGACCTTGACAAATTGACGCGCTTCTGACCTGCCGATTCTGGACATCGCTCGCTGTTGTACTATATATACCTCATACACATCGCACCGTCATATCGTCTTACTCTAACTTTCGACATCTAGCTTCGAGTTAAGGACATCTGTCTCAGATATGGCCCGCACCAAGCAGACTGCTCGCAAGTCCACTGGCGGCAAGGCGCCTCGCAAGCAGCTGGCTACCAAGGCCGCTCGTAAGACCCCGGCCACAGGGGGTGTGAAGAAGCCGCATCGCTACCGTCCCGGCACAGTAAGTAGCACGTAATCTGATTATCGTCATGTCATGCTAAATTATGTATCACGTCAAAACTGCTTCGCATGTAAGCTTGACCATCTAGTGTTGGCCTCTTTCGCCTCTTGCCTTGCGCCTTACCCTTCCGTTTGTTCTTTGGATTTGTGAATGATCAAAGGTCGCCTTGCGCGAGATTCGCAAGTACCAAAAGAGTACTGAGCTGTTGATTCGCAAGCTGCCTTTCCAGCGTCTCGTTCGTGAGATCGCACAAGACTTCAAGACTGACCTGCGTTTCCAGAGCCAGGCGGTCCTGGCTCTGCAGGAGGCTGCGGAGGCGTACCTGGTGGGCCTCTTCGAGGACACCAACCTGTGTGCCATTCACGCGAAGCGCGTCACCATTATGCCCAAGGACATCCAGCTGGCGCGCCGCATACGCGGCGAGCGTGCATAAGGCCCTCCTCGTGTCATTAGGGCTATCTCCTTTACACCCGGTGTTTTTCAACACCACCTAATCAGTGGCGTAAACTTTGATTAATGTTGCATGCTCGTGCTAAGCGGTAAAGTAGCGTCGTCTTCGTGCATGGCATGTGTAACTATGCTATCTGACGGATGCAATAACTACGCCTTCCTCCGTGTACAACCTGATTCATATTTTGCCAGTGTCATTTAACATCACGATCTGGGAGTTTACAGGTGTTAACAGGAGATAGTGCACCCCGTTCGACTCTCCAAGTAGGCATTTTGGGTCACGTTTCTGAAAGTGCTTACAAAACCCGGTTTCAGTTCATGTCTGTGTCAGTAAGTTGGGATGGTGTGGCGCCGGGCGCCGTCCCCCATACAGCTTTCTTCGCTTGCCAACACATCGGGGTGGGTGAGCCACTGTCATGGCAAGGTGCTGAACTGTATGGTGAACTGCTGAACGCTTGCTGCCATACCAGCAGGGTGAGGATGTGCAGGGCGAGCTGGCGAGTTTGCATGCGGCATTAGCATTAGCATCCGGCAGCATATCCTTTTTGTACCGGTTTCAGAGCCGTGCATTGCCACTTGCGTACCGATTGGTAATGTACACGGTGGTAACCTTCACGGGCACATGCATGCTGGAAACACATCATCTTTGCACCAGGTCGATTATTGGAGTTTGGGTGAACCTGCTCGCATTTTAACGGAGCTCCACGACATGATGTTGCAGGGCCCAGGGGTAGCCAACTGTCACAGACTTTATGTAACAAACTCATAACTTAAACGGAACGTTCCGGTTTCCTCCACGTTCCGTAACTTGTGCATTCAAACGCGTTACCTCTCGATTGTGCATGGACATATGGGCAAAGTGCTGTACGGTAAGACTCCCGTAAGCGTAACTCGAACGGGAATTGATCAGTTACTGGTGCAATTATTTACAACAATTGATATTGTATGCACATTTTCAAGTGGTTTAATTCTTGTACGTTGAATTCCTTGTATGCGCGGATAGATCGACGCGGATGGACATTGACAAACCCGAGGACGCGCCAAAGGCAAATGGCGCTGCTGATGCACCTGCGCAAGCCCCAGGGTTAATAAGTGTAGAAGATAAGCTGAAATCAGTCGTAGCGCTTGTGGAGAAGTCTGTTAAGGCGAAGGATACCAGGCTTTTGATCGGCAGACTCCTCCGACAAACTGCAAGCGTCCGGAAGCAACTTACAGCGACAAGCGTAAAATGTTTCTTGCAGCAGACTCTGCCGGCTGGTCTAGAATCCCGCGCTTTCCTATGCTCACGCGTACAGCAGGTAAGGTTTCCATGTTTGCTCAAGTACCTGGCATATTACACAATGTGCCACTGGGTCACTGTGCGTGGACATTCCGCAAGGCGGCGGCGTCGGGCATGGACGCGGAAGAGGCAACGACGTCGGCGTCGACGCAGTGCGAGGCATCGACGGTAATTCCCGAGGTGGAATTGTACGCATACCTCATCGTGCTGATCCTCCTTTGCGATAGCAAACAGTACCAGATGGTAGGCTGGGTGGTTATAACTTGGATGGTAAAATGTGTGTGGGCACGCTCGCACGTATGTGCCGGGATGTGCGGGTGGGGTGTGCCCGCAGGTGCACCCGGAAGCTAACCTATTGGTATAAGCATATGCGTGTGTACACGTTTCAGATAATACCTAATCAAACCTGATGTTGGTCACACGCAGCTGCTGTGCTGCGACTGTTGGGAAACCCGCCCTAGCATTCCCTTTAAAAGCAATGCGGTTGTGCGTATTTCAGCTCGCATATTCCCGTGGAACCTCGAAAGGCGAAGCCATTCCTGGGCCTGCCTACTTTACTGTGCACCTCATCGCAGCTACCGTAACACCTTCCCTCCACTGCGGCAGATTGTATACCGGCAGAACTATTGTAGCCATTCAATGTCGTAAGAATGGTTACTCCCTTTGACACACACAAACACGGGCGTGCAGGCTCGCAGGGTCGCCGAGAACGCTATTGCTCGCCTGGCCCAGTTGAACCGCCGTACGCTGGACGTCATCGCGGCGCGCATATACTTCTACTACAGCTTAAGCTATGAGCAAGGAGGGGACCTGGCGAGCATCCGCAGGTACTCTGTAACGGCGGCCTGCTGAGCCAGCGGTTCTACGGGCATTCCCACCGGCAACCTGTGGTGAAGAAACAACTATCAGCCTCCGATCCTCTCACCACTCCTTCATGCGACTAGGTCCCTGCGCCTCGCTCCGTTGCTTATCATACCCCTGGCCATTCCACTCCCCACATGTACTTCATGTCGTGCACGCGGCGCACGTTTTTACCTCTGCAAGCACGCACCAATAAGGGTGTTCTTCCCTGTCAACTTGCATGCAAACGGCAGGCACTTTGGGGATGAACAGTATGGGGCTCGTCCCTGCGGATTCGGTTTTTTTGAGGGAAGAATAACACGTGTGGCCAATATAGAGGACTGGGGAGAGGGCTGAAGAGGAAATATTTTGGAGCGGAATGCCTACTATTACGAGAGAGCCAACCCTTGCCTTAATTAGTCTTCGTGGCAACTTCTTATTGGAGCATATTGGTAGAAAGAATGCAAATCACGATTAGCATTGATGTTGAGTCTGGCACTCCCCCGCAACCCGGTTTTGGAGGGCATACTGAAGGCATACGAGAAGGTGCACCCTCGCCTCTTTGTTTTCCTGCGAATGCCGTTCAGAGTTCATGAGTCAGGCTTGTTGGGTTTTCGAATCCGCATATTTATTCTTTGCCCTCTGCGCAGCACATTGCTGGGTTTGCACCGAACGGCGGTTCTGCGGCACGACGCAATTGGTCAGGAGACCCTCATGAATTTGCTACTGCGGAATTACCTGCACTACAACCTGTACGATCAGGTATGGCGGCGCTTGGGTGAGCACCTCGGTTTGGTTTCGCCAGGTTTGCACCCGGTGAGATTATAGCGTAGACGCACGTGTAAATCGTGCTACTGCTAGGCCGATGCCTGAGCTGCTATTATATGGCGAACACACAAATATAGATGGGTAGGTAGGTAGGTAGGCAAAGTTACACGCTGTCATGTCTTAGTTCGCCTTGGCCTTCCCGATCGTCTTGCGCTTGGGTTTGCGCAGGCGGAGAAGTTCCGGAGTAAGGCCCAAAAGGCGGACCAGTTCCGGAGTGGCCAGCAGTACTGTCGCTACCTTTATTACCTGGGTCGCATCCGAACCATTCAGCTGGAGTACACGGAGGCGAAGGACTGTCTGCAGCAGGTGCGGCCCTAGGGGAGAGGACGCGATGTGAGGGGGAACACGACGTAAGGCCTCCTAACACGGTCTCCACAACCGTTGCGTTACGCCTCCACGGGTAGCCCCTTCTGACCAGTCTCGAGGCCGTCTTATTTTGTTATTTTCGGATTCCCTCGCCCCTCCTCACGCATCCCCTGACCGTTCGCTCCGCTGCTGTTCTCTCGCACACGTGGCCAGGCCTTACGCCGTGCGCCAAGCATTGCACACGGCTTCCGCATCACCGTGTCCAAGTGGCTGATCTTGGTACGGCTGCTGCTTGGCGAGATCCCTGACCGCCAGGAGTTTGCACAGCCGGGTATGTCCTCGGCCCTTCAGGCCTACTTCGAGCTCACGCAGAGCGTCAAGGCGGGCGATACTCTTGCGTTTAAGCAGGTGCGCCCTCTGAGACTATATATCCGTGTTGTGCAATGACATACTGACAGTCATATTATGGTGCATATGTATATGTATATATATGTGTGTGTGTGTGTATATAACATATAACATATAAAGCACATGAATTGAGCGGATTTGGGAGGCCAGGGTATACATGCCTTTGTGCATGCTGCCCACGTGATGATGTAGGTGCACACGTTTACGGCCCTGCCATGTCACCCTATCCGCACCCCTTTAGCTGGCCAAGTCTCATTAGTCCCTGCCGTTTCCGCCGCAGGTTACTGAGCGATTCAGCCCCGTGTTCCTGGCGGACCGTACACACAACCTTATCACGCGACTGCATCAGAACGTCATCCGCATCGGCCTGCGCCGCATCAACCTGGCTTACAGCCGCATCAATCTGGCGGAGATCGCCGCCAAGTTGCATCTGGCCAGCGCGGAAGACGCAGGTGAGGATGGGCGTTAGGTGTGAAGGATGCCACGAATCGAGTCGGCAGGAGCGGGATATGCCAAGTTAAGTAAACCATACCAGACTGTATAGCGTGGTTCAGTCCCCGCACAGCCATATCGATGTTAATGGGCACGTTGGAATTTGGGTCCTCCTCACAGCGGTGCCTGTGAGATTGAAGCTCTGAACTTTACCAGGCGTTAAGGGGCTGGCAAGGCCAGGTTCAATCGAGTCTGTTTGTGAGTGGGGCCTTGTCGAAAGGGGTGGGGCAGGATGGGAACTGCAAATTTGAGGATAGGAAAGGGGACAACGGAATTCGCATATTTAAGCGCAGCAAGTGGGGCGCAGGTGTGCTGAAGGCGCTATGTCAGCCTCGCCCATGTCATTCCGCATGGTAATACATGCAGCGCGTATGTCTAAAAGCAGCACGAGGCCAAAAGTGGTTAATTACCGATCGCGTAAAGGCACACTCGCTAGCAAGCGAGATTATGAGAGTGGTGCATGACTCGCTCTGCTGTGCTGTGTGCTATGCGGCCACAGAGTACATTGTGGCAAAAGCCATTCGCGACGGGGGCATTGACGCGGTCATCGATCATGACGGAGGCTTCATGGCGAGCCGTGAGCGGGTGGACGTGTATTCCACGGCTGAGCCTCAGGCGGCCTTCCATGCACGCATAGCGTTCTGCTTGGACTTGCACAATGAGGCAGTTAAGGCGATGCGGTTCGAGCCAGACGCGCACAGGTATGTGTGGAGCGAGGCGCCTGCCCTTGCCACCGTGTAGCCTGCTACCATCCAGCTCTCCAGTGTCCGCGGCATCGACACACGAATAGCCACTGCTACAACGAGCATTAATTGAGAACCCAAACCTATGAATGTTGCTCGCTGCTTTGGAAACGATAAGTTCCGCAAGCATGGACAGGTGCACGAGTAATGAATGTCCTATCGACACTCCTGACCCAAACACCGTGTCTATCTTGCATGCACAGGTATGTGCGTGGCGAGGCTCATTCAAATAGGTATATTGCCTTGCATGGATCTTTGCCCATTTTCCATTGGTGGATATGCTGAAACTGGCGCGATCAACTGGATTGGCATGATTTTGTAACTATACGTCTTGGATGCATGCGCAGGCGCAAAGGCGAGAGCAGTGAAGCGCGGCAGGAGCGCCTCGCGGCGGAGCAGGAGCTGGCAAAAGCGTTGGAGGAAGACGATGGCGACGACTTTTAATGATATAGGGGGGCTCATTCACCTGTTTTCTTTTGAGTTTGTGCATCAGGCAATGTTGAATGTGTTAGTGATTTGTCACGCGGAGCTAAGATGCTTTATATTAGAACATCGTAAGTCTATGTTGAAGATTGAGAAGTTTGCGGAGACTCCAACTGTACGGAGGCACACACACATTTGTAATGCGTCACGGCAATGGACCGTGTAGCTTGCAGAGGTACTCCTTTGCATTACAGTCGAATATCTACACTTAGAAAACTCTGTCTGTAGCCGTAAATTACCATATCTCGTTTGTTAGACTACAGTTTTTCCTATGCCATATGAACGTCCTCGGTGTCGAGTAGGACTCCGAGAATGACGCCAGGAGACATAAATTCTTTGTACCTGGAGTATCAGTTGGAAGGTTGTGTGTTTCCTAGCCTAACCGAAGCGCAGTTTACGTTACCGTCCAACTTCTATGCGGGAGCGGAAAACAAGGATGATCAGCAGCAACGTTGGCAACACCCACGCGGAGGCAGGAAGCCCCTTCGACCTCGCGAGCAGCAGCTGCACGAACTGGAAGCGACATTGGAGGAGAAATTGCAAGAATTGAAAGCTGCACAGGATGAACGTGACATGCTGCAACAGCGCATCAAGGTAGCGTTCTAAAAGAGGATTATCGAAGGTGGCTTGGGTGGCACCATCAGGTGATGCACTGGTCTTGCCACGTGCAGACCTGATAAGCCAATGTGAAAATTTACCGAAATGCCATAAATGATCACACAGATCACTTTTATGCCAAATGTAGAAAATCTCTTTGTTCTGCCCTTCGTAGCTTCTCGTCCACAGCTTCCTGCCTATGTACCACGCAATGCACATTGAATGGTATTTGTTAGAAGCTAGCTGATCTACATCCAAATTAGAAGCCTTTAAGGGGTTGCAAAGGCACTATGGTCATGTGCGTGCGTCCAGGGGAGGAGAAGAGTTTTAACTGGGGTGAGACATGCTCCTGATTGCACGCTCTGTAGGTGCTGGAGGTCGTCCTTCCAATTCGGGAGCAGCGTGTGCAGCTCTGAAAACAAAGGAGCCAGGTGGCCGAGTGGCAAGCTACGCGAATTTGTGAAGACGACACACTGCATACCAACGCGGTCCGTATCACAGAGCTTCGGGCGTCGGCCTCCAGGGGTGGCTTTTCGTCAGGATCGGAATCACAGCCGACTATCGATGACGACGTCAATCTCGGCGGGAATTTAATATCGGGGACATGCCAACAGCCCGCAGGCCTGACCCGAGCCATCCAGAGCTCCATAGACTACGCAAAAATGATGAAACACGCGGAAAAATACATGTCGGGTAAAATTGCGTTGTCCACAGCGCTTCCCGCTCACAGCTGCGCGCCACGTCACGCTCTTCGGCAGCTATCCAGCTTGTGGAAGCAGTGGGTGCGGGAGGCAGGTCTCGTGCTCCACGCGTACGATGCTCGCCCACATCATTCAGGTCCACAATTAAAACTCGCGGAACTGTACGAGCGGGTGGTGCCCACGTTTCGGGCGTTACGGATGGATTGTCCATTCCTTATGCCGGAGAACATGTACATCAATCTTGAAACAGGGACACGGGAGGAGCCGCCACCCGATAGCTTTTGGGTAAGCGCTTCGTTCGGTGCGCGGTTTGCGTTAAAATGTTATCTATCCAACACAACACACCCAAACACAGCATCATGGGTTTCTGCACTATTCGTGCGATGTCTGTTCACGGAAGGGCCCACAGTGTAACTCGTGCCTGGAGAAATAGACACTAAGCGATGCTACAAACAGCAATTGCACTTTGAACGTAAGCATGGCAGGCAGGGATAGCACCCTTAGGCAGCGCCAAATGTGTGGCACGCCTGTTAGGTACTGGCTGCTGCAGCAAAACGCAGCGAAACGTACTCGTCACGGAAGGATGTGTTCAAATTCCACCAGGTCGGACCTTCCAACGGCGCACAGGCAACAAAACCCGTTCTTCACCCTCCATCAAGTAGGTGTGAAACGCTGCTTAAGAACGATTGCTGTATACATTCCAAATTCTTTATAGATAAGAGATAATTAAAGGAATTTGTTACAGTAACATCGTGTAGGCTAGCAGGGGAGGTCGTGGGCTTCAGTTGCCGTTGCTGCCATCCGCTCGATGCCTTGCAAAGTGGAGGCGCAATGACTTTTCACGCTCATGTCTCATCTTATGTACACTCCCGGCGGCGCCGAGAGACGCATTCCGGCTAGAAACTCTGTTACACAGTCAAACGGGGGCAGTGTTTAGCCAAACCCGTCTTTCCAGTTTCTCATTCTGACGACGCCATCAGTTGAGCATCAACGCGCAAGGAGAGGACCTCTTCGGTGTGCAGTGGGATGACTTGAGTGTGTCAGGGGATGCTGCAGGCGTGCGGACAGGCGGTTTGTTCGCGTTGGGTCTAGGCGGTCTTAAGGTATATTATAGTGCCATGTTCAGCTTTTTAATGTGTACTGCACAGTTGTTTACGTTTTTGTTTTGTTTATTCCGTGACGAGAGGCGGTCTCGGTCTCTATGGAGGTCACGTCCAATGTTTGTGAGGGTTGCATAGTGAGCGGCGTATTGCATGGGGCGGCTGTGACAAGTGCAAAGCAATTTATTCCCAGATAACATTCATGGTTTAGGCAGTTCTTCAGCGAAATATGCATGTATGTGGCGTTGGGCCAATGTAACGGCACTAAACTTTGTATAACACGCCCTGCGGCGCTCTCCCAAAAGAAATTCTCTCAGCCTTGACCGAGGTTAAGGACCGGAGCGGGTATTGATGCAATGCAGATTATTTCGTTCCGCATTAAACGGCACCTATGCCACAAATTGCCCAGGTGCGTAGCAAACCCTGAACACGAAGAACTTTTTATGTCCTTATCTTGTCCAGAACGAGACAGGATAGCTGGCCTTCCGGCAAGCACCCCAAGTGAACCGATGCCTCACTTCTGACAATCGGACTTAGCTAAGCCACATTTAAATCAAAATGTTATACAGCACTGACTTCTTAAAGATAAAGGTGGAACAGTGAGGAAACTATGAACGCAATAATTCAAGCAGCCGAACTCAAACTTAATCACAAGTTATGGAACAGGAAATTTGATGTTATTTGTACATTTAGAAGCAAAGTTTACAAACTCTTGTGCCTAAATCACGTGTATGTGTTGGACATACATGCCACGCCATACCAAGGATACGTAGCACACAGCCACTTGACGCAATCAGCCTGTCCATGGGGAAATGTAACCTAGCTGGTGCTACTACCCCTAACCTGTTACGCTCATGTTACTAGGGATACCAAACCTGCTAACCCTTGCTAACGTTACCTTAGGGACCGTGCTAAGCTTTTCTAACTAGGGATACCGACCCTGCTAAGCTAATCATGCGTTGTGTTAGGGCAATTTAGGTTTAATGACGGAGGTCAGATTCATAACTTTTAGGTCCATGTGAGGTCAAGATACATTCCTAGCCACATCTAGATATGTTGGAATACCTCCCTTTTTGCGGCATCTAGAGACTTACCTAGCCGCATCTAGATGTTAAGACCTCATTGTCATCCGCCCTATTTGTGCATGGCTGATGAACACGTAAACAAGTCCTGAGTGGTATTTGGACTGTGCTCAAGTAGGAAAATGTGTGCCCCAAGACTAGCACGACTAGCAATAAACAACATTGCTGTAGAAAACATGCGTACATTCGCATAGCTAGTGTAAAAGTCAGCAAAGCGCCCGGCCCCTCCATGGGCCGTATTGACCGATCTGACTTTAATCCGTATATGAGTGTTGCTCACTCACAACAGCTAGAAGATCATTGCGAGTGAATGGACCTCCAGCACCAAACTTCCGAAAGAAATCAAAAAGGTCGCGCAACTTCACGACAACAATATACAGCTATGCGCTGTTCCTCTTACTTTAAACAGAGACATCAGGCGGCCATGTGCGCTGAGCTATGATCATGGTGTGCCTCAAACTTCCCAAATGAGTGAATTGGACATGTATTTTAAGTGTAACAGTATGAATTGACCTCTGGTTCCCTTAATTTTAAATGCAAAAGCACTTGGCCATTAACGCAGAGGAACGGCTATGTCACCACCGGTGCGCGAGGTCCACCCACACAGAGCCTTCACGTTCGTCAACATATTGTAGGTTTATATTTGTAGCTATGCGTATGTACATATGCTATCTACAACAACGTTGTTTATCGCTCCCCGTACTAATCTTCGGTTTCGGGGCACACGAAATCCACAATTATACGTGCCTATTACTGTTCAGGTCGAGGTTGGCTTTACATCTCTACACACCCTGATACTAAAGCTTGGTCCCCATAACTGCATCTGGGTACCCAGAAGTCTCATCTAGGTGTACAGCAAGTGGCACCCAAATATTCTGGCGGGCCTCCTTACGTGTATCTGGGTTCCGAGAAGACGCATCTAAATATTTTGTGACTCGGATCTTGTGTCTCGGATCTAAATATCCGGAAACCCCCTTATGCAGCACCAAGAAAGTCTTTTCGTCCCATACAGACATCCCCCCTTAACCACATTTAGATACGAAATCATGCTGTTTAGACAGCGAGATGCCAAATTTTGGGATGTTTAGATATAAGTAAAACGATATCTATAGCCAGGTGCTGAACCCCATCTGAGGCCCGTTGATACCCTCCTGTCCGAAAGTCTGCTCTAGAAGCATCTACAACGCCGCACAGCCCTTGAAAAGTTATGAAAAATAAACATTTTTTGGAGTATCATAAACAAATATGCGTTTTTTTGTGTGATGTTGACCGAATTTGTGCTGACAATTATCAATCCTGCCCGATGGGTAGTAATTGGAAATATGATTAGCAAATAAATTCTATAAATCAAATTAATTCAGCAAAGCAGGCAATCCTTAGAAACATATCCTCGATTGTCCTTGGGAGATTGCCAGCCCGAATATGAAAAAAGAATTAAAGATTTTCCGGTTTAATGATGAAGTGGCGGAAAAAGTCCTCATTCTTAACGCTGGGTTAACAAATTATTCCTTACATTACCTCTTAAACATATTACATATTCTTTTAAAAAATTCAGTTTAAATCTTTATCGCCGTTGATTGCTTGATTGAGTCACGTATTATAGCATGAGCCAGAAATGAATACGATAATCATGTGCGTTCTATGATTTCTGGTCACGTTTATGTTATGGCACCATTCACGCGACGATTCACTTACCTATTCCTGCAGGACTGCACACGAAGTTGTCTTTCAAGTCCATTCCACTGTGCACGAGCATGGCTATGCACGTTACTGGATGATACTGACCATTCAGCAGGTTTGCAAGTTCGGAGGCGACCCCAGGTGGCGGGTGATATCCTTAAAGTTATATATGTTATTACGCCGCTACGTCCATACCATGACATTTTTACTTGCACTCCGGGCTATGCATGCAACCCGAGGGAGTGTCGTAAACTCTAGCAAAGGTGCAGCTCAACGTGATGGCAAAGAAGAGGCTGCAAACCTAGCACCCTGCACAGTTATCCTAAGATTAGTTCTCTTTCCGTCCAGCCCCATATCCACGTCTTTGCTACTTGCACCGGCTTGCACCAGGTACCACACTGTATTGTACTCGATACCGTCCGGACCATACTTTCCAAACAAAAATAATCAAACACAAACATACAGTCTGAAGAAAACTGGTAGAAAGAAGTCTTGTGAGGAATGAAGCTATATGGAGGATTTTATCACAAAGTATGCTAGCTCTGCGGCTGTGCGAAGAGCCGCCAACGTCAAGTGTCAGGTCAATGTTCCCTTGAATCATCACAATCTGGTTCCACTGGCCAATTAAGAAACCACGATGAGAGAATATCAGGGCTTTCTCCCCCTTCATACCTACGCAGCAAATATTATGAGCAATCTGATGGGACTTGACCAAAGGAAAGCACTTGCAAATTGGAAGATTTCTCTAGAGTTCAAAGGAATCTGTAAGCGCATCCGCTCAATGGGATGAACCTGCTATATAATCCTGCCTTAATGGCATAAGACTGGAAATCATCTCCAAGCCATTTGATACTTGCAAGGTAGCACTTTTACTGGCCAAAATCCTTAATATGGGGCGAAGCATCGATCAAAAACCGGCCGTAACAAGGCTACAAAAATGTTGTACCTATGCCTAACTGTGACATTTAGGAATTCTCCACAACGTGTAATGGATTAAGAGATAAGTTATTCTGAACTGCAAATAAAATATTTTGAGGTCTTTTTGCTCTATAGTCCTGTACCGCAATACTTTGCAGTGCCTTGTAGCAAGGAAGTTGGCAGATCTGAGTCACGGCTGGAATTATCGAAGTGATGTTAGGATGGGTCCGGCGGTCAGGATCACTTCACATGGTTGTATACAGAAGGCCTCATGGCTGTTCCTAGCCCTGGCGTTTGTGGTCAGCTCTTCAATGTGGATGCTCAAACACAAATCACACAATATTGGACAAGAGCCCTTACCTGGTTACACGTGTACAGAAAGCAACTGCGTTGTTGTGCTCCGTGATAGCTTGTCCTGGCGACAGGCAAGCAAAGAACAGGTGGGGACGCCCATTCCATGCTGGTTCATGTACTTGACGGCAGTATGTTTTGAAAACGATAATATAAACATACCATACTGCGCAGTGTGATACTGGTTCTGCAGAATGTAGCTTGCAAATCCGCGATGTGACCGACAAATGGAGGTAGGCTGTTGATGTCATTCCTGCAAAGGCCGAATGTGAACGAGCAGTACCATGGCGTGCTTGCAGTTTGACAGCCTGGGTGCGCCTGGACAACAATTTGGACGACCTGCTAGACACAACGGCAATTTCGCTCGGGCCAGTGAGCCTGAAGTATGCTGCACCTGCTGTGCCGTATGTGGCCGTGGAGGCGGCTTGGCCGGAGATAAGGCGGAGGTTTGTGTACAAACAAGGTTTCCGTGCGCATTGCGCAGACCTCGCCATCTGCTCAAGCCAGACAGCCTTGCTTGATGATGCGTTGCAAAAGTGCGCACAGCTACCGGGTAAGGTTTGGTTGTTATGTACTAAAACGGATTGGATACCGGCATCTGGAGCCTCGGTTTGCCATTTCCTTACAACCCGTGCCCCTCGGCCTTCACCAAACCAGTTTGCTGCATGTAGGTTGCACTGTCATTACGCGGAACTTGCAGGACCACGTCACTTACTTTTGCCAAGGGGCATATTCCATTGAGACACGCGATTCAGGGTGGGATTCGGCAGTGATGTCTGAAATGCCGCCCTCCAACGACTATGCGGTTGCCGTGAAAAGCTGGTAAGCATGGCGAAAGGAATCATAGCTGCCGCCGCTTGACAGGACTGTGTTTCCTTGATGCACATGCCTGTATGCATTATTCTCATCCCCACTGATAAGCCCTGCGAACCGCCATGTCGCAGGAGTTACCTTACGCTGACCTACGACTCGGGCGTGCTGCTTTTCTATGTGAATGGCGTCCTGCGTCAGATGTTGGATACAAGCGTGCCCGTGGATTTCACGCGGATCGACGTGGGCTGGTCAGCCCGGTGGTTTGAAGGCGTCTTTCCAGGCGACGTAGGAAACCTTCGCGTATGGCGCCGCAAACTGCAGCACAATGAAGTGGTGATGACTATGTCAATCGAGCTCCCTGCCAGTGACCATATACTAGATGTGACTCCATCTGCGCATTGGACTGCGCCAGTTGCCATTAAGTCTGGATGGACTAGCCAGGCGTCAGCTAACCAGCCATATAATTGTGCTGCATCGGTCGTGGTGCCTTTCCTAGGCCGCACTCCGATTCACCAGCTGCGGATAGTTGCGTCTCACTTGCAGCAGCACGCTGGCGACTCATGCCAGGTCAACATCTTTCTGGTTGCGTGCGCGCGTCAGGACTTCCTTAACGTCACCTTCGACGGCATCCGCCAAGCTGCGCTCTTGCAGCCCTCGTCGAAACTGCAGTGGGATGCCTGCGTTCGATATGGACTTCAGCAGGCGATGACGCGGGACGCGGAATCCCCTTATATCGCCGTAGTGGCTGCATCTTTGCTGCCTTTGCAAGGCTGGCTATCGGGACTTGTCAGCGACCTCCAGCAACGCACTGACGTATCTGCAGTTTTTTCGAAGATACTATGGGTGAACGGCACCATTAAGAGCTTTGGATCCCGTTTCGAACAGGCGTACGATGATTGTTTGGCGCGCCAGGTGGTACGGCCCGTAGAGATGTACGCAGGGTATCCATGGAACTATGGCCCAACCATGAAGACCGTGGCTGTTCAAACTGCGGACTGCTCAGCCTGGCTTATGCGTTCCGCCGGCGTCAGTAAACTTCTCGAAGATGGGAGCTTTCTTTTGAGCCTGGGCAGCTACCTGGCCTGCTCAGACATGGCGCTTCGGCTTCAGCAGGCAGGCCGTTCTGTGCTAGTGTCTCCGCTGAGCAACTTTATTGATACTGCAACACGTGCACGGCAGGAAGATCCAGCAGCATTGCAGTCATTTGACCAGACTTGGGGTCCTTTTCTCAAAGCGCAGTACGTTTCCGGTCTGGCTCTTAGCACGACTGTGACTTGGGTGATGCATTGCGGTGGGTTTGCGGGCATTGAAGCCTTTAACCTTGTTCAGCACCTGGAGGGCAAGCTGAGGCTCAGGGCTCAGATGCAGCGTGGTTGGCCGTTCTGTGAGCACCCAGACGTCCTCCAGGACATGCCACGGGCCTTTTCCGAACGCGTGTATCGGCTTCGGCGACTCTCGTCGTACCTACCGTCGGACATTGTAATTCACCATAAGGACTACCGGCAGCTGGCTGCATGGCCCTGGCCTCCAAACAACTCGTCCGCTTACTTGATCGGCCGTTATTCATGGGATCTTGACCGTATTCATCGTCAATGGGCAGAACACATAAAGAGCGAACTGGATGAAGTTTGGGTCCCCTCCAAGTGGCATGCGAAATCCTTGTTAAAACAAGGTATCCAAGTAGACAAGATCATCGTTGTACCAGAAAGCATCGACTCTCACCTTTACGATCCGGACATCTGGGACCCGCTGACATTGCCAAGGCAACGCAAACTGTCTTTCCTAGCATCGTTTTGTATGGATGACCATGCGGGTTGGCAAGCAGTGCTTGTGGCGTACCTAAAGGTATGGGAATGCTTGCTGCACTTAAGTTATGCGTGATGGTACATGACTTACGTGTGGCCACATACCGCAGGCCTTTCGCAACCACGCAGATGTGTCGCTATACATGCATACGGCATCTAGGGATTCTCAGCGAGTATACCGGAGAGATTTAGTTTACGAGGCTATGCATACGTTCTTACACAGCAGCAATGATACATATCTTCAGTCCATTAGCCTATATCCGGAGCATGCAAATGGCGCACCGCACGTATATGTGTTCGGCCAGGAGCTTACGCAGTTGGAGCTTGCCAGGATTTATTCTTCGGTTGATGTGGTGGTAGTGCCGTCCAGAAGTGAAGGGTGGGATGCTCCATACATGAAAGCTATGAGCCTGGGCAAGCCACTAATAGCCTCCATTTGGGGCGGTTTGGCTGAATACATCCAGCCAGACTTCGCTTTCCTATTGAACTATACCATCGCTCCTGTGCGTTCCTTGGATGATTGGGTACGTGGAGCAAATTGGGCCCAGCCCAGTGTGGACGGATTGCTTACTGCATTTCGTAATGCGTATGGCAGCAAAGACCTACGTGCCATGGGACAGAAGGCTAGGTGGAAGGTTGTTGAAGTTTACGACAACGAGGTTGTCAGCAACATGATCCTGGAGAGACTGAAGGGAATCAGCGAGTCCAGGAAGTCAGAGAGCCACAGTGCGAAACCCCTTGACATGGCCAAAGACCCGTTACCAGCGGATGTGCAAATGTGCTCTCTGCTTCCGAAGGCTGGTGTCCGTTTGAGCCGAACGACGCCAGCGCTCAAGATTGCCGTGGTGTCTACGGCGCCGCCGCGGCGATGCGGAATTGCGACCTTTAACAGCGCTCTGATGGAGTACTTGCAACCGCTGTTGCCACAGGGAAGCTCAGTGGAGGTCTTTCCACTAGTCTGGGACACTGAGATGCCTGTATTCTGGGGAAAGCCTGCGATGCCCCATCCTATACGACACAAAAACTATGGTGATTACATCGACACAGCTCACTTGATCAACGGCGGGGGCTTCCATGCGGCTATATTGCAGCACGAATTCGGGATTTGGGGGGGTACGGATGGCAGCTTCGTTGTTTGTTTTGCAAAAATGCTGAGGGTACCTGTTGTCAGCGTAATTCACACGCTCAGTGATAATCTGCAGGATACGCATCAGTACATTTTGCAGCACCTGGCTGCATCATCAAAAGCTGTTGTCGTCATGTCAGAATCATCGCGGAACAAGCTGGGCGCCTTCCACGGTATCCCAAGCGATAATGTGGTGGTTCTGCCACATGGTGCGCCAGTGATCTCTGCTGTAAATCCCGTAGCGGCGAAGGCGATGTTAAACCTCACCGGCAGAACTGTCATCATGACGAATGGTCTAATAAATCCTATGAAGGGTATTGATGTGGTGCTGAAGGCGTTACCTGAGATTGTTAAGGAGTTCCCTTCTGTTATGTACTTGATCGTTGGCGAGCCCCATCCAGACTGCGGCAAGCCCTGCGCCGATTACTTCGAAGAGCTGGTTGCAGCTGCGTCGGATCATCGTATCGCAAATCATGTCAGGTTTGTGACCAAGTTCCTTGATAACCGCCTACTGCTTCAGTATGTGCAGGCGGCGGACATTTATGTCCTGCCGTACAAAGACCGCATCACAACAAATTCGGGGACCCTGACGATGGCCCTAGCCGCCGGAAAAGCGGTCGTGTCGACATCATTTGACCACGCCGCCTCGGTGCTACCTGGGCGTGGTGTGCTGGTGGACTTCGATAGTCCCTTGTCGTTGCAAGATGGAATATTAGAGTTGCTGCGAGATGATAGTCTCAGGACAAACTACCAGCGGGCAGCTCGGGAATTCTCATTGGGTCATGATTGGCGGTCGGTAGCAGGGGAGTACGTAGGCTTGCTAACAAATATTACCGCATTTCATTAACGGGGCTCGTGACTCTCTGCATGCCTGAGTGCAGAAATGCTGCTATTTAGTTGACCCTTGGACGCGCCTAACATGCGTTGTGACAAGTCATGGCGGGATACACGGGACTGTGGAGACGAGCGCGGTTACGGGATCTTTGCTGTTAGGATGCGCCATGTGAAGTCCTGCGTTACGAATGTGACCATGTCCTTTGACGTGATGGACCAACTCGGACACCGCATAATGTGAATGAACGACTTAACAACCAAAGATTACCGCCGTTCATTTTATACTACAGTATGAGTCTATATTTGGGATATAACATATTGGTTTGGGACAATGTTTGCCGGGCTAGCGCCTGCTATCCTTGGTAGATTTCATTTCTGCAGGAGACATCCCCACGAACACACGAACACATACTGCGCGGGTGTCTGTGCACTTGGCATCGTTCCCCGAGAGTAATGTATGGTGGATTGTTGGAGGGTTTGTTTTAATGATGGGTTTAGGCTCGAACCTGCGCTGTGCATTTACGCAGGATTTGCGTATTTAGACGAGTAGGATACAGAGGGACAGTTAAACGGTGCACACGCGTGAACATGCATTTTGCGTGCTTGCGAGGTCTGACATACCAGAGCTCGTCGGTATTCTCCTAATCGGAACTTCCAGGCCTTCATATGCAGGTCTCTGACCGATTCATAGGGCGTTGCTAATGCTGTGCACCTGGAAATTTCTGTTCGGAAATGTGTGCTGTGATCGACTGGGAGACCAATTTCTCCTGGCTGCGATTGTAGCATAGGCCAGCGATGTAGGCTATCCGAATGCCTTGCGTTTGTGGTGAAATCTATGGCACGGCATCGTCCGCACGATCATGAGGTAGGAGAGTTGAAGTGTTTGATCAGACCACATTACTACGCATACCGGCGTAACTGGATACTTTGTGCACGGATCCATGCGAAGGCATTACGAGTACGCGAAGGTGCATTTGTGCGCACCCGGTTGTATACAGCGTCGTACAGCTCCTACAGCTAATTGGCAGAATACAGCTTCGCTCCCTTCCTGTATTTAACAGGCCTTTCAATATTGCCCTGTATTCGCTCTGATTTATGGTAGCATCAATGCTGGCCTAAATGGCTGTTGTCATGTGACGATCGGATTGTCCACGCGGAACAAACTAGTTTGTTCCATGAGTAGACAATGATATACTGGCAGAGGGCATATACATCATTTTATAACCCATGATAAAATTTTCTGGGCGAGGCCCCTTGTTTTCGCGCACCCACTCTGCCGTACATATGGCATTACAGTAAATTTCGTCAGATCCGCCCAGAACAGAATTGTTCGCATGGGGAGCAAGAAGGTCCAGAAGAAACTTGATTGGAAATTTTACTGCTTGATGAGAGCATTCTGAATCTCCTTTCAATCATCGCTAAAGTTTTGAAAGTAATGGCCTGTCAAAGGTTATCGTACGGCAGTTGTGGGTTCGTGGGTGCCCGCAGGAAAAATGTCGCCGGCCCTCAAACTTTTGTCAGCAGATGTCCAAACTTAACATAAAGTTGTGTTTTTTATTATGTTTTTTAGTTTACGATGACGATAATGATTACAAACCCTTTAGATATCTTAAGGCCTGGACAAGCCAGGCTACCAACGAGGCTCAAGAGACCGCACCCTAATGCAAGAACAGTTAGTAAAAGGAAAGCACCAAGATAGAATGGAAAATTTTTAATCATTGAATGATGAAAGGAAGAAATTTTATGAGGGGAGGGTTAGGTCATCCCCAGCGCGGATAACGAGATTCCTTCGCTAGGAATGGCCGTATTGGACGACCATGGGACGAGCTACGGCATAGGAACGCCGTAGGCTTGCTTTCGGGCTTGCAGGGAAAGCCCAAATGGCTTCTGAAAGGTTTAACACAAAGGTACATTCCCCAAAGAGATGCCAAAGATCTCCCCTCGTCGTCTGTAAACGCCACGCATGCAAACCGCAAGCACGGTTCCGTGTTCACGCCAGGCTCACGCTGTCCACGGTGCTTGGTTAAGGCAGGAAACTGCCAACGGCTAGACGCTCAAAACTTCCCTTAGGGACTTTCTCACACGGGAGATAGATGCCACATACAGAAGGATCTGCCAGTACGAAAATCATAAAAGAAAATGCCACGAATAAAATGCCTGACTTTTGTCAGGTCAACATTGCGATCAACAATGCACTCTTCTTGGAAGCCTACCACGCCGCGTCCGTACATTGTTGAGAAATATTCAGCACATTTTAGCACGGGACACGCCTTGCTGCAAAATCGTTCATGTGGCCGCTATCACCTTGCCAATGCAAGAACTCCAGCGACAAACCGCAGGAACCTGTAGCACATTATCAGGCATGGGCGCATTCAGATGGTGAGTTCATGGGGGCCCCCATGCGCTTTCAGAAGTGGTCTCGTGTTACTGTCTGCGAGCCGTTTGCAAGGCCAGGATTTCTTACAAAGCTAAAATTAGTAGTGCAAAATGTTACAAGATTCCTCCAACCCCTCCCTCCCTCCGCCCCTCCCTCTCTCCCTTCCTCACGCTCCCTCCTTCCCTCACGCTCCCTCTCTCCCTCCATATCATCGGTTGCAAGATTGTGCACATGTATTTGTTCATTATGTGTTATACATGTGTTTCGCATTAATGGTCTTACAGGAGCAGTTTCCCATCCCGCTCAATAGATCGCCCTGGGTTTCAGGGGTTTCACACTCTGCTGTGCAGTGCCGGCATACGCCCGGACAGCCCCTGGAGAAATATTATCTTTCAGGTTGATAATTTTTAAAGACGGCTATTTGTAATGTCGGAGGCTTAACCGTCGTCGGGATTTTGCGGAATGGGCTCACCTTTCATGCACACACGTGATTCCTGAGCAAGTGGTTTCTGAAAAGCGATCGAAGATATTTAACTTGTAGATATAATTCAATATATGCTTCTTATTATGAGACTACTGTAATTGTCTTTAGGGGTAGTGACACAGAATGTCGTCTGGACTTGTGTTGAAGTTAGCCAGGGCAGCGGCAAAGGAAAGTATCCTTACATGGTAAGAGTTTTTAAATATTTGGGTCCATGTTTGTTGGTATGCCTGCTTATCCCGCCACATGTGTGCAGGGCTGCCGTCAATCGCCTGCCTTGGTTGTCGGCAATAAGCAATTCACGATTTTTTGCATCATGTAAGGTTGAGGTTGGTTAGCTGAATTAGTGTTATGTGATGTTTGTGGTTATGCCGAGCTGATCAATGTCGCAGACCCTGCGCACGTCGTGCTCAACATGCCGTCACTTTCACCTACAATGACACAGGTGAGCGCTTTAGTTCCCAGTCACTCTGCTGCTCTATTGCCGCCTACACTTTTCCTGGTCACAATCCAGGGCAACATCACAAAGTGGCGAAAGCAACCCGGCGAACCGGTCTCGCCGGGTCAGATTTTAGCGGAAGTGGAGACGGATAAGGCTACAATTGAATGGGAAGCCCAAGAGGAGGGTTTTATGGCGAAGCATTTGGTGCCAGAGGGTACGGCGGATATCGAAGTCGGCACCCCTGTGGCAATCCTCGCCGAAGAGGCTGACGGCGTTGCTAGCCTGGCTTCCTTTAGTCCGGGGGCCTCTTCTCCCTCTGCAACAGTGTCAACAGCACCACAGCCCTCGGCTGCGGCACCATCCCCTTTGCCCCAACCCACGTCCAGGCCGAAAGCCCAGCTTCCCCAGCACCAGGTGATCTCAGTACGTCGTGGAGGGCCTTCACACCTGTCTTGTGCATGATGCGAAACATTGTTATTGGAAGGCGTACGATTGCCGTTCGTTTGCGTAGCTTATATCTTTCTTTCGGTTTTCCAATGGCAGGTTCTCAACATGCCTGCGCTTTCTCCCACCATGAACAGTGGCAGTATCGTTGAGTGGAAGAAGAAGGTAGGCATGTATTCATAAGTACCGCGGGGTTTAGTCGAACCGTCTTGTCCAGGGGGCAGCTCATCCCTTCATCGTAGGATTTCGACTCCGAAGACTTCTTTAGCATCAGCATGTATCCGTTCTTGTAAAATGACGATCCAATATACAGGTTGGCGACTCGGTGGTTCCGGGTGATGTGTACTGTGAGGTGGAGACCGACAAGGCGACAATTTCGTGGGAGAGCCAAGAGGAAGGTGGGTCAGACAGCACTAGCAGAGGGCTCTCAACAACGCCTCATCTCTCTCATATCAGACATTCTGTAGAGATACAGGTGGGAGTGGAGGGGGCTCCTGAAGAACGCCCTGACTACCACGCCGCTGCCTAACGCTCCGTCATCATGAACCCTTATCAGGCTTCATTGCTTGCATCTTGCTACCCGACGGCTCCAAGGACGTCGAAGTTGGAACTGCAGCACTGGTGCTCGTAGACGACAAGGTCGAGTTGCTCATCACTTGTTGGGCTTCAAAATGTTGCACGGAACTTTAGGAAGTACCTGGGGCTTGGAATACGTGTAACAATCGTGCTAAGACAGTTGTATGTCTGTCCGCTTGCGTATAGGGCTGCTTTGTTGTGACAGTTGGGGACGCCATTTTATTGCGCCACAGCGTGGAATTCGCGCAGCCAATGACCTAAAACTGATTATGTGCTTGCACGTTGCAGAACTGCATTACAGCACAGTTATGTGCCTAATCCCAGTTTTGCAATCGGGTCAACTGTTGGTTTCTCGTGTGTAGGAGGCGGTTTCGGCTTTCGCCAACTTCAAATCAACGGACGCTACGCCAGCGGAGGCGTTGGCCGCTGGGCCAGCCCCGACTCAGGCCGCTGTAGAGGTGCCGGCCAACGTTGGTTCAGTGCAGCCGCCAGGTGTGCTTGCTGTGTGCACATGATGCAGTGTATGAATCTCCACGTTGCCGATCTCCACGTTGCCTGAACTTATGAGCTGCACTCCGTCTCTGAGCTGGACGAGTCGATGAGGCCAGGAACCCACACGCTGGAAACTCACACGACTGTCTCAGCCCCTTGACTAACCGCGCGGTCACGAGAGCTGTTAATTTTACAGGAAATTAACGGACCTGTTCAAGGAAACCGAGGACAGGAGAATGACTTCCCATGTTAGGCATATCCTCGTTTCCCACTGTTGCTTAGCATTGTCCATGGAGATAGTAGTCTTACCCTTTGGCCTGGGGATCCATCCGTTTTCTTCTCACGGCAGCAAGCACGGAGCCTCCCGTAGCAGTTTCCGTGGTCGCGCCGGGCTCTCGGCTTCGGGCTAGCCCGTATGCACGCAAACTGGCTGCTGAGATGGGCGCAACGCTCACGGTGAGGTTCGATTCAAAGCATGGGATCATGACGTGAGTCCTCTTTCGAACGACACACTATGCGGCTTATTACGGTGCGGCCGCTGGGTAGCATTCAAGGCCTGCATATTCCTCCGTTGCGGGTGCCCTGTAATGTGGCTGGTGTGACTCCGGGGTTGACTGCAGGAGAGGACACAAAAGCTGCTTGATTTCTGGGCATACCGCGTTATGCGGTAATAATGGAATGATTATAAGTGCGTCGTGGATTTGTGTATTTTTTCTGCAGGGCATTTCTGGTACGGGACCCGAGGGGCGCATCGTGGCGGCGGATGTTCAGGGAGCGCCACGCGGGCCCTCCATGCCTGCCGCTGAGACACCGGCTGTGAAGACGGCTGCCGCGCCAGCCTCTGCTGCCCCGGCGGCACCAAAAGGAGGTTTGGCCCCAACATTTGTTGATCTGCCGCATAACCAGATTCGTCGAGTTGTAGCGCGGCGGCTGCTGGAGAGCAAGCAAACCGTGCCGCACTACTACCTCACCATGGAGTGCAGGGTGCGCACTGTTTTATCATATCGCGGCGATTAGTGATGGCGCGCGGAAGGGCTTGCATCCACGCCTGCTGTGCGCTGTGAGTGACTCCGGGTCGGTGCCACGCTGCTGTTCATACAGGTTGACGAGATGCTGAAGCTTCGGGAACGCATTAACGCGTTGAACTCTGCGGGGCAGAAGTCTGGAATAGGTGGTGCAGCGCCGATCCCCAAATTAAGCGTCAACGATTTCATAATTAAGGCGGCTGCCAAGGCACTCAAGGAAGTTCCAGGTATGGGGTGTTCCGATGGCACTGGCTCCCGTACACTGTACCGGGGACAAAGCAAGTGCCAGATGACTTGTCTATGACTATTTATCTAGCTGAAGGAAAGCTGTTTCATGGCACGGGACCGAGACGACCATCTAAAGAGGAAGAGTAGGCCATACACATCACACCTTTGTCACCCAGTTGGTCACTCCGTTTCACGATTATTGCAGAGTGCTTGTATCTAGTTTGAAATTGAACGGGTATTCTAATTCGAATATTCCGCATTGTTGTGTCCACGTTTGGGAACTGTCCACCTCATCTTTCACGTCATCTTTCGTCAAGGGAGGAGGGTAGAAACTGCGAAAAACGAATGTATCCTGGCTTCATACATGACAGTGTACTTCAATATTTGTACGCAAATTGTTACCTATGCCTTAAAATATTGCGTACGGGCCCGGCACGTTTTATGTACGACAGGACCCGGTCGGTCGAGGGTCTGGGTATTAAGACCCTCAGTACAGACCCTTTTGAAAACTCTTCCTTGATTGGAATATGCAACGTAAATTGGAGAAAATGATTCCTTTCATTGAGTTCTTGCGACTGCGCTATCTGGACAGTCACAGCAGTGGCGAGGGCAGTTGGGGGGCCTTTTGAATGCAGAGGCAGGGAGGTGGGAGGTAATGGCAGTGGCGGAGGCAGGAAGGGTAGATGTTGGGGAATTCGAGGCGGAGGCAGGCGGATGGCAGGGGTGGCGGTGGGTGAGGTGGGGATAGCAGTAGCAGGGGTAGCGGAGGTGATGGTGAAGGCAGTGGAGTAGGGGGAAGGGGGGTTTGCGTTGGGATGTATGCGTCTTATTTTTCAGGATTTAGAATAGACAAATAGAAAATGTTATACAGATTCTTCTTGCTTTTTCCTGGATTTATTAGGTATAAATTTGGAATGTACGACGGATTTATGCTCTAGAACCGGAACGGCAGGGTCGATCGATCGGTCCTAAAAAACTTCCCAAAAATCCCCCATTGTTTTCGTCACAAGATTTTCCGTGGCCCCCAGTTCGTTTCCAGTGAGCCTACGGCTGGTCACAGCTTCAGATGAACCTTCACCACCCTAGGGCTTGAGGCGCCCAAGTCGCGCCCCTGTCGCAGGTGTGAACGCCAGCTGGTTCCCCGACTTCATCCGACAATACAACAATGTTGACATCAGCGTCGCTGTGCAGACGCCAACGGGCCTGCAGGTGAACCTTCATTCTTGAACTCTTTGTCTTTACGATGTTTGATTGTTCTCCTGGATCCTGCGGTCTTGCATGTGCCTATACTGTATATTACTAATCAGTATTGGCAGAGTACAACCTGGAGGGTAGCATGCTTCCTTTGCCGTGTACAGAGTCGGTATATGTCATATGGATTGGGTATTATCCTACCGTGTCCTGATTGGTCGTCCTACATCCATTAGGTGCCGATCGTCAAGAACGCGGATCTGAAGAGCCTGGGCGCCATCAGTGCCGAGATAAGGGCACTTGCTGCAAAGGTGAGCGAATGTGCCATCACCAGGAACACGACGCAAGTGAAGCCAAAAATGCGCTATCAAGTGCCAAGCTTATGCCAGGCTGCGGTGTGACTCTAATGGGTGCTGTTAGTCGCCGACATGTCTGGCTGCCATCCGGTGATATGATCTGGGTTCTGTTTTCTTCCGAGGCCGAAGCTGATTTTGGTTTGGTATGCTCCAGTAGGTTTGAGAAGCACGTCGGTCAAGGGGGGACCTCTTTTGACGTGTGCCTGACTCTTGCCACCTTGATAGCTGACATACAATTATTATGTAATAGCTTGCTACCATACCATTCTGCTCTTTTGGTTGCCATGACTCTTTACAATTTGCCCTGCTGTGGTCTGCAGGCGAAGGAGGGCAAGCTTCTTCCCGAGGACTACGTCGGTGGCACCTTTACAGTTTCCAACCTGGGCATGTATGGCATCAAGCAGTTCGCGGCTATTATTAACCCACCGCAGGTGTGTTCCCATCAAGAGCAGACGGGTGATCTCGACGTACCTATTATTTCCAATCAAGCTCGTGGTTTGTTGTACAAGTTACGTCCTGCACCTAGTATTTGGGATTGGGGAAGAGGGACCTTTTACAATTAGTATGCCAACACTGCGTCTTCGTAGAAGCCCAACTTTTGCTGGGCCAATAGGTCAAGCGGGGCATCACTACCGCATGCGGCAAATGCGTTGTGGTTGGTGTCTACATAACCCTTAGCCAAAATTTCCCAACACTCCTTGTGGGTCCAGGCGGCAATCATGGCTGTCGGCGCCACGATGCCTGTCGTTGCACTTGTGAACGGCGTGGCCAAGGAGGTTCCTACCGTTCTGGTAACCCTCAGCTGTGACCACCGAGTGGTTGATGGTGCCATGGGCGCAGAGTGGCTGGCGGCGTTCAAGGCTCAGATTGAGAATCCACTGCTTTCCCTATTCTAAGACTGAGCAGGAACCCTCGGTCTGCTTAGGTTTCGAGGTACATGCCTCTAAGTTCGCCTGCTTGTGCAGTACCTTATCTCCTTCGAGCTTTCTCGTATTCTGAGTTCGTGTCCTGCACGTTGTCTCGATAGATTTACTTGGATGGCGTGACTGACCGTACATTAGTTATTAAGGTCAGCACTGGAATGCACATGAGATGAATGTGCGCCAGCATAACGCGTGGGCCACTGTTTATGTTGCATATTCTTTGCAAGTTCGTATGGGAAGTATGCTCAGGTACTTGTTCAATTGGAGTTGCGAAACAAATATGCAGCTTGGAATTGAAAAATATTTCGTTGTAGAAGTTAAGCTATCCCGTAGAGGATGAGGTGGGTCCAACGGCTTTGGCCGTCCTCGGAGCCGGTTGAGGATTTATCAACATCAAAACCGCCAATCATTCTGTACTTGGGGCACAACGCATACATGAAGTTTTAAAAACGGACTATGAAGCTGCTTGACGTGCCTGTTATGCAAGGACACTTAAAAGTAACGCCACGAGGGGCAGGCTGTTAAGTAAGATTCTTACGCGTGTATATGATGGGAATAATGAACCTGGAAAACAGGGACCTGCTTGGACCTAGCAAAGCGGGGAAAATGAAACAGAAGAGGAACTCGTCGGGAAGAACAAGAACGAATGGACGCCGCAGCCTCAACTCGGATGGGTCTTACTGGCGGCACCTAGCCTGTGTACCTCCCACAACCTAGTCAAGCCACTAAGGGTTGTTGAGCAAGAATGGCTTGGCGGGTCCTGCCGGTCACAGCAGTTTTAGTTGCACGCGTTGGCTGCCTTCATGCTTACCCTATCATGATTAGCTAAGGGATAAGATCTTTCCTGAAGAAGAGGGAAGTGGCATTTTGGACGCGCCGACGGTGGGTCAAGCCCCAGATTGGTATGGTATTAGTTCCCGGTGCAGTCGACTGCAAGTGAAGGATGCAGATGGACTCGCTTCCATATTTCTTATTCCACACTTGGCCCCTTTCGACGTATGGTAAAGAGCAGCTACGCTGTTCTTCAAAATAGTCATAAGCGAAACAACCTGAATTATGCCTGCACGCCTAGCGTTAACATAGTACACAAGGCTGCAACGTATTATGCTGAACTCTTATTGGCAATATGCCCGCTACATGTAGGTACGGCTGTTCCCTCCCTCCTCGCTTGCGGAAGGCGTTCGCCAACGTTGCATCGGAGTCTTGGCGAGGAGCCCGCGTACTCGAACCTGCATATGACGCGGCCGCGGTTACGAGGTGAGAACGTAGCTTTCATACTCTTTCTGAAGTTCCCCACTGCTGGAAATGTTTAGCTGAATTGAAGCCCTCTGTTCTTCCGGTATCGGCGCAGCTTCTCGCTAATCTGATCTTGGCTTTTATTGGACCTTGAAATTGCAATGCATCTTTTGGTTTTATTTCTCTCTCTCTTTTAACAATAGCTTAGGTAGTTTGCCCATCTTATTTGCTTTGGTCAGCTCCCGCCGTAAAGTTGAAGTCAATCGTTAAAAAAGATCAAGAAGGATGAAGCCTGAGCACTTATACAAGGCGGTAAATGTTGAAGCGTGAAGTGAGATAGGACAACTATCGTGCGTTGTACGGCGGTGACCCGCTCGGCCCGCTTTATATATTTAATCCGCAAGGTTACATGTCACAAGCAGGGTAGCGGGTTTCCTAACACAGTACGAGCCACCGAATTTTAATTTATATTTGTGTGAACATGTCGGCAACAGTTTATGACACAAATGATTCGCCCTTCCTGGAATTGCATACACCCTTTTCTGACACTGAAGCTTGGCGGATGCTGCTACTGCTTCCATTAGTACCTTTAAGATTACTGGTTGCAGCTCTAGCATGCTGTGTTGTGGCTGCCATCAACACCTTAGCGGCATGGAACCGGCCGGTATCTGAGCCTTTGACCGAGAGCCAACGTTCTTGGGTTTTGTTCAGCAAAGAATTTCTAGTAATTGTGTTGTGGATGCTGGGATTTCGGGTTAAGGTGAAGGGCCGCGAGAACGTGGCAAAGGCGGAGGCGCTTGGTTCCGTCATTGTCTTCAACCACGTCAGCTACGTGGATGCACCAGCTATTATGTGGCTATTGGCTCCATCTGGCGTTGGCAAGTCGAGCGTCTCCAACATACCCGTCCTGAAGTACGTTGTGCGCGCTTACCAAGCTGTGTTTTTCCACGAAGAAAAGCTGCGACAGCCGGTCTCCATGGAGGAAAAGAAGAAGAAAAAACCCGTTGCTTACGTTGTCACGGGAAGCGTGACCGAAGTCCTGCAAAAACGTGTTTCGGAGCCCTCTTATGGCAAGCCGGGTGGCTTTCCGATGGTGTGCATGGCTCCGGAGGGCACCTGCAGCGACGGACGAGGGCTTCTAGAATTTCGGACTGGTGCCTTTGTTCTTGGCCGCCCTGTCTTGCCATTGTGCCTCAAGTACGGCATCAAGGAGCATAACCCTGCTTGGACGCAGGTGAGATCTTGAATGTCGTTGCGTTGTTGGGGCTATCCTCTATAGCGTCACAGGGTCATCCGCTTACACAGGTTTACTCGGAGCTGTGGCACTTAATTCGCCTGATGTGCCAGTGGCGGAACGATCTGGAAATCTTGATCTTGCCACCGTACGTCCCATCGGAAGAGGAGAAGTCCAATCCGAAGCTGTATGCTTCCAATGTACGTTCCCTAATGGCCAACGCTTTGGGGCAGTCGCTTCTACCACACAGCCATGCTCATTTCTTGGCGTTGAAAAAACTGAAGGTGGGCGTGCTACCGAAATTGATTCTGGGGAGGGCGTCGAGGTAGAGACCGCAATTTTATTATTTCGACCAAACGGTGTATTGGGTGTTGCATATCCCGTTCCATATCCTATCGTCGAAGTGGTCTGCTGCATCTGCATTTCCTCTATGTGATTGCTCAGAATCTTCGGTTCGATGCCAAATGTGTTTTCATGATGTCACTTTTCAACCCTTCAGGTGACGGTGGACTGGAGCGGAACTAAGGTGCTGGCACCTCCAGGTGTTGTTGACAAAGACGGCAAAATTGACTTTACGAAGCACGGCCTATTGCAATAGCAGTGTGCCGCGGGATATGCTGCGCTATCCTGTCCTGTTATCAGGATTATATCGGTGTGGTCGCGTTTGGGTGGTCCAAAACGCTTAGGAAGGAGTCTGGGGCCATGCTCTAGCACCTGTAGTATGCAGCTTGACCAAGAGCGGGCCAAAGACCCTCCACAGGTTGAGGGCAGGGTGGCCCCATATCGATGGACGGTGAAGGACCCGATTATAGTGACCTGCGAGCTGACCACGAGCGGAGTTGACGCCTTAGTTGATTCGGCAGATACCGCTGGATGCCGGTGGTGGGTGCTGAACCCGGGAAGAGCACTGCTTTCGGAGAAGTCGGCATGGGAGACCGGATGAGGGTGCCCCGAAATACCAGGGAAGGTAGGGACTGCCAGGTTAGTGGCCACGGGTAATGTACCCCCCTATTCCACACACAACTTGTGTGCACCAATGGAGCTGACGGCTCTGAGCTGATGGGGTTACAGATTCACATGAGGGTCACATTAGTCCCATGACTGGATATCTCGAGAGGCTTTTGCTTTTGCGGCTCTCAACTATTGCAGTCAGTCCTTCATTAGAAATGATTTTCCAAGTCCGCTGTGAAGTTATACCCGGAAGTGAGGTTATACCCCACCTCTGCGGGGGGAGGTAATGGGGGCCATCAGCAGGGCTCCATCGCTCCATAAATTCCTAATGCGTTACTGGTTGCAAACCAAGCCAGGCCGAACATGTACTTAGCTATTGTCTTCCTGGAAGCGGCAGGTCCAGCACTTTTTCATGGATTACACCGTATTGTTGCGCGGGTTGTGTTGACTTGGAGGGCTTGGGTTTCGAGCGACTTGGGAAGCTCGAAAAACGAGGGCTCGGATCTTGAAGGTCTCGATCCAGTGTAACAGAGGGGTCGCCTAGCTGTTAGGTGTAGCTATAATGGCGAGCTCCGCCATTATAGCCAAATCATGGTGCCGTAGGGCACGAGGTGTAAGGGTGACTCCGTGTAGATTACATTATAGTAGTATCTTATAATAGAAGAAGAATGTAATTGGAAGTGTCTGTCTCAAATATCCGGGCGCCTTAAATAGCGCTGCCTGGCACGTAAGGGGGCCTTACGTTTATTCGAAACTGGCGCGCATTCTACAACTGACACCGTTGTAGGAATGCTCGCATGCAAGTAGTTCCAAGCAACTTGTCCAAGTTCTATGCGTTAAGTCTATTATAACTACTCTATTCCTACGCATTTGTCACTAAGTTATTTGTCACTAAGGCAAAGTTACGACAAGTCAGTTTCGCTCTTTCTGGCGCTTCTGCGCCATTCGCCCTGTTACAGTATTACAGCTCTTTCAATACAAACTAAAATCTAACTCTTTCATTATTTACACATTCGATTCTTGCCTACTATTGCTGAAGGTGAAATCAATCGAACTTGCTAAATACAATTCCCTGGTCATCTGTCTTGCATCCCGGATAGATACCATACTAGGCGTCATTGCGCAACAAATACAGAGATTATGGTAGAATCGGAAGCCCTGATTATTATCTTGAGAGTGGAATGCATATGCGAACATTCTGCCCATTCACATTAATCAAAAGCGTCCTGCGACACATGAAAAAGGACTGTACATGCTCCCCAGTGTCATACTACGCACAGGTGTCCATCACTGAAGATTAGCAATAACCAGTTCAAACTAGCACGTAGGTATGGCCCGGTCCATACCCGTAGTTTTTATATGTACTATAACAGACGGTGGGAGGGGTGAAACCCAGGAAACCCTACTGTAAAACAATAAACCAGCTCAGGCAGGGGAACATACAGCCTTCTTGTATTTCAACACCAACAGTCGCGGCCGCTGCATTGTGACAAGAACCCAACGACACATTACAAAACTTCAACAGGTTCCTTCAAGAAAAGCATGCCGCTGCAACCAAGAGATAAACTGGGCTGACTCGGGGGCTATGCCCGCGCATGTGCTGCGTTCACGGACAGCAACATCCCATTGTGTAGTAATAATCATCAGGCTTACATCAGGCCGTCCTTGTCATGATGAATACTCCGTCCATTTTTGCTTCAATACAACTGTCCCACAGGTTTAGCCATTGCTTGTGGTAGTGCTGTGAATCTACAACAGTTGGAACCCTGACCTCTGCAAAGCCTTCAAGGGTTGGATCAGGCGCTACAATTTGGATAAGTCTCTAATGTATATGCCATACCCTTGGCCATTCCGACATGGTCGCATAAGCATGCGTAATCGTCTGCATACACCCAGCAATCCGCTGGCCATGCGACCGTCCACCCTGTCTTCTGCAATCGGCAATCAGTTTCTTCAATGAAATAGCGTCCCCATATGCGCAGGAAAGCGAACATGGATATAGCTGGGTGCAAAAAGAGTGTCCCAGTAAGCCGCCCATGGGGTTTCCATCTTCAGAAATCGGGGTAGTACACGAGAGCATAGCTGAACCGAGTTGACCAGGCATTTCCTTCGAGATCCATGATGCCACAATAATGGTTGTAGTCTTCAGAATCCTTCTAAAGATGATTCCCCAGGGTGTTGTGTAATGTCTTCACAATTTCTAAGGGTATTCCTAGGTATTCCCCCCTAAACAAAATTAACTTCACATCTATAATGCTTGGATGCTCAAGGCTAAACTGATGCACTCTGTAGCACGCCGTCTGCATACAGAGCAGATTTCACTGAGGTTGGGGTGGGGTTCGGGGCTCATGTTCTTATAATAATGCATGTTCAGGTAATGGCTGGACAGCACGTGCTCCCCGCTGCTTACAAGGATAATGCTTGCAACGAGTTTAGCCAGGGTCCCCTTTGGATCACTCCTGCTAGTTCAGTTAGCTGCTTTCATTGGCAAGCTCCTAATTGAGATAGATAAGAGATACATTAGGATGAAGCATACATATAAACATGCATACGTACATGGCGCCTTGCAGTGGATGGAGTACCCCTACCAGGCAACACACATCTGTCCCGGATGCCCACACAACCCTGTGGGTGTGGGACCTATGGAGGCACACCTAGCCACCGCTGCTCGCCACACATGTACTATTTCTGGGAGTGCCCCATAGCACAAGCAGTGCGAGAGCAGATTGACAGACAGTTGTCATCATCAGCATCAACAAAGGGGAGCATGGGCCGACAACATCTCCGTCTTATCCAAGCTCCATCTGGCTGTGGACAGGCCCCGTGAGATGTCATAGCGATGGCGGCCCTGTCAGCCATGGAACATGGCAGATACTGCCTCAGAGCCGCAACTTGGAGGCAGAGGCAAATGGAGATAGTGGCTCCAGGACAGCCACCAAGGCCTCAAACTCAGACCCGTGCAGAACGGGGACCTGGACAATGGGCCATCACTGACTTCTTCATGCAGTCAGGGAGTCCTCCAATACAGGAGGAGGAAGCCACTGACACCCAACCGGGCAGCTCCCCTGATCCAGGCCACCATAGGGGGGCCGGCACAAACGATGGAGACCGCAGCAACAGCAACTCCACCCCTTCACCGTGCTCATGCCCGGATAGTAGCAGACTTTTGGGCACGTCCACACTCCTTGCAGCTCTCGGTATCCCCCAGCGAGGCTGGGACCGGGTAGGGTCCCAGGCTGGAGTAAATAGGGCTCTCTGTGGGCGTAGCCATAGAGCTTTTAGGGGGGACACCTTGATGGCTTGTTATTCCTTCTGCGTCTTTAAAGGAGTCTTGCTTTTCTGCTGCGCCATCCTTGTCTAGTGCCCCCTTTCTTTGGAGTGTCCCTAGGAGGGAGGGCCATGTTTTTGCTTGAGACGCAGATGAGGTGGAGGAGGTGGGGGCTCCTTGTTTCTTGTGTGGTAGGGGTTGCCTTCTAGCCTTCTTGCCCTCTCTGTCTGGGCGCTGGTGTGGTTGGCTGAGGCTCTGATCCTTTGAGTAGCCAGGCTTGAGGCTCTTGAGGTTTGTGTGCCCTTGCTGGCTGAGCAAGGGCAGGAGCGCATGGCAGGATGAACAGACTATGCCACGTGTTCCTCCCCTGCGCTGTGGCTCGGTCCGGTCAGGACCCCCTGTGCTCGTCTTTGAAGGGCGAGTTGCCCACAGTGTAGTTCTTGAGGAGGGGAAGGGAGAGGGTGGAGGGTTTCGTGGCTAGAGGTTCCTGTGTCCAGGCTTCGGGTCCTTAGGGTTTTAGGGGGGGTCAGCGAGAGAGGTCTTTCCTTTTGGTGCAGTTCAGGTGTCTGCGGGGCCAGCTTTGGGTGGGGCCGGAAGGCTTTCTAGGGGGCCGCCAGTTTGGCTTGTCATCCCCCCTCCGCCTCTTGTTGGGTTCTCCCGGCTTGGCTGTGTAAGGGTGTGCTTTCCTGCTGGTGTTTCTCCTCTGAGGGGATCTGTGTGTGTCTGTCAGGCTCTTGCCAGGTCAGTTTCGGGTTAGAGGAGAGGTTTCCCCGTCCATTGAGCAGCTAGGTGTCCCCCGTTTTCTGTTGGGCCTTTCTGTGGTTTCTTGGTGGCCCTGAGTGCTCTGTGAGTGGCCAGGCGAGAGCCTGTGAGGGCTCGCTGGCCCTAGTGAGAGGGGTAGCACGTGGCAGGACAGACAGACAAAGCCACGTGTTCCTCCCCTGCGCTGTGGCTCGGTCCGGTCAGGACCCCCGGTGCTCGTCTTTGAAGGGCGAGTCGCCCACAGTGTAACACCCAAGCATACATACATACATATATACATACATACATACATATGTATGGCACAGTGACACATGACACAGTGGACCGCAACTTCCTGATGGGGGCGATGGAGGCGATGGGAGCAGGCCCACAGCTTTGCAGTTGGACCCGGATATTGCTTAGCAACACGCGGGCAAGAGCCACGATGAACGGTTTCAAATCCAGGCTTGTTAAAATGGAAGCAGGGGTAAGACAGGGTTGCCCCCTAGCACCCCTGCTGTATCTCTTTGTTGCCCAGGCCTTGCTCAGCTGGCTAAAGAGCCAAGAGATAGGCCTCCGCCTATTGCCTTCAGATGATGACAGGGTCACAGCTTGTCAGTTTGCTGATGATGCAGAAGTGGCCCTTGAAGGAGAGGAATCCGTGCCAGCCTTCCTTGAAGCCATGGATACTTTTGCCCGGGCATCAGGTCAACGCCTGAACCTGGATAAGGTAAACCATAAGAACTCCTACCCATAGGGGCTGTGGACGACCACCATCAGTGAAGCACAATAAATGGCCTGAAGGTGGTCACCAATGCGACAGCCCTTAACTTGCCAATGGACAACCAACTGCAGCCGCCCCAACCAGACTGGCCTGAGATGCTAGCACTGGCCTACACGAGGATGCAACGCCTAGCCCATTATCCGCTCTCTGCCTTTGGTCGGGCTGCAGCAGTCTCAAGCTATTGCCTGCAAACAGTCACTTGGCATATGGAGCATGGTGGACCACCTCCAGATACCACTCTGACCTACATTGAACGCTTAGCTGCTCGCCTTGTAGATCGGCAACAGGGCCCAGAAGACCAGGGCCAGCGCTTCACTGGAGTACCTAGCAGACTCTTGGTGGGACACCCATCAACTGGTGGTTTTGGCCTACTGCCCCTCAGGCAACACATTCGGGCAAGACAAGCCATGTGGGCAATGCGATTCATCCGAGGGGCCCTGATGGCCAGGAGTGAGAGAGAGAGGGTAACGCTTTTGGACACGGCGATGAATACGGTTGCTGAAGAAGAGGAAGAGGCTGGTACTCGTGGTAATGATCGAAGTCTCCACCCCTGGATCCGGATCCTGGCCACCTACCTGGAGATCACCCATCCGGCCTTTAAACCTTGGGCCCTCACCACTGCCCAGGCAACTGGGCCCTGGCTGGGTGGAGAGACCTTGCCTGAGGAGATCAGCCGAATTGTAGGGGCCTTAGGGCACCTCCCACCACTAGAAGATGTCAGCAACCCACCTTTAGCCCCTGGAGACTGGTGCTGGGCGGCTGCTCTCTGGGGAAATCCTTTGCTGCCCAACAATTCGGACAATGGGGGAAGTATCGATGGTAACAGCCACCGCCCAGGCCTGGAAACCCGTCACCCACTGATGGCTTCATGCAGAAAACTGCTCACAGTTGGGGACCTGGTAAGGGTGTACGACATGCTGGAGCATGACCAAATACCCCTCCCTCAGTACATGACCTGGCTAGACTGGACCCAACAGTTTCTAGACCCCTCAGCTAGCCCCACCCAACTGCGAGACAAGGAGTCTACCCGTATGGCTCTCTCGGCTCTATGCAACGATATCAGCCCGGCATGGATAGCAGCAGCACGGGAGGAGACTCGGGTATAGTGCCTCTCTACAACCTCACGGTAAGCCAAGCTACTCACCTGCAAGGGGTTTTAACAGCGGAGGAGCGATTGGAGCTCTTGTCAGCTTTTGTGCAGGAGGCGCAAGGGAAGCCAACAGACGGACCAACTCCTCCCTGTCCTGTCACTGACCTCCAGCGCTTTCAGGCAACCCTAGACAGGCTGTGGACAGCAGTTCGGTGGGAAAATAAAAACAAAGAGACGCTGTGGCGTTTGGTGGTCGATGGAATACCCATGCCTGGCAACACACATCTTTCCAGGGTGCCCATCAAACCATGTGGGTGTGGCAGCTATGGAGCTGATACTGATCAACCTTGCTCCCCACGCCTGCACCACTTCTGGGAGTGCCCTATAGCCAAGGCGGTGCGAGAACAGATCGACAGACATCTGCCATTGCCGACATCAGCCACCATTGAAGGGGGCATGACCAGGCAACAGCTATGGCTTGTCCAAGCACCTCCCGGTTGCGAGCAGGCCCCATAGGATGTGATAGCTTTGGCAGCCTTATCTTCTATGGAATATGGCAGGCACTGTCTCCGGGCGGCAACCAGGGAACACAGGCCACAGGGGCCTTCTACCCATGGACGGCAGCAGCAACAACAGACCCACACAGCAGAGCAGGGACCCCGTCAACGGGCTATTACTGACTTCTTCAACCGTTCAGGAGGGTTCCCTCCAGAGGAAGAGGAAGATGCTGTTGTACCTCTGTTGTGTCGGCCTACAAAGGCCCGATCGGAAGATGACCATCGGTGGTCCAACCTTTGACACTACCCGTAGATACCCCAAGATACTACAATTATCCCCCTTCTCATGGGTGTGTCCTCACATCCCAGGGCCAGGATGCGCCACATCCTGGGAGGCAAGGTCCCTACATGTTCCTCATCCCTCTTCCTGTATCACAATTGCCACTTTAGGGAATCGAACCCAGAAAGTCCCCGACCTATCTCGATACATATTATTGTACTTCTGTTGTGTCGGCCTATAAAGGCCCAATCGGAAGATGACCATCGGTGGTCCAATCTTTGACACTACCCGTAGATACCCCAGGATACTACAGATGCCAACACCCATCCAATCATCTCTACGACACAGCCAGCAATGGACACTCCAACACAAACAGCAGCCTCACCCCTGGACCGTGCACGGGCCCGTACAGTTGCAGACTTTTGGGCACGCTTGCATTCTTTTGCAGCGTTGGGAATACCTCACTATGGCTGGGATCAAGTGGGACCACAACATCCCATCCTAGCCATAGTTGGCACGCAAATGCGGTGTGCAGATCCGGTTGACATCACTGACCATGGAGCAGCAAGAACAGAGCAGGGGCTTTAAGGCAGGGGTTTTGAGGAGGAGGTTCTGTGGGAGGAAAGGGGGAGAGTGAGGGAGGTAGAGACAAGGAAAGGGCGATCTAGTTCTTGAGGAGGGGAAGGGAGAGGGTGGAGGGTTTCGTGGCTAGAGGTTCCTGTGTCCAGGCTTCGGGTCCTTAGGGTTTTAGGGGGGGTCAGCGAGAGAGGTCTTTCCTTTTTGTGCAGTGCAGGTGTCTGCGGGGCCAGCTTTGGGTGGGGCCGGAAGGCTTTCTAGGGGGGCGCCAGTTTGACTTGTCATCCCCCCTCCGCCTCTTGTTGGGTTCTCCCGGCTTGGCTGTGTAAGGGTATTTTTTCCTGCTGGTGTTTCTCCTCTGAGGGGATCTGTGTGTGTCTGTCAGGCTCCTGTTGTTGTATCCTTCCTCTTTCAATCATGCACTGAATCTGCACGTCTGGATGTTAGCTAGTGTGCACCAAGCTTACGAACAGCAAGGCGATTCAATGCAGGCAAAGTGACAGCGGAAGACTCAAGAATAAGGAAAGATCCAACTTACAATAGTCTTTGTTTACAAATCGGTAGATGGCCGTCAGACCCCGCGGGCAATGTTCATCACTCGGCTGCGGATGATATGCTAGGATAGCTCAGGCCGAATATATATGAGTATATTGTATGTATGCAAATAAGATAGAGTTAAGTACACAAGTACTTAATCCAAAGTAGCACGAGCCGACTTTGGTCTCTAGGCGGCCATCCTCACACCTATCACATTGCGATACCGATGTGCAGTACGGGTCTCACTGGATCCCGATCTCAAGTGTGAGTACCTTCGTAGCACTATTCTAAATACCGCGTAATCCGTGATATTAATGGATGCAACGCATGCAATATGCGAAGGTCCGAATATCGATATTCGGTTGCCGACCCAACCATCGCGATCGTTGCATTCTCGCATACGCGTATGGTTTATGACGTAAATGAGGTAATAATATTTAAAGTATTATTACGTGATATAATATGCCAATGGATAGATCGCGCATTAATTATCAGCGTCGAGTCAAACATGTTGACTGACAGCGCGATGCCGTAGGTGGTAATGCAGCATGCCTGATTAGCTAGATATACTCGAATATATCATGCTAATATGATTGTATTATGCTTTATAATGTTCGAATGCATTGCGGCCTATTTCGGTGCAACCGGTGATCGAACCGGCATACAACAACTATCCCCCCTCCCGTATGCAGCATCCTCGCTGCATCGGACAGCATCAACTGCAGAGATCATTGGGTCTGCGTGGCACGTAGGCGAGCTTCCTCCAATAGGGGCTTCATTTCCGGCGAGAAGTTACGCATCGGCTCCCACGAATTATGCTCACTAGAATAGTCAGTCCACTTGACCAGGTATTCATGCACCTTCCGCTTTCGTCGTTGCCGACCTATACGACGAACCCGATAATCCAATATTTGCTCCACATCGTACACTTTTTGCTTGCCTGCGATCCAGGTCTCGGGACCGGGATCCATTACTGCAGGGGCATCGGTGTTGTTTGTAATGGGTTCCGTGCCGCGATAAGGACGGATGAGGGATATATGAAATGTGGGGTGGATATTCATATCAGAGGGTAGGGATAGTTCCACAGCTACGTTCCCTACCATGCGAACAATGGGATATGGCCCAATCCAGCGAGGTAACAATTTACGGGAACCGTCGGCGAGCGAACGCAAGTTCTTAGTGCTCAATAATACCATTTGTCCCACCGAAAATGTTACGTCTCGTTTGGATTTATTATAATAATCCGTCGTCCATTGTTGTGCCGCGTCCAAGCATGCCTTCACGTCTGTCATGCGGGATAGGAACGACTTGGCAAAGGTTTTAGCCGCCGGGATATTTATCTCCAACTCTCGCCACACGGGTAGCGCAGGATGGAATCCATAATTCAGAAAGAAAGGGCTTTGACCTGTAGAGCGGTTAACAGCGTTGTTAAGCGCAAATTCTGCCGAAGTCAGAAATGTATCCCAAACAGAGGGTGTGCGCCCCGCAAAATTCCTCAACATGTCGCCCAGCATGTGATTTGTGCGTTCAGTTTGCCCATCGGATTGTGGATGATATGCTGTGCTCAAATGAATGCACATACCGACGAGCTCACATAGCACTTCCCAAAACGTAAACGTGAATTGACCGCCGCGATTGGATATCACATTTTTAGGAACGCCATGCAATCGTACCACGTTATCAAAAAATAATCGTGCTGTTTGCTCAGCGGTGCAAGACGAGGTGCAGGGGGCTAAGTGAACCATATTGGTCAAACGATCGACCATAACGAACACAGAGTCGTATCCCCCCTCAGTTTTGGGCAGCGTGACTACGAAGTCCATTGCAACACTTTCCGAAGGGGCATCTGGTATAGGTAAAGGTTGTAATAAACCCTGGCCCTTACCGGATAGTGCTTTATTGCGCTGACATAAACTGCACCTTTGCACGAAGTTTTCCGCATCCTTCACCACGCGCGGCCACCAGAACGAGTGTCGTACGAGCTCTGCCAGACACATATATCCAGGATGTCCTGCTAACGGGTCCTCGTGGAACCGTGCAAGAATATCGTAGTGCAAAGCGTCGTCATTTGGTATGACGATTTGTGTGATTGAGCCATCCTTTCGTAGCCACAAATCGTTGCGCTTGTGTAAATATTCCACATTACTTGGTGAAGCAAACCATGGATCGGCCTGATATGCCATCTTAAGTCATTGCGCGAGATCCGCTGCTATCGGCACCTCCTGACTGCGTGAACGAGTAACCGGTGCTGCCAGAATCGCAGCATGCAATGATGGATGTCGACTGAGGGCGTTAGCAATATTAATTCTGCCGGCGATATACTCCCACGTACAGTCGAAACGAGATAGATATTCCATCCACCGGGCTTGTCGTCGATTAAGCGTGGGGACACTCTGCAAGAATGTCAGCGGTTTGTGATTGGTCTTCAGCGTAAAAGGGCGGCCTTTGAGATAACAGCGCCACTCCTTTAAAGCATGTAGAGCTGCCAGCAGCTCTTGTTCTCCGGTTGTATATCGGGTCTCCGCACCCGAAAACGTTTTACTCGTGAAGGCGGTCAGTCGTCATTCCTGCAACAGTACAGCGCCACTTCCATGCAAGCATCCGATACAACTTCAACATGGAATGACAACGAGTGATCAGGGAAAGAGAGGATAACGTCATCGGCGACGATTCGCTTGAGCTCTTCGAATGCCCGCTGACACGCGGGTGTCCAGGCTTTGAGGGAAGCAAAACCTCCTTTCTTTGTCAAGTTCGTAAGCGGAGCCACAATAATGGAGTAATTTCTGATAAACTTACGGAAGTAGTTGGTCAGACCCAAGAACTGGCGTAGTTCGGTGAGGTTCTGCGGCGCGGGCCACTCGTGAACCACAGCTACTTTCCGTGGGTCCATCCTTATTCCAGTGGCCGACACGATGTGGCCCAAATACTCCACTTGAGGCTGCTCCCAAAAACACTTGGCGCGTTTAGCAAACAATTGCTCCCGCTTCATCACCTCAAGCACGAGCTCGAGATGCTTCAGGTGCTCCTCACGCGTTTTGGAATATATTAAAATATCAAACGACGAACCTGTCGATATACTGTCTGAACATGCGGTCCATCACTGCTTGAAATGTGGCAGGCGCATTAGTAAGTCCAAACAACAAGACCGTGTACTCGAAGTGACCAAAGGGGGTCCGAAAAGCGGTTTTCGGAATATCAGAGGCAGCAATGCGTATCTGATTATACCCTTGTTGAAGGTCAATCGGGGAAAAATAAGCTGAGCCTTTCAGCTTATCGAGCAGGTCATCGACGCGCGGCAAAGGGTAGCGATTTTTAATCGTGGTCGCATTCAAGCCCCTATAATCAATCCACATGCGCAACGTCCCCTCCTTCTTACCGACAAACGATATCGGTGCAGAATGTGGCGATGTGCTGGGCCGAATCATACCCTTTGCGAGCAGATCCCCCACTTGCCGCTTCACTTCATCTAGCTCCATCAGGCTTAACCTGTACATAGGTCGTGAAACGGGTTGTGCTTGAACACAAAGGGGATCGTATAGTCAGCAGGTAACATAGGTGGGAGCCCCAGGATGACATATGCATCAGTATAATTTGGCAATAAGGGCGCTGCAACCTCAGAATCTTTCACAGGAGACTGCTTGATGGTAGCAACCGATTGCACTCAAGGCCTCGCAAGCAATTCATGGATGCCTTCCCTTATCACTCTTATATCCTTCAAGCTTGGGTTCTTTATTTCGGCGGACGAACGCCGCTAAACGAAATTAACCACAGGCTCCGCACAGTTCCGCCCTCCTCTGGTGTGACATCTTAGTGACAGACAAGGTACCTTAGGCGATAGGTTCCCTTTTGCACAATGGCCAACTGTGCTGAACTCCATATCGATGCGTGCGCGGTACTGTCGTAATGTCGCAGCACCCAATGTCCATGTAGTGTTGTCTCCGAGATTATTATTATAATTATGGTAACTCCGCCCTTACGGGCTGACATGTATTATGGGGACCTCCGGGATTTTAACCAAGTGGGCACGCGTATCTCAGCGTCTTCATCTGAGGCCATTAGAGATCACCTGTTTTATGGTTACACAGAATTTCCTACTCTGTACGGCCCCTATCCATGTGCCAGCCCCTTCGAACCTACTGACAATTAGGTGGGTGTCAAACCCCACCACACACCATCAGCCCAGGGACGGGCCTCAGATGCACACTTCACGGGCTATGCACTTAACCCTCTCCAACGCCAGGGGCGGACTCGGACCCTATTCCGTAGAATCGGACGTTCCAAGCTGCATTCCCCCTACGTCATTGTTGTCCCAATCCAGATCTGAACTGGCGACTTTGTGGTAGCAAGCCCGAATCCTTAGGGAACGGCCTCGAGAGGCACTATCTCTGCTGTCCCTGAGAGACCTTGTTGCACTCACTGGGCCCTAAGACAGACAGAGTCCTTCGTCGACTAAGGGTGATCCTGCCCACGATGGGATGCTTACCCTCATCAACGAGGGTAACCTGAACACTTTGACGACTATGGGGTCATCCCCATCATGCTTATCACTTCTTTGAGATAAGGTCGTCAATAACACCTGTAGCACATAGGTGTCCCGAAATTTCGGTCAACAAAATCGATTTCGTTGCCATCCAAGAAAGTCAAACGTGGCGTACATCCGCATCATACCTTCCATCCACGCTAGTCAGCAGAAAAGGATCCGTTAGAGGCACATAATTATTAATCATCGAGTATATCTAGTCAAGGTAGCGAAGAGTCTCCTCGCATCAGCATTGCCGGATCCAATCAAGATTTACCTAAGCCAGTACTTAATTCAGCACTCCATATCAATTAACATTTCTGTGTTAACGTGGGCTGGGTGCTCCGACAATATCAACGGAAATCGTGTCAGGTGCACTATAACAAGGAATTCGTGCGTTAGCTCGCGTTAGGCTGGCGTTAGGGACCCCTAACACAAGCCTAACGCAAGCTTAACGCGAACTAACGCAAGCTAACGCAAAGCCTAACGCAAATCAAACGCATTGCGTTATTGTTTGCGTATCGCTAACGCAATCCTAACGCACCTAACGCAATCACAAATAAACTTTTTTGGGAGGGAACGAAAATGTTTGCGTTTACTTTGCGTTAGCTAACGCAACCTAACGCAAACTTACGCAATGTCAAACGCACCCACATAGATTCTAAGGTGTGCGTTAGGCCTAACGCAACGCAAGCGTTAGAGACCCATACGCAAGCAAAAATACATAGCGTGCATGGAAGTTAACGCACTTAAAGTTCTCTAACGCACAATATACGCACGCCTAACGCGCATTAACGCGCATTAATGCATGCTTGCGTATTCTGCGAATAATGCGTACATAGCTAGCAGTTGTGGGTTGCGTAAAAGTTTTATACGCATGTAACTAACATATTCACACGCTTTCGCAAGGTCTTACGCGTGCGATAGCAACATTCGCGCCACTTTCACTTTGCGTACGAGGCAGCCTCGCATTCTTGCTCACTGCAACTACTTTTGGTCATTCTGGTTATTTCTTTACTGTTTCAGTTATCGTTCCTGTTATTGTTTGCTGTTTTGCCCACTCGCTGCAGAATTATTTTTGTGTGTACGGAAACCATCCTGTCATAATGTACGTAGCTGTTATGAAGAATATCAATAGGATTTCAGTTTTGATAGATGAAGATATTTTAGGCAATAATTTACAGCTCATTATTCGGAAAGCATCCAGGTAAGCAGCCATTGGTGAGTGACTACCCATTAATTCAACGAAACAATCAAATTTCTACACATCCAATCCTGCCAATCAAAATTTTTTTATGAGTTAAATAATCATTTGTACCATGCACCAATCATTTCAATCATCATTAGGTACATACATCCTAACGTCATCTGCCACCGCACATTTAGCAGCCCTCTCTAACATAAGCTTAGAAACAAACATGATAGATGTTAGTTCTATCTAATAGTCTTCTATTTCACTATCGTCGTTGTCGTCGTCCTCTCGCGCACTGGTGGCATCATCCTGCTCGTCCTCACTCCTCTCGTCCTTGCTCACCTTATTGAGACGTAAACTATCAGACATTAGGAAGCCTGACGTAATAACGAGAAAGTATACGTTACATATTATCTGATAGTAAAGAAGTCCATTTTAAAATCACTTAGCTCCTGTCGTAGTGCTACCTTTCTCGTGTTGCAGGTTGATGAGAACGTAGCCGCCAAAGCGTCCCAGGCGGCCTTCGCATTTGCCGCCCGAACAATTGTTTGGAGGTGATGGTTCCTTACATTCTTGGCCATCACACTCTTGACCTTGTCGGAGATGATGACATCCGCCTCTGCAATTGGTGCTTGTAGCAGGGCGCGACTGTATCCAAGCTCCGCGCACAACAATTGGAACCGTAGTTTCCAAGTTGAGTAGTTGTGTAGGTCCAGCGGCTCGTCCAGCCTATCCTTTCCCATTGTGAAGACCTATAAACGCGAAGATCAACACTAGAATGGGCAAAAGATGTCAGGCTCCGCGGTCAACGTTGACCGGGGATCATAACCTATTGAGACGTAGACTATCAGATAAAAGGAAGCCTGACGTAATCACGAGAAAGTAGAGTTACATATTATCTGATAGTAAGGAGTTCGAATAGTTCGTTCTGGAGTCGGCACATATACTTGTGCGTATAGCACTACAAACAGTACGAACGCGGGTCGATAGCTTACCGCCGAGTACAGCTACAACAGCGGGATTGTTGCTAGTATGGATCGCTATATCCAACTGATATACCATTTTATAACACACCTCCTCCTCAAACAACTCCTGAAAAGTTCAGAAAAGGAAAATTATACTTATTTACATGCATATATATAAAGGTAAATTAAGCCGACACGACCCAGCAATCATTTTCGGTTACGATATTTTTAATCATGTCTAGGATGGGCAGTGCTTCTAGGTACTATGTATGTGGACACTTTGTTACCTGTTTCTTCTTACTCCCTGAGCTCCCACGTTGACGTCGTGCCGGTGTACATCGCACATCTTCCGAAGCACTCTTGACCTTTATCAGTCGAAACAACACATATTAGAATATTACATTCATACAAGCAGGAAATTAAGACAACAAGCTGAACTCAGGAAATTTACCTTCTTTCGCCGGTGGTTGTAACTGTCATTATTGTCGTCACCGTCCGTAGACTTGTCTTCCACCGGCACCTGCTGGTCCAAAATACGTGAAGGGACTAGGTAGTGATAGCAAATATAATTAAAAAGTAATTAATGTCGGGCCTCAATATATTGTACCTTTCTTTTGATGCCCGTGCTTGTCCATCTCACTTTCATGGATGGCCGCACATCGCCGTCGTTTGTTACCTTCAAGGGCCACCGTTAACATACATATAGGATTTTAGAAATTATAAGCTTGTATTTTCTATTTAAAAAGAGAAAAACAAATCGACGTATACCACATCAAACCACAAAGCACGCAGCAAATTAAAAGAATACAACGAAACATAAAATTACAACTCACTAAAACGGGAAGACAGGATGAATATTCATTAATGGGCTGTACCTTTTTCGCTGCCGCCTTGCTTGAGTTCGTAGCATTCCTGCTGGAGTTCCTTGCCTTAGAGGGCTGTGGACTCTTTGCCTACATGAAAAGGAAGTATGTTTGAGGAAAATAGGAACAATTACATAAAAGACAAAAAGGAGAAAACAGGTTAAAGGACATTAATGACCTGTACATCCCTGTACATGCAATCCATAATGTACATCACCCATCCTGCAATAACCTTGCTAAGCGCGCCTGGAAATTTGCACACCCCATCAACCACTCTCTTTACCACTATTATTTGGACTAACCTGTCAGCGTCTAGCGGCCTGGATCTCCTCCTTCTGATGTATGCGAGCTGCATTGGTAGCCAGCACCATCATCAATGCATCTTCACCATGTGCGGGCTACTTTTGGCGTTTGCTAGTGCGCCCATCCTGAGTTCCTGGCGGCTCGTCATTTCGGCCGCTTTTCTGAGGTTTTGTAGCAATTAAGCATTTTGTAAACAAGGAAATAAAGGCATGAAAACATTGTTATTGTTGTACTAGCTAAAATAAAAAACAAAGGTTATGCATGAACTGTGATGTACTTTCTGCAAACATACTAAGAAGTACGTACTATTATGGTGGCGAAGCAGCAGCAATAATTAAAGTGAACACATGCATAATCGCATCTTACCGTAGTGCCTTTTGGCAACTCCAGTGCACCAAGGCCTGGTGTATGCTGAGCTGTTCCACCAGCTCCAACCGGCACTGGAGTGGCTGGTACGGCAAAGGATGTCTTACTGCTTTCAATCTGCTTCCGCTGCGCAAGTGCATTAATAAGCTCCTGTTGCCGATCTGTCACATTCAAATCCTCCATCACAATGCGGCGCTCACTGGGACCCGCATCTGGGTTATCTGGCTGAGCGTACTTGAAGCTCCTCCAGGCTGCCCAAGACTCCTTGTTCCACAGCTTCTTCCATGGCTTCTTCTCAAACTCATCTACATAAAAATAATGTGAAGACGAACATCAACGCCAGATGCCATGATACACATCATTGTCGAAAGTTTTTGTAATCCCGTACATAGCATAAGCGGCATGACATGTCCTTTGTCGTAAAACAAATCTTTGGCCCGCGTTTACCCCATATTCCATTTTTCAAAATACATAGAAAGGATTTTTTTATCAAACAACCTGATCAAAATATGTTGTAAAAAAGTATATGGATGACAAGTAGCAGTACGAGCTCACAAACCTGGCTTGCAGGCAAGTTCCTCCTTTTGGGTGGCCTTCACCTTTTCGTACCTTGCATGTTGGGCATTGTAATCCGTTGCGTATCTACAAAGTACATGGGATGCACCGAATAAAAGTGCTTACTTTTTATACTGTGCATGCTTCATTCTATTGTTGTCTGTCCCCACTGAAAGTAAGCTAATGATATGGATGGCATGTATGATGACCACAAACAAGATAATGACTAGAAGCATAACAGTAGGAAAATAAACATGTACGTACTTTTGCCATTTCTTCTTGAAGCAGTCGACCGTAACTCTTGGCTGTAAGTCAGCCACTTGTGCAAAGCCAGCAGCAAAGCACTTATCCCAAACGGGCTGCAGATGCGGCACACGTTGAATATCCTTCGCAATGAGGACCCGTGGATTCTTCAGGCTGCTGTCGAGGTTGTACGGCACGTTGTCGCGGACGGCTTTGTTGATGGCGGCCTGCTCATATGACCTGTTCCGCTTTGATGGCTCACCACGATCATGATCCTTTCGTATACTGATTCTGCTTACTTCAGGGGATACCAATTGAACAGATGGCTGTTTTAGGGATATATGGATAGTTAGTTTCTTCTGAGCCTGGTTCCAAGCCTTCCCCTTAAAATGTGCATGACGTTTTTTATGCGATGACAAAATAATAACCGTGCTGAAAATTGTGGCGTGAATCCGTTGAAGTATTCATTCCCGTGCAGTGATTGAACTAATCTGCCTTGCAATATGTCTGGATTTGGGAAGCATTGGGGTCATAGAGTACGTCTCACACATGGTCAATTTTCATGGTCAATTTTCACACCTACGCAAAGCTGCTATGGTGCTTGCCGGAAAAGGCTATATAATTTTGGGGGCCTGCTCGATGTGTAACTGTGGCTCTTGGTGACTTTGTTTGGGTCTCCATCTGGCAACATTGTTGCCTGGCTACTGTGTAAGGTTTGCTGTTGCCAACTTTCTGCGATCCTTACCCACGCTTGCTAACTCCGGCAGCTTGCTGCTCAATAATTAGAAACCCTTCCATAACTAGAAAGGTAGCCATGAACAGACATGTGTGGCACTTAAGAGTTTTATGTTACAAAGTAAGCCACATGTACAGGTTCTAAATCCATATAATGGTAGCGATTTAGCGATGTTAACAAGCGTTCACCAGAGCAATCTCTTGTACAACGACTAATATTCATAGCGCTATCCTAAATTGAAATTAACTTTGAAGATATCTTATGCACAAAGTCTCCAATGCTACTGCACAATAAGAGCAAGTAAGCAAACTAAATAAATCCGGCGAACCCATGCTCCGAACATTATTATGCGCTATCTACATAAACTTTGCGTAAACTGCGTTACAGTGCGTTACGTGCGTATGGTAACGCACTGTACGCAAGATATACGCAAGCTGTTTGCGTGAAGTTAACGCGTGCGTTAGGTTTGCGATCGCATGCGTTAGGCTCGCGTTAGAACATATGCAAGCCCCCGATTGTCGAGCACCACGAAACGTAATAAAAATTGCAGGGAACTTTTATACTCGTTATAAATATTGTTTTCATTTAAACAAACTTGAAAACGACGCACTATAACAGACGTTCTGTCAAGTTTTCTATTTCTTTGCGTTAGGCTCGCGTTAGGCTAACGCAATCTCTAACGCACAAAACGCAACCTTACGCACACATACGCGCCCTAACGCAGCCTAACGCGAGCCTAACGCACGAATCTCTTGTTATAGTGGTGCCTCGTCCGTTGAAGGTAGTCCTACAGCTAATGGGGGTAAAAGCGGGCAGTTCCTTGTAAGGTGATTTGAGGCACACCGAAGGCAGACTCCCAATTGTCGTCGCTGCGCAAATTCCGTTTGTGTACATCCCCACTTGGTAAGCCATCGATTTTGTGTTCTTGACCGCTTAGATTCTGATGCAGCTCCGCATGACTCGGCGGTATTTTGTAGCACACCCTTCCTCTTCCGCGCACTCCAAGTTATCTGCGCATCTCTTGGAATTAGTTCTCGGGTACCAGGAGTATGAACGTGATTAGTCGGAGGAGTGCCACCACGGTGCATCGGAGCTGGAGGCAGAGGAACGCCAGTAGTCTCAGGTGCTGGATCAGTCTCGTTAGAGATATCTTGCGTCGTGTCAACTGATAACGGTGCTAAGGATGTTGGGTGTTCTTGTCCCGCTCCAAGGCGAGCTTCGACGTCACGAACAATCTGAACCCATCGCGTGTACGACCTCGTCCCTTCCAGTGTCAGGTCCGTAATACTTGCTCGGGTTAACTGAAGCGAGAGACCGTGTTGGAACCAATAAATGTAGTCTCCTTCTGAGAAGCCAATCATGGGTGCTGTTACTGCTTCGAAACGCAACTGGTAGTCCTCCACGGACTCGTTAGGTCGCATTCAATAAGTGCCTGCGTGTAACTCTCGGTACATGGCAGCCACTTGCGACTGATTTCCGGGAGCGAAATGAGCAAGGAGCGCGTTAATTAGCTCTTTGAATGTAAAGTGTTCCTGTACAATGGTCCAATGATCATACCATTCTCCCGCGACACCGCTTAGTGTAGCTCCAATGAACAAACACTTCACTTCATCGCGATCACCACCCTTTACCAACTTCAGATACTTTTTTGCATCACGGACATAGGAACGGGTGGCACTTGCGATATTCTTGGGTTCGGCATCATTATGAATATGGAGTTGAGGTGTTGGTACTACGAAACCGAGAACCCCACCTTCATCGATAAGTTGCTGTAGCGATACCATCGCTGGGTTCTGCTCCGCCTCAGTGGGCCTCATAAGATCTGGCGCCCCAGGAGGATTCTGAGCTGTATAAGGGGAGTTCGACTGGGGAACATCTGATTCGAGATTATGTAAGTTATCAACGTTCGGTGTGGTCTCCGGTCCTTCATAATGGACACTAATATTAGCCTGATCACCCTCCCCTATAGTTGGTGGAAACTGATCACACGACATGTATCCCAATTAGTACCTTAACAAGGATAAAGAGATAAAGGTAGGACTCTACCTTTGAAATTTTCTCTTGTATACCGTTTGCACTCGAGTAAACTCCGACGTAAGCAAGAATGTAACCCACCAATGCGTAGTCACCTTCAAATGAGTATATCCTTAGCAGCTGGGCCTGTCAGATATCCGACTTATTGGGGAAACGATTCCGAGTATGATGGTAAAGAAATTCCTTCTGTGGACTTAAGACCTTTCCAGGTGGTGAAAATACAATTAGTATTAACAGACGGATGTTATACCAAAAGTTCAGGGAGAGGATAATATAGTACCGACTTTCTGACGAAGTTATCCCGGGATGCTCCTCGCCACCGTTTGCTCGTGCAAAAATCTACTCCCCAATAGCGACAATGAGACAGCCGTGAATCGAACAGTCTCGATACCAAATTTGTTGTATCCTTCCTTCTTCAATCATGCACTGAATCTGCACGTCTGGATGTTAACTAGTGCGCACCAAGCTTACGAACAGCAAGGCGATCCAATGCGAGCAAAGTGACAGCGGAAGACTCAAGAATAAGGAAAGATCCAACTTACAATAGTCTTCGTTTACAAATTGGTAGATGGCCGTCAGACCCCGCGGGCAATGTTCATCACTCGGCTGCAGATGGGATGCTAGAATAGCTCAGGCCGAATATAAATGAGTATAACGTATGTATGCGAATTAGATAGAGTTAACTACACAAGTACTTAGTCCAAAGTAGCATCGAGCCGACTTCGGTCTCTAGGCGGCCATCCTCACACCTATCACATTGCGATACCAATGTGCAGTACAGGTCTCACTGGATCCCGATCTCAAGTGTGAGTACCTTCGTAGCACTATTCTAAATACCGTGTAATCCGTGATATTAATGGATGCAACGCATGCAATATGCGAAGGTCCGAATATCGATATTCGGTTGCCGACCCAACCATCGTGATCGTCGCATTCTCGCATACGCGTATGGATATGACGTAGATGAGGTAATAATATTTAAAGTATTATTACGTGATATAATATGCCAATGGATAGATCGCGCATTAATTATCAGCGTCGAGTCAAACATGTTGACCAACAGTGTGATGTCGTAGATGATAATGCGACATGCCTGATTAGCTAGATATACTCGAACATATCATGCTAATATGATTGTATTATGCTTCATAATGTTCGAATGCATTGCGGCCTATTTCGGTGCAACCGGTGATCGAACCGGCGTACAACACCTGTCAGGTCAGTTTCGGGTTAGAGGAGAGGTTTCCCCGTCCTTTGAGCAGCTAGGTGTCCCCCGTTTTCTGTTGGGCCTTTCTGTGTTTTCTTGGTGGCCCTGAGTGCTCTGTGAGTGGCCAGGCGAGAGCCTGTGAGGGCTCGCTGGCCCTAGTGAGAGGGGGAGCACGAGGCAGGACAGACAGACAAAGCCATGTGTTCCTCCCCTGCGCTGTGGCTCGGTCCGGTCAGGACCCTCGGTGCTCGTCTTTGAAGGGCGAGTCGCCCATAGTGTAACACCCATACATATATAGTATGTATGGTTAGTGTAACAGGGCGAATGGCGCAGAAGCACCAGAAATAGTGAAACTGAGTTGTCGTAATTTGGCTTTTAGGACAAATAACTTAATTGCGTAATTATAGATTCGTTACAATAGATCTGACGCATAGAACTTGGACAAGTCGGATGGAACATTGCATGCGAGCATTCGTACAACGGTGTCGGTTGTAGAATGCGCGCCAGTTTTGAATAGACGTAAGGCCCCCTTACCAGCCAGGCAGCGCTATTTAAGGCGCCTGGATAATTGAGACAGACACTTCCTCTTCACTTGTAAGTAACTCACTACAATGTAAACTACGAGGAGTCACCTTGCACTACGTGCACTACGTGCACTCTGTTACAGTTAGCTTTGCAGTATTATTGGCACGTTAGTGTCGCCGGTGATCGTGCAGATGATTTAGAACTTGCACGTTAAAGGAGCAGCAATCGCTTGTTCTAGTCCTACATTTAGCGTTTTTTGTCTGGCTGAACTAGCGGCGACCGTCGTGCTTGCGGAGGCTTGCATTTCGGTGGCTTACGTCTAGACACCAGCACGAACAGCTACCTTCCCTCCTTGGGATTTGCCTTCTTTTACTCTTATTTCTACGGCGGGGTTAGCGAGGACTTTCACGGCTGCCGCAACTTGGGACATCTCGCGAATTTTCCCGACTTTTGGCCAACAACGCGATCCACCACCACTTCTAGGGAATTGTCTTCATCTGCTATCTTCTCATCGGCGGAGCTAGAGGCAACTCTCGCGGCGGCGGGGATTCGGAGCTTTTCGCCTTTTTTTCGTTTAGCCATCCTCACAGACAGTCGCCCTGCTTCGGAACTCCAATTGCACGGCTTCTCAATGCCATTCTAGCTTTTAATATGGCCGAAATTAACCGCGCGCGGACCACCGCGCGAGCACCTAATTCAAATGGCCAAGTAAGAGCTCCAGCCAAGAGAGGCCCGCCCACCCGGCCTCCGATGGCACAACGCTTCATCAATTTGGAGCAAATCCAACGGGACTTACCAGCTGGAACTCCCGTCTTACTCGACCAAGAGTCCGTGGCCCTGGACATCCATTGGCCAGCAGACTCCAACCCGGCGGACATCCACACCCAACTTTTTGGGCCACTCACGGATGCCATCATTGCCAAGGTACATGAGGTTATGGTAGCCAACATGCCAGGCCTACCTTGCAGCCTGCCAAAGGTTGGCCGGCATCATCAGTACAAGCACCCCAATGGCAATGTGGTGCAAGAACTGTCCATTCTTATCCCAAAGGGTGGTAGGGCATGGCTCGTATCCTCCCCAGCAGTCACCAGGGGACACCTGAGACTGGGGCAAGTCCACCTTCTCCCTAACAGCCCACCCATCACCGTGGAGGTCCACATCAAAAACTTCCACAAGGTGCAGCCAGCCATCTGGTAGATTTCTGGGGTGCTGTCCACCTTATCCCCGCTAGCCATCCCTAGCTTCCTGGCACATGCCTACTCATCAGAACGAGCACTCAGGCGCATGACGGAGTTCCAGGATCTTAAACCCACACGCATGGCTGACACGTGGTGGGTTAAAATGGCACCGGGTTCCCACAATCTACCACACCAGAGCAGGTTCAGCCTTGGACGACCGGGGGGCTCTTCGAACCAGGGCATGCTGGTGGCTTCCAGGCTCCGGGCAGCAGTAGAGGAGGCCCCTTTTCTCATGCCATGCAAACCCCCTCCACGCATGGAGCTCAATCGCCAGCAGGACCTCAACCGCCAACGACTGCCATCACATCAACCAGTCCCCCCAACCCAGCCGATAGCCCGACTGAGCGGTCCTGACCCCTCGTCCAGCAGGGCCAACACTGTGCCATCCTTTGCGGATGTTCTGAGGCAGCACCCTCTGAGCCCCCCAAGGCAACTTGCTCCCAGCTCCCTGGCGCCACTCCCTCCTGGGGCGCCCCAACCCACGGCCCCACCACCCAGGCCGCTCCCCCAAGAGATTGTCGATGCAGCAGCAACTGCAGCAGTGGCCAGGGAAGCAGCAGCCAAAGCCGCTACAGCAGCATGCAAACCCAGAATCCCAACTACTTCAACCAATGTAGTCACAGGTCAGCCGGGGCCCCCAGCAGAGGCTCAACCAGCGGGACGCTCTCAACCCAGGACCCAGGCACCTCAGCATCCCTCAAACAGCCACGCCCCCACCAACACCCAACAAAACAAAATACGCAAGCGGCGCCTAACCCATCTGTCAGAGGAGGAACGAGCACAGCGGCACATGGCCCAAAGAGAGAGGGCAAGGCAAGCCTGGAAGGCCAAACTGGCCTTGCGACGGACGCAGAGGGAGCCAACAATATCGGCTGGTATCTCCAAGGAGACACCCCGACCGCGGCGGACATCCATGTTGTGCTACGCTTCATTTCCCGCCGATGCGTAGGTCGATGCGACGCTACGAGGCAAAGTGCTATTTTGATGAACGCATGAACGATCAATGCATATGAATGAGCTTGCATGATATAAATGTATTCGTATACATTTATATATGCATTTGGCATGTCATCATTATCCATCGCGACATCGCATCATGGCTAATCCGCCTAGCATGCATGAAATCCCGAATCATTGAAGTGCACATTATGCTCGTGCTACGAAACGATAAGTAACATTATTTGATATAATATTACTTCATTACAGCACACGTTGAGAGCGCCACACTCGTCGCGATACATGCCTTGCAACCAAATATCGTTATTCGGACCCTTGCATCATGCGAATGCCGGAAAGGCTTATACGTTGTTATGCTTGGACATCGCCTATACGCAGTAGGGTTGTCACACTTAGGATCGGCCTCCTAGTGTGAATCGTACGGCATTGTGATGCTGCAAGTATAACAGATGCGAGGACAGCTAAGTAAGACAAGACATTCGATACCGGAGAACACTCGTGTGTTCTACACTATTATTGCTATACGCTCTTCTACTGAGCCCGAGCTAAGCCTGAACTTCGCTTATCACCGCTGCGTGATGATTGCTTGCTTCCGGCGCTGACGGTGATTTCGTCCATTGCATCGCTTCGATCTGTAAGACTGTAAGTTATATCTCTTCTTGTTTGAAGTCTTCCGCTGTCTCTGTTTGCTCTCGCTTGCCTGTTGACGCGACGCAGCAACCGGCAACACAAGGCGCGCGGTGGCGCTAGCTCAGGTGTCCACGGGTCAGGAGGAGCAGGTCCGAGCTCAGACCCAGCTAAGAGCAGGAAGCGTGGGGGTGCGCCCTCGTCGGCAGCCGCACAGCGCTCTGACCCCATGCGAAGTGGACTCGCACGGATGACTCGTTTATGCCAAAATGGAATTGCAATCGTTCCGAGTTCGAGCGTCGGAAAGCGGCCAATGTTTGTCTACTGTGCACGGAAAGTCATCCTACGAAGGATTGCCCGTTACTGCCGCCGTTTGTACCTCAGCCGAAATAGGGGCTTGCCCGGGTTCCTGCGGAGGGGGCACCGCCCGGGATTTCTGAACTAACATGTGGTCGGTGGTCATCCTTACGGCCAGCCATGAAGGCATTGTTGCCTTGCGTACTTGGACACATCGAGCGAGTCATTGCACGACGCATCACGCTTGACGGACGCACGGGACTTCTCTTCTTCGATCCGTTTTGTAATTTGTTTACACCACGCCGTCCCCTGTCGTGTATCGATCTGTCTAACCACGTGGTTTTGTTCATCCCCTCGTCTCTGCGTGAGATGTCGGAACAGTTGGCCGTATACAGGAGATGTAGGCGTCAATATCCAGGCACCGCCGCATGTGTATTACTCCCCGCTTTCTGTCAGTGCAAGGCAGAGGCATCGTTAAGGGGTATGCGGTGTGTCCACCGGTTCGAGCCGGGCATCGTTTTGTTTAATGGTGTGGATTGGGAGGGTATGCTGGCTCCGTGGCCAGGGACATCCTACTCGGTTGACGTTTGGTACGAAGCTCCTGATGAGGGTGCCGTAGGTTACCGACCCGCCCTAAGTGCACTGACGTTGTCTGCTGGGCAGTCGCTCGTAGATAACCGTGTCCCGGTGGTTCAGATCGGTTTGAATGGCCGTACTCTGAAGGCACTTGTTGACACCAGTGCCAGCGACGACTTCATCTCTGTCGCAGAGGTGAATGCGCTGGGGTTGACCCCAGAGTCGTCTGATTGTCCACAGGTTACCCTTGCTGACGGGGGTAAGCATCCCATCGTGGGCAGGATCACCCTTAGCCTATAGGCCCTTTGCGTGTTGTGACCCGGCCGTACGTGCTGCAGGGCTTAGCAGAGACTGCACCGTACATAATGGGGTCTTCGACATTACGACAGTACTGCGCGCGCATTGACATGGAGACCGCAACCCTGCATATGTGCAAGGGGACTCTGTCGATTAAGGTACCTTTCCTGTCGTTCGAACATGTCACACCTGAGGGGGGCAAAGCTGAGGCGGTGCCTATGGTTAATTTCGCCGTGACCGCAAAGGCCGCGCGAATCGAACCAGAGCTAGTCGGGTGTAAGGAAGCCGTCCGTTTGTTACGGAAGGGTGCCCACGGACTGCTTTTGAGGCCATGGGTGGGCTGCAGTGCCACCACCGCGCAGATTTCTGTGGATCCTGAGGTTGAGGCCCTACTGTCGCAGTATGAGGACGTCTTCAAAGATATCCCTGGGCTGCCACCTATGCGTCCTGTTGATCACACAATCCCTCTCATGCCTGGAGCGCAGCCTGTGGCCTGGCCAATGTACAGGTTGAGTCCATTGGAGCTGGAGGAGGTGAAGCGCCAGGTGATGGATTTGCTTGCAAAGGGTATGATACGCCCCAGCATATCCCCGTATTCTGCACCGATTTTGTTTGTCAGTAAGAAGGATGGGACCTTGCGCATGTGCATCGATTACCGGGGGTGGAATGCGAGTATGGTGAAGAATCGCTACCCTTTGCCACGCGTTGACGACCTGTTGGATAAGCTGAAGGGCTCGGCTTATTTTTTCTCGATTGACTTACAACAGGGCTATAATCAGATCCGCATCACTGCCTCTGATATTCCGAAAACCGCTTTTTGGACGCCCTTCGGTCACTTCGAGTATACGGTCCTATTGTTTGGATTGACTAATGCCCCTGCGACGTTTCAGGCGGTCATGGACCACATGTTTAGGCCGTTTATCGACAAGTTCGTTGTTTGCTACCTGGATGACATCTTGGTTTATTCTAAGACGCGCGAGGAGCACTTGGAGCATCTTCGGCTCGTGCTCGATGTGATGAGGCGGGAGCAATTGTTTGCTAAGCGCACCAAATGCTTTTGGGCGCAGCCTCAGGTTGAATATTTGGGCCACATTGTGTCGGCCACCGGTGTGAAGATGGACCCGTGGAAGGTCACCATGGTTCGTGATTGGCCCGCGCCTCAGAACCTCACGGAGCTGCGTAAGTTCCTTGGCTTGACCAATTATCTCCGAAAGTTCATTGAAAAATATTCCATCATTGTGGCCCCGCTTACTAACTTAACTCGCAAAGGCGTTTTTGTTTCGCTCAAGTCGTGGACGTCGCAATGCCAGCGGGCATTCGAAGAGCTCAAGCGAACCGTTGCCGAAGATGTCACCCTTGCATTCCCTGATTACTCGTTGCCGTTTCGTGTTGAGGTAGTGTCTGATGCCTCAGTATTTGGAAGCAGCGCTGTATTGTTACAGGAAGGGCGACCGATCGCTTTCACGAGTAAGAAGTTTTCTGGTGTGGAGATTCGCTACACCACCGGGGAACAAGAGCTTCTGGCAGTGCTGCATGCTTTAAAGGAATGGCGCTGTTACCTCGAGGGACGCCCATTTACTTTAAAGACTGACCACAAGCCCCTAACGTTTTTGCAAAGCGTTCCGACGTTGAACCGCCGTCAGGCTAGGTGGATGGAATACCTAGCTAGGTTCGACTGCACCTGGGAGTACATTTCTGGTAAACTGAATATTGCCGATGCTCTCAGTCGACATCCGTTGCTACACGCTGCAATTTTGGCAGTGCCCGTCTTGCGACCGCGTAACGAGGAGGTGCCGATCAAGACGGACCTCGCGGAGCGGTTGAAGGTTGCCTACAATGCAGACGCCTGGTTCTCAGAGCCGGCTAATGTAGAAAACCTTCGCAAGCAGAATGGCCTTTGGCTACGGACGGAGGGTGCAGCTATGCAAATCGTCGTTCCGAACGACGACGCGCTACACTACGACATCCTTGCGCGGTTCCACGAGGACCCGTTAGCAGGACACCCTGGTAGCAAGCGGTTGGTCGAGTTGGTGCAACGTTCATTCTGGTGGTCTCGCTTGGCTAAAGATGCGGCGAACTTCGTACAGACATGCAGTCTGTGCCAGCACAATAGGGCTTTGTCCGGTAAGGGTCATGGGTTGTTGCAACCGTTGCCTGTCCCGGACGCGCCTTGGGAAAGTGTTTCCATGGACTTCGTAGTCGCGCTGCCCAAAACTGAGGGGGGATATGATGCGGTGTTCGTAATGGTCGATCGTCTGACTAAGATGGTTCACCTAGCACCATGCACATCATCCTGCACGGCTGAGCAAACCGCACGCTTGTTTTTCGATAATGTGGTTCGGTTACACGGGGTTCCCAAAAACGTGATCTCGGACCGCGGTGGACAGTTCACGTCTAAGTTTTGGGAAGCGCTCTGCAAGCTAGTTGGCATGCGCGTCAACCTGAGCAGAGCGTACCACCCGCAGACTGATGGTCAAACCGAACGCACAAACCGCACGTTGGGTGATATGTTGCGCAATTATGCTGGTCGCACACCCCTCGTTTGGGATACGTTTTTGACTGCGGCAGAATTCGCGCTTAACAACGCTGTTAACCGCTCCACAGGCAAAAGTCCGTTCTTTCTCAACTATGGATTTCATTCCGTGCTACCCGTGTGGCGTGAGTTGGAAGTGAACGTGCCTGCTGCTAAGATCTTTGCCAAGTCTTCTATGTCCCGTATCACAGACGTGAAGGTGTGTTTGGACGCGGTGCAGCAACGAACAACGGAATACTACAACAAATCCAAGGAGGATGTGATGTTTTCGGAAGGGCAACTGTGTTGCTGTTTTTGTTGTTTTCGATGTTTTCGTTCCTTGGCCGACGGATCCCGAAAACTCTTACCCCGCTGGATTGGTCCGTATCCTGTCGTACGCATGGTTGGGAATGTGGCTGTGGAGCTTGCATTGCCCGCTGATATGACCATTCACCCCACGTTTCACGTATCACTTGTCCGTCCTTATCGTGGTACGGAACCCGTCCCTGAGCCCGCTAACGCCCCCGCAGCGATCAAACCAGTTTCTGAGACCTGGATCGCTGGCTAACAGAAGTTTTACGATGTGGAGCGGGTGTTAGATTATCGCGTGCATCGTGTGGGCTGACACCGACGTAAGCGGACAGTACACGAGTACTTGGTCAAGTGGACAGGGTATACCAGCGAGCACAACTCATGGGAACCGGCACGCAACTTCTCGCAGGACATGAAGCCTCTGCTCGAAGAAGCCCGCAAACGTGCCACACAAGCCCAATGACCCCTGCAGTCTATGCTGTATGATGCAGCGAGGACGCTGCATACGGGAGGGGGGATAATTGTTGTGCTACGGTTCATTTCCCGCCGATGCGTAGGTCGATGCGACGCTACGAGGCGAAGTGCTATTTTGATGAGCGCATGAACGATCAATGCATATGAATGAACTTGCATGATATAAATGTATTCGCATACATTTATAAATGCATTTGGCATGTCATCATTATCCATCGTGACATCGCATCATGGCTAATCCGCCTAGCATGCATGAAATCCCGAATCATTGAAGTGCGCATTATGCTCATGCTACGAAACGATAAGTAATATTATTTGATATAATATTACTTCATTACAGCACACGTTGAGAGCGCCACACTCGTCACGATACATGCCTTGCAACCGAATATCGTTATTCGGACCCTTGCATCATGCGAATGCCAGAAAGGCTTATACGTTGTTATGCTTGGACATCGCCTATACGCAGTAGGGTTGTCACACTTAGGATCGGCCTCCTAGTGTGAATCGTACGGCATTGTGATGCTGCGAGTATAACAGATGCGAGGACAGCTAAGTAAGACAAGACATTCGATACCGGAGAACACTCGTGTGTTCTACACTATTATTGCTATACGCTCTTCTACTGAGCCCGAGCTAAGCCTGAACTTCGCTTATCACCGCTGCGTGATGATTGCTTGCTTCCGGCGCTGACGGTGATTTCGTCCATTGCATCGCTTCGATCTGTAAGACTGTAAGTTATATCTCTTCTTGTCTTGAAGTCTTCCGCTGTCTCTTTTTGCTCTCGCTTGCCTTGCTGTACTTGCAAGTGCTCGCGCATCGGTGTCGCAAGCCTTCAGACGCGCAGATACTTATGAGCAAACACAAAGGAGAGGTACAACAATCCACTCGGCATTCCCGGCAAACCAAAAACAACCCCAACCCATCCCAGGACATGGACTGCGATGGGAAGGAGCAGCCCCCACACATGGGAACCCCAAGCAGAATAATGCTCAGAGGTAGTAGGAGAAATCAACGGCAGGGAGCTATCCCAGGGCATCCACTGCGCATAGCCACGCACAATATGCGAGGGCTTCTGGCTTCTCATGGCAGCGGTACGACAATGGGCTGAGCAGCGGCTGGATGTTGTGTGTCTGCAGGAAACCCACCATACTACAATCCAGCACCAATGCCTGTTTGAATGGGATCTTCGACATGCCACCACTCAGATCCACACACAAAACTGGAAGGTAGCAGCATACTCTTGGTCTAGCTCGACGCACACAGCAGGAGTGCTCATCCTCATCAGACAGGGGCTAGCTTCAGTTTTGGCACCAAAACTGGCAACACCCCAGCCTATGGGTATAAAAGGCCGGTTCACCGACTGTATCCTCCACTGGAGGGGACACCACTTGCACATCTGCAATATCTACCTCCCTCCTGGCACTACCTCAGCGGCTGTGGAAACCCACCGGCAACTCTTTGAGAATGCCCTGGCTGCCACCACAACACAAGCCATGGAGGACAATAGGGACACCACTCTTATCTGGGCAGGAGACTTCAACTTTGTGGAGAACCCAGAGAGGGACTCGTCCGCAGGAAGAGATGGGCAGCAAGCGGATAGGCCTATCACTGAGATGCGACAGCGAGCAGGCCCATGTTGTATGCCGGTTCAATCACCGTTTGCACCAATGAAGACCACAACGCATTTAAACATTGTGAAGCATGATACAAGCATATTAGCATGATATACTCGAGTATATCTAGCTAATCAAGCATGCTGCATTATCACCTACGACGTCGCGCTGTCGGTCAACATGTTTGACTTGATATCGATAACTAATGCACGATCTATCCATTGGCATAATATCTCACGTAATAATACTTTAAATATTATTACCCCATCTGCGTCATAAACCATACGCGTATGCGAGAATGCGACGATCGTGATGGTTGGGTCGGCAACCGAATATCGATATTCGGACCTTTGCATATTACATATGTTGCATCCATTAATATCACGGATGACACGATATTTAGAACAGTGCTACAAAGGTACTCACACTTGAGATCGGAATCCAGTGAGACCTGTACTGCGCATCGGTATCGCCACGTGATAGGTGCGAGGACGGCCGCCCAGAGACCAAAGTCGGCTTGCGCTACTTTGGACCAAGTACCTGCGTACTTAACTCGATCTAATTTGCATACATACGTTATACTCATATATATATTCGGCCTGAGCTATTCTAGCATTCCATCTGCAGCTGAGTGATGAACATTGCCCACGGGGTCTGATGGCGATCTACTGATTTGTAAACGAGGATTATTGTAAGTTGAACCTTTCCTTAATCTTGAGTCTTCCACTGTCACTTTACTCGCATTGAATCGCCTTGCTGTTCGTAAGCACTGTGCGCACTAGCTAACATTCAGACGTGCAGATTCAGTGCATGATTGAAGAAGGAAGGATACAACAAATTTGGTATCGAGACGGTTCGACTCACGGCTGTCTCATCACTGCTATTGGGGAGTAGATTCTTGCACGAGCGAACGGCGGTGAGGAGCTTCACAGGATAACTTTGTCGGCAAGTTGGTACTGTATCATCCTCTCCTATAACTTTTGGTATAGCCCCCGTCTGTTAATATTAATTGTAGTTTCGCCACCCGGAAAGGTCTTAAATCCACTGAAGGATTTTCTTTGCCATCATACTTGGGATCGCTTCCCCAATAAGTCGGACATTTGACAGGTCCAGCTATTAAGGATATTCTCATTTGAAGGTGACTACGTATTGGTGGACTACATTTTTACTCGCGAAGGAGTTTACTTGAACGTGGACAGTACTTGAGCGAAAATTCCAAAGGTAGAGTCCTACCTTTATCTCTTTTTCCTTTTAAGGTACTAATTGGAATACATGTTGTGTGATCAGTATCCACCAACTATGGAGGAGAGTGATCAGGCTAAAATTAGTGTCCATTATGAAGAACCGGAGACCACACCGAACGTTGATAACTTATATAATCCCCAATCAGATGCTCCCCAGTCGAACTCCCCTTATCCAGCTCAGAATCCTCCTGGGGCGTCAGATCCTATGAGGTCCACCGAGGTGAAGCAGAACCCAGCAATGGTATCGCTACAGCAACTTATGGATGAAGGTGGGGTTCCTGGTTTCGTAGTCCCAACGCCTCAACTACATATTCGTCATGATGCCGAACCTAAGACTACCGCAAGTGCCACTCGTTCCTATGTCCGTGATGCTAAAAAGTATCTGAAGTTGGTAAAGGGTGGTGATCACGACGAAGTGAAGTGTCTTTTCATCGGAGCTACACTAAGCGGCGTCGCGAGAGAATGGTATGATCATTGGACTACTGTACAGGAGCACTTTACGTTCGAAGAATTAATTAACACGCTCCTTAATCATTTCGCTCCCGGAAATCAGTCCCAAGTGGCTGCCATGTACATAGAGTTACACGCAGGCGCTTATTGAATGCGACCTAACGAGTCCGTGGAGGACTACCGGTTGCGTTTCGAAGCAGTAACAGCACCCATGATTGGCTTCTCCAAGGGAGACTACATTTATTGGTTCCAACGCGGTCTCTCACTTCAGTTCGCCCGAGCGAGTATTACAGACCTGACACGGGAAGGGACGAGGTCGTATACGCGATGGGTTCAGATCGTTTGTGGCGTCGAAGCTCGCCTTGGAACGGGACAGGAACGCCCGATACCATTAGCACCGTTATCAGTTGACACGACGCAAGATATCTCTAATGAGACTGATCCAGCACCTGAGACTACTGGCATTCCACTACCTCCAGCTCCGATGTGCCGTGGTGGCAACCCTCCGACTAACCACGCTCATACTCCTGGTATCCAAGAACTAACTCCAAGGGATTCGCAGATAACTTGGAGTACGCGGAAGAGGACGGGCGTGCTACAAAATACCGCCGAATCACGTGGAGCTGCATCAGAATCGAAGCGGTCAAGAACACAAAATCGATGGCTTTCCAAGTGGGGATGTATGCAAACGGAGTTTGCGCAGCGACGACAATTGGGAGTCTGCCTTCGGTGCGCATCAAATCACCTTACAAGGAACTGCCCGCTTTTACCCCCATTAGCTGTAGGACTACCTACAACGGACGAGGCACCTGACACGATTTCCGTTGATATTGTCGGAGCACCCAATCCACGTTAACACAGAAATGTTAGTTGACATAGAGTACTAAATTACGTCCTGGCTCGGATAAATCTAGATTGAATCCGGCAATGTTGATATGAGAGGACTCTTCGCTACTTTGACTTAATATACTCGATGATTAATATTTATGTGTCTCTAACGGATCCTTTTCTGCTGACTAGCATGGATTGTAGGTATGATGCGGATGTACGCCACGTTTTGACTCTTTTGGATGGCAACAAAATCGATTTTGTTGACTGAAATTTTGGGACACCTAAGTATTACCGGTGTTACTGACGACCTTATCTCGAATGAGTGATAAGCATGATGGGGTTGATCCCATAGTCGTCTAAGTGTTCAGGTTATCCTCGTTGATGAGGATAAGCATCCCATCGTGGGCAGGATCACCCTTAGTCGACAAAGGACCCTCTGTGTGTTAGGGCCCAATGAGTGCAACAAGGTCTCCCGGAGACAGCACTACATGGACATTGGGTGCCGCGACATAACGACAGTACTGCGCACGCATCGATATGGAGTCCAGCACAATTGGCCATTGTGCAAAAGGGAACCTATCGCCTAAGGTACCTTGTCTGTCGTACTAAGATGTCACACCAGAGGAGGGTGGAACTGTGCGGAGCCTGAGGTTAATTTCGTTAGCGGTGTTCGTCCGCCGAAATAATGGACCCAAGCTTGAAGGATGTAAGAGTAGCTTATCAAGTGATAAGGGAAGGCATCCATGAATTGCTTGCGAGGCCTTGGGTGCAATTGGTTGTTACCACCGCGCAGTCTCTTGTGAAAGATCCTAAGGTCGCAGCCCCCCTATTGCCAAATTATACTGATGCATATGTCATCCTGGGGCTCCCACCTATGTTACCTGCTGATTATATGATCCCCTTTGTGTTCGAGCACAACCTGTTTCACAACCTATATACAGGTTAGGCTGCCAAAATTTGAGCGGGTGAAGCGGCAAGTGGGGGATCTGCTCGCAAAGGGTATGATTCGGCCCAGCACATCGCCATATTCTGCGCCGATTTTGTTTGTCGGTAAGAAGGAGGGGACGTTGCGCATGTGCATTGATTATAGGGGCTTGAATGCGACCACGATTAAAAATTGCTACCCTTTGCCGCGCGTCGATGACCTGCTCGATAAGCTGAAGGGCTCAGCTTATTTTTCCTCGATTGACCTTCAACAAGGGTATAATCAGATACGCATTGCTGCCTCTGATATTCCGAAAACCGCTTTTCGGACCCCCTTTGGTCACTTCGAGTACACGGTCTTGTCGTTTGGACTTACTAATGCGCCCGCCACATTTCAAGCAGTGATGGATTGCATGTTCAGACCGTATATTGACAGGTTCATCGTTTGTTATTTGGATGATATTTTAATATATTCCAAGACGCGCGAGGAGCAACTGAAGCATCTCGAGCTCGTGCTTGAGGTGATAAAGCGGGAGCAATTGTTTGCTAAACGCGCCAAGTGTTTTTGGGCGCAGCCTCAGGTGGAGTATATGGGCCACATCGTGTCGGCCACTGGAATAAGGATGGACCCTCGGAAAGTAGCTGTGGTTTGCGAGTGGCCCGCGACGCAGAACCTCACCGAACTACGCCAGTTCTTGGGTTTGACCAACTACTTCCGAAAGTTTATCAATAAATACTCCATTGTTGCGGCCCCGCTTACGAATTTGATGAAGAAAGGAGGTTTTGCTTCCCTCAAAGCCTGGACACCTGCGTGTCAGCGGGCCTTCGAAGAGCTCAAGCGAATCGTCGCCGACGACGTTACCCTCTCTTTTCCTGATTACTCGTTGCCATTCCGTGTTGAAGTTGTATCGGATGCTTCCTTGCATGGAAGCGGCGCTGTATTGTTGCAGGAATGACGACCGATCGCCTTCACGAGTAAGAAGTTCTCGGGTGTGGAGACCCGATATACAACCGGAGAGCAGGAGCTGTTGGCAGCTCTACATGCTTTGAAGGAGTGGCGCTGTTTGTTGTGCTACGGTTCGTTTCCCGCCGATGTGTAGGTCGATGCGACCCTACGAGGCAAAGTGCTATCTTGATGAACGCATGAACCATCAATGCATATGAATGAACTTGCATGATATAAATGTATTCGTATATATTTATATATGCATTTGGCATGACACCATTATCCATCGCAACATCGCATCATGGCAAATCCGCCTAGCATGCATGAAATCCCGAATCATTGAAATGCGAATTATGCTCCTGCTATGAAACGATAAGTAACATTATTTGATATAATATTACTTCATTACAGCACACGTTGAGAGCGCCGCACTCGTCACGATGCATGCCTTGCAACCGAATATCGTTATTCGGACCCTTGCATCATGCGAATGCCGGAAAGGCTTATACGTTGTTATGCTTGGACATCGCCTATACGCAGTAGGGTTGTCACACTTAGGATCGGCCTCCTAGTGTGAATCGTACAACATTGCGATGCTGCGAGTATAACAGATGCGAGGACGGCTAAGCAAGATAAGACATTTGATACCGGAGAACACTCTTGTGTTCTACATTATTATTGATATACGCTATTCTACTTAGCCCGAGCTAAGCCTAAACTTCGCTATTCACCGCTGCGTGATGATTGCTTGCTTCTGGCGCTGACGGCGATTGCGTCCATTGCACCGCTTCAATCTGTAAGACTGTAAGTTATATCTCTTCTTGCCTTGAAGTCTTCCGCTGTCTCTGTTTGCTCGTGCTTGCCTTGCTGTACTTGCAAGTGCTCGCGCATTGGTGTCGCAAGCCTTCAGACGCGCAGATACTGATGAGCAAACACGAAGGAGAGGTACAACAAATTGGTATCGAGACAGGTTCGTTGCCTAACTGTCTCTCTTTGTCTAATCGGAAGTAGGTTCTTTCTATGGCGAGTTCCAGCGACGAACCACGAGGACCGCTAGATACTTTTGCCGAAGACCTAGGCCGCGCCGTTTTGGACGCCGCCGCTTCCGGTTTGTAATTGTTTAATTGCTTTTGCTTAGATTGCTGCACTTGTTGTGTAAGTGTACGCCCTGAGTCGCAGGTAATCTCAGTGCACCGGCATTGCTTGCCGCGGCGACTGAGACCGGCTTTCGTCCGGACCAGTTGGCGACTCTCATTGCTCAAACTACGGAGATCAGGACTCAGCTGGGCAAGTACTTGCTGAGTTTACTGAATCTTCTCAAGAGTACTGTCGGTAGGCTCACCGAATCGCTTTGTACTCTTGCCTTTGCGATAGAAGTCGGCTTCTATTACGCAAACCTAGGGTATCGCTTCGTGCTCCATGTCCGCGGAACACCACGGTACGCCGCACACTAGCCTAGCTAGCCAACCCGATTTTGTTGTGGCTGCTAGAGCTCCGGATAGAGGTCTTGAGACTGTTGGCATGCAAGCCACTCAAGAGCCCCTTTTCCTTCAGACCCCTGCTCACTTAATTGTGCCGCATTCAGCAGTTAACACCAATATGGACAACACTGCTGGACCAAGGGTTCTGCCATTACCTCAAGCTCGGGGGCATGATGACATCCCTGAGGTGATGAGATTGTCAATTCCCGTTCCTAGGCTCAATATCTCGCTAACTGAAAAGACAGCAGGACATAGCATAGCCGATGCAACTCGTGGGTACGTGCGTGACGCTAAAAAGTATCTCCAGGCTGTTCATGGTGGCGATAATGATGGTATCAGGTGTCTCTTCGTTGGTAACACCCTCGAGGGTTCAGTGAAGGACTGGTATCGCGAGTGGACCACCGCCCGGGGCGACTATACTTTTGACGAGATGATCGCCGCTTTGCTCGCACGGTTCGCTACTGAGGTTCAAGCACGTGATGTGGAGGCTCGTAAGGTTTTGGCAGCCGGTAGCTACCACATGCGTCGGGGTGAAAATGTACCTGCGTACCAGTCACGCTTCGAAGCACTTGTGACCCCCATTGCTGATCTCACTGAAACCGAGCGTATCTTTTGGTTTAAGCGAGGCCTGACGAAACTTTTGGCTAAATGGTGCGCTATTGACTTGGCTGGGGTGCCGATCAAGTCGTATGATGCCTTGGTCACTTTTGCTAAGGGTACGGAGATACGACTCCTTGCCGGTGAGGAAGAAGTCAAGTCTGTCCCTCGTGCAAATGCCGTGCAAGTGCAGGATCCGCTTGGGGAAGCTGTAGCTCTCGACCAGGAACTCGGAGCGACCCGCCCCACGCCCACTGCCGCGACGTGACGCAGCAACCGGCAACGCCAGGCACGCGGGGGCGCTAGCTCGGGTGTCCGTGGGTCAGGAGGAGCAGGTCCGAGCTCGGACCCGGCTAAGAGCAGGAAGAGGGGTGGTGCGCCGTCGTCGGCAGCCGCACAGCGCTCTGACCCCAATGTGAAGCGGACTCACACGGATGACTCGTTTATGCCAAAATGGAATTGCAATCGTTCCGAGTTCGAACGTCAGAAAGCGGCCAATGTTTGTCTACGGTGCGCGGAGAGCCATCCTACCAAGGATTGCCCGTTACTGCCGCCGTTTGTACCTCAGCCGAAATAGGGGCTTGCCCGGGTTCCTGTGGAGGGGGCACCACCCGGGATTTCTGAACTCACACGTGGTCGGTGGTCATCCTTACGGCCAGCCATGAAGGCATTGTTGCCTTGCGTACTTGGACACATCGAGCGAGTCATTGCGCGACGCATCACGCTTGACGGACGCACGGGACTTCTCTGCTTTGATTCGCTGTGTAATCTGTTTACACCTCGCCGTCCCCTGTCGTCTATCGATCTGTCTAACCACGTGGTTTTGTTCATCCCCTCATCTCTGCGTGAGATGTCGGAACAGTTGGCCGTTTATAGGAGATGTAGGCGTCAATATCCAGGCACCGCCGCATGTGTATTACTTCCCGTTCTTCTGTCGGCGCAAGGCAGAGGCATCGTTAAGGGGTATGCGGCGTGTCCACCGGTTCGAGCCGGGCACCGTTCTGTTTAATGGTGTGGATCGGGAGGGTATGCTGGCTCCGTGGCCAGGGACATCCTACTCGGTTGACGTTTGGTACGAAGCTCCTGATGAGGGTGCCGTAGGTTACAGACCCGCCCTAAGTGCACTAACGTTATCTGCTGGGCAGTCGCTCGTAGATAACCGTGTCCCAGTGGTTCAGATCGGTTTGAATGGCCGTACTCTGAAGGCACTTGTTGACACCGGTGCCAGCGACGACTTCATCTCTGTCGCAGAGGTGAATGCGCTGGGGTTGACCCCAGAGTCGTCTGATTGTCCACAGGTTACCCTTGCTGACGGGGGTAAGCATCCCATCGTGGGCAGGATTACCCTTAGCCTATCAATAGGCCCTTTGCGTGTTGTGACCCGGCCGTACGTGCTGCAGGGCTTAGCAGAGACTGCACCGTACATAATGGGGTCTTCGACATTACGGCAGTACCACGCGCGCATCGACATGGAGACCGCAACCCTGCATATGTGCAAGGGTACTCTGTCGATTAAGGTACCTTTCCTGTCGTTCGAACATGTCACACCAAAGGAGGGCGAAGCTGAGGCGGTGCCTATGGTTAATTTCGCTGTGACCCCAAAGGCCACGCGAATCGAACCAGAGCTAGTCGAGCGTAAGCAGGCCGTTCGTTTGTTACGGAAGGGTGCCCACGGACTGCTTTTGAGGCCACGGGTGGGCTGTTGTGCCACCACTGCGCAGATTTCTGTGGATCCTGAGGTTGAGGCCCTACTGTCGCAGTATGAGGACGTCTTTAAAGATATCCCTGGCCTACCACCTATGTGTCCTGTTGATCACACAATCCCTCTCATGCCTGGAGCGCAGCCTACGGCCCGGCCAATGTACAGGTTGAGTCCATTGGAGCTGGACGAGGTGAAGCGCCAGGTGACGGATTTGCTCGCGAAGGGTATGATACGCCCCAGCACATCCCCGTATTCTGCACCGATTTTGTTTGTTGGTAAGAAGGATGGGACCTTGCGCATGTGCATCGATTACCGGGGGTTGAATGCGAGCACGGTGAAGAATCGCTACCCTTTGCCACGCGTTGACGACCTGTTGGATAAGCTGAAGGGCTCGGCTTATTTTTCCTCGATTGACTTGCAACAGGGCTATAATCAGATCCGCATCACTGCCTCTGATATTCCGAAAACTGCTTTTCGGACGCCCTTCGGTCACTTTGAGTATACGGTCCTATTGTTTGGATTGACTAATGCCCCTGCGACGTTTCAGGCGGTTATGGACCGAATGTTTAGGCCGTTTATCGACAGGTTCGTTGTTTGCTACCTGGATGACATCTTGGTTTATTCTAAGACGCGCGAGGAGCACTTGGAGCATCTTCGGCTCGTGCTCGACGTTATGAGGCGGGAGCAATTGTTTGCTAAACGCGCCTAATGCTTTTGGGCGCAGCCTCAGGTTGAATATTTGGGCCACATTGTGTCGGCCACTGGTGTGAAGATGGACCCGCGGAAGGTCACCATGGTTCGCGATTGGCCCGCGCCTCAGAACCTCACGGAGCTGCGTAAGTTCCTTGGCTTGACCAATTATTTCCGAAAGTTCATTGAAAAATATTCCATCATTGCGGCCCCACTTACTAACTTAACTCGCAAAGGCGTTTTTGTTTCGCTCGAGTCGTGGACGTCGCAATGCCAGCGGGCATTCGAAGAGCTCAAGCGAACCGTTGCCGAAGATGTCACCCTTGCATTCCCTGATTACTCGTTGCCGTTTCGTGTTGAGGTAGTGTCTGATGCCTCAGTATTTGGAAGCGGCGCTGAATTGTTACAGGAAGGGCGACCGATCACTTTCACGAGTAAGAAGTTTTCTGGTGTGGAGATTCGCTACACCACCGGGGAACAAGAGCTTCTGGCAGTGCTGCATGCTTTAAAGGAATGGCGCTGTTACCTCGAGGGACGCCCATTTACTTTAAAGACTGACCGCAAGCCCCTAACGTTTTTGCAAAGCGTTCCGACGTTGAACCGCCGTCAGGCTAAGTGGATGGAATACCTAGCTAGGTTCGACTGCACCTGGGAGTACATTTCTGGTAAACTTAATATTGCCGATGCTCTCAGTCGACATCCGTCGCTACACGCTGCAATTTTGGCAGCGCCCGTCTTGCGACCGTGTAATGAGGAGGTGCCGATCGCGACGGACCTTGCGGAGCGGTTGAAGGTTGCCTACAACGCAGACGCCTGGTTCTCGGAGCCGGCTAATGTAGAAAACCTTCGCAAGCAGAATGGCCTTTGGCTACGGACGGAGGGTGCAGCTATGCAAATCGTCGTTCCGAACGACGACGAGCTACGCTACGACATCCTTGCGCAGTTCCACGAGGACCCGTTAGCAGGACACCCTGGTAGCAAGCGGTTGGTCGAGTTGGTGCAACGTTCATTCTGGTGGTCTCGCTTGGCTAAAGATGCGGCGAACTTCGTACAGACATGCAGTCTGTGCCAGCACAATAAGGCTTTGCCCGGTAAGGGTCATGGGTTGTTGCAACCGTTGCCTGTCCCGGACGCGCCTTGGGAAAGTGTTTCCATGGACTTCGTAGTCGCACTGCCCAAAACTGAGGGGGGATATGATGCGGTGTTTGTAATGGTCGATCGTCTGACTAAGATGGTTCACCTAGCACCATGCACATCATCCTGCACGGCTGGGCAAACTGCACGTTTGTTTTTCAATAATGTGGTTCGGTTACACGGGGTTCCCAAAAACGTGATCTCGGACCGCGGTGGACAGTTCACGTCTAAGTTTTGGGAAGCGCTCTGCAAGCTAGTTGGCATGCGTGTCAACCTGAGCACGGCGTACCACCCGCAGACTGATGGTGAAACTGAACGCACAAACCGCACGTTGGGTGATATGTTGCGCAATTATGCTGGTCGCACACCACTCGTTTGGGATACATATTTGACTGCGGCAGAATTCGCGCTTAACAATGCTGTTAACCGCTCTACAGGCAAAAGTCCGTTCTTTCTTAACTACGGGTTTCATCCCACGCTACCCGTGTGGCGTGAGTTGGAAGTGAACGTGCCTGCTGCTAAACTTTTTGCCAAGTCTTTTATGTCCCGAATCACAGACGCGAAATCGTGTTTGGACGCGGTGCAGCAACGAACGACGGAATACTACAACAAATCCAAGCAGGATGTGACGTTTTCGGAGGGGCAACTCGTGTTGCTAAGCACCAAGAACTTGCGTTCCTTGGCCGACGGATCCCGAAAACTCTTACCCCGCTGGATTGGTCTGTATCCTGTTATGCGCATGGTTGGGAATGTGGCTGTGGAGCTTGCATTGCCCGCTGATATGACCATTCACCCCACGTTTCACGTGTCGCTTATTCGTCCTTATAGTGGTATGGAACCCGTCCCTGAGCCTACTAACGCCCCCGCAGCGATCGAACCAGTTCCCGAGACCTGGATCGCTGGTAAACAGAAGTTTTACGATGTGGAGCGGGTGTTAGATTATCGCGCGCGTCGTGTGGGCCGACACCGACGTAAGCGGACAGTACACGAGTACTTGGTCAAGTGGACAGGGTATACCAGCGAGCACAACTCATGGGAACCAGCACGCAACTTCTCGCAGGACATGAAGCCCCTGCTCGAAGAAGCCCGCAAACGTGCCACGCAAGCCCAATGACCCTTGCAGTCGATGCTGTATGAAGCAGCGAGGACGCTGCATGCGGGAGGGGGGATAATTGTTGTGCTACGGTTCGTTTCCCGCCGATGCGTAGGTCGATGCGACCCTACGAGGCGAAATGTTATCTTGATGAATGCATGAATGACTATTGCATATGAATGAACCTGCATGATATAGATGTATTCGCATACATTTATATATGCATTTGGCATGTTATCATTATCCATCACGACATCGCATCATGGCAAATCCGCCTAGCATGCATGAAATCCCAAATCATTGAAATGCGCATTATGCTCGTGCTACAAAACGATAAGTAATATTATTTGATATAATATTACTTCATTACAGCACACGTTGAGAGCGCCGCACTCATCGCGATGCATGCCTTGCAACCGAATATCGTTATTCGGACCCTTGCATCATGCGAATGCCGGAAAGGCTTATACGTTGTTATGCTTGGACATCGCCTATATGCAGTAGGGTTGTCACACTTAGGATCGGCCTCCTAGTGTGAATCGTACGACATTGCGATGCTGTGAGTATAACAGATGCGAGGACGGCTAAGCAAGATAAGATATTTGACACCGGAGAACACTCTTGTGTTCTACATTATTATTGAAATACGCTCTTCTACTTAGCCCGAGCTAAGCCTAAACTTCGCTATTCACCGCCGCGTGATGATTGCTTGCTTCCGGTGCTGACGGCGATTGCGTCCATTGCACCGCTTCGATCTGTAAGACTGTAAGTTATATCTCTTCTTGTTTGAAGTCTTCCGCTGTCTCTGTTTGCTCATGCTTGCCTTGCTGTACTTGCAAGTGCTCGCGCATTGGTGTCGCAAGCCTTCAGACGCGCAGATACTGATGAGCAAACACGAAGGAGAGGTACAACACTGTTACCTCGAAGGCCGCCCTTTTACGCTGAAGACTGACCACAAACCGCTGACATTCTTGCAGAGTGTCCCCACGCTTAATCGACGACAAGCCCGGTGGATGGAATATCTATCTTGTTTCGACTGTACTCGTTCGCGCAGTCAGGAGGTGCCGATAGCAGCGGATATACCTTTATCTATACCAGATACCCCTTGGGAAAGTGTTTCAATGGACTTCGTAGTCGCGCTGCCCAAAACTGAGGGGGGATACGACTCGGTGTTCGTTATGGCCGATCGCTTGACCAAGATGGTTCATTTAGCCCCCTACACCTCGTCTTGCACCGCTGAGCAAACAGCACGATTATTGTTTGATAATGTGGTACGATTACACGATGTTCCTAAAAATGTGATATCCGATCGCGGCGGTCAATTCACGTCTAAGTTTTGGGAAGCGCTATGTCAACTTGTCGGTATGCGTGTTCATTTGAGCACAGCATATCATCCACAATCCGATGGGCAAACCGAACGCACAAATCGCACGCTGGGTGACATGTTGAGGAATTTCGCGGGACACACACCCTCTGTTTGGGATACATTCCTGACTTCGGCAGAATTTGCGCTTAACAATGCTGTTAACCGCTCTACAGGTCAAAGCCCTTTCTTTCTGAATTATGGATTCCATCCTGCGCTACCCGTGTGGCGAGAGTTGGAAGTTAATATTCCAGTGGCTAAAACCTTTGCCAAGTCGTTCCTATCCCGCATGACAGATGCAAAAGCATGCTTGGATGCGGCACAACAACGGACCATGGACTATTATAATAAATCCAAACGAGACGTAACATTTTCGGTGGGACAAATGGTATTATTGAGCACTAAGAACTTGCGTTCGCTTGCCAACGGTTCCAGTAAATTGTTACCTCGCTGGATTGGTCCATATCCCGTTGTTCGCATGGTAGGAAACGTAGCTGTGGAGCTATCCCTACCTTCTGACATAAATATCCACCCCACGTTTCATATTTCACTCGTTCATCCTTATCGTGGTACGGAGCCCGTTACAAACAACACCGATGCCCCTGCAGTAATGGATCCCGGTCCCGAGACCTGGATCGCAGGAAGGAAAAAGTGTACGATGTGGAGCGAATATTGGATTATCGGGTTCGTCATATAGGTCAACAACAACGAAAGCGTAAGGTGCACGAATATCTGGTCAAGTGGACCGGCTATCCCAGCGAGCATAATTCGTGGGAGCCGATGTGTAACTTCTCGCCGGATATGAAGCCCTTATTGGAAGAAGCTCGCCTACGTGCCACGCAGACCCAATGATCTCTGCAGTCGATGCTGTCCGATGCAGCGAGGACGCTGCATACGGGAGGGGGGATAGTTGTTGTATGTTGTATGTTGTACATTCGAGCATTATGAAGCATGATATAATTATACTAGCATGATATATTTGAGTATATCTAGCTAATCAGGCACGTTGCATTGTCATCTACGACATCACGCTGTCGGTCAACATGTTTGACTCGAGGCTGATATTAATGCGCGATCTATCCGTTGGCATAATATCCCACGTTATAATACTTTAAATATTATTACCTCATCTACGTCATAAACCATACGTGTATGGGAGAACGCGACGATCGCGATGGTTGGGTTGGCAACCGAATATCGATATTCGGACCTTCGCATATTGCATGGGTTGCATCAATTAATGTCACGGATTACGCGATATTCAGAACAGTGCTACGAAGGTACTCACACTTGAGATCGGAATCCAGTGAGACCTGTACTGCACATCGGTATCGCGACGTGATAGGTGCAAGGACGGCTGCCTAGAGACCGAAGTCGGCTCGATGCTACTTTGGACCAAGTACTCGTGTACTTAATGCTCATTTATATTCGGCCTGAGCTATTCGAGCATATCATCTTCAGCCAGATGATGAACATTGCCCGCGGGGTCTGACGGCCGACTACCAATCTGTAATTGAAGACTATCATAAATTGGATCTTTCCTTATTCTTGAGTCTTCCGCTGTCACTTTACTCGCACTGGATGACTTTGCTGTTTGTAAGCACGGTACACACTTAGCTAACATCCAGACGTGCAGATTCAGTGCATGATCGAAGAAGGATACAACAAATTTGGTAGCGAGACGGTTCGACTCACGGCTGTCTCATCACTGCTATTGGAGAGTAGATTTTCGCACGAACGAACGGCGGCGAGGGGTATCACAGGATAACCTCGTCGGGAAATCGGTATTGTATTATCCTCTTTCCGAACTATTGATATAATATTTGTCCTTTAATACTACTCATATCTTCGCTACCTGTAAAGTCGTAAACCCACAGAAGGAATTCCATCGTCAATATAATCAGAATCGCTTTCCCAATAAGTTGAACATCTGACAGGACCGGCTACTAAGGCTACATCAATTTGAAGGTTACAACGTGTTGGTGGTTTACATTACCGTTTGCATCAGAATTTACTCGTGCGTGAACGGTACACGGAAGAAATTTCTAAGGCAAAGCCCTATCCTTCTCTAACCTTGAAGATACTAATTAGAATACATGTCGTATAACCAGTATCAACAGGCTACAAGGGGAAGTGAACAGGCTAATATCAGTGTTCATGGTGGAGGACTGGAGGCCGTGCCGAACATTGATAACTTACATATTGTACCTCTCCTTCGGGTTTGCTCATAAGTATCTGCGCGTCTGAAGGTTTTCAATACCGATGCGCGAGCACTTGCAAGTACAGCAAGACAAGCATGAGCAAACAGAGACAGCGGAAGACTTCAAACAAGAAGAGATATAACTTACAGTCTTACAGATTGAAGCGGTGCAATGGACGTAATCACCGTCAGCGCCGGAAGCAAGCAATCATCACGCGGCGGTGATAAGTGAAGTTTAGGCTTAGCTCGGGCTAAGCAGAATAGCGTATAGTAATAATAATGTAGAACACAAGAGTGTTCTCCGGTATCGAATGTCTTATCTTGCTTAGCCGTCCTCACATCTGTTATACTCGCAGCATCGCAATGTCGTACGATTCACACTAGGAGGCCGATCCTAAGTGTGACAACCCTACTGCGTATAGGCGATGTCCAAGCATAACAACGTATAAGCCTTCCCGGCATTCACATGATGCAAGGGTCCGAATAACGATATTCGGTTGCAAGGCATGCATCGCGACGGGTGCGGCGCTCTCAACGTGTGCTGTAATGAAGTAATATTATATCAAATAATATTACTTATCGTTTCATAGCACGAGCATAATGCGCACTTCAATGATTCGGTATTTCATGCATGCTAGGCGGATTTGCCATTATGCGATGTCGTGATGGATAATGATAACATGCCAAATGCATATATAAATGTATGCGAATACATCTATATCATGCAGGTTCATTCATATGCAATAGTCATTCATGCATTCATCAAGATAGCACTTCGCCTCGTAGGGTCGCATCGACCTACGCATCGGCAGGAAACGATCCGTAGCACAACATTGTACACCGATTCAATCACCGTTTGCCAATGAAGACCGCAACGCATTTAAACATTGTGAAGCATGATACAAGCATATTAGCATGATATACTCGAGTATATCTAGCTAATCAAGCATGCTGCATTATCACCTACGACGTCGCGCTGTCAGTCAACATGTTTGACTCGATATCGATAACTAATGTGCAATCTATCCATTGCATAATATCTCACGTAATAATACTTTAAATATTATTACCCCATCTGCGTCATAAACCATACGCATATGCGAGAATGCGACGATCGTGATGGTTGGGTCGGCAACCGAATATCGATATTCGGACCTTTGCATATTACATATGTTGCATCCATTAATATCACGGATGACACGATATTTAGAACAGTGCTACAAAGGTACTCACACTTGAGATCGGAATCCAGTGAGACCCATACTGCACATAAGTATAAGAGTGGTTAGCAATAATAATGTTGAACACAGAAGTGTTCTCCGGTATCAAAATGTCTTGTCTTACTTAGCCGTCCTCGCATCTGTTATACTCGCAGCATCACGACGCCGTACAACTCACACTAGGAGGCCGATCCTAAGTGTGACAACCCTACTGCGTATAGGCGATGTTCACGTATAACAACCGATAAGCCTTTCCGGCATTCGCATGATGCAAGGGTCCGAATAACGATATTCGGTTGCAAGGCATGTATCGCGACGAGTGCGGTGTTCCCGACGTATGCCACAATGATGTAATATTATATCAAATAATATTACTTATTGCTCCATAGCATGAGCATAATGCGCTTCGTAATTATTCGGGATTTCATGCATGCTAGGCGGATCAGCCATGATGCGATGAGACATGTCGCGATGTATGATGGTAACATGCCATAACAGATATAAATGTATGCGAATACATTTATGTTCATGCAAGTTCATTCATATACGTCATGCATTCATCAAGACAGCACATCGCCTTGTAGTGTCGCATTGACCTACACATCGGCGGGAAACGAACCGTAGCACAACAATTATCCCCCCTCCCGTGTGCAGCGTCCTTGCTGCTTCATACAGCATCGACTGCAGGGATCATTGGGTTTGCGTGGCACGTATGTGGGCTTCTTCTAGCAGAGGCTTCATGTCCTGCGAGAAGATGCGCGCCGGTTCCCACGAGTTGTGCTCGCTGGTATACCCTGTCCACTTGACCAAGTACTCGTGTACTGTCCGCTTACGTCGGTGTCGGCCCACACGACGCGCGCGATAATCTAACACCCGCTCCACATCGTAAAACTTCTGTTTACCAGCCATCCAGGTCTCGGGAACTGGTTCGATCGCTGTGGGGGCGTTAGCAGGCTCAGGGACGGGTTCCGTACCACGATAAGGATGGACAAGCGATACGTGAAACGTGGGGTGAATGGTCATATCAGCGGGCAATGCAAGCTCCACAGCCACATTCCCGACCATGCGCACGACAGGATACGGACCAATCCAGCGGGGTAAGAGTTTTCGGGATCCATTGGCCAAGGTGTGCAAATTCTTGGTGCTTAGCAACACAAGTTGCCCTTCCGAAAACGTCACATCCTGCTTGGATTTGTTGTAGTATTCCGTCGTTCGTTGCTGCGCCGCGTCCAAACACGACTTCGCGTCTGTGATTCGGGACATCAAAGACTTGGCAAAAAGCTTAGCAGCAGGCACGTTCACTTCCAACTCACGCCACACGGGTAGCACGGGATGAAACCCGTAGCTAAGGAAGAGCAGGCTTTTGCCTGTGGAGCGGTTAACAGCATTGTTAAGCATGAATTCTGCCACAGTCAAATACGTATCCCAAACGAGGGGTGTGCGACCAGCATAATTGCGCAACATATCACCCAACGTGCGGTTTGTGCGTTCAGTTTGACCATCAGTCTGCGGGTGGTACGCTGTGATCAGGTTGACGCGCATGCCAACTAGCTTGCAGAGCGCTTCCCAAAACTTAGACGTGAACTGCCCACCACGGTCTGAGATCACGTTTTTGGGGACACCGTGTAACCGAACCACATTGTCAAAAAACAATCGTGCCGTTTGCTCAGCAGTGCAGGACGATGTACATGGTGCTAGGTGGACCATCTTAGTCAGACGATCGACCATCACAAACACCGCATCATATCCCCCCTCAGTTTTGGGCAGCGCGACTACGAAGTCCATGGAAACACTTTCCCAAGGCGCATCCGGGACAGGCAACGGTTGCAATAACCCATGGCCCTTACCGGACAAAGCCTTATTGCGCTGGCACAGACTGCACGTCTGTACAAAGTTCGCCGCATCCAAGATGGGCCACCAGAAGGAACGTTGCACCAACTCGACCAACCGCTTGCTATCAGGGTGTCCTGCTAACGGGTCCTTGTGGAACCGCGCAAGGATGTCGTAGCGCAGCGCGTCGTCGTTCGGAACGACGATTTGTGTAGCTGCACCCTCCGTCCGTAGCCAAAGGCCATTCTGCTTGCGAAGGTATTCCACATTAGCTGGCTCCGAGAACCAGGCATCTGCATTGTAGGCAACCTTCAACCGCTCCGTGAGGTCCGTCACGATCGGCACCTCCTCGTTACGTGGTCACAAGACGGGCGCTGCCAAAATTGCAGCGTGTAGCGACGGATGTCGACTGAGAGCATCGGCAATATTCAATTTACCGGCAATGTACTCCCAGGTGCAGTCGAACCTAGCTAGGTATTCCATCCACCTAGCCTGACGGCGGTTCAACATCGGAACACTTTGCAAAAACGTTAGGGGCTTGTGGTCAGTCTTTAAAGTAAATGGGCATCCCTTGAGGTAACAGCGCCATTCCTTTAAAGCATGCAGCACTGCCAGAAGCTCCTGTTCCCCGGTGGTGTAGCGAATCTCTGCACCAGAAAACTTCTTACTCGTGAAGGCGATCGGTTGTCCTTCCTGTAACAATACAGCGCCGCTTCCATACACTGAGGCATCAGAAACAACCTCCACACGAAACGGCAACAAGTAGTCAGGAAACACCAGGGTGACATCTTCAGCAACGGTTCGCTTGAGCTCTTCGAATGCCCGCTGGCATTGCGACGTCCACGACTAGAGTGAAACGAAAACGCCTTTGCAAGTCAAGTTAGTACGCGGGGCCGCAATGATGGAGTATTTTTCAATGAACTTTCGGAAATAATTGGTCAAGCCAAGGAACTTACGCAGCTCCGTGAGGTTCTGAGGCGCGGGCCAATCGTGAACCACGGCGACCTTCCGCGGGTCCATCTTCATACCGGTGGCCGACACAATGTGGCCCAAATATTCCACCTGAGGCTGCGCCCAAAAGCATTTAGCACGTTTAGCAAACAATTGCTCCCGCCTCATCACATCGAGCACGAGCCGAAGATGCTCCAAGTGCTCCTCGCGCGTCTTAGAATAAACCAAGATGTCATCCAGGTAGCAAACAACGAACCTGTCGATAAACGGCCTAAACATGCGGTCCATGACCGCCTGAAACGTCGCAGGGGCATTAGTCAAACCAAACAATAGGACCGTATACTCGAAGTGACCGAAGGGCGTCCAAAAAGCGGTTTTTGGAATATCAGAGGCAGCGATGAGAATCTGATTATAGCCCTGTTGTAAGTCAATCGAGGAAAATAAGCCGAGCCCTTCAGCTTATCCAACAGGTCGTCAACGCGTGGCAAAGGGTAGCGATTCTTCACCGTGCTCGCATTCAACCCCTGGTAATCGATGCACATGCGCAAGGTCCCATCCTTCTTACCTGTTGTGCTATGGTTCATTTCCGCCGATGAGTAGGTCGATGCGACGCTACGAGGCAAAGTGCTGTCTTGATGAACGCATGAATGATCGATGCATATGAATGAACTTGCATGACATAAATGTATTCGCATACATTTATATATGTATTTGGCATGTTACCATTATACATCGCGACATTGCATCATGGCTGATCCGCCTAGCATGCATGAAATCCCAAACGATCGAGAAGTGCATTATGCTCGTGCTATGGAACGATAAGTAATATTATCTGATATAATATTACTTCATTACAGCACACGTTGAGAGCGCCGCACTCGTCGCGATACATGCCTTGCAACCGAATATCGTTATTCGGACCCTTGCATCATGTGAATGCCGGAAAGGCTTATCGGTTGTTATACGTGAACATCGCCTATGCGCAGTAGGGTTGTCACACTTAGGATCGGCCTCCTAGTGTGAATCGTACGGCATTGTGATGCTGCGAGTATAACAGATGCGAGGACGGCTAAGTAAGACAAGGCATTCGATACCGGAGAACACTCGTGTGTTCTACACTATTATTGCTAATTGCTATTCTACTTAGCCTGAGCCTGAACTTCCCTTATCACCGCCGCGTGATGATTGCTTGCTTCCGGCGCTGACGGCAATTACATCCATTTCATTGCTTCGGTCTGTAAGATTGTAAGTTATATCTCTTCTTGCCTTGAAGTCTTCCACTGTCTCTTTTTGCTCTCGCTTGCCTTGCTGTACTTGCAAGTGCTCGCGCATTGGTATCGAAAGTCCCCAGATGTGCAGATACTTATGAGCAAACACGAAGGAGAGGTACAACAAATTGGTATCGAGACAGGTTCGTTGCCTAACTGTCTCTTTGTGTCAAATTGGAAGTAGGTTCTCTCTATGGAGAGTTCCAGCAACGAACCACGAGGACCGCTAGACACTTTCGCTGAAGACCTAGGCCGCGCCGTATTGGACGCCGCTGCTTCCGGTTTGTAATTGTTTAATTGCTTTTGTCTAGATTGCTGCAATTGTTGTGTAAGTGTACGCTCTGAGTCGCAGGTAATCTCAGCGCTCCGGCATTGCTTGCCGTGACGACTGAGACCGGCTTTCGTCCGGACCAGTTGGCGACTCTCATCGCCCAAACTACGGAGATTAGGACTCAGCTGGGCAAGTACCTGCTGAATTTGCTGAATCTCCTCAAGAGTACTGTCGGTAGGATCACCGAATCGTTTTGTACTCTTGCCTTTGCGGTAGAAGTCGTCTTCTATTATGCAAGCCTAGGGTATTGCTTCGTGTTCCAAGTCTGCGGAACGCGACGATACGCTGCTCACTAGCTTAGCTAGCCAACCCGAATTTGTTGTGGCTGCTAGAGCTCCGGATAGAGGTCTTGAGACTGTTGGCACGCGAGCCACTCAAGAGCCCCTTGTCCTTCAGACCCCTGCCCACTTAATTGTGCCGCATTCAGCAGTTAATACGAATATGGACAACACTGCTGGACCACGGGTTCTGCCATTACCTCAATCGTAAGGGCACGCTGCTATTCCTGAGGTGATGAGATTGACAATTCCCGTTCCTAGGCTTACAATCTCGCTGAGTGAAAAGACACCAGGCCCTAGCATAGCCGATGCAACTCGTGCGTACGTGCGCGACCCTAAGAAGTATCTCCAGGCTGTTCATGGTGGCGATAATGATGGTATCAGGTGTCTCTTCGTTGGCAACACCCTCGAGGGTGCAGCGAAGAACTGGTATCGTGAATGGACCACTGCCCGGGGCGAATATACTTTTGACGAGTTGATTTCCGCTTTGCTCGCACGGTTCGCCACTGAGGTGCAAGCACGTGATGTGGAGGCTCGCAAGGTTTTGGCAGCCGGTACCTATCACATGCGACGGGGTGAAAATGTACCTGCGTACCAGTCATGCTTCGAAGCACTAGTGACCCCTATTGCTGACCTCACCGAGAATGAGCGTGTCTTTTGGTTTAAGCGAGGCCTAACAAAACTTTTGGCTAAATGGTGCGCTACCGACTTGTCTGGGGTGCCGTTCAAGTCCTACGATGCCTTGGTCACTTTTGCTAGAGGGACGGAGGTACGACTCCTTGCTGGTGAAGAAGAAGTCAAGTCTACCCCTCGTGCAAATGCCATGCAAGTGCAGGATCCGCTTGGGGAAGCTGTGGCTCTGGACCAGGAACTTGGAGCTACCCGCCCCACGCCTACTGCCAAGATGCGACGCAGCAACCGGCAACACAAGGCGCGCGGGGGCGCTAGCTCAGGTGTCCACGGGTCAGGAGGAGCAGGTCCGAGCTCGGACCCAGCTAAGAGCAGGAAGCGTGGGGGTGCACCGTCGACGGCAGCCGCACAGCGCTCTGACCCCAATGTAAAGTGGACTCGCACGGATGACCCGTTGATGCCAAAATGGAATTGCAATCGATCCAAGTTTGAGCGTCGGAAAGCGGCCAATTTTTGTCTACAGTGTGCGGAGAGTCATCCTACCAAGGATTGCCCGTTGCTGCCGCCGTTTGTACCTCAGCCGAAATAGGGGTTTGCCGGGGTTCCTGCGGAGGGGGCACCACCCGGGATTTCTGAACTAACACGTGGTCGGTGGTCATCCTTACGGCCAGCCATGAAGGCATTGTTGCCTTGCGTACTTGGACACATCGAGCGAGTCATTGCGCGACGCATCACACTTGACGGACGTACGGGACTTCTCTGCTTCGATCCGCTGTGTAATCTGTTTACACCACGCCGTCCCCTGTCGTCTATCAATCTGTCTAACCACGTGGTTTTGTTCATCCCCTCGTCTCTGCGTGAGATGTCGGAACAGTTGGCTGTATACAGGAGGTGTAGGCGTCAATATCCGGGCACCGCCGCATGTGTATTACTCCCTGCTTTCTGTCAGTGCAAGGCAGAGGCATCGTTAAGGGGTATGCGGTGTGTCCACCGGTTCGAGCCGGGCACCGTTTTGTTTAATGGTGTGGATCGGGAGGGTATGCTGGCTCCGTGGCCAGGGACATCCTACTCGGTTGACGTTTGGTACGAAGCTCCTGACGAGGGTTCTGTAAGTTTAGAACCCGCCCTAAGTGCACTGACGTTATCTGCTGGGCAGTCGCTCGTAGATAACCGTGTCCCGGTGGTTCAGATCGGTTTGAATGGCCGTACTCTGAAGGCACTCGTTGACACCGGTGCCAGCAACGACTTCATCTCTTTCGCAGAGGTGAATGCGCTGGGGTTGACCCCAGAGTCGTCTGATTGTCCACAGGTTACCCTTGCTGACGGGGGTAAGCATCCCATCGTGGGCAGGATCACCCTTAGCCTATCGTTAGGCCCTTTGCGTGTTGTGACCCGGCCGTACGTGCTGCAGGGCTTGGCAGAGACTGCACCGTACATAATGGGGTCTTCGACATTACAACAGTACCGCGCGCGCATCGACATGGAGACCGCAACCCTGCATATGTGCAAGGGTACTCTGTCGATTAAGGTACCTTTCCTGTCGTTCGAACATGTCACACCTGAGGGGGGCAAAGCTGAGGCGGTGCCTATGGTTAATTTCGCCGTGACCGCAAAGGCCGCGCGAATCGAACCAGAGCTAGTCGGACGTAAGGAAGCCGTCCGTCTGTTACGGAAGGGTGCCCACGGACTGCTTTTGAGGCCACGGGTGGGCTGCAGTGCCACCACCACGCAGACTTCTGTGGATCCTGAGGTTGAGGCCCTACTGTCGCAGTATGAGGACGTCTTCAAAGATATCCCTGGGCTGCCACCTATGCGTCCTGTTGATCACACAATCCCTCTCATGCCTGGAGCGCAGCCTGTGGCCCGGCCAATGTACAGGTTGAGTCCATTGGAGCTGGATGAGGTGAAGCGCCAGGTGATGGATTTGCTTGCAAAGGGTATGATACGCCCCAGCACATCCCCGTATTCTGCACCGATTTTGTTCGTTGGTAAGAAGGATGGGACCTTGCGCATGTGCATCGATTATCGGGGGTTTAATGCGAGCACGGTGAAGAATCGCTACCCTTTGCCACGCGTTGACGACCTGTTGGATAAGCTGAAGGGCTCGGCTTATTTTTCCTCGATTGACTTACAACAGGGCTATAATCAGATCCGCATCGCTGCCTCTGATATTCCGAAAACCGCTTTTTGGACGCCCTTCGGTCACTTCGAGTATACGGTCCTATCGTTTGGGTTGACCAATGCCCCTGCGACGTTTCAGGCGGTCATGGACCGCATGTTTAGGCCGTTTATCGACAGGTTCGTTGTTTGCTACCTGGATGACATCTTGGTTTATTCTAAGACGCGCGAGGAGCACTTGGAGCATCTTCGGCTCGTGCTCGATGTGATGAGGCGGGAGCAATTGTTTGCTAAACGCGCCAAATGCTTTTGGGCGCAGCCTCAGGTGGAGTATTTGGGCCACATTGTGTCGGCCACTGGTGTGAAGATGGACCCGCGGAAGGTCGCCGTGGTTCGTGATTGGCCCGCGCCTCAGAACCTCACGGAGCTGCGTAAGTTCCTTGGCTTGACCAATTATTTCCGAAAGTTCATTGAAAAATATTCCATCATTGCGGCCCCGCTTACTAACTTAACTTGCAAAGGCGTTTTCGTTTCACTCTAGTCGTGGACGTCGCAATGCCAGCGGGCATTTGAAGAGCTCAAGCGAACCGTTGCCGAAGATGTCACCCTCGCATTCCCTGATTACTCGTTGCCGTTTCGTGTTGAGGTAGTGTCTGATGCCTCAGTGTTTGGAAGCGGCGCTGTATTGTTACAGGAAGGGCGACCGATCGCCTTCACGAGTAAGAAGTTTTCTGGTGCGGAGATTCGCTACACCACCGGGGAACAGGAGCTTCTGACAGTGCTGCATGCTTTAAAGTAATGGCGCTGTTACCTCGAGGGACGCCCATTTACTTTAAAGACTGACCACAAGCCCCTAACGTTTTTGCAAAGTGTTCCGATGTTGAACCGCCGTCAGGCTAGGTGGATGGAATACCTAGCTAGGTTCGACTGCACCTGGGAGTACATTTCTGGTAAACTGAATATTGCCGATGCTCTCAGTCGACATCCGTCGCTACACGCTGCAATTTTGGCAGCGCCCGTCTTGCGACCGCGTAACGAGGAGGTGCCGATCGCGACGGACCTCACGGAGCGGTTGAAGGTTGCCTACAATGCAGATGCCTGGTTCTTGGAGCCGGCTAATGTGGAATACCTTTGCAAGCAGAATGGCCTTTGGCTACGGACGGAGGGTGCAGCCACACAAATCGTCGTTCCGAACGACGACGCGCTACGCTACGATATCCTTGAGCGGTTCCACGAGGACCCGTTAGCAGGACACCCTGGTAGCAAGCGTTTGGCCGAGTTGGTGCAACGTTCATTCTGGTGGTCTCGCTTGGCTAAAGATGCGGCGAATTTCGTACAGACATGCAGTCTGTGCCAGCGCAATTAGGCTTTGTCCGGTAAGGGTCATGGGTTGTTGCAACCGTTGCCTGTCCCGGACGCGCCTTGGGAAAGTGTTTCCATGGACTTTGTAGTCGCGCTGCCCAAAACTGAGGGGGGATATGATGCGGTGTTCGTAATGGTCGATCGTCTGACTAAGATGGTCCACCTAGCACCATGCACATCGTCCTGCACGGCTGAACAAACGGCACGCTTGTTTCTCGACAATGTGGTTTGGTTACACGGTGTTCCCAAAAACGTGATCTCGGACCGTGGTGGGCAGTTCACGTCTAAGTTTTGGGAAGCGCTCTGCAAGCTAGTTGGCATGCGCGTCAACCTGAGCACAGCGTACCACCCGCAGACTGATGGTCAAACCGAACGCACAAACCGCACGTTGGGTGATATGTTGCGCAATTATGCTGGTCGCACACCCCTCGTTTGGAATACGTTTTTGACTGCGGCAGAATTCATGCTTAACAACGCTGTTAACCGCTCTACAGGCAAAAGTCTGTTCTTTCTCAACTACGGGTTTCATCCCGCGCTACCCGTGTGGCGTGAGTTGGAAGTGAACGTGCTGTTGTATCCTTAATGCATTTCGGTAATTCATTAAGATATAATAATTATCTGTTTATTATTTTATGATATAATATATTTAATTATCAGATTAACTGTTTCATGTTCCCATCTAGCATTCGATTTGTGGATTTGGACTCGGCTGTCGACGACCAATACTAACCGATTTCCTGAAACATCCAAACCTGTCGGTTACTCCATAACCTGTATGGAATGGGCCATTTACCGCCTGAATGGTAAATGGTGGAACACCTGGTTCCTGGTTCACTGAATCTCCGGTTGTAGTGGTGACTTCTGAAGGTCACGCCCGGTTCGAGGCCTTATGGTCTCTCAAGTACGACCTAGTCGGCGGCTCTACTTAATCGGGCTCTGGCACAACAACCGGTATCTTTTGATACCACCCTTCGTGGGTACCATATACAACAAGCTGGTATCGAGACTGTTCCTCCCTGGGACGTCTCGTCAAGTCTTCCGCTGAAATCTTTCAAGCCTTCTGTTGTATATGGTACCCACGAAGGGTGGTATCAAAAGATACCGGTTGTTGTGCCAGAGCCCGATTAAGTAGAGCCGCCGACTAGGTCGTACTTGAGAGACCATAAGGCCTCGAACCGGGCGTGACCTTCAGAAGTCACCACTACAACCGGAGATTCAGTGAACCAGGAACCAGATGTTCCACCATTTACCATTCAGTCGGTAAATGGCCCATTCCATACAGGTTATGGAGTAACCGACAGGTTCGGATGTTTCAGGAAGTCGGTTAGTATTGGTCGTCGACAGCCGAGACCAAATCCACAAATCGAATGCCAGATGGAAACATGAAACAGTTAATATGATAATTAAATATATTATATTATAAAATAATAAACAGATAATTATTATATCTTAATGAATTACCGAAATGCATTAAGGATACAACAATTGTTCCCCCTCTAGATGCAGCGTCCCGATGCATAAGAAGAGAGCAGACAGGTTGAAGTAGGACAGCGTCAGAGAGGTCCGTCCTTAGACTGTGTCCGCAGCCTAGCTTCATCAAGCAGGGGTTTCATGTCAGGGGTGAAGTTACGTGCCGGTTCCCAGCTATTGTGCTCAGATGAATACCCAGACCATTTAACCAGGTACTCATGCACATTGCGCTTACGCCTGCCCTTGCCAACGCGTCGTGCACGGTAATCTAGGATACGTTCGACAGCATACAGGGTCTGCTTACCCGATAACCAGGTAGAGGGATTAGCTTCCGTAACAGGAGGGATGCTATCGTTAGCCTCAGGCAGAGTACCCCGATATGGACGTACGAGAGATACATGAAATGTGGGATGAATGCGTAGGTCAGGTGGGAGTTGTAACTCTACAGCCACTGACCCTACCATGCGTACGACAGGATAAGGCCCCACAAAGCGCGGTAATAACTTGCGAGACCCATCAGCCAGGGAACGAAGGTTCTTCGTGCTCAACATAACCAGCTGGCCCTTGGTGAACGTGACGTCCTTTTTGGACTTGTTATAATAGTCCATAGCCCGTTGCTGTGCAGCTTCCAGGCAAGCTTTAGCGTCAGTTAGTCGGGACACGAAAGACTTAGCAAACGTTTTTGCAGCTGGAACATTTACGTCCAACTCCCGCCAAACAGGCAAAGCAGGGTTAAAACCGTAATTCAGGAAAAACGGACTATTACCAACGGACCGGTTAGTAGCGTTATTAATGGCAAACTCAGCAGCGGCTAGGTAGGTATCCCATGCAGTAGGGGTGCGTCCTGCAAAGTTACGGAGCATATCACCCAGGACACGGTTAACACGCTCTGTTTGCCCATCAGATTGGGGGTGGTAGGCGGTGGACAGGTTCACCCGCATTCCTACCAGAGTCCCCAGGGCGCCCCAAAACTTACTTGCAAATTGAGTGCCGCGGTCAGATACCACGGACTTGGGGACCCCATGCAAACGTACCACATTGTCGAAAAATAGACGGGCCGTTTGCTCAGCTGTGCAGGATGATGTCGTGGGGGCCAGGTGGACCATCTTGGTGAAACGGTCGACCAGGACCAGCACGGCATCGTATCCTCCCTCAGTTTTGGGCAGCGCAACAATAAAGTCCATAGAGACGCTTTCCCACGGAGCGTCAGGAATAGGAAGAGGTTGGAGATGCCCATGTGCTTTACCAGACTGGGCCTTATTGCGCTGGCACAGGTCACAACAGAGGACATAATTTTCGGTGTCCTTAGCCATGCGGGGCCACCAGAATTGACGCCGCAAAAGCTCTAGTAACCGCGTGCAGCCAGGATGCCCAGCAAGAGGGCCGTCATGAAAACGTGAGAGAAGTTCACGACGTAATGAATCGTCGTTAGGTATGACAATCTGACGGTGGGATCCTTCCGATCGGATCCATAAGCCATGCTCCTGTACCAAGTGCCCCGTGTTGTTGTGAATTGTGAACCACGGGTCGGCTGCATAAGCCTGTTTCAAGCGCTTGGTAAAATCGGAGGGCACGAAGTTAGGTTTTGCCTGAGACCTACTCCGTGTGCTTACCGCCAGAATGGCTGCATGCAGTGAGGGGTGCCTACTGAGAGCATCAGCTATGTTAAGTGAGCCGCTCAGGTACTCCCAATCAAAGTTAAACCGTGCCAGGTATTCCATCCAGCGGGCCTGGCGTCGGTTAAGGGAGGGCACACCTTGCAGAAACGTAAGGGGTTTGTGATCAGTCTTGAGGGCAAAAGGCCGGCCCTCAAGGTAACATCGCCATTCCTTCAAGGCATGTAGGACCGCCAGAAATTCCTGTTCCCCAGTGGTATAACGGGTTTCAGCCCCCGAAAACTTCTTACTCGTGTATGCAATGGGGCGTCCCTGCTGCAACAGAACTGCCCCCGTCCCATGTATAGATGCATCAGTTATGACCTCTACACGGAACGGCAATGAGTAGTCAGGGAAGTGCAGGATAATATCATCAGAGATAGCACGCTTCAAAGCATCAAAAGCTTCTTGGCATGCGGGGGTCCAGGCCTCAGGTGAAGAGAAGGCTCCCTTACGTGTGAGGTTTGTTAGCGGTGCAGCAATGACTGAGTAGCGCTCTATGAACTTACGAAAGTAGTTGGTCAGGCCCAAAAACTTACGCAGTTCCTGAAGGTTGGAGGGCACTGGCCAATCCCGAACAACAGCAGTTTTCCGGGGGTCCATCTGTATGCCACCCTGAGACACTATATGCCCCAGATACTCCACCTGTGGTTGTGCCCAGTGGCACTTAGAACGCTTAGCATACAGTTGCTCACGCCGCAGAACCTCAAAGACCAGGCGGAGGTGTTGTATGTGCTCCTCACGGGTCTTTGAAAACACCAGGATATCGTCCAGATAACAGATGACGAATTTGTCGATGTATGGCCTGAAGATGCGGTCCATGACGGCTTGGAACGTTGCAGGGGCGTTCGTCAGTCCGAAACTAAGGACGGTATATTCAAAATGGCCAAACGGCGTACGGAAAGCCGTTTTAGGGATGTCAGATTCTGCTATACGAATCTGATTATACCCCTGCTGGAGGTCAATAGAGCTAAAGAATGCAGAATCTTTTAGCTTATCCAGCAGATCATCGACACGTGGGAGGGGGTAACGGTTCTTAACTGTTGCGGCATTTAACCCCCTATAGTCAATGCACATTCTCAGAGTCCCATCCTTCTTTCCCACAAACAGAATAGGGGCGGAGTATGGGGATGTGCTTGGCCGTATCATACCTTTTTTCAGCAGCTCAGTAACCTGTCGTTTGACCTCGTCCAGCTCCAAGGGGCTTAGCCGATACATGGGGCGGGAAACGGGTACTGCACCAGGCACCAAAGGTATGGTGTGATCCACAGGCCGCATTGGAGGCTTACCAGGGACCTCCTGGAATATATCTGCATATTCCTGTAACAGGGCCTCAAGCTCAGGGTCAGTGGCATCAGCTGGGATAGAAGTTGCATTCAGGTGCAACTTGGGCCGTACTAGTAAAGCATGGGCCCCCTTGCGAATCATGCGAACTGCTGCTTTTCTGCCAACAACTTCAGGTTCAGTGTGCTGACAGATAGCAGTGGTTGCATAATTAAAGCAAGGCGCAGGTGTCATCTGATCTGGTGGCTGTCCGGCAGTAGTAAAGGGTACCTTGCAGACTAGATTCCCCTTGCGCAGGCGCAAAGATTTAGCCTCATAGTCAAGGACAGCCCCATACTGTGCTAGCGTGGAAGAACCCAAGATATACGTGGCAGCGTCAGTTAGCTCAGGCAACACGTATGGGCGGACATTTAACCTTAAAGGACCTGCAGATAGACGAAGATTAACCTGCCCCAAGATAGCCTGCTTACCCCCATCAGCAAGGGTAACTTCTGACCAGGAGCATGGGCTAGGTTTCAGGCCAAGCTGCGTAACCACTGATGCCGAAATGAAATCATCACTGGCTCCAGAGTCGGCTAGGGCGGTGAACGTACGACCTGCCGTACTTACGGTGATCAGAGGTACGCCAGCACCTATCAGGGCAGCAGCTTTAGGCAAGCAGAGAACTGAAATACAGGGTTCAGTCTCAGGCAAGCCCTCCTGAACCGATTTAGGAGCAGCAAACCAGACGTCAACAGAGTATGGGCTTCCAGGGAGTTGAACAACCTCACCTGCCATATCAAGGCTATGGAAAAGAGCCGTCCCTGGATTAAACCTTAAGACCCGTTGCATTCCCGACAGAAAAGAAGGGTTGCGTCGGGACACATACTCAGGCAGCAAGATGCACGCTGAGGTATCAGGGTGTTGACGTTTGCATGCCCTAAAGAGAGCTAATTGCTTCTGTAGCTCGCAGAGTGAAGAGGGAGTGAACAAGATAGTATGCCCACCCAAGTTAGCGGAGGATAGGGGGCGACCTTGAGGCTCAAACAGATTACAAAAGCCATCAAAGCCGGCACGGACAGTTCGTGCATCAAAAGAAAAACGTCTCCCTATCACCTGCTCCACTTGGTTTAAAACAGAGGGCAAAAGAGCCCGTACTGCACGGCACTTTGCTACCATCTGGCCCACAGCAAAGACCCCAGGTGGTGATCCCTCTATACCAGCCTGGGCAAGTTCCTAGTGGTCCTTACCCTTATTTTTCTCCGCCCCCAGCATTGGGCAGGAGTCAACCCTATGTTGGTCGGAACCGCAACGGAGGCACATCCCATGTTGTTTACGGAAATGGAACTCCCGTCTAGTACATTTGAATGTGGTTAAATATTCCGCTAGGTTCTGCTTGGGCCCCTTCTTCTGCACGTGGCCCCCTTTGGGGCCAAGTGCCTCCCCTGCTGTCCGCCGCCCCTCTTAGACTTACCGGCGCCCTTAACCTGCCGCGGCTGATCCTCGTGCCCGGTGATGCCTGGACGAACGGATGCAGCCCGCGGTTTTTTGGTCGGGGGCGCCGGGGTCTCCTCGTCAGGGTCGTCGCAGGCCATGTCCTGTACCGACAGCATGTTCATTTTGGGACGGGCCAGTTTGTCAGATTCCCGTCGGGCCAGTAACCTAAGTTCAGCTCCCAGGGAGAACTGAACCAAGTCTGTATATGACTTAAAGGTTTTACCCGACAGGTCAGTTGCACAGTCCCCACTAAGGTCGGATGAGAGGCCCTGCTGAAACCAAAACACACGCTCACTATCAGACAGGTCCGCAATGGGCGTGACAAGAGCCTCAAAGCGGCTCTGATAGGCAGAGACAGTTTCTCCAGGGCGCATGCGATATTTGCCAGCATTTAATTTCAGGCGTGCCTCAGTGTCACGTGACTGGACCTGGGGTGCAAAACGGACAAGCAGTGCTTCTAGCAGTTCCTCAGATGTATAAGAATCCCTTGCGTTAGTCCATTGATCGTGCCATAATCTTGCCGCGCCTTCAAAGGCAGTGGCCAAGAAAAGACGGCGCGTAGAGTCCTGTTGACCCCCACGGGCTGTGGCAAAGTAGTTCCTAACATTACGGACAAAGGCCCGTGTTAGAGGCGCAGCAACTCGTTCTAAATCAGAAAGCTTAACATCCATAGGGATATTCAGCTTAGGCACTGCGATCGCTATTTTTATCACCTCGTCCTCATGTCCAGTATGAGGAGGCCCAGGTGGCCTGGAAGAGGTGCCCGCAACAGCAGCACAAGTTGTTGCGGCAGCAGCGGGAGCCATCCCAGGAATATCCACGGCACCAGGTGTCAAATGGTTTGACACTACAGCAGGGCCATGAACATAAAAAGGGGATGGGGCATAAATAGGTGATGTAGGTGCCTCAGGGGATGCTGTGCCGCCTTGCCTGGGAATAGGTGAAGGCTGGTTCGGAAGGTCGATACCACCTGCCACAGCAGCATTTGGTGGCTGTGTCAACCTAGAGAGCCATTCCCACCTATTCGCTTGGCTAGCATTAGCAGCAATCCGGCCAACAAACTGAAAGGTGTTGGCAGCAAGAGCCGAGACAGCATTCGCTAAGTTCGAGGCTTGCATATTGTATGCCTGAAAGCCTAACAGATCGAACTGCGAGTGACTGTTCTGGCGAAAGGCAAAGCAAAGGCAAGGACCAGGGCCTACCCAACGCTTGGATGCCTTCGATGAACTTCAAAAATTTTGAAGTCCGCGCGTGAAGTTGATTTGCGATGGATCGGAGTGACTGGGCAGAAGTGCCGCTCCGAAGGGTCTGAGGTGTTGACACTGCAGAAGCACTCACGGCGGTTGGAACAAACACAATACCTTTCAAGTAATAGAGATATATATGTACTAGTGAAAGCCGAGGTGAATTCACGAAGTCGACTCCTCGTTGGATTCGATGCGAAGGTACTATCGAACCCGCAACTACAGGGATTCCTCAGCAAAACTGCAATACAAGTTCTAGATAGAAAGCAGTGTTGCAGGAAGATATTACATAACAGAGAAGGCAGAATTGTCTAGGTCGCGAGCCACGTTGACCGCGACTAACTTAGAGATTCACTTGAACAGAAAGCACAGCCAAACTCACAGAGAGCAGGTTCTAAGTGTCACTAGACTAATTTCGTGAATATTACAGACCGGTGGTAGCCGCAGCGAAAATGGCGGCGCTCAGCTCCTCAGGCAATGTCTCCATGTCCAGAGGGATGTCGGCAGGAGGAAGATCGTGGTCGATGTCCATTTATAAAAGGGCAGCTTGAGTGGCTTGAGCGCGTTGCGCGGTTAGAGTGGCTTGAGCAGTTACCACAGAAAGACTTGAGAAGGCTTGAACGATTTCAGCGGAAGACTTGACGAGACGTCCCAGGGAGGAACGGTCTCGATACCAGCTTGTTGTATATGGTACCCACGAAGGGTGGTATCAAAAGATACCGGTTGTTGTGCCAGAGCCCGATTAAGTAGAGCCGCCGACTAGGTCGTACTTGAGAGACCATAAGGCCTCGAACCGGGCGTGACCTTCAGAAGTCACCACTACAACCGGAGATTCAGTGAACCAGGAACCAGATGTTCCACCATTTACCATTCAGTCGGTAAATGGCCCATTCCATACAGGTTATGGAGTAACCGACAGGTTCGGATGTTTCAGGAAGTCGGTTAGTATTGGTCGTCGACAGCCGAGACCAAATCCACAAATCGAATGCCAGATGGAAACATGAAACAGTTAATATGATAATTAAATATATTATATTATAAAATAATAAACAGATAATTATTATATCTTAATGAATTACCGAAATGCATTAAGGATACAACACCTTCTCAAGTCTTTCTGTGGTAACTGCTCAAGCCACCCTAACCGTGCAACACGCTCAAGCCACTCAAGCTACCCTTTTATAAATGGACATCGACCACGATCTTCCTCCTGCCGACATCCCTCTGGACATGGAGACATTGCCTGAGGAGCTGAGCGCCGCCATTTTCGCTGCGGCTACCACCGGTCTGTAATATTCACGAACTTAGTCTAATGACACTTAGAACCTGCTCTCTGTGAGTTCGGCTGTGCTTTCTGTTAAAGTCAATCTCAACGTGACTCGCGACCTAGACAATTTTGCCTTCTCTGTTAGGTAATATCTTTCTGCAACACTGCTTTCTATCTAGAACTTGTATTGCAGTTTTGCTGAGGAATCCGTGTAGTTGCGGGTTCCATATTACCTTCGGATCGAATCCGACGACGAGGAGTCGACTTCGTGAATTCACTTCGGCTTTCACTAATACATATATATCTCTATTACTTGAAAGGTATTGTGTTTGTTCCAACCGCCGTGAGTGCTTCTGCAGTGTCAACACCTCAGACCCGTTGGAGCGGCACTTCTGCCCAGTCACTCCGATCCATCGCAAATCAACTTCACGTGCGGACTTCAAAATTTTTGAAGTTCATCGAAGGCATCCAAGCGTTGGGTAGGCCCTGGTCCTTGCCTTTGCTTTGCCTTTCGCCAGAACAGCCACTCGCAGTTCGATCTGTTAGGCTTTCAGGCATACAATATGCAAGCCTCGAACTTAGCAAATGCTGTCTCGGCTCTTGCTGCCAACACCTTTCAGTTTGTTGGCCGGATTGCTGCTAATGCTAGCCAAGCGAATAGGTGGGAATGGCTCTCTAGGTTGACACAGCCACCAAATGCTGCTGTGGCAGGTGGTATCGACCTTCTGAACCAGCCTTCACCTATTCCCAGGCAAGGCGGCACAGCATCCCCTGAGGCACTACATCACCTATTTATGCCCCATCCCCTTTTTATGTTCATGGCCCTGCTGTAGTGTCAAACCATTTGACACCTGGTGCCGTGGATATTCCTGGGATGGCTCCCGCTGCCGCTGCAACAACTTGTGCTGCTGTTGCGGGCACCTCTTCCAGGCCACCTGGGCCTCCTCATACTGGACATGAGGACGAGGTGATCAAAATAGAGATCGCAGTGCCTAAGCTGAATATCCCTACGGATGTAAAGCTTTCTGATTTAGGACGAGTTGCTGCGCCTCTAACACGGGCCTTTGTCCGTAATGTTAGGAACTACTTTGCCACAGCCCGTGGGGGTCAAGAGGACTCTACGCGCCGTCTTTTCTTGGCCACTGCCTTTGAAGGCGCGGCAAGATTATGGCACGATCAATGGACTAATGCAAGGGATTCCTATACATCTGAGGAACTGCTAGAAGCACTGCTTGTCCGTTTTGCACCCCAGGTCCAGTCACGTGACACTGAGGCACGCCTGAAATTAAATGCTGGCAAATACCGCATGCACCCTGGAGAAACTGTCTCTGCCTATCAGAGCCGCTTCGAGGCTCTTGTCACGCCCATTGCGGACCTGTCTGATAGTGAGCGTGTGTTTTGGTTTCAGCAGGGCCTCTCATCCGACCTTAGTGGGGACTGTGCAACTGACCTGTCGGGTAAAACCTTTAAGTCATATACAGACTTGGTTCAGTTCTCCCTGGGAGCTGAACTTAGGTTACTGGCCCTGTTGTACGCCAGTTCGATCATCGTTTGCACCGAAATAGGCCGTAATGCATTCGAGCATGATGAGGCATAATACAATCATATTAGCATGATATACTCGAGTATATCTAGCTAATCATGCTGCATTATTATCTACGACATCGTGCTGTCGGTCAACATGTTTGACTCGAGGCTGATAAATAATGCGCGATCTATCCATTGGCATTTTATATCACGTAATAATACTTCAAATATTATTACCTCATTTACGTCATAAACCATACGCGTATGCGAGAAGGCAACGATCGCGATGGTTGGGTCGGCAACCGAATATCGATATTCGGACCGTTGCATATTGCATGCATTGCATCCATTAATATCACGGATGACACCATATTTAGAGCAGTACTACGAAGGTACTCACACTTGAGATCGGAATCCAGTGAGACCTGTACTGCGCATCGGTATCACGACGTGATAGGTGCGAGGACGGCCGCCTAGAGACCGAAGTCGGCTTGACGCTAATTTGGATCAAGTACTCGTGTACTTAACTCGGTCTAATTCTTATATATACGTTTTACTCATTTATATTTGGCCTGAGCTATTCCAGCATAGCATTCCCAGCCGGATGATGAACATTGCCCGCGGGGTCTGACGGCAGACTTCTAATTTGCAACTGAAGATCATTGTAAGTTGAATCTTTCCTTATCTTTAAGTCTTCCGCTGTCATGTTGCTCGCACTGAAGTGTCTTGCTGTTCGTAAGCACCATGCACGTGTAGCTCATACTCAGACGTGCAGATTCAGTGCATTGTTGAAGAAGGAAGGATACAACAAATTTGGTATCAAGACAGGTTCGTTGCTTGATTGTCTAATGATGCTTAATCGGAAGTAAGTTCTTTCTAAGACGATTGTCGACCATGGGCGACGTCGCCCACTAGACATTATCGCCGAAGAACTTGTCCACGCTGTTTTAGATAATGTTGCTTCCAAATTGTGATTGCTTTGATACCTTTGAGGTTTACTGCAATTGTGGCGTGAGCATTTGCTCTGAGTTGCAGGTGAAACTAGTGGTCTGGCACCGCTTGCGATAGCTCCTGGTTACAACTTGCGTTCTAATCAGCTGGAGGCTTTGATAGCGCGGACTACAGGGACCAACTGAATACGTATCTGCCATATCTACTCGAAGTCTGCAAGAGTATTGTCGGTGTGCTGACCAAACTGCTTGTATTCTTGTGCTAGATTCGTGTGAATCGCTTGCACACTTGCTTTAGAATTATGTGCATCGTTTATTGTCACGCAATTTGAATATATTGGTCAGTGTTCCATGATGGCGGGACGTGACGACCCGTCGTTTGTAGGCTTGGCATGTCAACCTGAGCTGGGTACCGTTCCTAGAATGTTTGATAGGGACCCTGAGACTATTGACACAATTACTGCTCAAGATCCTCTTGTGTTTCAGGCCCCTATCCATCTTACTATGCCACGCTCGGCAGCCATGACGGTTACAGATGGAACCGCTGATCAACGGGACAGCTGAACAAATGCATGGTCGGTGGTCATTCGTATGTCCAACTGTGAAGCATCGTTGCTTTTAGTCCTTGAGAACGTATCGTTTGTTCATCCCCGCTTCTCAAAGTGAGCCGTTCGAACAGCTGGTCAGGTACAGGAGATGCAGACATCAATGTCCGGACACTCCCGCATGTTTGTTGCTACCATTTCACAGCCAGCGTAGGGCTACCGCTTTGTTAAACAGTAGCCAACGTGTCCTCTGATTCAAGTCAGGCACTGTATTGATTGATGATGTGAACGTGGCGGGATCCGCAGTTCTGTTGCCAGAATTGTCCTATGCCTTTGATGTCTGGTATGAAGGCCCTGTAGCGGTTCTTGTTAATTTTGAGCCCGCCCTGGGATCACTTTTGTTATCTGTGGAGTCGACTCTGACAGATTATTGTGTTTCCGTTATTGAAGTCGGCCTCGCTGGTTGAATGATGAAGGCACTTGAGGATACTAGTGCCAGTGACGACTTCATCTCAGCAAAGGAGGTGAATGTGTTGGGGTCGACCCCACAGTCGTCTGATTGTGACAGGTTACCCTCATTGATGAGGGTGAGCATCCCATCGTGGGCAGGATCACCCTTAGTCGTCGAAGGACCCTCTGTGTGTGAGGGCCCAATGAGTGCAACAAGGTCTCTCGGAGACAGCACTACATGGACATTGGGTGCCGCGACATAACGACAGTACCGCGCGCGCATCGATATGGAGTCCAGCACAATTGGCCATTGTGCAAAAGGGAACCTATCGCCTAAGGTACCTTGTCTGTCGTACCAAGATGTCACACCAGAGGAGGGCGGAACTGTTGTGGAGCCTGAGGTTAATTTCGCTTTGGCGGCGATCGTCAGCGGAAATCAAGAACCCAAGATAATTGGGCGCAAAGAAACCCATCGGATGATATGGAAAGGCGCCCATGTGTTGCTTGTGAGGCCACGGGTGCAATCGAATGCTACCACCGCGCAGTCCACCGTGAAGGGATCTTGAGGTCGAAGCCCTCCTGCATAAATATGCTGATGTCTTTGGCGACATCCCAGGGCTCCCACCTATGTTGCCTGCTGACTATACGATCCCTCTTGTGCTCGAGCACAACCCGTTTCACAACCTATGTACAGGTTAAGCTGCCAAAGTTGGGCGGATGAAGCGGCAAGTGGGGGATCCGCTCGCAAAGGGTATGATTCGGCCCAGCACTCACCATATTCTGCACCGATATTGTTTGTCGGTAAGAAGGATGGGACGTTGCGTATGTGCATTGATTGTCGGGGCTTGAATGTGACTACGATTTAAAATTGCTACCCTTTGCCGTGCGTTGATGAACTGTTCGAAAAGCTGAAAGGCTCAGCTTATTTTTCCTCGATTGACCTTCAACAAGGGTATAATCAGATACGCATTGCTGCCTCTGATATTCCGAAAACCGCTTTCCGGACCCCCTTTGGTCACTTTGAGTACACGGTCTGGTCGTTTGGACTCACTAATGCGCCCACCACATTTCAAGCAGTGATGGATCGCATGTTCAGACCGTATATTGACAGGTTCATCGTTTGTTATTTGGATGATATTTTAATATATTCCAAGACGCGCGAAGAGCATCTGAAGCATCTCGAGCTCATGCTTGAGGTGATGAAGCGGGAGCAATTGTTTGCTAAACGCGCCAAGTGTTTTTGGGTGCAGCCTCAAGTGGAGTATTTAGGCCACATTGTGTCGGCCACTGGAATAAGGATGGACCCACGGAAAGTAGCTGTGGTTCACGAGTGGCCCGCACTGCAGAACCTCACCGAACTACGCCAGTTCTTGGGTTTGACCAACTACTTCCGTAAGTTTATCAATAAATACTCCATTATTGCGGCTCCGCTTACGAACTTGACGAAGAAAGGAGGTTTCGCTTCCCTCGAAGCCTGGACACCCGTGTGTCAGCGGGCATTCGAAGAGCTCAAGCGAATCGTCGCCGACGACGTTACCCTCTCTTTCCCTGATCACTCGTTGCCATTCCGTGTTGAAGTTGTATCGGATGCTTCCTTGCATGGAAGCGGCGCTGTATTGTTGCAGGAAGGACAACCGATCGCCTTCACGAGTAAGAAGTTCTCGGGTGCAGAGACCCGATATACAACCGGAGAGCAGGAGCTGCTGGCAGCTCTACATGCTTTAAAGGAGTGGCGCTGTTACCTCGAAGGCCGCCCTTTTATGCTGAAGACCGACCACAAACCGCTGACATTCTTGCAGAGTGTCCCCACGCTTAACAGATGACAAGCCCGGTGGATGGAATATCTATCTCATTTTGACTGTACGTGGGAGTATATCACCGGCAGAATTAATATTGCTGACGCCCTCAGTCGACATCCATCACTACATGCTGCGATTCTGGCAGCACCGGTTACTCGTTCGCGCAGTCAGGAGGTGCCGATAGCAGCGGACCTCGCGCAACGACTCAAGATGGCGTATCAGGCCGATCCATGGTTTGCTTCACCAAGTAATGTGGAACATTTGCACAAGCACAACGATTTGTGGCTACGAAAAGATGGTTCGACCACACAAATCATCGTGCCGAACGACGACGCTTTGCGCTACGATATTCTTGCACGGTTCCACGAGGACCCATTAGCAGGACATCCTGGAAGTACGCGTCTGGCAGAGCTCGTTCTGGTGGCCGCGCGTGGTGAAGGATGCAGAAAACTTCGTGCAAAAGGTGCAGGTTATGTCAGTGCAATAAAGCACTATCCGGTATTGTTTGATAATGTGGTACGATTACATGACGTTCCTAAAAATGTGATATCCGATCGCGGCGGTCAATTCACGTCTAAGTTTTGGGAAGCGCTATGTGAGCTCATCGGTATGCGTGTTCATTTGAGCACAGCATATCATCCACAATCCGATGGGCAAACTGAACGCACAAATCGCATGCTGGGCGACATGTTGAGGAATTTCGCGGGATGCACACCCTCTGTTTGGGATACATTTCTGACTTCGGCAGAATTCGCGCTTAACAACGCTGTTAACCGCTCTACAGGTCAAAGCCCTTTCTTTCTGAATTATGGATTCCATCCTGCGCTACCCGTGTGGTGAGAGTTGGAGATTAATATCCCGGCGGCTAAAACCTTTGCCAAGTCGTTCCTATCCCGCATGACAGACGCGAAGGCATGCTTGGACGCAGCACAACAACGGACGACGGACTATTTTAATAAATCCAAATGAGACGTAACATTTCGGTGGGACAAATGGTATTATTGAGCACTAAGAACTTGCGTTCGCTTGCCGACGGTTCCCGTAAATTACTACCTCGCTGGATTGGTCCATATCCCGTTGTTCGCATGGTAGGGAATGTAGCTGTGGAGCTATCCCTACCCTCTGACATGAATATCCACCCCACGTTTCATATTTCACTCGTTCATCCTTATCACGGCACGACGCCCGTTACAAACAACACTGATGCCCCTGCAGTAATGGACCCCGGTCCCGAGACCTGGATCGCAGGCAAGCAAAAGGTGTATGATGTGGAGCAGATACTGGATTATCGGGTTCGTCGTATAGGTCGACAGCGACGAAAGCGGAAGGTGCAAGAGTATCTGGTCAAGTGGACTGGCTATTCTAGCGAGCACAACTCTTGGGAGCCGACATGTAATTTCTCGCCAGAAATGAAGCCCCTATTGGAGGAAGCTCGTCTACGTGCCACGCAGACCCAATGATCTCTGCAGTCGATGCTGTCCGATGCAGTGAGGACGCTGCATACGGGAGGGGGGATAGTTGTTGTACACCGGTTCAATCACCAGCTGCACCAAAATAGGCCGTAATGCATTCGAACATTATGAAGCATGACATAATCATATTAGCATGATATACTCGAGTATATCTAGCTAATCAGGCATGCTACATTACCACCTACGACATCGCGCTGTCGGTCAACATGTTTGACTCGAGGCTGATAATTAATGCGCGATCTATCCATTGGCATTTTATATCACGTAATAATACTTTAAATATTATTACCTCATTTACGTCATAAACCATACGCGTATGTGAGAAGGCGACGATCGCAATGGTTGGGTCGGCAACCGAATATCGATATTCGGACCTTCGCATATTGCATGCATTGCATCCATTAATATCACGGATGACACCATATTTAGAGCAGTACTACGAAGGTACTCACACTTGAGATCAGAATCCAGTGAGACCTGTACTGCACATCGGTATCACGATGTGATAGGTGCGAGGACGGCCGCCTAGAGACCGAAGTCGGCTTGACACTAATTTGGATCAAGTACTCGTGTACTTAACTCGGTCTAATTCTGATATATACGTTTTACTCATTTATATTTGGCCTGCGCTATTCCAGCATAGCATTCCCAGCCGGATGATGAACATTGCCCGCGGGGTCTGACGGCAGACTTCTAATTTGCAACTGAAGATCATTGTAAGTTGAATCTTTCCTTATCTTTAAGTCTTCCGCTGTCATGTTGCTCGCACTGAAGTGTCTTGCTGTTCGTAAGCACCATGCACGTGTAGCTCATACTCAGACGTGCAGATTCAGTGCATTGTTGAAGAAGGAAGGATACAACAGGCCCGACGGGAATCTGACAAACTGGCCCGTCCCAAAATGAACATGCTGTCGGTACAGGACATGGCCTGCGACGACCCTGACGAGGAGACCTCGGCGCCCCCGACCAAAAAACCGCGGGCTGCATCCGTTCGTACAGGCATCACTGGGCACGAGGATCAGCCGCGGCAGGTTAAGGGCGCCGGTAAGTCTAAGAGGGGCGGCGGACAGCAGGGGAGGCACTTGGCCCCAAAAGGGGGCCACGTGCAGAAGAAGGGGCCTAAGCAGAACCTGGCGGAGTATTTAACCACATTCAAATGTACTAGACGGGATCTCCATTTTCGTAAACAACATGGGATGTGCCTCCGTTGCGGTTCCGACCAACATAGGGTCGACTCCTGCCCAATGCTGGGGGCGGAGAAAAATAAGGGTAAGGACCACTAGGAACTTGCCCAGGCTGGTATAGAGGGATCACCACCTGGGGTCTTTGCTGTGAGCCGGATGGTAGCAAAGTACCGTGCAGTACGGGCTCTTTTGCCCTCTGTTTTAAACCAAGTGGAGCAGGTGATAGGGAGACGTTCTTCTTTTGATGCACGAACTGTCCGTGCCGGCTTTGATGGCTTTTGTAATCTGTTTGAGCCTCAAGGTCGCCCCCTATCCTCCGCTAACTTGGGTGGGCATACTATCTTGTTCACTCCCTCTTCACTCTGCGAGCTACAGAAGCAATTAGCTCACTTTAGGGCATGCAAACGTCAACACCCTGATACCTCAGCATGCATCTTGCTGCCTGAGTATGTGTCCCGACGCAACCCTTCTTTTCTGTCGGGAATGCAACGGGTCTTAAGGTTTAATCCAGGGACGGCTCTTTTCCATAGCCTTGATATGGCAGGTGAGGTCGTTCAGCTCCCTGGAAGCCCATACTTTGTTGACGTCTGGTTTGATGCTCCTAAACCGGTTCAGGAGGGCTTGCCTGAGACTGAACCCTGTATTTCAGTTCTCTGCTTGCCTAAAGCTGCTGCCCTGATAGGTACTGGCGTACCTCTGATCACCGTAAGTACGGCAGGTTGTACGTTCACCGCCCTAGCCGACTCTGGAGCCAGTGATGATTTCATTTCGGCATCAGTGGTTACGCAGCTTGGCCTGAAACCTAGCCCATGCTCCTGGTCAGAAGTTACCCTTGCTGATGGGGGTAAGCAGGCTATCTTGGGGCAGGTTAATCTTCGTCTATCTGCAGGTCCTTTAAGGTTAAATGTCCGCCCATACGTGTTGCCTGAGCTAACTGATGCTGCCACGTATATCTTGGGTTCTTCCACCCTAGCACAGTATGGGGCTGTCCTTGACTATGAGTCTAAGTCTTTGCGCCTGCGCAAGGGGACTCTAGTTTGCAAGGTACCCTTTACTACTGCCGGACAGCCACCAGATCAGATGACACCTGCGCCTTGCTTTAATTATGCAACCACTGCTATCTGTCAGCACACTGAACCTGAAGTTGTTGGCAGAAAAGCAGCAGTTCGTATGATTCGCAAGGGGGCTCATGCTTTACTAGTACGGCCCAAGTTGCACCTGAATGCAACCTCTATCCCAGCTGATGCCACTGACCCTGAGCTTGAGGCCCTGTTACAGGAATATGCAGATATATTCCAGGAGGTCCCTGGTAAGCCTCCAATGCGGCCTGTGGATCACACCATACCTTTGGTGCCTGGTGCAGTACCCGTTTCCAGCCCCATGTATCGGCTAAGCCCCTTGGAGCTGGACGAGGTCAAACGACAGGTTACTGAGCTGCTGAAAAAAGGTATGATACGGCCAAGCACATCCCCATACTCCGCCCCTATTCTGTTTGTGGGAAAGAAGGATGGGACTCTGAGAATGTGCATTGATTATAGGGGGTTAAATGCTGCAACGGTAAAGAACCGTTACCCCCTCCCACGTGTCGATGATCTGCTGGATAAGCTAAAAGATTCTGCATTCTTTAGCTCTATTGACCTCCAGCAGGGGTATAATCAGATTCGTATAGCAGAATCTGACATCCCTAAAAGGGCTTTCCGTACGCCGTTTGGCCACTTTGAATATACCATCCTTAGTTTCGGACTGACGAACGCCCCTGCAACGTTCCAAGCCGTCATGGACCGCATCTTCAGGCCATTCATCGACAAATTCGTCATCTGTTATCTGGACGATATCCTGGTGTTTTCAAAGACCCGTGAGGAGCACATACAACACCTCCGCCTGGTCTTTGAGGTTCTGCGGCGTGAGCAACTATATGCTAAGCGTTCTAAGTGCCACTGGGCACAACCACAGGTGGAGTATCTAGGGCATATAGTGTCTCAGGGTGGCATACGGATGGACCCCCGGAAAACTGCTGTTGTTCGGGATTGGCCAGTGCCCTCCAACCTTCAGGAACTGCGTAAGTTTTTGGGCCTGACCAACTACTTTCGTAAGTTCATAGAGCGCTACTCAGTCACTGCTGCACCGCTAACAAACCTCACATGTAAGGGAGCCTTCTCTTCACCTGAGGCCTGGACCCCAGCATGCCAAGCAGCTTTTAATGCTTTGAAGCGTGCTATCTCTGATGATATTATCCTGCACTTCCCTGACTACTCATTGCCGTTCCGTGTAGAGGTCATAACTGATGCATCTATACATGGGACGGGGGCAGTTCTGTTGCAGCAGGGACGCCCCATTGCATACACGAGTAAGAAGTTTTCGGGGGCTGAAACCCGTTATACCACTGGGGAACAGGAATTTCTTGCGGTCCTACATGCCTTGAAGGAATGGCGATGTTACCTTGAGGGCCGGCCTTTTGCCCTCAACACTGATCACAAACCCCTTACGTTTCTGCAAGGTGTGCCCTCCCTTAACCGACGCCAGGCCCGCTGGATGGAATACCTGGCACGGTTTAACTTTGATTGGGAGTACCTGAGCAGCTCACTGAACATATCTGATGCTCTCAGTAGGCACCCCTCACTGCATGCAGCCATTCTGGCGGTAAGCACACGTAGTAGGTCTCAGGCAAAACCTAACTTCGTGCCCTCCGATTTTACCAAGCGCTTAACTCGGTCTGATTCTGATATATACGTTTTACTTATTTATTATCGGCCTGAGCTATTCCAGCATAGCATTCCCAGCCGGATGATGAACGCTGCCCGCGGGGTCTGACGGCAGACTCCTAATTTGCAACTGAAGATCATTGTAAGTTGAATCTTTCCTTATTTATAAGTCTTCCGCTGTCACGTTGCTTGCACTGAAGTGTCTTGCTGTTCGTAAGCACCATGCACGTGTAGCTAATACTCAGACGTGCAGATTCAGTGCATGATTGAAGAAGGAAGGATACAACAAATTTGGTATCGAGACAGGTTCGTTGCCTGATTGTCTAATGATGCTCAATCGGAAGTAAGTTCTTTCTACGACGATTGTCGACCATGGGCGACGTCGCCCACTAGACATTATCGCCGAAGAACTTGTCCACGCTGTTTTAGATAATGTTGCTTCCAAATTGTGATTGCTTTTATACCTTTGTGGTTTACTGCAATTGTGGCGTGAGCCTTTGCTCTGAGTTGCAGGTGAAACTAGTGGTCTGGCACCGCTTGCGATAGCTCCTGGTTACAACTTGCGTTCTAATCAGCTGGAGGCTTTGATCGCGCGAACTACAGGGACCAACTGAATACGTATCTGCCATATCTACTCGAAGTCTGCAAGAGTATTGTCGGTGTGCTGACCAAACTGCTTGTATTCTTGTGCTAGATTCGTGTGAATCGCTTGCACACTTGCTTTAGAATTATGTGCATCGTTTATTGTCACGCAATTTGAATATATTGGTCAGTGTTCCATGATGGCGGGACGTGACGACCCGTCGTTTGTAGGCTTGGCATGTCAACCTGAGTTGAGTACCGTTCCTAGAATGTTTGATAGGGACCCTGAGACTATTGACACAATTACTGCTCAAGATCCTCTTGTGTTTCAGGCCCCTATCCATCTTACTACACCACACTTGGCAGCCCTGACGGTTACAGATGCAATTGCCGAATTGCTGGGTTTGCTATCGCCTCAAATGCAAGACCGCGCCGACGGTAATGAGGTGAAGAGGTTTACTATCACAGCACCGAAATTATTTATCTTGCATGATATGAATGTTGGACGTGACATTGTGAATGCAACTCGTTTCTATCTACGTGGTATTTGGAAGTACCTGCAGTTGGTCCGTGGCGGTGAACATGATGAGGTGAGGTGTCTCTTTGCTGGAAATACCCTTGAGGGTATAGCAAAGACATGGTATGATCAAGGGATCACTGCATGGGAAAACTTCACGTTTGATGAGTTGACTGTCACCCTACTTGCACGCTTTACCCCAGAAGCTCAGTCACGTGATATTGAGGCACACTGTATGTTAGCCTTTGGCTCATTTTTCATGTTTCCGAATGAAACTGTAACTGCCTAATAATTACATTTTGAGGCTCTTGTGATGCCAATTGTCCTAAGAGCTGAGATGCGTATTCCAGCTAGACAGAATGCTTTGAGATTCGTGCCTCATGTGACTGCCATGCAAGCGCAGGACTCATGACTGACAAAAGGGGAGTGTACACAATCCAAGCTTGTGCGTCGGAAGGAGATCACTCTCTGTTGGAGATGTGCGGTGGGTTATCTCATGATGGATTGCCATTGTTGCCGCCTTTGGCCCCACGGTCAAAGTAGGGGGATGCCTGGATTGATGCGGAGTTGACTCCATCCGGGACAGCTGAACAAATGCATGGTCGGTGGTCATTCGTATGTCCAACTGTGAAGCATCGTTGCTTTTAGTCCTTGAGAACGTATCGTTTGTTCATCCCCGCTTCTCAAAGTGAGCCGTTCGAACAGCTGGTCAGGTACAGGAGATGCAGACATCAATGTCCGGACACTCCCGCATGTTTGTTGCTACCATTTCACAGCCAGCGTAGGGCTACCGCTTTGTTAAACAGTAGCCAACGTGTCCTCTGATTCAAGTCAGGCACTGTATTGATTGATGATGTGAACGTGGCGGGATCCGCAGTTCTGTTGCCAGAATTGTCCTATGCCTTTGATGTCTGGTATGAAGGCCCTGTAGCGGTTCTTGTTAATTTTGAGCCCGCCCTGGGATCACTTTTGTTATCTGTGGAGTCGACTCTGACAGATTATTGTGTTTCCGTTATTGAAGTCGGCCTCGCTGGTCGAATGATGAAGGCACTTGAGGATACTAGTGCCAGTGACGACTTCATCTCAGCAAAGGAGGTGAATGTGTTGGGGTCGACCCCACAGTCGTCTGATTGTGACAGGTTACCCTCATTGATGAGGGTGAGCATCCCATCGTGGGCAGGATCACCCTTAGTCGTCGAAGGACCCTCTGTGTGTTAGGGCCCAATGAGTGCAACAAGGTCTCTCAGAGACAGCACTACATGGACATTGGGTGCCGCGCGCGCATCGATATGGAGTCCAGCACAATTGGCCATTGTGCAAAAGGGAACCTATCGCCTAAGGTACCTTGTCTGTCGTACCAAGATGTCACACCAGAGGAGGGCGGAACTGTTGTGGAGCCTGAGGTTAATTTCGCTTTGGCGGCGATTGTCAGCGGATGTCAAGAACCCAAGATAATTGGGCGCAAAGAAACCGATCAGATGATATGGAAAGGCGCCCATGTGTTGCTTGTGAGGCCACGGGTGCAATCGAATGCTACCACCACGCAGTCCACCGTGAAGGATCTTGAGGTCGAAGCCCTCCTGCATAAATATGCTGATGTCTTTGGCGACATCCCAGGGCTCCCACCTATGCGACCTGTTGACCACACGATCCCTCTTGTGCCCGGAGCACAACCCGTTTCATAACCTATGTACAGGTTAAGCCTGTTAAAGTTGAGCGGATGAAACGGCAAGTGAGGGATCTGCTCGCAAAGGGTATGGTTCGGCCCAGCACATCGCCATATTCTGCACCGATATTGTTTGTCGGTAAGAAGGATGGGACGTTGTGTATGTGCATTGATTGTCGGGGCTTGAATGTGACTACGATTTAAAATCGCTACCCTTTGCCGTGCGTTGATGACCTGCTCAATAAGCTGAAGGGCTCAGCTTATTTTTCCTCGATTGACCTTCAACAAGGGTATAATCAGATACGCATTGCTGCCTCTGATATTCCGAAAACCGCTTTCCGGACCCCCTTTGGTCACTTTGAGTACACGGTCTGGTCATTTGGACTTACTAATGTGCCCGCCACATTTCAAGCAGTGAAGGATCGCATGTTCAGACCGTATATCGACAGGTTCGTCGTCTGTTATTTGGACGATATTTTAATATATTCCAAGACGCGCGAAGAGCATCTGAAGCATCTCGAGCTCGTGCTTGAGGTGATGAAGCGGGAGCAATTGTTTGCTAAACGCGCCAAGTGTTTTTGGGCGCAGCCTCAGGTGGAGTATTTGGGCCACATCGTGTGAGCCACTGGAATAAGGATGGACCCACAGAAAGTAGCTGTGGTTCGCGAGTGGCCCGCGCCGCAGAACCTCACCGAACTACGCCAGTTCTTGGGTTTGACCAACTACTTCCGTAAGTTTATCAATAAATACTCCATTATTGCGGCCCCGCTTACGAACTTGACGAAGGAAGGAGGTTTCGCTTCCCTCGAAGCCTGGACACCCGTGTGTCAGCGGGCATTCGAAGAGCTCAAGCGAATCGTCGCCGACGACGTTACCCTCTCTTTCCCTGATCACTCGTTGCCATTCCGTGTTGAAGTTGTATCGGATGCTTCCTTGCATGGAAGCGGCGCTGTATTGTTGCAGGAAGGACAACTGATCGCCTTCACGAGTAAGAAGTTCTCGGGTGCAGAGACCCAATATACAACTGGAGAACAGGAGCTGTTGGCAGCTCTACATGCTTTGAAGGAGTGGCGCTGTTATCTCAAAGGCCGCCCTTTTATGCTGAAGACCGATCACAAACCGCTGACATTCTTGCAGAGTGTCCCCACGCTTAACAGACGACAAGCCCGGTGGATGGAGTATCTATCTCGTTTCGACTGTACGTGGGAGTATATCGCCGGCAGAATTAATATTGCTGACGCCCTCAGTCGACATCCATCACTACATGCTGCGATTCCAGCAGCACCGGTTACTCGTTCACGCAGCCAGGAGGTGCCGATAGCAGCAGATCTCGCACAACGACTTAAGATGGCGTATCAGGCCGATCCATGGTTTGCTTCACCAAGTAATGTGGAACATTTGCACAAGCGCAACGATTTGTGGCTACAGAAAGATGGTTCGACCACACAAATCGTCGTGCTGATCAACGACACTTTGCGCTACGATATTCTTGCACGGTTCCACGAGGACCCGTTAGCAGGACATCCTGGAAGTACGTGTCTGGCAGAGCTCGTACGACGCTCAGTCTGGTGGCCGCACGTGGTGAAGGATGAGGAAAACTTCGTGCAAAGGTGCAGTTTATGCCAGTGCAATAAAGCACTATCCGGTAAGGGCCAGGGTTTATTACAACCTTTACCTATACCAGATGCCCCATGGGAAAGTGTTTCTATGGACTTCGTAGTCGTGCTGCCCAAAACTGAGGGGGGATACGACTCGGTGTTCGTTATGGTCGATCGCTTGACCAAGATGGTTCACTTAGCCCCCTGCACCTCGTCTTGCACCACTGAGCAAACAGCACGATTATTTTTTGATAATGTGGTACGATTAAACGACGTTCCTAAAAATGTGATATCCGATCGCGGTGGTCAATTCATGTCTAAGTTTTGGGAAGCGCTATGTGAACTCGTCGGTATGCGCGTTCATTTGAGCACAGCATATCATCCACAATCCGATGGGCAAACCGAACGCACAAATCGCATGCTGGGCAATATGTTGAGGAATTTCGCGGGATGCACACCCTCTGTTTGGGATACATTTCTGACTTCGGCAGAATTCGCGCTTAACAACGCTGTTAACCGCTCTACAGGTCAAAGCCCTTTCTTTCTGAATTATGGATTCCATCCTGCGCTACCCGTGTGGCAAGAGTTGGAGATAAATATCCCAGCGGCTAAAACCTTTGCCAAGTCGTTCCTATCCCGCATGACAGACGCGAAGGCATGCTTGGACGCGGCACAACAACGGACGACGGACTATTTTAATAAATCCAAACGAGATGTAACATTTTCAGTGGGACAAATGGTATTATTGAGCACTAAGAACTTGCGTTCGCTTGCCGACGGTTCCCGTAAATTGCTACCTCGCTGGATTGGTCCATATCCCGTTGTTCGCATGGTAGGGAATGTAGCTGTGGAGCTATCCCTACCCTCTGACATGAATATCCATCCCACATTTCATATTCCCCTCATCCGCCCTTATCGCGGCACGACGCCCGTTACAAACAACACTGATGCCCCTGCAGTAATGGACCCCAGTCCCGAGACCTGGATCGCAGGCAAGCAAAAAGTGTATGATGTGGAGCGAATATTGGATTATCGTGTTCGTCGTATAGGTCGACAACGATGAAAGCGGAAGGTGCACGAATATCTGGTCAAGTGGACTGGCTATTCTAGCGAGCATAATTCGTGGGAGCCGATGTGTAACTTCTCGCCTGAAATGAAGCCCCTATTGGAGGAAGCTCGTCTACGTGCCACGCAGACCCAATGACCCCTGCAGTCGATGCTGTCCGATGCAGCGAGGACGCTGCATACGGGAGGGGGGATAGTTGTTGTACGCCGGTTCGATCATCGTTTGCACCGAAATAGGCCGCAATGCATTCGAGCATGATGAGGCATAATACAATCATATTAGCATGATATACTCGAGTATATGTAGCTAATCAGGCATGCTGCATTACCACCTACGATATCGTGCTGTCGGTCAACATGTTTGACTCGAGGCTGATAATTAATGCGCGATCTATCCATTGGCATTTTATATCACGTAATAATACTTTAAATATTATTACCTCATCTACGCCATAAACCATAGGCGTATGCAAGAATGCGACGATCGCGATGGTTGGGTCGGCAACCGAATATCGATATTTAGGACCTTTGCATATTGCATGCGTTGCATCCATTAATATCACGGATTACGCGGTATTTAGAACAGTGCTACGAAGGTACTCACACTTGAGATCGGAATCCAGTGAGACCTGTACTGCACATCGGTATTGAGACGTGATAGGTATGAGGACGGCCGCCTAGAGACCGAAGTCGGCTCGTGCTACTTTGGATTAAGTACTTGTGTACTTAACTCGGTCTGATTCTGATATATACGTTTTACTTATTTATTATCGGCCTGAGCTATTCCAGCATAGCATTCCCAGCCGGATGATGAACGCTGCCCGCGGGGTCTGACGGCAGACTCCTAATTTGCAACTGAAGATCATTGTAAGTTGAATCTATCCTTATTTATAAGTCTTCCGCTGTCACGTTGCTTGCACTGAAGTGTCTTGCTGTTCGTAAGCACCATGCATGTGTAGCTAATACTCAGACGTGCAGATTCAGTGCATGATTGAAGAAGGAAGGATACAACAGTAGGACTCAAAAGAGGGGCCTCAAACCAAACTTCAGCAGCATAAGGTAGTATCGTTGGTTTACCCGCCATTAGGCAGTATCGTTGGTTTACCCGTCACATCCACACCGTTAAACAAAGTGGTGCCCGACTCGAATTGGAGGACACAGTGCATACCTTCCAACAAGGATGCCACTTTACGTTGGCTAAAAGAGGGAATTAATATACAAGCTGCAGTGTCCGGATTTCGACGGCGGTACCTCTTGTACCTGGTGAGCTGCTCACACAGCTCACGGGAAGATGAAGGGATAAATAGAGTAACGTGGCCAGATAAATCGAGGGAAGAAAGAGGGCAACGGGGTGCAAATAAATTACACAGCGGGTCGAAATGGTTTAGTCCCATGCGCCCGTCGAGCAAAAAACGTCGCTTGATAGCCTGCTCAATTTGTCCAAAAACAGAAGGTAAAAGGGCCCTTACAGCCGGACGCAATGACGGCCAGCGGCCACGTTCACTCTCTTCAATCCCGGGAGAAGTCCCTTCCTCCACATCCCGGGCAACTTCCTAAGTCGTCTTCGGTACCAAAGGCGGTAACAGAGGGCATTCACGAGTAGGGTGCTCTCCCGCATGTTGTATCCTTCCTTCTTCGATCATGCACTGAATCTGCACGTCTGGATGTTAGCTACGTGCACACCGTGCTTAAGAACAGCAAGGCGATTCAATGCGAGTAAAGTGACAGTGGAAGACTCAATAGCAAGGAAAGATTCAACTTACAATAGTCTTCGATTACAAATTGGTAGTCGGCCGTCAGACCCCGTGGGCAATGTTCATCATCTGGCTGAAGATGCTATGCTGGAATAGCTCAGGCCAAATATAAATGCATAAACGTATGTATACGAATTAGATTGAGTTAAGTACTCGGGTACTTAATCCAAAGTAGCACGAGCCGACTTCGGTCTCTAGGCGGCCGTCCTCGCACCTATCACGTCGCAATACCGATGTGCAGTACGGGTCTCACTGGATTCCGATCTCAAGTGTGAGTACCTTCGTAGCACTGTTCTAAATACCGCGTAATCCGTGATAATAATGGATGCAACGCATGCAATATGCAAAGGTCCTAAATATCGATATTCGGTTGCCGACCCAACCATCGCGATCGTCGCATTCTCGCATACGCGTATGGTTTATTACGTAGATGAGGTAATAATATTTAAAGGATTATTACGTGATAGAATATGCCAATGGATAGATCGCGCATTAATTGTCAGCCTCGAGTCAAACATGTTGACCGACAGCCCGATGCCGTAGGTGGTAATGTAGCATGCCTGATTAGCTAGATATACTCGAATATATCATGCTAATATGATTGTATTATGCTTTATAATGTTCGAATGCATTGCGGCCTATTTCGGTGCAACCGGTGATCGAACCGGCGTACAACGAACCTGAGCCGGGTGCCATTCCTAGAATGTTTGATAGAGATCCTGAGACTATTGACACGATTGCTGCTCAAGATTCTCTTGTGTTTTAGGCCCCTATCCATCTTACTACGCCACGCTCGGCAGCCATGACGGTTCCATCTGCTGATCAATGGGGTCTGCTGTCACCTCAAGTGCAAGACCGCGTCGACGGTGATGAGGTGAAGAGATTTATTATCCCGGCACCGAAATTGTTTTATCTCACATGATATGAATGTTGGGCGTGACACCGCAATTACAACTCGTACCTATCTACATGATGTTAGGAAGTACCTGCAGTTGTGCCGTGGTGTGAACATGACGCCATGCGATGTCTCTTCGTCAGAAGTTCCCTTTGAAGGTGTGACGAAGACATGGTAAGACCAATGGGCCACTGCAAGGGAAAACTTCACGTTGGGTGAGTTGATTGCCGCCTTGCTTGCACGCCTTACCCCAGAAGATTAGCCACGTGATATGGAGGCACGCCGTACATTAGCCTCGGGCTTGTATAGCATGCGCTCAAATGAAATGGTACCCGCGTATCAATCACGTTCTGAGGCTCTTTGTATCTTCTGGTTCCAGTGAGATCTGTTGTGGTCTTTGGCTAGACAATGTGCCAATGACTTGATGGGGATAAGAGTCCAGTCGTATGTGGACTTGGTGCCATTTGTCCTGAGAGCTGAGATACGTATCTTAGCTGGACAAAATGCTTTGAAAGCTGTGCCTCATGTGTCTGCCATGCAAATGCAGGACCTATGACTGGCAAAATGGGAGTGCATGCAATCCGAGCTTGTGCGTCGGAGGATGGCCACTCCTTGCTAGAGATGTGCGGTGGACTACCTCACGAAGGGGTGTCTGTTGTTGCAGCCTTTGGCCATGCGGATAAGGTAGGGGATTGCCCGGATTGGTGCGGAGTTGACTCCACCCGGGAATGCTGAACAAATGTGTAGTTGGTGGTCGTTCGTACGATCAGCTATGAAGGCATTGTTGCTCTTGGTCCTTGAGGACGCATCATTGCTGTGTTCATCCCCTCATCTCTATGTGAGCTGTTCGTACAGCTTATTTTATACAGGAGTAGACATCAATGTCCGGACACCACTGCATGTGTTTTGTGTTGTATCCTTCCTTCCTCAATCATGCATTAGATCTGCACGTCTGAATGTTAGCTGAGTGCATACCGAGCTTACGAACAGCAGGGCAATCCAATGCGAGTAATAGACAGCGGAAGACTTAACGATAAGGAAAGATTCAACTTACAATGTTCTTCAATTGCAAATTAGAAGTCTGCCGTCAGACCCCGCGGGCAATGTTCATCACTCGGCTGCAAATGAGATGCTAGAATAGCTTAGGCCGAATATATATGAGTATATCGTATGTATGCGAATTATATAGAGTTAAGTACACGGGTACTTAGTCCAAAGTAGCGTCAAGCCGACTTTGGTCTCTAGGCGGCCGTCCTCACACCTATCACGTTGCGATACTGATGCGCATCGGCTATGCTAGGGCCTGGTATCTTTTCAGTCAGCAAGATATTAAGCCTAGGAACGGGAATTGACAATCTCATCACCTCAGGGATGGCATCGTGCCCTTGCGCTTGAGGTAATGGCAGAACCTGTGGTCCAGCAGTGTTGTCCATATTCGTATTAACTGCTGAATGCGGCACAATTAAGTGGGCAGGGGTCTGAAGGACAAGGGGCTCTTGAGTGGCTCGCGTGCCAACAGTCTCAAGACCTCTATCCAGAACTCTAGCAGCCACAACAAAATCGGGTTGGCTAGCTAAGCTAGTGAGCGGCGTAACGTCGCGTTCCGTAGACATGGAACACGAAGCAATACCCTAGGTTTGCGTAATAGAAGCCGACTTCTATCACAAAGGCAAGAGTACAAAACGATTCGGTGATCCTACCGACAGTACTCTTGAGAAGATTCAGTAAACTCAGCAAGTACTTGCCCAGCTGAGTCCTGATCTCCGTAGTTTGGGCGATGAGAGTCGCCAACTGGTCCAGACGAAAGCCGGTCTCAGTCGTCATGGCAAGCAATGCCGGAGCGCTGAGATTACCTGCGGCTCAAAGCGTACACTTTACACAACAAGTGCAGCAATCTAGACAAAAGCAATTAAACGATTACAAACCGGAAGCAGCGGCATCCAATACAGCGCGGCCTAGGTCTTCGGCAAGAGTATCTAGCGGTCCTCATGGTTCGTCGCTGGAACTCGCCATAGAGAGAACCTACTTCTGATTTGACAAAGAGAGACAGTTAAGCAATGAACCTGTCTCGATACCAATTTGTTGTACCTCTCCTTCGTGTTTGCTCATCAGTATCTGCACGTCTGAAGGCTTTCGACACCGATGCGTGAGCACTTGCAAGTACAGCAAGGCAAGCGCGAGCAAACAGAGACAGCGGAAGACTTCTAGACAAGAAGAGATATAACTTACAGTCTTACAGATCGCAGTGATGCAATGGATGAAATCGCCGTCAGCGCCGGAAGCAAGCAATCATCACACGGCGGTGATAAGCGAAGTTCAGGCTTAGCTCGGGCTAAGTAGGATAGTGTATAGCAATAATAGTGTAGAACACACGAGTGTTCTCCAGTATCGAATGTCTTGTCTTACTTAGCCGTCCTCGCATCTGTTATACTCGCAGCATCGCAATGCCGTACGATTCACACTAGGAGGCCGATCCTAAGTGTGACAACCCTACTACGTATAGGCGATGTCCAAGCATAACAACCGATAAGCCTTTCCGGCATTCGCATGATGCAAGGGTCTGAATAACGATATTCGGTTGCAAGGCATGTATCGCGACGGGTGCGGCGCTCTCAACGTGTGCTGTAATGAAGTAATATTATATCAAATAATATTACTTATCATTTCGTAGCACGAGCATAATGCGCACTTCAATGATTCGGGATGTCATGCATGCTAGGCGGATTTGCCATGATGCGATGTCGCGATGGATAATGGTGTCATGCCAAATGCATATATAAATATATACGAATACATTTATATCATGCAAGTTCATTCATATGCATTGATTGTTCATGCGTTCATCAAAATAGCACTTCGCCTCGTAGCGTCGCATCGACCTACACATCGGCGGGAACGAACCATAGCACAACATCCGGCTGTTAAGGCTCTTTTACCTTCTGTCTTTGGACAAATAGAGCAGGTTATCGGACGACGTTTTTCGCTCGACGGGCGCACGGGACTAAACCACTTTGACCCACTGTGTAATTTATTTGCACCGCGCTGTCCTCTTTCTTTCCTCGATTTGGCCGGCCACGTTACGCTATTTATCCCTTCATCTTCCCGTGAGCTGTGTGAGCAGCTCACCAGGTATAAGAAGTACCGCCGTCGAAATCCGGACACTGCAGCTTGCCTTTTAATTCCCTCTTTTAGCCAACATAAAGTGGCGTCCTTGTTGAAAGGTATGCAATGTGTCCTCCGTACGAGTCGGGCACCACTTTGTTTAACGGTGTGGATGTGACGGGTAAACCGACGATACTGCCTAAACTACCTTATGCTGCTGAAGTTTGGTTTGAGGCCCCTCTTTTAGATTCTACCAGGTTCGAGCCTGCTATAGGGTCACTTCTACTTTCTGCGGAGTCGACTCCGACAGGAAATCATGTCCCCATCATTGAAATCGGCCTCGGAGGTTGCTGCGGGGCGGGTCGCTCTGAGTTCCTGGTCTAGAGCTACAGCTTCCCCAAGCGGATCCTGCACTTGCACGGCATTTGCACGGGGGGCAGACTTGACTTCTTCTTCACCAGCAAGGAGTCGTATCTCCGTACCCTTAGCAAATGTGACCAAGGCATCATACGACTTGAACGGCACCCCAGACAAGTCAGTAGCGCACCATTTAGCCAAACGTTTCGTCAGGCCTCGCTTAAACCAAAAGACACGCTCGGTCTCGGTGAGATCAGCAATGGGGGTCACAAGTGCTTCGAAGCGTGACTGGTACGCAGGTACATTTTCACCCCGACGCTTGTGGTAGCTACCGGCTGCCAAAACCTTACGAGCCTCCACATCACGTGCTTGAACCTCAGTAGCGAACCGTGCGAGCAAAGCGGCGATCATCTCGTCAAAAGTATAGTCGCCCCGGGCAGTGGTCCATTCGCGATACCAGTCCTTCGCTGAGCCCTCGAGGGTGTTACCATCGAAGAGACACCTGATACCATCATTATCGCCACCATGAACAGCCTGGAGATACTTTTCAGTCAGCAAGATATTAAGCCTAGGAACGGGAATTGACAATCTCATCACCTCAGGGATGGCATCGTGCCCTTGCGCTTGAGGTAATGGCAGAACCCGTGGTCCAGCAGTGTTGTCCATATTCATATTAACTGCTGAATGCGGCACAATTAAGTGGGCAGGGGTCTGAAGGACAAGGGGCTCTTGAGTGGCTCGCTTGACAACAGCCTCAAGACCTCTATCCAGAACTCTAGCAGCCACAACAAAATCGGGTTGGCTAGCTAAGCTAGTGAGCGGTGTATCGTCGCGTTCCATAGACATGGAACACGAAGCAATACCCTAGGTTTGCGTAATAGAAGCCGACTTCTATCACAAAGGCAAGAGTACAAAACGATTCGGTGATCCTACCGACAGTACTCTTGAGAAGATTCAGTAAACTCAGCAAGTACTTGCCCAGCTGAGTCCTGATCTCCGTAGTTTGGGCGATGAGAGTCGCCAACTGGTCCGGACGAAAGCCGGTCTCAGTCGTCACGGCAAGCAATGCAGGAGCGCTGAGATTACCTGCGACTCAGAGCGTACACTTTACACAACAATTGCAGCAATCTAGACAAAAGCAATTAAACGATTACAAACCGGAAGCAGCGGCGTCCAATACAGTGCGGCCTAGGTCTTCGGTGAAAGTATCTAGCGGTCCTCGTGGTTCGTCACTGGCACTCGCCATAGAAAGAACCAACTTCCGATTCGACACAAAGGGACAGTTAGGCAACGAACCTGTCTCGATACCAATTTGTTGTACCTCTCCTTCGTGTTTGCTCATCAGTATCTGCGCGTCTAAAGGCTTTCGACACCTTATTTCGGCGGACGAACACCGCTAAACGAAATAAACCATAGGCTCCGCACAGTTCCGCCCTCCTCTGGTGTGACATCTTATAATGACAGACAAGGTACCTTAGGCAATAGGTTCCCTTCTGCACAATGGCCAATTGTGCTGGACTCCATATCGATGCGCGCGCGGTACTGTCGTTATGTCACGGCACCCAATGTCCATGTAGTGCTGCCTCCGAGAGACCTTGTTGCATGTTGTACGCCGGTTCAATCACTGTTTGCACCAATGAAGACCGCAACACATCTAAGCATTGTGAAGCATGATACAAGCATATTAGCATGATATACTCGAGTATATCTAGCTAATCAGGCATGCTGCATTATCACCTACGACGTCGCGCTGTCGGTCAACATGTTTGACTCGATATCGATAATTAATGCGCGATCTATCCATTGGCATAATATCTCACGTAATAATACTTTAAATATTATTACCTCATCTGCGTCATAAACCATACGCGTATGCGAGAATGCGATGATCGCGATGGTTGGGTCGGCAACTGAATATCGATATTCAGACCTTCGCATATTACATATGTTGCATCCATTAATATCACGGATGACACGATATTTAGAACAGTGCTACGAAGGTACTCACACTTGAGATCGGAATCCAGTGAGACCCGTACTGCACATCGGTATCGTGACGTGATAGGTGTGAGGACGGCCGCCTAGAGACCAAAGTCGGCTTGCGCTACTTTGGACCAAGTACCTGTGTACTTAACTCGATATAATTCGCATACGTACGATATAATCATATATATTCGGCCTGAGCTATTCTAGCATTCCATCTGCAGCCGAGTGATGAACATTGCCCACGGGGTCTGACGGCGATCTACTGATTTGTAAACGAGGATTGTTGTAAGTTGAATCTTTCCTTAATCTTGAGTCTTCCGCTGTCACTTTACTCACATTGAATCGTCTTGCTGTTCGTAAGCACGGTGCGCACTAGCTAACATTCAGACGTGCAGATTCAGTGCATGATTGAAGAAGGAAGGATACAACATTGCACTCATTGGGCCCTAACACGCAGAGGGCCTATCGATAGGCTCAGGGTGATTTTGCCCACGATGGGATGCTTACCCTCATCAACGAGGGTAACCTGAACACTGAGACGACTATGGGGTCAACCCCATCATGCTTATCACTCAATTGAGATAAGGTCGTCAGTGACACCTGTAGCGTGTAGGTGTTCCGAAGATCCGATCAACGAAATTGACTTCATTACCATCAAAAGGAGTAAAACGTGGACTACCTCCGCATCATTCCTACGATCCACGGTGCTCAACAGTAAAGGATTCGTTAGAGACACACAACTACTAATCATTGAGTTATCTAGCCGAAGGTAGCGAAGGGCCTCCTCATACGAACATCATGGGATACAATCAGAATTAATCCGAGTCAGTACATAATTCATAATTCCATCTTAGGTAATATTCCCATGTTAATGTGAGCCTGGTGTTCCGGCAATGTCAACGGAGGTCGTGTCAGGTACCTCTTCCGTCGAACATAGCCCTACGGCTAACGGGGGTAAAAGCGGGCAGTTCCTCGTAGGATGATTTGATGCGCACCGAAGGCAGACTCCCAATTATCGTCGCTGCGCAAACTCTGCTTGTGTACATCCCCACTCGGTAAGCCATCAGTTTTGTATTCTTGACCGCTTCAATTCTGATTCAGCTCCGCGCGACTCGGCGGTATCTTGTAGTACGCCCTTTCTCTTCCGCATACTCCGAGTCATCTGAGAATCTCTTGGAGTTAGTTCTTGGGGACCAGGAGTATGGGCGTGACCGGTCAGAGAAACTTCACCATGGCGCATAGGAGCCGGCGGTAGGGGAATACCAGTGGTCTCAGGTGCTGGATCAGTCTCGTTAGTAATATCTTGAGTTGTGTCAACTGATAGCGGTGCCAAAGATGTCGGGCGTTCTTGTCTTGTCCTAAGGCGAGCTTCCACGTTACGAACGATCTGACCCCATCGCGTGTATGACCTCATCCCGTCCAGTGTCAGGTCCGCAATACTCGCTCGGGCTAACTGAAGCGAGAGACCGCATTGAAACCAATAAATGTAGTCTCCTTCTGAGAACCCAATCATAGATGCTGTTAGTCCTTCAAAACGCAATCAGTAGTCCTCCACAGACTCGTTAGATCGCATTCGATAAGTGCCTTCGTGTAATTTGTTGTGCCACGGTTCGTTTCCCGCCAATGTGTAGGTCGATGTGACGCTATGAGGCAAAGTGCTGCTTTGATGAACGCATAAATGATCGATGCATATGAATGAACTTGCATGATATAAATGTATTCGCATACACTTATATATGCATTTGGCATGTTATCATTATCCATCACGACATCGCATCATGGCAAATCCGCCTAGCATGCATGAAATCCCAAATCATTGAAATGCGCATTATTCTCGTGCTACAAAACGATAAGTAATATTATTTGATATAATATTACTTCATTACAGCACACGTTGAGAGCGCCACAGTCGTCGCGATGCATGCCTTGCAACCGAATATCGTTATTCGGACCCTTGCATCATGCGAATGCCGGAAAGGCTTATACGTTGTTATGCTTGGACATCGCCTATACGCAGTAGGGTTGTCACACTTAGGATCGGCCTCCTAGTGTGAATCGTACGGCATTGTGATGCTGCGAGTATAACAGATGCGAGGACAGCTAAGTAAGACAAGACATTCGATACCGGAGAACACTCGTGTGTTCTACACTAATATTGCTATACGCTATTCTACTTAGCCCGAGCTAAGCCTGAACTTCGCTAGTCACCGCCGCGTGATGATTGCTTGCTTCTATCGCAAAGGCAAGAGTACAAAGCGATTCGGTGAGCCTACCGACAGTACTCTTGAGAAGATTCAGCAAACTCAGCAAGTAATTGCCCAGCTGAGTCCTGATCTCCGTAGTTTGGGCAATGAGAGTCGCCAACTGGTCCGGACGAACGCCGGTCTCAGTCGCCGCAGCAAGCAATGCCGGTGCACTGAGATTACCTGCGACTCAGAGCGTACACTTACACAACAAGTGCAGCAATCTAAGCAAAAGCAATTAAACAATTACAAACCGGAAGCGGCGGCGTCCAAAACGGCGCGGCCTAAGTCTTCGGCAAAAGTATCTAGCGGTCCTCGTGGTTCGTCGCTGGAACTTGCCATAGAAAGAACCTACTTCCGATTAGACAAAGAGAGACAGTTAGGCAACGAACCTGTCTCGATACCAAATTGTTGTACCTCTCGTTCGCGTTTGCTCATAAGTATCTGCGCGTCTGGAAACTATAGGCACCGATGCGCGAGCACTTGCAAGTACAGCAAGGCAAGCAAGAGCAAACAGAGACAGCGGAAGACTTCAAGACAAAGAGAGATATAACTTACAGTCTTACGGATCAGACCGATGCAATGGACGAAATCGCCGTCAGCGCCGGAAGCAAGCAATCATCACGCGGCGGTGACTAGCGAAGTTCAGGCTTAGCTCGGGCTAAGTAGAATAGTGTATAGAAATAGTAATATAGAACACACGAGTGTTCTACGGTATCGAATGTCTTGTCTAGCTTAGCCGTCCTCGCATCTGTTATACTCGCAGCATCGCAGTGCCGTACGATTCACATTAGGAGGCCGATCCTAGATGTGACAACCCTACTGCGTATAGGCGATGTCTACGCGTAACAACATATAAGCCTTTCCGGCATTCACATGATGCAAGGGTCCGGATAACGATATCCGGTTGCAGGGCATGCATCGCGACAAGTGCGGCGCTCTCAACGTGTGCTTTAATGAAGTAATATTATATCAGATAATATTACTTATCGTTTCATAGCACGAGCATAATGCGCACTTCAATGATTCGGTCATTCATGCATGCTAGGCGGATTTGCCATGATGCGATGTCGCGATGGATATTGACAACATGCCAGATGCATATATAAATATATGCGAATACATTTATATCATGCAGATTCATTCATATGTAATGCGTTCATCACAAAAGCACTTCGCCCCGTAGGATCGCGTCGACCTATGCGTCGGCGGGAAACGAACCGTAGCACAACAATTATCCCCCCTCCCGTATGCAGCGTCCTCGCTGCATCATACAGCATCGACTGCAGGGGTCATTGGGTTTGCGTGGCACGTTTGCGGGCTTCTTCGAGCAGGGGTTTCATGTCCTGTGAGAAGTTGCGTGCCGGTTCCCATGAGTTGTGCTCGTCGGTATACCCTGTCCACTTAACCAAGTACTCGTGTACTGTTCGCTTACGTCGGTGTCGGCCCACACGACGCGCGCGATAATCTAACACCCGCTCCACATCGTAAAACTTCTGTTTACCAGCGATCCAGGTCTCGGGAACTGGTTCGATCGCTGCGGGGGCGTTAGCAGGCTCAGGGACGGGTTCCGTACTACGATACGGACGAACAAGCGATACGTGAAACGTGGGGTGAATGGTCATATCAGTGGGCAATGCAAGCTCCACAGCCACATTCCCAACCATGCGCACGACAGGATACGGACCAATCCAGCGGGGTAAGAGTTTTCGGGATCCGTCGGCCAAGGAACGCAAGTTCTTGGTGCTTAGCAACACGAGTTGCCCCTCCGAAAACGTCACATCCTGCTTGGATTTGTTATAGTATTCCGTCGTTCGTTGCTGCGCCGCGTCCAAACACGACTTTGCGTCTGTGATTCGGGACATAAAAGACTTGGCAAAAAGTTTAGCAGCAGGCACGTTCACTTCCAACTCACGCCACACGGGTAGCGCGGGATGAAATCCGTAGTTAAGAAAGAACGGACTTTTGCCTGTAGAGCGATTAACAGCATTGTTAAGCGCGAATTCTGCCGCAGTCAAATATGTATTCCAAACAAGTGGTGTGCGACCAGCATAATTGCGCAACATATCACCCAACGTGCGGTTTGTGCGTTCGGTTTGACCATCAGTCTGCGGGTGATACGCCGTACTCAGGTTGACGCGCATGCCAACTAGTTTGCAGAGCGCTTCCCAAAACTTAGACGTGAACTGTCCACCGCGGTCCGAGATCACATTTTTGGGAATCCCGTGTAACCGAACCACATTATCGAAAAACAAACGTGCGGTTTGCTCAGCCGTGCAGGATGATGTGCATGGTGCTAGGTGAACCATCTTAGTCAGACGATCGACCATTACGAACACCGCATCGTATCCCCCCTCAGTTTTGGGCAGCGCGACTACGAAGTCCATGGAAACACTTTCCCAAGGCGCATCCGGGACAGGCAACGGTTGCAACAAACCATGGCCCTTACCGGACAAAGCCTTATTGCGCTGGCACAGACTGCATGTCTGGACGAAGTTCGCCGCATCCTTAGCCAAACGAGGCCACCAGAAGGAACGTTGCACCAAGTCGATCAATCGCTTGCTACCAGGGTGTCCTGCTAACGGGTCCTCGTGGAACCGCGCAAGGATGTCGTAGCGTAGCGCGTCGTCGTTCGGAACGACGATTTGCGTAGCTGCACCCTCCGTCCGTAGCCAAAGGCCATTCTGCTTGCGAAGGTTTTCTACATTAGCCGGGTCCGCGAACCAGGCGTCTGCGCTGTAGGCAGCCTTCAACCGCTCCGCGAGGTCCGTCGCGATCGGAACCTCCTCGCTACGCGGCCGCACGACGGGCGCTGCCAAAATTGCAGCGTGTAGCGACGGATGTCGACTGAGAGCATCGGCAATATTCAATTTACCAGAAATATACTCCCAGGTGCAGTTGAACCTAGCTAGATATTCCATCCACCTAGCTTGACGGCGGTTCAACGTCGGAACGCTTTGCAAAAACGTTAGGGGCTTATGGTCAGTCTTTAAAGTAAACGGGCGTCCCTCGAGGTAACAGCGCCATTCCTTTAAAGCATGCAGCACGGCCAGAAGCTCCTGTTCCCCGGTGGTGTAGCGAATCTCCGCACCAGAAAACTTCTTACTCGTGAAGGCGATCGGTCGCCCTTCCTGTAACAATACAGCGCCGCTTCCAAATATTGAGGCATCAGACACTACCTCAACACGAAATGGCAACGAGTAATCAGGGAATGCAAGGGTGACATCTTCGGCAACGATTCGTTTGAGCTCTTCGAATGCCCGCTGGCATTGCGACGTCCACGACTCGAGCGAAACGAAAACGCCTTTGCGAGTTAAGTTAGTAAGTGGGGCCGCGATGATGGAATATTTTTCAATGAACTTTCGGAAATAATTGGTCAAGCCAAGGAACTTACGTAGTTCCGTGAGGTTCTGAGGCGCGGGCCAATCGCGAACCATGGCGACCTTCCGCGGGTCCATCTTCACACCGGTGGCCGACACAATGTGGCCCAAATATTCCACCTGAGGCTGCGCCCAAAAGCATTTGGCGCGTTTAGCAAACAATTGCTCCCGCCTCATAACGTCGAGCACGAGCCGCAAATGCTCCAAGTGCTCCTCGCGCGTCTTAGAATATACCAAGATGTCATCCAGGTAGCAAACAATGAACCTGTCGATAAACGGCCTAAACATTCGGTCCATAACCGCCTGAAACGTCGCAGGGGCATTAGTCAAACCAAACGATAGGACCGTATACTCAAAGTGACCGAAGGGCGTCCGAAAAGCGGTTTTCGGGATATCAGAGGCAGCGATGTGAATCTGATTGTAGCCCTGTTGTAAGCCAATTGAGGAAAAATAAGCCGAGCCCTTCAGCTTATCCAACAGGTCGTCAACGCGTGGCAAAGGGTAGCGATTTTTCACCGTATTCGCATTTAACCCCCGGTAATCAATGCACATGCGCAAGGTCCCATCCTTCTTACCGACAAACAAAATCGGTGCAGAATACGGGGATGTGCTGGGGCGTATCATACCCTTCGCGAGCAAATCCGTCACCTGGCGCTTTACCTCATCCAGCTCCAATGGACTCAACCTGTACATTGGCCGGGCTGTAGGCTGCGCTCCAGGCATGAGAGGGATTGTGTGATCAACAGGACGCATAGGTGGTAGGCTAGGGATATCTTTAAAGACATCCTCATACTGCGACAGTAGGGCCTCAACCTCAGGATCCGCAGAAATCTGCGCGGTGGTGACACAACAGCTCACCCGCGGCCTTAAAAGCAGTCCGTGGGCACCCTTCCGTAACAAACGGACGGCCTCCTTACGCCCGACTAGCTCTGGTTCGATTCGCGCGGCCATTGCGGTCACAGCGAAATTAACTATAGGCACCGCCTCAGTTTCGCCCTCCTTTGGTGTGACATATTCGAACGACAGGAAAGGTACCTTAATCGACAGAGTACCCTTGCACATATGCAGGGTTGCGGTCTCCATGTCGATGCGCGCGCGGTACTGTCGTAATGTCGACGACCCCATTATGTACGGTGCAGTCTCTGCTAAGCCCTGCAGCACGTACGGACGGGTCACAACACGCAAAGGGCCTATCGATAGGCTAAGGGTAATCCTGCCCACGATGGGATGCTTACCCCCGTCAGCAAGGGTAACCTGTGGACAATCAGACGACTCTGGGGACAACCCCAGCGCGTTCACCTCTGCGACAGAGATGAAGTCGTCGCTGGCACCGGTGTCAACAAGTGCCTTCAGAGTACGGCCGTTCAAACCGATCTGAACCACAGGGACACGGTTATCTACGAGCGACTGCCCAGCAGACAACGTCAGTGCACTTAAGGCGGGTCCGTAACCAACGGCACCCCCATCAGGAGCTTCGTACCAAACGTCAACCGAGTAGGATAGGCATGGCCACGGAGCCAGCGTACCCTCCCAATCCACACCATTAAACAAAACGGTGCCCGGCTCGAACCGGTGGACATGCCGCATACCCCTTAACGATGCCTCTGCCTTGCGCCGACAGAAAGCAGGGAGTAATACACATGCGGCAGTGCCTGGATATTGACGCCTACATCTCCTGTATATGGCCAACTGTTCCGACATCTCACGCAGAGACGAGGGGATGAACAAAACCACGTGGTTAGACAGATCGATAGACGACAGGGGACGGCGAGGTGTAAACAAATTACACAACGGGTCGAAGCAGAGAAGTCCCGTGCGTCCGTCAAGCGTGATGCGTCGCGCAATGACTCGCTCGATGTGTCCAAGTACACAAGGCAACAATGCCTTAACGGCTGGCCGTAAGGATGACCACCGACCACGCGTTAGTTCAGAAATCCCGGGTGGTGCCCCCTCCACAGGAACCCGGGCAAGCCCCTATTTCGGCTGAGGTACAAACGGCGGCATTAGAGGGCAATCCTTCGTGGAATGATTCTCCGCACACCGTAGACAAACGTTGGCCAATTTTCGACGCTCGAATTCGGAACGATTGCAATTCCATTTTGGCATAAATGTGTCGTCCGTACGAGTACGCTTCGCGTTGGGGTCGGAACGCTGTGCGGCTGCCGACGACGGCGCACCACCACGCTTCCTGTTCCTAGCTGGGTCCGAGCTCGGACCTGCTCCCACTGTACCACGGACACCCGAGCTAGCACCCCCGCGCGCCTTGCGTTGCCCGTTGCTGCGTCGCGTCGCGGCAGTAGGCGTGGGGCGGGTCGCGCCGAGGTCCTGGTCGAGAGCCACAGCTTCCCCAAGCGGATCCTGCACTTGCACGACATTTGCACGAGGGGCAGACTTGACTTCTTCCTCGCCGGCAAGAAGTCGTATCTCCGCGCCCTTAGCAAAAGCGACCAACGCGTCATACGACTTGATCTGCGCTCCAACCAAGTCAGTGGCGCACCATTTAGCCAAAAGTTTCGTTAGGCCTCGCCTAAACCAAAAGACACGCTCAGATTCGGTGAGGTCAGCAATGGGAGTCACAAGTGCTTCGAAGCGTGACTGGTACGCAGGTACATTTTCATCCCGACGCATGTGGTAGCTACCCGCTGCCAAAACGTTACGAGCTTCCACATCGCGTGCTTGAACCTCAGTAGCGAATCGTGCGAGCAAAGCGGCGACCAACTCGTCAAAAGTATAGCTGCCCCGGGCGTTGGTCCAATTGCGATACCAGTCCTTCGCTGCGCCCTCGAGGGTGTTACCAACGAAGAGACACCTGATACCGTCATTATCGCCACCATGAACAGCTTGGAGGTACTTTTTAGCGTCACGCACGTACGCACGAGTTGCATCGGCTATGCTATGCCCTGGTGTCTTGTCGGTCAGCGAAATATTGAGCCTAGGAACGGGAATCGACAATCTCATCACCTCAGGGATGTCATCATGCCCTCGAGCTTGAGGTAATGGCAGAACCCTTGGTCCAGCAGTGTTGTCCATATTCGTGTTCACTGCTGAATGCGGCACAATTAAGTGAGCAGGGGTCTGAAGGAAAAGGGGCTCTTGAGTGGCTCGCGCGCCAACAGTCTCAAGACCTCTATCCGGCGCTCTAGCAGCTACAACGAAATCGGGTTGGCTAGCTAGGCTAGTGTGCGGCGTATCGTCGTGTTCCGCGGACATGGAGCACGAAGCGATACCCTAGTTTTGCGTAATAGAAGTCGACTTCTATCGCAAAGGCAAGAGTACAAAGCGATTCGGTGAGCCTACCGACAGTACTCTTGAGAAGATTCAGCAAACTCAGCAAGTAATTGCCCAGCTGAGTCCTGATCTCCGTAGTTTGGGCAATGAGAGTCGCCAACTGGTCCGGACGAACGCCGGTCTCAGTCGCCGCGGCAAGCAATGCCGGTGCACTGAGATTACCTGCGACTCAGAGCGTACACTTACACAACAAGTGCAGCAATCTAAGCAAAAGCAATTAAACAATTACAAACCGGAAGCGGCGGCGTCCAAAACGGCGCGGCCTAAGTCTTCGGCAAAAGTATCTAGCGGTCCTCGTGGTTCGTCGCTGGAACTTGCCATAGAAAGAACCTACTTCCGATTAGACAAAGAGAGACAGTTAGGCAACGAACCTGTCTCGATACCAAATTGTTGTACCTCTCGTTCGCGTTTGCTCATAAGTATCTGCGCGTCTGGAAACTATAGGCACCGATGCGCGAGCACTTGCAAGTACAGCAAGGCAAGCAAGAGCAAACAGAGACAGTGGAAGACTTCAAGACAAAGAGAGATATAACTTACAGTCTTACGGATCAGACCGATGCAATGGACGAAATCGCCGTCAGCGCCGGAAGCAAGCAATCATCACGCGGCGGTGACTAGCGAAGTTCAGGCTTAGCTCGGGCTAAGTAGAATAGTGTATAGAAATAGTAATATAGAACACACGAGTGTTCTACGGTATCGAATGTCTTGTCTAGCTTAGCCGTCCTCGCATCTGTTATACTCGCAGCATCGCAGTGCCGTACGATTCACATTAGGAGGCCGATCCTAGATGTGACAACCCTACTGCGTATAGGCGATGTCTACGCGTAACAACATATAAGCCTTTCCGGCATTCACATGATGCAAGGGTCCGGATAACGATATCCGGTTGCAGGGCATGCATCGCGACAAGTGCGGCGCTCTCAACGTGTGCTTTAATGAAGTAATATTATATCAGATAATATTACTTATCGTTTCATAGCACGAGCATAATGCGCACTTCAATGATTCGGTCATTCATGCATGCTAGGCGGATTTGCCATGATGCGATGTCGCGATGGATATTGACAACATGCCAGATGCATATATAAATATATGCGAATACATTTATATCATGCAGATTCATTCATATGTAATGCGTTCATCACAAAAGCACTTCGCCCCGTAGGATCGCGTCGACCTATGCGTCGGCGGGAAACGAACTGTAGCACAACAATTTCATCCATTGCATCGCTGCGATCTGTAAGACTGTAAGTTATATCTCTTCTTGTCTAGAAGTCTTCCGCTGTCTTTGTTTGCTCGCGCTTGCCTTGCTGTACTTGCAAGTGCTCGCGCATCGGTGTCGAAAGCCTTCAGACGCGCAGATACTGATGAGCAAACACGAAGGAGAGGTACAACAAATTGGTATCGAGACAGGTTCGTTGCCTAACTGTCTCTCTGTGTCGAATCGGAAGTAGGTTCTCTCTATGGCGAGTTCCAGCGACGAACCACGTGGACCGCTAGATACTCTTGCCGAAGACCTAGGCCGCGCCGTATTGGACGCCGCTGCTTCCGGTTTGTAAATGCTTAATTGCTTTTGTCTAGATTGTTGCACTTGTTGTGTAAGTGTACGCTCTGAGTCGCAGGTAACCTCAGCGCTCCGGCATTGCTTGCCGCGACGACTGAGACTGGCTTTCGTCCGGACCAGTTGGCGACTCTCATCGCCCAAACTACGGAGATCAGGACTCAGCTGGGCAAGTACTTGCTGAGTTTACTGAATCTTCTCAAGAGTACTGTCGGTAGGATTACCGAATCGTTTTGTACTCTTGCCTTTGCGATAGAAGTCGACTTCTATTACGCAAACCTAGGGTATTGCTTCGTGTTCCATGTCCGCGGAATGCGACGATACGCCACACACTAGCTTAGCTAGCCAACCCGATTTTGTTGTGGCTGCTAGAGCTCCGGATCGAGGTCTTGAGACTGTTGGCATGCGAGCCACTCAAGAGCCCCTTGTCCTTCAGACCCCTGCTCACTTAATTGTGCCGCATTCAGCAGTTAATACGAATATGGACAACACTGCTGGACCACGGGTTCTGCCGTTACCTCAAGCGCAAGGGCACGATGCCATCCCTGAGGTGATGAGATTGTCAATTCCCGTTCCTAGGCTTAATATCTCGCTGACCGAAAAGACACCAGGCCCTAGCATAGCCGATGCAACTCGTGTGTACGTGCGTGATGCTAAAAAGTATCTCCAGGCTGTTCATGGTGGCGATAATGATGGTATCAGGTGTCTCTTCGTTGGTAACACCCTCGAGGGCTCAGCGAAGGACTGGTATCGCGAATGGACCACCGCCCGGATGGAATATACTTTTGACGAGTTGATTTCCGCTTTGCTCGCGCGGTTCGCTACTGAGGTGCAAGCACGTGATGTGGAGGCTCGTAAGGTTTTGGCAGCCGGTAGCTACCACATGCGTCGGGGTGAAAATGTACCTGCGTACCAGTCACGCTTCGAAGCACTAGTGACCCCCATTGCTGATCTCACCGAAACCGAGCGTGTCTTTTGGTTTAAGCAAGGCCTGACGAAACTTTTGACTAAATGGTGCGCTACTGACTTGGCTGGGGTGCCGATCAAGTCGTATGATGCCTTGGTCACTTTTGCTAAGGGTACGGAGATACGACTCCTTGCCGGTGAGGAAGAAGTCAAGTCTGCCCCTCGTGCAAATACCGTGCAAGTGCAGGATCCGCTTGGGGAAGCTGTAGCTCTCGACCAGGAACTCGGAGCGACCAGTCCCGCGCCTACTGCCGCGACGCGACACAGCAACCGGCAACGCAAGGCGCGCGGGGGCGGTAGCTCAGGTGTCCACGGGTCAGGAGGAGCAGGTCCGAGCTCGGACCCAGCTAAGAGCAGGAAGCGTGGTGGTGCGCCGTCGTCGGCAGCCTCACAGTGCTCTGACCCCAATGTGAAGCGGACTCGCACAGATGACTCGTTTATGCCAAAATGGAATTGCAATCGTTCCGAGATCGAGCGTCGGAAAGCGGCCAATGTTTGTCTACGGTGCGCGGAAAGTCATCCTACGAAGGATTGCCCGTTACTGCCGCCGTTTGTACCTCAGCCGAAATAGGGGCTTGCCCGGGTTCCTGCGGAGGGGGCACCGCCCGGGATTTCTGAACTACCACATGGTCGGTGGTCATCCTTACGGCCAGCCGTGAAGGCATTGTTGCCTTGCGTACTTGGACACATCGAGCGAGTCATTGCGCGACGCATCACACTTGACGGACGCACGGGACTTCTCTGCTTCGATCCGTTGTGTAATTTGTTTACACCACGCCGTCCCCTGTCGTCTATCGATCTGTCTAACCGCGTGGTTTTGTTCATCCCCTCGTCTCTGCGTGAGATGTCGGAACAGTTGGCCGTATACAGGAGATGTAGGCGTCAATATCCAGGCACCGCCGCATGTGTATTACTCCCCGCTTTCTGTCGGTGCAAGGCAGAGGCATCGTTAAGGGGTATGCGGTGTGTCCACCGGTTCGAGCCGGGCATCGTTTTGTTTAATGGTGTGGATCGGGAGGGTATGCTGGCTCCGTGGCCAGGGACATCCTACTCGGTTGACGTTTGGTACGAAGCTCCTGATGAGGGTGCCGTTGGTTACGGACCTGCCCTAAGTGCACTGACGTTATCTGCCGGGCAGTCGCTCGTAGATAACCGTGTCCCAGTGGTTCAGATCGGTTTGAATGGCCGTACTCTGAAGGCACTTGTTGACACCGGTGCCAGCGACGACTTCATCTCTGTCGCAGAGGTGAATGCGCTGGGGTTGACCCCAGAGTCGTCTGATTGTCCACAGGTTACCCTTGCTGACGGGGGTAAGCATCCCATCGTGGGCAGAATTACCCTTAGCCTATCGATAGGCCCTTTGCGTGTTGTGACCTGGCCGTATGTGCTGCAGGGCTTAGCAGAGACTGCACCGTACATAATGGGGTCTTCGACATTACGACAGTACCGCGCGTGCATCGACATGGAGACCGCAACCCTGCATATGTGCAAGGGTACTCTGTCGATTAAGGTACCTTTCCTGTCGTTCGAACATGTCACACCAAAGGAGGGCGAAGCTGAGGCGGTGCCTATGGTTAATTTCGCTGTGACCGCAATGGCCGCGCGAATCGAACCAGAGCTAGTCAGACGTAAGGAAGCCGTCCGTTTGTTACGGAAGGGTGCCCACGGACTGCTTTTGAGGCCACGGGTGGGCTGCAGTGCCACCACCGTGCAGATTTCTGTGGATCCTGAGGTTGAGGCCCTACTGTCGCAGTATGAGGACGTCTTCAAAGATATCCCTGGGCTGCCACCTATGCGTCCTGTTGATCACACAATCCCTCTCATGCCTGGAGCGCAGCCTGTGGCCTGGCCAATGTACAGGTTGAGTCCATTGGAGCTGGAGGAGGTGAAGCGCCAGGTGACGGATTTGCTCGCAAAGGGTATGATACGCCCCAGCACATCCCCGTATTCTGCACCGATTTTGTTTGTCAGTAAGAAGGATGGGACCTTGCGCATGTGCATCGATTACCGGGGGTGGAATGCGAGTATGGTGAAGAATCGCTACCCTTTGCCACGCGTTGACGACCTGTTGGATAAGCTGAAGGGCTCGGCTTATTTTTCCTCGATTGACTTGCAACAGGGCTATAATCAGATTCGCATCGCTGCCTCTGATATTCCGAAAACCGCTTTTCGGACGCCCTTTGGTCACTTCGAGTATACGGTCCTATCGTTTGGGTTGACCAATGCCCCTGCGACGTTTCAGGCGGTTATGGACCGAATGTTTAGGCCGTTTATCGACAGGTTCGTTGTTTGCTACCTGGATGACATCTTGGTTTACTCTAAGACGTGCGAGGAGCACTTGGAGCATCTTCGGCTCGTGCTCGACGTTATGAGGCGGGAGCAATTGTTTGCTAAACGTGCCAAATGCTTTTGGGCGCAGCCTCAGGTGGAATATTTGGGCCACATTGTGTCGGCCACCGGTGTGAAGATGGACCCACGGAAGGTCGCCGTGGTTCGCGATTGGCCCGCGCCTCAGAACCTCACGGAGCTGCGTAAGTTCCTTGGCTTGACCAATTATTTCCGAAAGTTCATTGAAAAATATTCCATCATTGCGGCCCCGCTTACTAACTTAACTCGAAAAGGCGTTTTCGTTTCACTCAAGTCGTGGACGTCGCAATGCCAGCGGGCATTCGAAGAGCTCAAGCGAACCGTTGCCGAAGATGTCACCCTTGCATTCCCTGATTACTCGTTGCCGTTTCGTGTTGAGGTAGTGTCTGATGCCTCAGTATATGGAAGCGGCGCTGTATTGTTACAGGAAGGGCGACCGATCGCCTTCACGAGTAAGAAGTTTTCTGGTGCGGAGATTCGCCACACCACCGGGGAACAGGAGCTTCTGGCCGTGCTGCATGCTTTAAAGGAATGGCGCTGTTACCTCGAGGGACGCCCATTTACTTTAAAGACTGACCACAAGCCCCTAACGTTTTTGCAAAGCCTTCCGACGTTGAACCGCCGTCTGTTGTATCCTTCCTTCTTCAATCATGCACTGAATCTGCACGTCTGGATGTTAGCTAGTGCGCACCAAGCTTACGAACAGCAAGGCGATTCAATGCGGGCAAAGTGACAGCGGAAGACTCAAGAATAAGGAAAGATCCAACTTACAATAGTCTTCGTTTACAAATCGTTAGATGGCCGTCAGACCCCGCCGGCAATGTTCATCACTCGGCTGCGGATGATATGCTAGAATAGCTCAGGCCGAATATATATGAGTATATCGTATGTATGCCAATAAGATAGAGTTAAGTACACAAGTACTTAGTCCAAAGTAGCGCGAGCCGACTTCGGTCTCTAGGCGGCCGTCCTCGCACCTATCACGTCGTGATACTGATGCACAGTACGGGTCTCACTGGATTCCGGTCTCAAGTGTGAGTACCTTCGTAGTACTGTTCTAAATATCGTGTCATCCGTGATATTATTGAATGCAACGCATACAATGTGCAAAGGTCCGAATATCGATATTCGGTTGCCGACCCAACCATCGCGATCGTCGCCTTCTTGCATACACGTATGGTTTATGACGTAAATGAGGTAATAATATTTAAAGTATTATTACGTGATATAATATGCCAATTGATAGATCGCGCATTAATTATCAGCGTCGAGTCAAACATGTTGACCAACAGTGTGATGTCGTAGATGATAATGCGACATGCCTGGTTAGCTAGATATACTCGAGTATATCATGCTAATATGATTGTATTATGCCTCATCATGCTCGAATGCATTGCGGCCTATTTCGGTGCCAACGGTGATCGAACCGGCGTACAACAACTATCCCCCCTCCCGTATGCAGGGTCCTCGCTGCATCGGACAGCATCGACTGCAGAGATCATTGGGTCTGCGTGGCACATAGGTGAGCTTCCTCCAATAGGGGCTTCATTTCCGGCGAGAAGTTATGCATCGGCTCCCACGAATTATGCTCGCTAGAATAGCCAGTCCACTTGACCAGGTATTCATGCACCTTCCGCTTTGGTCATTGCCGACCTATACGATGAACCCGATAATCCAATATTCGCTCCACATCGTACACTTTTTGCTTGCCTGCGATCCAGGTCTTGGGACCGGGATCCATTACTGCAGGGGCATCGGTGTTGTTTGTAATGGGTTCCGTGCCGCGATAAGGACGGATGAGGGAGATATGAAATGTGGGGTGGATATTCATGTCAGAGGGTAGGGATAGCTCCACAGCTACGTTCCCTACCATGCGAACAACGGGATATGGACCAATCCAGCGAGGTAGCAATTTACGGGAACCGTCAGCGAGCGAACGCAAGTTCTTAGTGCTCAATAATACCATTTGTCCCACCGAAAATGTTACGTCTCGTTTGGATTTATTATAATAATCCGTCGTTCATTGTTGTGCTGCGTCCAAGCATGCCTTCGCGTCTGTCATGCGGGATAGGAACGACTTGGCAAAGGTTTTAGCCGCTGGGATATTTATCTCCAACTCTCGCCACACGGGTAGCGCAGGATGGAATCCATAATTCAGAAAGAAAGGGCTTTGACCTGTAGAACGGTTAACAGCGTTGTTAAGCGCGAATTCTGCCGAAGTCAGAAATGTATCCCAAACAGAGGGTGTGCGTCCCGCGAAATTCCTCAACAAGTTGCCCAGCGTGCGATTTGTGCGTTCGGTTTGCCCATCGGATTGTGGATGATATGCTGTGCTCAAATGAATGCGCATACCGACAAGTTGACATAGCGCTTCCCAAAACTTAGACGTGAATTGACCGCCGTGATTGGATATCACATTTTTAGGGACGCCATGCAATCGTACCACGTTATCGAAAAATAATTGTGCTGTTTGCTCAGCGGTGCAAGACGAGGTGCAGGGGGCTAAGTGAACCATCTTGGTCAAGCGATTGACCATAACGAACACCGAGTCGTATCCCCCCTCAGTTTTGGGCAGCGCGACTACAAAGTCCATTGAAACACTTTCCCAAGGGGCATCTGGTATAGGTAAAGGTTGTAATAAACCCTGGCCCTTACCGGATAGTGCTTTATTGCGCTGACATAAACTGCACCTTTGCACGAAGTTTTCTGCATCCTTCACTTATTCTCCTGATTTAAATCCTATAGAGAAGTTCTGGGCAAATTTTAAACGTAACTTACGAAAAGTAGTTAAACAATTTGATGATTTCTTGAATGCTATAACCTTCGCTATCCAATTAACTCAATCGGGTGCAGATGTTAGTGGTCCGATTCCTCTCCCAAGATCAATTACAAGATTTACTGTTAATAGGTCTCCGGATATATATAGAATATATCTTAAAGATCAACTAGCCAGCGAGCTTGAACATGATCTTGGTTATTCAAAACATAGTAAAGCCCCTAAAATGGATAATAACCGCCGTAACGGTAGTTATGAAAAAACAATAATAGACGAAAATGGTAATCAGCAATCCTTAGTTTGGTTGGTACAAATTATAATACTTAGGGATTAATAACGCTCCTAGCTTTTTCTCCCACTTAGCTCTTATCCGTAACTGGGTTTAATTTATGGTGAAATAGGCTTGGTATCAGATAAATAAGCTTGCTAACTAGATTTTCTTTAAGAAGAAAAATTACTATTACTATTCTTTCTCCTGTTAAAATTGATCCTTCAGAAACTCTTAGCAGCAGGGATAGAAGAAAATATATTGGTCAAGCTCTTTATAAAGGTTTCAGCTGCTAATTGTTGCTGGGTTGGGGACATCACGTATGTTCCAACCCAAGAAGGTTGGTTATATTAGCGACCGTGGATAGTGATAATTTAAGGTTTACTGGTTAAAATAGTAAACTTTTGCTTTCTTTTCTGAATTAGCAGGTTTTTTCCGTTCGTTAGGAAGTCTTTTTTTAAGTTTAATAGAGTTAATAGATTCTGGTGGAAATACAGCTATTTGAAGTTTAATTGGATAGCGAAGGTTATAGCATCCAAGAAATCATCAAATTGTTTAATTACTTTTCGTAAGTTACGTTTAAAATTTGCCCAGCAGTTTATGGCGATGCACTAGCAAATATTCTCAAAAAATGTGGATACGAAGTTACTAAGGAATATTATGTAAATGATGCTGGTAGGGTAAAAAGTTGGTCAGTAGGACTTAGAAGTGCTATAAATCTATAAAAAAAACCTACTTATAATTAAAATTTAAAAATGCTCTGTGCAAGCTGAACCTGCACGGAGCATTTTTTAATCTTTTGTTAATCCTTCTATAATTAAAAATATTTTTTTCTGCAGAAAGCTTGCGCTTTGCACCGGACTTTGTGTATTGGCAACAAATAATCGATGTGGTTTCTGAGATTAAGTAATTTCTACATTGAAAATCATTTTATGAAAATTAAATCTAAGTTGCTTACATTAATCGTAATGTTTTTACTATCTGGTAATACCCTAGCAGAACCAGAAAAAACCGGCTTTTACCTAAAAACAGGGATTGCCATGATGAAACCTTAATGCATAATAGCAATCATCCTGGTCTTTTATTTCATCTATTAGTTCCTTGGTATGTAAGTATCCATTATCAAACCATTTTCTAAATGCAGGATCGTCTGTATCCTTAAATGGCGCGGAGTTTTCTTCAGCACGCAGTTTGGCAATTCTTTGTTCAACCGGTAATAATGCTATTTCACAAATATTGGGTAAAAGATGATCGATTATTTACCACACCTCAATATTATCAAATGCCTTTTTTTTGATGAACCTCATAATTTATAATAACTCTATCAGTAGGCTTAGATATTGCTATGATCAGCTGGTTGCAAAGTTCATTATTTGAAATTATGCGATAGCTAAAATTATCTACCTTAACCTCTTTCAGTTGTTCTACAGGATTTACTGGAATTAAAAAATACAACTTACATAAAATAATTGATTGACTCCTACTAAAAAATACCTAGAAAAATTTAATATTGTTTTATAGTCTTCTATCATCTTCATAAAACTCGGAAGTTTTTGTAGACATACAAATTCTATATATCTATATATAGAATTGTAGGATTCAAAAAACGGCACAATTCCTGACCAATTCCTTTGCCAGATATCAGAACTTTGACTTTTCTGGAACTTTAGAGTCAGTATAGTATAAAATGAGCTTGGTGAGAATATAATTTTGTTCTCTATCGATAATAATAGCTTCTTGATCTTTATGAACACTTGCATTGTCAAGTATTATAACTTGTTTAGGCTCTTAACACCAGTCCAATATCCAATAATATATAGCTAACCCTATTGAGTTAATTGGATAGCGAAGGTTATAGCATTCAAGAAATCATCAAATTGTTTAATTACTTTTCGTAAGTTACGTTTAAAATTTGCACCAAAAAGTGATTTAGATTTTATTAAAGAAATAATAGGTCTAGTTATATACATAACCGAATTTTTGAGTTTTTTGAATATAAAGCTCTTAGATGAAGACAATAACTGCTTAAAGAAACAAATTATAACGCTAGATTGAGTTAATTGGATAGCGAAGGTTATAGCATTCAAGAAATCATCAAATTGTTTAATTACTTTTCGTAAGTTACGTTTAAAATTTGCCCAGAAGGATAATAAATATCCTGTTATTTCTGATATCTGGCAAAGAAATTGGTCAGGAATTGTATAGCGATAATTGTTATGAAAGCCCATAAACACTAATAAAATAATGGAACTTCAAAGGATTTTATGATACAATATTCGTTGAGTGAGACATAAATAAAAAAAGCTGGATAAATCTTTTGTTTCGCTTTTCTCATTCTGTACTTCCTTTCTGTTAATATTGTCTCATATTAACTGTCCGGAAAAGTATAACCACATCATCCATGCTGCAGTTTTTAGAACTGAGGAAGTCTTAGAAGAGGGCAAAAAGATGATAAATTGACTGGTTTGAAAGAAAATGTGATAGTTGGTCGGTTAATACCTGCTGGAACACTCTATTGACTGGTTCTATGGCTTTAAACTCCATATGATTATAAATGATCAGAGCCAGATTATAGCAATCAAAATTACTGAAGGAAATAAAGATGATCGTATAGCTTTTGAAGAGATGATTGCTTAGTCTCATATTAAAGGTAAATGCTATGCCCACGCGCGGCCACCAGAACGAGCGTCATACGAGCTCTGCCAAACGCGTACTTCCAGGATGTCCTGCTAACGGATCCTCGTGGAACCGCACAAGAATATCGTAGCGCAAAGTGTCGTCGTTTGGCACGACGATTTGTGTGGTCGAACCATCTTTCTGTAGCCACAAATCGTTGCGCTTGTACAAATGCTCCACGTTACTCGGTGAAACAAACCATGGATCGGTCTGATATGCCATCTTGAGTCGTTGCGCGAGATCCGCTGCTATCGGCACCTCCTGACTGCGTGAACGAGTAACTGGTGCTGCCAGAATCGCAGCATGCAATGATGGATGTCGACTGAGGGCGTCAGCAATATTAATTCTGCCGGCGATATATTCCCATGTACAGTCGAAACGAGATAGATATTCCATCCACCGGGCTTGTCATCGGTTAAGCGTGGGGACACTCTGCAAGAATGTCAGCGGTTTGTGGTCAGTCTTCAGCGTAAAAGGGCGACCTTCGAGGTAACAGCGCCACTCCTTCAAAGCATGTAGAGCTGCCAACAGCTCCTGCTCTCCGGTTGTATATCGGGTCTCCGCACCCGAGAACTTCTTACTCGTGAAGGCAATCGGTCGTCCTTCCTGCAACAATACAGCGCCGCTTCCATGCAAGGAAGCATCCGATACAACTTCAACATGGAATGGCAACGAGTAATCAGGGAAAGAGAGGGTAACGTCGTCGGCAACGATTCACTTGAGCTCTTCGAATGCCCGCTGACACGCGGGTGTCCAGGCTTCGAGGGAAGCGAAACCTCCTTTCTTCGTCAAATTCGTAAGCGGGGCCGCAATAATGGAGTATTTATTGATAAACTTACGGAAGTAGTTGGTCAGACCCAAGAACTGGCGTAGTTCGGTGAGGTTCTGCGGCGCGGGCCACTCACGAACCACAGCTACTTTCCATGGATCCATCCTTATTCCAGTGGCCGACATGATGTGGCCCAAATACTCCACCTGAGGCTGCGCCCAAAAACACTTGGCGCGTTTAGCAAACAATTGCTCCCACTTCATCACCTCAAGCACGAGCTCAAGATGCTTCAGGTGCTCCTCGCGTGTTTTGGAATATATTAAAATATCATCCAAATAACAAACGACGAACCTGTCGATATACGGTCTGAACATGCGGTCCATCACTGCTTGAAATGTGGCAGGCGCATTAGTAAGTCCAAATGACAAGACCGTGTACTCAAAGTGACCAAAGGGGGTCCGGAAAGCGGTTTTCGGAATATCAGAGGCATCAATGCGTATCTGATTATACCCTTGTTGAAGGTCAATTGAGGAAAAATAGGCCGAGCCTTGCAATTTATCAAGCAGGTCATTGACGCGTGGCAAAGGGTAGCGATTTTTAATCGTGGTCGCATTCAAGCCCCTATAATCAATGCACATGCGCAACGTCCCATCCTTCTTACCGACAAACAGTATCGGTGTGGAATATGGTGATGTGCTGGGCCAAATCATACCATTTGTGAGTGGATCCCCCACTTGTCGCTTCATGTGCTCAACTTAAGCGGACTTAACCTGTACATAGGTTGTGAAACGGGTTGTGCTCGGGCACAAGAGGGATCGAATGGTCAGCAGGTTGTTGTACGTCGGTTCGATCACCGCTCACACTGAAGTAGACCGCAATACATTCGAGCATTACGAAGCATGATATAATCATATTAGCATGATATACTCGAGTATATCTAGCTAATCAGGCATGTCACATTATCGTCTACAACATCATGCTGTCGGTCAACATGTTTGACTCGACGCTGATAATTAATGCGTGATCTATCTATTGGCATAATATCTCACGTAATAATACTTTAAATATTATTACCTCATCTGTGTCATAAACCATACGCTTCACTTCGTCTAGCTCCATGGGGCTTAACCTGTACATAGGTTGTGAAACGGGTTGTGCTCCGGGCATAAGAGGGATCGTATGGTCAACAGGTCGCATAGGTGGGAGCCCTGGAATGTCGCCAAAGACATCAGCATATTTATGCAGGAGGGCTTCGACCTCAAGATCCTTCACGGTGGACTGCGCAGTGGTAGCCTTCGATTGCACCTGTGGCCTCACAAGCAACACATGGGCGCCTTTCCGTATCATCCGATCAGTTTCCTTGCGCCCAATTAGCTTGGTTTCTTGACTTCCGCTGACGATCGCCGCCAAAGCGAAATAAACCTCAGGCTCCGCAACAGTTCCGCCCTCCTCTGGTGTGACATCTTGGTACGACAGACAAGGTACCTTAGGCGATAGGTTCCCTTTGCACAAACTAAGTGTGGTGGACTCCATATCGATGCACGCGCGGTACTGTCGTAATGTCGCGGCACCCAAAATGTACTGTGCCGTCTCCGAGAGACCTTGTAGCACATACGGCTGGGCCCTAACACGCAGAGGGCCTATCGATAGGCTCAGGGTGATCCTGCCCACGATGGGATGCTTACCTCCATCAGCGAGGGTAACCTGTGCACAATCAGACGACTGAGGGGTCAACCCAAAGCATTCACCTCCTTTGCCGAGATGAAGTCGTCGCTGGCGCCGGTATCCACGAGCGCCTTCATCAGTCGACCTCCGAGGCCGATTTTGATAATAGGGACACGATTCCCTGTCGGACTCGACTCCGTGGAAAGTAAAAGTGATCCTATAGCAGGCTCGAACCTGGTAGGATTCAAAAGAGGGGCCTCAAACCAAACTTCAGCAGCATAAGGTAGTTTAGGCAGTATCGTCGGTTTACCCGTCACATCCACACCGTTGAATAGAGCGGTGCCCGACTCAAATCAGAGGACACATTGCATACCTTCCAACAAAGACGCCACTTTACGTTGGCTAAAAGAGGGAATTAATATACAAGCTGCAGTGTCCGGATTTCGACGGCGATACCTCTTGTACCTGGTGAGCTGCTCGCACAGCTCACGGGAAGATGAAGGGATAAATAGAGTAACGTGGCCAGATAAATCGAGGGAAGAAAGAGGGCAACGCGGTGCAAATAAATTACACAGCGGGTCGAAATGGTTTAGTCCCGTGCGCCCGTCGAGCGAAAAACGTCACTCAATAGCCCGCTCGATTTGTCCAAAGACAGAAGGTAAAAGGGCCCTCACAGCCGGACGCAACGACGGCCAGCGGCCACATTCACTCTCTTCGATCCTGGGAGAAGTCCCTTCCTCCACATCCCGGGCAACTTCCTAAGTTGTCTTGGGTACAAAAGGTGGCAAAAGAGGGCATTCACGAGTAGGGTGCTCTCCCGCACACCTCAAGCAAAGATTAGCAAACTTCCGACGGTCAAACTCCGAACGTCGGCACTCCCACTTTTGCATATAAGGATCGTCTGTCCGGGGCTTCTTAACACTAGGAGCCGCGTTCTGCATTGCAGCTACAGACGGCGCGCTCTCTCTTCACTTTCCTTTCGCATGGCCCGAGTTCGGCCCAGCTCCCGCAGACCCACGATTGCTTGGGCTTTGGCGTCCGCGATTATCATACCGTCTTTCCTTTCGAACGGTATTCACGGCCGCCGCGGAGCATTGACGATCGGAACCCTGGTCCTTTGGTATCGACTCTGAAGGTGGTTCCTGCGCTCGCATCGCGTGAATACGAGGATTAATTTGCTTAGCGTCTTTTCCAGCCAAATTTCGAACTTCTGCACCTCTAGCAAAAACTACTAAAGCGTCATAAGATGAGAATGGAATCCCACTGAGATCAGTGGCACACCACCGTGCAAGGGATTTCGTGAGACCATGATGAAACCAGAAGATACGATCCTCCTCAGGAAAGTTAACGATAGGGGTTATCAGTGCCTCAAAACGGGACTGATAAGCAGGAACGGTCTCGTGTGGACGCATATGGTACGTGCCTTGTGCCAGCGTCTTACGAGCCTCGTTACTACGCGAGCGAACTTCCGTAGCAAAGCGGGCGAGGAGAGCATCAATCAGGTTATCAAACGTGTATTTGCCTCTAGCGGTGGTCCATTCGTCATACCAATCCTTTGCGGCACCCTCGAGGGTATTTCCCACAAACAGGCATTTAATAGAGTCGCATCCCCTGCCGTGCACCGCTTGCAGATATTGCCTAGCGTCGCAAACGTAAGCCCTGGTCCTATCCGCGACACTATGCCCTGAATTCTTTGCCTTTTCGTCAGCGGAAATATTGAGCTTGGGCACGGGGATAGTCAACTTCATTACCTCCGGTATTCCGACTGGTTCTTGAACCGCGGGTGTTACCGGAGCCCGTTGTGCTCCAACTCCTTCACTTGTTGTAGCCGCTGCCAACAGTGGTACAATTAAGTGTGCAGGGGTCTGAAGAACAACGGGGTCAGACATAATATGAGTCCCGACAGTATCGGGATCAGCAAAAACAGGTCTAGCGGCAGGACCGCTATCAGGTTGGCTGGCGGTGCCCAGATAGGAACTATCTTCGCGTCCCGACATAAGGCACGAGCTTATACTGGTGAACAGGAATTTACTAAAAGATCTGTAAACAGGTAACGCAAGAGGAATTTTCGATTACTTGCGTACCGACAGAACTCCTGAGTAGCTCGAGAAGAAAAGCGACGTAATCCGTAAGGCCGTCTCTTATCTCCGTAGTCTTCTGAATCAAAGCTTTAATCTGATCCGGGTTTAAGTATTGTCCGGCCAACACAGCGTTCAATGTTGGCGTACGTTCACCTGCGGCTCACAATGCCAGCTCGCAACGAGAATACAACAACTAGTTACCAACAGATATCTAGGATTACAAACCGGAAGTGGCGGCGTCCAAGACTGTGCGGCCGAGGTCCTCAGCGAATGTGTCTAAAGGGCTGCGGGGCGTGTCATCGTCGCTCGCCATCGCGAGAACCTACTTCCGATGAGGGAAAATGAGACAGTCGTGAATTTACCCGTCTCGATACCAAATTTGTTGTATCCTTCCTTCTTCAATCATGCACTGAATCTGCACGTCTGGATGTTAGCTAGTGCGCACCAAGCTTACGAACAGCAAGGCGATTCAATGCGGGCAAAGTGACAGTGGAAGACTCAAGAATAAGGAAAGATCCAACTTACAATAGTCTTCGTTTACAAATCGGTAGATGGCCGTCAGACCCCGCCGGCAATGTTCATCACTCGGCTGCGGATGATATGCTAGAATAGCTCAGGCCGAATATATATGAGTATATCGTATGTATGCCAATAAGATAGAGTTAAGTACACAAGTACTTAGTCCAAAGTAGCGCGAGCCGACTTCGGTCTCTAGGCGGCCGTCCTCGCACCTATCATGTCGCGATACCGATGCGAGTACAGGTCTCACTGGATTCCGATCTCAAGTGTGAGTACCTTCGTAGTACTGTTCTAAATATTGTGTCATCCGTGATATTATTGAATGCAACGCATGCAATGTGCAAAGGTCCAAATATCGATATTCGGTTGCCGACCCAACCATCGCGATCATCGCCTTCTCACATACACGTATGGTTTATGACGTAAATGAGGTAATAATATTTAAAGTATTATTACGTGATATAAAATGCCAATGGATAGATCGCGCATTAATTATCAGCCTCGAGTCAAACATGTTGACCGACAGCGTGATGTCGTAGATGATAATGCGACATGCCTGGTTAGCTAGATATACTCGAGTATATCATGCTAATATGATTGTATTATGCCTCATCATGCTTGAATGCATTGCGGCCTACTTCGGTGCCAACGGTGATCGAACCGGCGTACAACACTGTCAGGCTAGATGGATGGAATATCTAGCTAGGTTCGACTGCACCTGGGAGTACATTTCTGGTAAACTTAATATTGCCGATGCTCTCAGTCGACATCCGTCGCTACATGCTGCAATTTTGGCAGCGCCCGTCTTGCGACCGCGTAACGAGGAGGTGCCGATCGCGACGGACCTCGCGGAGCGGTTGAAGGTTGCCTACAACGCAGATGCCTGGTTCTCGGAGCCGGCTAATGTGGAATACCTTCGCAAGCAGAATGGCCTTTGGCTACGGACGGAGGGTGCAGCTACGCAAATCGTCGTTCCGAACGACGACGCGCTACGCTACGATATCCTTGCACGGTTCCACGAGGACCCGTTAGCAGGACACCCTGGTAGCAAGCGGTTGGTCGAGTTGGTGCAACGTTCATTCTGGTGGTCTCGCTTGGCTAAAGATGCGGCGAACTTCGTACAGACATGCAGTCTGTGCCAGCGCAATAAGGCTTTGTCCGGTAAGGGCCATGGGTTGTTGCAACCGTTGCCTGTCCCGGATGCGCCTTGGGAAAGTGTTTCCATGGACTTCGTAGTCGCGCTGCCCAAAACTAAGGGGGGATATGATGCGGTGTTCGTAATGGTCGATCGTCTGACTAAGATGGTCCACCTAGCACCATGCACATCATCCTGCACGGCTGAGCAAACGGCACGATTGTTTTCAGACAATGTGGTTCGGTTACACGGTGTTCCCAAAAACGTGATCTCGGACCGCGGTGGACAGTTCACGTCTAAGTTTTGGGAAGCGCTCTGCAAGCTAGTTGGCATGCACGTCAACCTGAGCACAGCGTACCACCCGCAGACTGATGGTCAAACCGAATGCACAAACCGCACGTTGGGTGATATGTTGCGCAATTATGCTGGTCGCACACCTCTCGTTTGGGATACGTATTTGACTGCGGCAGAATTCGCGCTTAACAACACTGTTAACCGCTCTACAGGCAAAAGTCCGTTCATTCTCAACTATGGATTTCATCCCGCGCTACCCATGTGGCGTGAGTTGGAAGTGAACGTGCCTGCTGCTAAGATCTTTGCCAAGTCTTTTATGTCCCGAATCACAGACGCGAAGTTGTGTTTGGACTCGGTGCAGCAACGAACGACAGAGTAATACAACAAATCCAAGCAGGATGCGACGTTTTCGGAAGGGCAACTCGTGTTGCTAAGCACCAAGAACTTGCGTTCCTTGGCCGACGGATCCCGAAAACTCTTACCCGCTGGATTGGTCCGTATCCTGTCGTATGCATGGTCGGGCATGTGGCTGTGGAGCTTGCATTGCCCGCTGATATGACCATTCACCCCACGTTTCACGTATCGCTTGTCCGTCCTTATCATGGTACGGAACCCGTCCCTGAGCCTGCTAACGCCCCCGCAGCGATTGAACCAGTTCCCGAGACCTGGATCGCTGGTAAACAGAAGTTTTACGATGTGGAGCGGGTGTTAGATTATCGCGCACGTCGTGTGGGCCGACATCGACGTAAGCGGACAGTACACGAGTACTTGGTCAAGTGGACAGGGTATACAAGCGAGCACAACTCGTGGGAACCGGCACGCAACTTCTCGCAGGACATGAAGCCCCTGCTCGAAAAAGCCCGCAAACGTGCCACACAAGCCCAATGACCCCTGCAGTCGATGCTGTATGAAGCAGCTAGGACGCTGCATACGGGAGGGGGGATAATTGTTGTGCCACGGTTCGTTTCCCGCCCATGCGTAGGTCAATGCGACGCTACGAGGCAAAGTGCTGTTTTGATGAACGCATGAATGATCGATGCATATGAATGAACTTGCATGACATAAATGTATTCGCATACATTTATAAATGCATTTGGCATGTTACCATTATCCATCGCGACATCACATCATGGCTGATCCGCCTAGCATGCATGAAATCCCAAACGATCGAGAAGTGCATTATGCTCGTGCTATGGAACGATAAGTAATATTATTTGATATAATATTACTTCATTACAGCACACGTTGAGAGCGCCGCACCCGTCGCGATACATGCCTTGCAACTGAATATCATTATTCGGACCCTTGCATCATGTGAATGCCGGAAAGGCTTATCAGTTGTTATACGTGAACATCACCTATGAGCAGTAGGGTTGTGACACTTAGGATCGGCCTCCTAGTGTGAGTCGTACGGCATCGTGATGCTGCGAGTATAACAGATGTGAGGACGGCTAAGTAAGACAAGACATTCGATACCGGAGAACACTTGTGTGTTCCACACTATTATTACTATACGCTCTTCTACTTAGCCCGAGCTAAGCCTGAACTTCGCTTATCACCGCCCCGTGATTATTGCTTGCTTCCGGCGCTGACGGTGATTGCATTGCTTCGGTCTGTAAGATTGTAAGTTATATCTCTTCTTGTCTAGAAGTCTTCCGCTGTCTCTGTTTGCTCTCACTTGCCTTGCTGTACTTGCAAGTGCTCACACATCAGTGTCGCAAGCCTTCAGACGCGCAGATACTTATGAGCAAACTCGAAGGAGAGGTACAACATAATTCTCGGTACATGGCAGCCACTTGCGACTGATTTCCTGGAGCGAAATGAGTGAGAAGCACGTTAGTTAACTCTTCGAACGTAAAATGTTCCTGCACGGTGGTCAAATGATCATACCATTCCCTCGCAACGCCGCTTAGTGTGGCTCCGATGAATAAACATTTCACCTCGTCTCGATCACCACCCTTCACCAACTTCAAATACCTCTTAGCGTCACGGACACAGGAGCGGTTGGTGCTTGCAATAACCTTGGGTTCGGTGTCGTAATGAATATGAGGTTGAGGTGTTGGAACGACGAAACCGGGAACCCCGCCTTCATCCATAAGTTCCTGTAGTGACACCATCGCTGGGTTTTGTTCCGCCTTGGCGGGTCCAATAAAGTCTGGTGTCTCGAGAGGATCCTGAGCTGGGTAACGGTCGTTCGCCTGGGGGGCATGTCTTGGGGAATGTGTAAGTCATCAACGTTTGGCACGGCCTCCGGTCCTTTACCGTGAACACTAATATTAGCCTGTTCACTCCCCCCTGTAGCTTGTGGATACTGATTATACGACATGTATTCTAATTATTATCTTGCAAGGATAGAGAGGGATAGGACTATACCTCAGAAATGTCTCCCGTGTACCGTTTACGCACGAGTAAATTCTGACGAGAATGATAATGTAACCCACCAACGCGTTGTAACCTTCAAATTGATGTAGCCTCAGTAGTTGGTCCTATCAGACGTTCGCTTACTGGAAAAGCGATTCCGATTATGGTGACGATGGGATTCCTTCTGTGACTTTATGACTTTACAGGTAGTGAAGATATGAGTAGTATTAATGGACAAATATTACATCAATAGTTCGGAAAGAGAATAATACAGTACCGGCTTTCCGATGAGGTTATCCCGTGATACTCCTCGCCGCCGTTTGCTCGTTTGAGAATCTACTCTCCAATAGCAGTGATGAGACAGCCGTGAGTCGAACCAGGTCTCACTACCAAATTTGTTGTATCCTTCCTTCTTCAATCATGCACTGAAATCTGCACGTCTGGATTGTTAGCTAAGTGTGCACCGTGCTTGCGAACAGCAAGGCGATTTAGTGCGAATAAGTGACAGTGGAAGACACAACAACAAGGAAAGATCCAACTTACAATAGTCTTCGATTACAGATTGGTAGTCGGCCGTCAGTCCCCGCGGGCAATGTTCATCATACGGCTGAAGATGATATGCTAGAATAGCTCAGGCCAAATATATATGAGTATAACGTATGTATGCGAATTAGATAGAGTTAAGTACGCGAGTACTTGATCCAAAGTAGCATCGAGCCAACTTTGGTCTCTAGGCGGCCGTCCTCACACCTATCACGTCGCGATACCCATGTGCAGTACAAGTCTCACTGGATTCCGATCTCAAGTGTGAGTACTATTATAGCACTGTCCTAAATATCGCGTAATCCACGATATTAATGGATGCAACGCATGCAACATGTGAAGGTCCGAATATCGATATTCGGTTGCCGACCCAACCATCGTGATCGTCGCATTCTCGCATACGCGTATGGTTTATGACACAGATGAGGTAATAATATTTAAAGTATTATTACGTGAGATATTATGCCAATAGATAGATCACGCATTAATTATCAGCGTCGAGTCAAACATGTTGACCGACAGCATGATGTTGTAGACGATAATGTGACATGCCTGATTAGCTAGATATACTCGAGTATATCATGCTAATATGATTATATCATGCTTCGTAATGCTCGAATGTATTGCGGTCTACTTCAGTGTGAGCGGTGATCGAACCGACGTACAACAACCTGCTGACCATTCGATCCCTCTTGTGCCCAAGCACAACCCGTTTCACAACCTATGTACAGGTTAAGTCCGCTTAAGTTGAGCGCATGAAGCGACAAGTGGGGGATCCACTCACAAATGGTATGATTTGGCCCAGCACATCACCATATTCCACACCGATACTGTTTGTCGGTAAGAAGGATGGGACGTTGCACATGTGCATTGATTATAGGGGCTTGAATGCGACCACGATTAAAAATCGCTACCCTTTGCCACGCGTCAATGACCTGCTTGATAAATTGCAAGGCTCGGCCTATTTTTCCTCAATTGACCTTCAACAAGGTTATAATCAGATACGCATTGATGCCTCTGATATTCCGAAAACCGCTTTCTGGACCCCCTTTGGTCACTTTGAGTACACGGTCTTGTCGTTTGGACTTACTAATGCACCTGCCACATTTCAAGCAGTAATGGACACATGTTCAGACCGTATATCGACAGGTTCGTCGTTTGTTATTTGGATGATATTTTAATATATTCCAAGACGCGCAAGGAGCACCTGAAGCATCTCGAGCTCGTGCTTGAGGTGATGAAGCGGGAGCAATTGTTTGCTAAATGCGCCAAGTGTTTTTGGGCGCAGCCTCAAGTGGAGTATTTGGGCCACATCGTGTCGGCCACCAGAATATGGATGGACCCACGGAAGGTAGCTGTGGTTCGTGAATGGCTCGCGCCTCAGAACCTCACTGAAGTACGCCAGTTCTTAGGTTTGACCAACTACTTCCGTAAGTTTATTAACAGATACTCCATTATTGCGGCCCCGCTTACAAATCTGACGAAGAAAGGAGGTTTCGCTTCTCTTGAGGCCTGGACACCCGCGTGCCAGCGGGCATTCGAAGAGCTCAAGTAAATCGTCGCTGACGACGTTACCCTCTCTTTCCCTGATTACACGTTGCCGTTTCGCGTAGAAGTAATATCGGATGCTTCCCTGCATGGAAGCGGCGCTGTATTGTTGCAGGAAGGACGACCGATCACCTTCACGAGTAAGAAATCCTCGGGTGCGGAGACCCAATACACAACCGGAGAGCAGGAGCTGTTGGCAGTTCTGCATGCTTTAAAGGAATGGCGCTGTTACCTTGAAGGCCGCCCTTTTACGCTGAAGACCGATCACAAACCGCTGACATTCTTGCAGAGTGTCCCCACGCTTAACCGACGACAAGCCCGGTGGATGGAGTATCTATCTCGTTTCGACTGTACATGGGAGTATATCGCAGGCAGAATTAATATTGCTGACGCCCTCAATCTACATCCATTGCTACATGCTGTGATTCTGGCAGCACCGGTTACTCATTCACACAGTCAGGAGGTTCCGATAGCAGCGGACCTCACGCAGCGACTCAAGGTGGCGTATGAAGTGGATCCATGGTTTGCTTCGCCAAGTAATGTGGAACATTTGCACAAGCGCAACGATTTGTGGCTACAGATGGATGGTTTGACCACACAAATCGTCGTGCCGAACGACGATGCGCTGCGCTACGATTTTCTTGCTCGGTTCCACGAGGACCCGTTAGCAGGACACCCTGGAAGCACGCGATTGGCAGAGCTAGTACGACGCTCGTTTTGGTGGCCACGCATGGTGAAGGATGCGGAAAACTTCGTGCAAAGGTGCAGTTTATGTCAGCACAACAAAGCACTATCCGGTAAGGGCCAGGGTTTACTACAACCTTTACCTATACCAGACGCCCCTTGGGAAAGTGTTTCTATGGACTTTGTAGTCGCGCTGCCCAAAACTGAGGGGGGATACGACTCGGTGTTTGTGATGGTCGATCGCTTGACCAAGATGGTTCACTTAGCCCCCTGCACCTCGTCTTGCACCGCTGAGCAAACAGCACGATTATTTTTCGATAACGTGGTACGATTGCATGGCGTTCCTAAAAATGTGATATCCGATCGCGGCGGTCAATTCACGTCTAAGTTTTGGGAAGCGCTATGTGAGCTCGTCTGCATGCGTGTTCATTTGAGCACAGCATATCATCCACAATCCGATGGACAAACCGAACGCACAAATCGCATGTTGGGCGATATGTTACGAAATTTCGCGGGACGCACACCCTCTGTTTGGGATACATTTCTGACTTCGGCAGAATTTGCGCTTAACAACGCTGTTAACCGCTCAACAGGTCAAAGCCCTTTCTTTCTGAGTTATGGATTCCATTATGTGCTACCCGTGTGGCGAGAGTTGGAGGTTAATATTCCGGCGGCTAAAACCTTTGCCAAGTCATTCCTATCCCGCATGACAGACGCGAAGGCATGTTTGGACGCGGCACAACAACGGACGACGGACTACTATAATAAATCCAAACAAGACGTAACATTTTCTGTGGGACAAATGGTATTATTGAGCACTAAGAACCTGCGTTCGCTCGCTGATGGTTCCTGAAAGTTACTACCTCGCTGGATTGGTCCATATCCCGTTGTTCGCATGGTAGGGAACGTAGCTGTGGAGCTATCCCTACCCTCTGACATGAATATTTACCCCACGTTTCATATATCCCTCTTCCGTCCTTATCGCGGCACGACGCCCGTTACAAACGACACCGATGTCCCTGCAGTAATGGACCCCGGTCCCGAGACCTGGATCGCAGTCAAACAAAAGATGTATGACGTGGAGCGGATATTAGATTATCAGGTTCGTCGCATAGGTCGACAGTGACGGAAGCGGAAGGTGCACGAGTATCTGGTCAAGTGGACTGGCTATTCTAGCGAGCACAACTCTTGGGAGCTGACACGTAATTTCTCACAAGAGATGAAGCCCCTATTGGAGGAAGCTCGTCTACGTGCCACGCAGACCCAATGATCTCTGCAGTCGATGCTGTTCGATGCAGCGAGGATGCTGCATATGGGAGGGGGGATAGTTGTTGTACGCCGGTTCGATCACCGTTGGCACCGAAGTAGGCCGCAATGCATTCGAGCATGATGAGGCATAATACAATCATATTAGCATGATATACTCGAGTATATCTAGCTAATCAGGCATGCTGCATTATCATCTATGACATCGCGCTGTCGGTCAACATGTTTGACTCGACACTGATAATTAATGTGCGATCTATCCATTGGCATAATATTCCACGTAATAATACTTTAAATATTATTACCTCATTTACGTCATAAACCATACGCGTATGCGAGCAGGCGATGATCGCGATGGTTGGGTTGGCAACCGAATATCGATATTCGGACCTTTGCATATTGCATGTGTTGCATTCAATAATATCACGGATGACACGATATTTAGGATAGTGCTATGAAGGTACTCACACTTGAGATCGGAATCCAGTGAGACCTGTACTGCACATCTGTATCGCGACGTGATAGGTGCGAGGACGGCAGCCTAGAGACTGAAGTTGGCTCAATGCTACTTTGGACCAAGTACTCGCGTACTTAACTTTATCTAATTTGCATACATACGTTATACTCATATATATTCGGCCTGAGCTATTCTAGCATATCATCTTCAGCCGTATGATGAACATTGCCTGTGGGGTCTGACGGCCGACTACCGATTTGTAAACGAAGACTATTGTAATTTGGATCTTTCCTTATTCTTGAGTCTTCCGCTGTCACTTATTCGCACTGAATCGCCTTGCTGTTCGCAAGATCTTCGATTATGTTGTGCTACGGTTTGTTTCCCGCTGATGTGTAGGTCGATGCGACTCTATGAGGCGAAGTACTATCTTGATGAACGCATGAACGATCAATGCATATGAATGAACTTGCATGATATAAATGTATTCGTATACATTTATATATGCATTTGGCATGTTATCATTATCCATCGGGACATCGCATCATGGCAAATCCGCCTAGCATGCATGAAATCCCGAATCATTGAAGTGCGCATTATGCTCGTGCTACGAAACGATAAGTAATATTATTTGATATAATATTACTTCATTACAGCACACGTTGAGAGCGCCGCACCCGTCACGATGCATGCCTTGCAACCGAATATCGTTATTCAGACCCTTGCATCATGCAAATGCCGGAAAGGCTTATCGGTTGTTATGCTTGGACATTGCCTATGCACAGTAGGGTTGTCACACTTAGGATCGGCCTCCTAGTGTGAATCATATGGCATCGCGATGCTGCGAGTATAACAGATGCGAGGACAGCTAAGTAAGACAAGACATTCGATACTGGAGAACACTCGTATGTTCTACACTAATATTGCTATACACTCTTCTACTTAGCCCGAGCTAAGCCTGAACTTTGCTTATCACCGCCGCGTGATGATTGCTTGCTTCCGGCGCTGATGGCGATTTCATCCATTGCATCGCTGCGATCTGTAAGACTGTAAGTTATATCTCTTCTTGTTTTGAAGTCTTCCGCTGTCTCTGTTTGCTCGCGCTTGCCTTGCTGTACTTGCAAGTGCTCGCGCATCGGTGTCGAAAGCCTTCAGACGTGCAGATACTTATGAGCAAACACGAAGGAGAGGTACAACAGATTACAGAATAGAAGTCTGCCGTCAGACCCCGCGGGCAATGTTCATCATCCGGCTGGAAGTGATATGCTGGAATAGCTCAGGTCGATAATAATTGAGTAAAGTGTATGTATGGGAATCAGATTGAGTTAAGTGCGTGGGTACTTAATCCAAAGTAGCGTCGAGCCGACTTTGGTCTCTAGGCGGCCGTCCTTGCACCTATCATGTTCACGACACCAATGTACAGTACAAGTCTCACTGGATTCCGATCTCAAGTGTGAGTACTATTATAGCACTGTCCTAAATATCGGGTAATCCATGATATTAATGGATGCAATGTATGCAACATGCGAAGGTCTGAATATCGATATTCGATTGCCAACCCAACCATCGGGATCGTCGTGTTTCCGCATACACGTGTGGTTCATGATACGATTGAGGTAATAATATTTGAAATATTATTACGTGATATATTATGCCAATAGTGGATTCGCACATTGATATCAGCCTCGAGTCAAACATGTTGATCGACAGCGTGATATCATGAATGATAATGCGACGTGCTACATTAGCTAGATATATTCGAATATATCATGCTTATATGCTTATATCATGCTCGGTAGTGCTCAGATGAATTCCAGCCTACTTCGACATAAGCGGTGATCAAACGGGCGTTTAACAACGACCATATAGAATGACGATGTCTGATCAAACATTACTTTGGATAAGTACTTGAATATTTATTCCCATTACGAATATCGATATATGTTCTATCAACTTATTATCGGCCTGTGCTAATCCCGAGCATTGCCATCAGCCGTATGATGATTACCGCCCGCTGGGTCTGACGGCCGATTCTCTCATTGGCATCAATTGATCATTGTAAGTTGCGTCTCTTCTTGCTCTGAAGTCTTCCACTGTCCCTATCATCGCATCTGAGTGCTTTGCTGTCCACAAGCGCTCCGGCACTAGTGTCTAACGTTCAGATGCGCAGATTAAGTGCATGAGGGAAGAAGGAGAGATACAACAGACGACAGGATAGTCCAATTACTAGTAGTAAAGAGAGTGGATGATGGGGTGTGCAAATTACCAGGCACGCTTAGCAAAATTATTGCTGGATGGGTGATGTACATTAAGGATCGCATGTACAGGGATGTACAAGTCGTTAATGTCCTTAAACCTGTTTTATCCTTTCTGTCTTTTATATTATTGTTCCTATTCTCCTCAAACGTACTTCCTTTTCATGTAGGCAAAGAGTTCACAGCCCTCTACGACAAGGAACTCCAGCAGGAAAGCTAGGAACTCAAGCAAGGCGGCAGCAAAAAAGGACAGCCCATTCATCCTGTCTTCCCGTTTTACTGAGTTGAAATTTCATGTTTAATTCTATTCCTTTAATCCGCTGCATGCTTTGTCGTTTGATGTAGCATATGTCGATTTATTTTTCTATTTTTTAATAGAAAATGTAAGCTTGTAATTTCTCAAATCATATATTTATGCTTACGGTGGCCCTTGAAGGTAAGGAACGATGACGATGTGCGACTATCCATGAAAGTGAGGTGACCAAGCACGGGCACCAAAAGAAAGATACCAGATATTGAGGCCAGACATTACTTACTTTTTAATATGATCTTTGATATCACTATCTAGTCCGTTAATGTATTTTGGACCAGCAGGTGCTGGTGGAAGGCAAGTCTACGACAATGACATTTACGACCACCAGCTAACGGAGGTAAATTTTGTTGTACACGGGTTCAATCACCGTTCACACCGAAATAGGCCGCAATACATTCAAGCATTACAAAGCATGATATAATTATATTAGCATGATATACTCGAGTATATCTAGCTAATCAAGCATGTTATATCATCATCTACGACATCACGCTGTCGGTCAACATGTTTGACTCGAGGCTGATAATTAATGCGCGACCTATCTATTGGCATAATATTCCACGTAATAATACTTTACATATTATTACCTCATCCGTGTCATAAACCATATGCATATGTGAGAACGCGACGATCGCGATGGTTGGGTCAGCAACCGAATATCGATATTCAGACCTTCGCATATTGCATGCGTTGCATTCATTAATATCACGGATTACGCGGTATTTAGAATAGTGCTATGAAGGTACTCACACTTGAGATTGGAATCCAGTGAGACCTGTACTGCACATCTGTATCGCGACGTGATAGGTGTGAGGACGGCCGCCTAGAGACCGAAGTCAGCTCGATGCTACTTTGGATTAAGTACCCGTGTACTTAACTCAGTCTAATTCATATACATACGTTTTATAGATTGATATTCGGCCTGAGCTATTCCAGCATAGCATCTTCAGCCGTATGATGAACATTGCCTGTGGGGTCTGACGGCCGACTACCCATTTGTAAACGAAGACTATTGTAAGTTGGATCTTTCCTTATTCTTGAGTCTTCCGCTGTCACTTTGTTTGCATTGAATCGCCTTGCTGACCGTAAGCTTGGTGCACATTTAGCTAGCATCCAGACGTGCAGATTCAGTGCATGATCGAAGAAGGAAGGATACAACAAATTTGGTAGCAAGACGGTTCGATTCATGGCTGTCACATCACTGCTTGTGGAGAGTAGGTTCTCAAGTGAGCGACCGGCGGCGAGGAGTATCACAAGATAACCTCGTCGGGAAGCCGAAGGAATTCCATCGCCATCATACTCGGAATCGTTTTCCCAATGAGTTGAACATCTGGCAGGACCAACTACTAAGGCTACACCAATTTAGGGGTTACAACGCGTTGGTAGGTTACAATACCGCTCGCGTCAAAAATTACTCGTGCGTGAATGGTACACGGGAGAAATTTTCTAAGGTATAGTCATATTCCCCTCTATCCTTGCAAGATACTAATTAGAATACATGTCGTATAATCTGTTGTGCTACGGTTCGTTTCCCGCCGATGCGTAGGTCGATGCGACCCTACAAGGCGAAGTGTTATCTTGATGAACGCATGAATGATTATTGCATATGAATGAACCTGCATGATATAGATGTATTCGCATACATTTATATATGCATTTGGCATGTTATCATTATCCATCGCGACATCTCATCATGGCAAATCCGCCTAGCATGCATGAAATCCCGAATCATTGAAGTGCGCATTATGCTCGTGCTATGAAACGATAAGTAATATTATTTGATATAATATTACTTCATTACAGCACACGTTGAGAGCGCCGCACTCGTCGCAATGCATGCCTTGCAACCGAATATCGTTATTCGGACCCTTGCATCATGCGAATGCCGGGAAGGCTTATACGTTGTTATGCTTGGACATCGCCTATACGCAGTAGGGTTGTCACACTTAGGATCGGCCTCCTAGTGTGAATCGTACGATATTGCGATGCTGTGAGTATAACAGATGCGAGGACGGCTAAGCAAGATAAGACATTCGATACCGGAGAACACTCGTGTGTTCTACGCTATTATTACTATACGCTATTCTACTTAGCCCGAGCTAAGCCTAAACTTCGCTATCACCTCCGCATGATGATTGCTTGCTTCCGGTGCTGACGGCGATTACGTCCATTGCACCATTTCGATCTGTAAGACTGTAAGTTATATCTCTTCTTGTTTGAAGTCTTCCGCTGTCTCTGTTTGCTCACGCTTGTCTTGCTGTACTTGCAAGTGCTCGTGCATCGGTGTCGAAAGCCTTCAGACGCGCAGATACTTATGAGCAAACACGAAGGAGAGGTACAACAAATTGGTATCGAGACCAGGTTCGTTGCCTAACTGTCTCTCTTTGTCTAATCGGAAGTAGGTTCTTTCTATGGCGAGTTCCAGCGACAAACCACGAGGACCGCTAGATACTTTTGCCGAAGACCTAGGCCGCGCCGTTTTGGACGCCGCCGCTTCCGGTTTGTAATTGTTTAATTGCTTTTGCTTAGATTGCTGCACTTGTTGTGTATGTGTACGCTCTGAGTTGCAGGTAATCTCAGTGCACCGGCATTGCTTGCCGCGGCGACTGAGACCGGCTTTCGTCCGGACCAGTTGGCGACTCTCATCGCCCAAACTACGGAGATCAGGACTCAGCTGGGCAAGTACTTGCTGAGTTTACTGAATCTTCTCAAGAGTACTGTCGGTAGGCTCACCGAATCGTTTTGTACTCTTGCCTTTGCGATAGAAGTCGGCTTCTATTACACAAACCTAGGGTATCGCTTCATGCTCCATGTCCGCGGAACACGACGATACGCCGCACACTAGCCTAGCTAGCCAACCCGATTTTGTTGTGGCTGCTAGAGTGCCGGATAGGGGTCTTGAGACTGTTGGCAGGCGAGCCACTCAAGATCCCCTTTTCCTTCAGACCCCTGCTCACTTAATTGTGCCGCATTCAGCAGTTAACACCAATATGGACAACACTGCTGGACCAAGGGTTCTGCCATTACCTCAAGCTTGAGGGCATGATGACATCCCTGAGGTGATGAGATTGTCAATTCCCGTTCCTAGGCTCAATATCTTGCTAACTGAAAAGACAGCAGGACATAGCATAGCCGATGCAACTCGTGTGTACGTGCGTGACGCTAAAAAGTATCTCCATGCTGTTCATGGTGGTGATAATGATGGTATCAGGTGTCTCTTCGTTGGTACCACCCTCGAGGGCTCAGCGAAGGACTGGTATCGTGAATGGACCACCGCCCGGATGGAATATACTTTTGACGAGATGATCGCCGCTTTTCTCGCACGGTTCGCTACTGAGGTTCAAGCACGTGATGTGGAGGCTCGTAAGGTTTTGACAGCCGGTAGCTACCACATGCGTCGGGGTGAAAATGTACCTGCGTACCAGTCACGCTTCGAAGCACTAGTGACCCCCATTGCTGATCTCACCGAAACCGAGCGTGTCTTTTGGTTTAAGCAAGGCCTGACGAAACTTTTGACTAAATGGTGCGCTACTGATTTGGCTGGGGTGCCGATCAAGTCGTATGATGCCTTGGTCACATTTGCTAAGGGTACGGAGATACGACTCCTTGCCGGTGAGGAAGAAGTCAAGTCTGCCCCTCGTGCAAATGCCGTGCAAGTGCAGGATCCGCTTGGGGAAGCTGTAGCTCTCGACCAGGAACTCGGAGTGACCCGCCCCACGCCTACTGCCGCAACGCGACGCAGCAACCGGCAACGCCAGGCGCGCGGGGGCACTAGCTCGGGTGTCCGCGGGTCAGGAGGAGCAGGTCCGAGCTTGGACCCGGCTAAGAGCAGGAAGCGTGGTGGTGCGCCGTCGTCGGCAGCCGCACAGTGCTCTGACCCCAATGTGAAGCGGACTCGCACGGATGACTCGTTTATGCCAAAATGGAATTGCAATCGTTCCGAGTTCGAACGTCGGAAAGCGGCCAATGTTTGTCTACGGTGCGCGGAGAGTCATCCTACGAAGGATTGCCCGTTACTGCCGCCGTTTGTACCTCAGCCGAAATAGGGGCTTGCCCGGGTTCCTGTGGAGGGGACACCACCCGGGATTTCTGAACTAACGCGTGGTCGGTGGTCATCCTTACGGCCAGCCGTGAAGGCATTGTTGCCTTGCGTACTTGGACACATCGAGCGAGTCATTGCGCGACGCATCACACTTGACGGACGCACGGGACTTCTCTGCTTCGATCCGTTGTGTAATTTGTTTACACCTCGCCGTCCCCTGTCGTCTATCGATCTGTCTAACCACGTGGTTTTGTTCATCCCCTCGTCTCTGCGTGAGATGTCGGAACAGTTGGCCGTTTACAGGAGATGTAGGCGTCAATATCCAGGCACCGCCGCATGTGTATTACTCCCCACTTTCTGTCGGCGCAAGGCAGAGGCATCGTTAAGGGGTATGCGGTGTGTCCACCGGTTCGAGCCGGGCACCGTTTTGTTTAATGGTGTGGATCGGGAGGGTATGCTGGCTCCGTGGCCAGGCACATCCTACTCGGTTGACGTTTGGTATGAAGCTCCCGATGAGGGTGCCGTAGGTTACGGACCTGCCCTAAGTGCACTGACGTTATCTGCCGGGCAGTCGCTCGTAGATAACCATGTCCCAGTGGTTCAGATCGGTTTGAATGGCCGTACTCTGAAGGCACTTGTTGACACCGGTGCCAGTGACGACTTCATCTCTGTCGCAGAGGTGAATGCGCTGGGGTTGACCCCAGAGTCGTCTGATTGTCCACAGGTTTCCCTTGCTGACGGGGGTAAGCATCCCATCGTGGGCAGGATTACCCTTAGCCTATCGATTTGTGACCCGGCCGTATGTGCTGCAGGGCTTAGCAGAGACTGCACCGTACATAATGGGGTTTTCGACATTACAACAGTACCGCGCGCGCATCGACATGGAGACCGCAACCCTGCATATGTGCAAGGGTACTCTGTCGATTAAGGTACCTTTCCTGTCGTTCGAACATGTCACACCAAAGGAGGGCAAAGCTGAGGCGGTGCCTATGGTTAATTTCGCTGTGACCCCAAAGGCCGCGCGAATCGAACCAGAGCTAGTCGGGCGTAATGAAGCCGTCCATTTGTTACGGAAGGGTGCCCACGGACTGCTTTTGAGGCCGCAGGTGGGCTGTTGTGCCACCACCGTGCAGATTTCTGTCGATCCTGAGGTTGAGGCCCTACTGTCGCAGTATGAGGACGTCTTTAAAGATATCCCTGGCCTACCACCTATGCGTCCTGTTGATCACACAATCCCTCTCATGCCTGGAGCGCAGCCTACGGCCCGGCCAATGTACAGGTTGAGTCCATTGGAGCTGGACGAGGTAAAGCGCCAGGTGACGGATTTGCTCGCGAAGGGTATGATACGCCCCAGCACATCCCCGTATTCTGCACCGATTTTGTTTGTCGGTAAGAAGGATGGGACCTTGCGCATTGTTGTATATGGTACCCACGAAGGGTGGTATCAAAAGATACCGGTTGTTGTGCCAGAGCCCGATTAAGTAGAGCCGCTGACTAGGTCGTACTTGAGAGACCATAAGGCCTCGAACCGGGCGTGACCTTCAGAAGTCACCACTACAACCGGAGATTCAGTGAACCAGGAACCAAATGTTCCACCATTTACCATTCAGGCGGTAAATGGCCCATTCCATACAGGTTATGGAGTAACCGACAGGTTCGGATGTTTCAGGAAATCGGTTAGTATTGGTCGTCGACAGCCGAGACCAAATCCACAAATCGAATGCTAGATGGGAACATGAAACAGTTAATCTGATAATTAAATATATTATATCATAAAATAATAAACAGATAATTATTATACTTAATGAATTACCAAAATGCATTAAGGATACAACAATTGTTCCCCCTCTAGATGCAGCGTCCCGATGCATGAAACGAGAGCAGACAGGTTGAGGTAGGAGAGCGTCAGAGAGGTCCGTCCTTAGACTGTGCCCGCAGCCTAGCTTCATCAAGCAGGGGTTTCATGTCAGGGGTGAAGTTACGTGCCGGTTCCCAGCTATTGTGCTCAGATGAATACCCAGACCACTTAACCAGGTACTCATGTACGTTACGCTTACGCCTGCCCTTGCCAACACGTCGTGCACGGTAATCCAGGATACGTTCGACAGCATACAGGGTCTGCTTACCCGATAACCAGGTAGAGGGATTAGCTTCCGTAACAGGAGGGATGCTTTCGTTAGCCTCAGGCAGAGTACCCCGATATGGATGTACGAGAGATACATGAAATGTGGGATGAATGCATAGGTCAGATGGGAGTTGTAACTCTACAGCCACCGATCCTACCATGCGTACGACAGGATAAGGCCCCACAAAGCACGGTAATAACTTGCGAGACCCATCAGCCAGGGAACGAAGGTTCTTCGTGCTCAACATAACCAGCTGGCCCTTAGTGAACGTGACGTCCTTTTTGGACTTGTTATAATAGTCCATAGCCCGTTGCTGTGCAGCTTCCAGGCAAGCTTTAGCGTCAGTTAGACAGGACACGAAAGACTTAGCAAACGTTTTTGCAGCTGGAACATTTACGTCCAACTCCCGCCAAACAGGCAAAGCAGGGTTAAAACCGTAATTCAGGAAAAACGGACTATTACCAACGGACCGGTTAGTAGCATTATTAATGGCAAACTCAGCAGCGGTTAGGTAGGTATCCCATGCAGTAGGAGTGCGTCCTGCAAAGTTACGGAGCATATCACCCAGGACACGGTTAACACGCTCTGTTTGCCCATCAGATTGGGGGTGGTAGGCGGTGGACAGGTTCACCCGCATTCCTACCAGAGTCCCCAGGGCGCCCCAAAACTTACTTGCAAATTGAGTGCCGCGGTCAGATACCACGGACTTGGGGACCCCATGCAAACGTACCACATTGTCGAAAAATAGACGGGCCGTTTGCTCAGCTGTGCAGGACGATGTCGTGGGGGCCAGGTGGACCATCTTGGTGAAACGGTCGACCAGGACCAGCACGGCATCGTATCCTCCCTCAGTTTTGGGCAGCGCAACAATAAAGTCCATAGAGACGCTTTCCCACGGAGTGTCAGGAATAGGAAGAGGTTGGAGATGCCCATGTGCTTTACCAGACTGGGCCTTATTGCGCTGGCACAGGTCGCAACAGAGGACATAATTTTCGGTGTCCTTAGCCATGCGGGGCCACCAGAATTGACGCCGCAAAAGCTCTAGTAACCGCGTGCAGCCAGGATGCCCAGCAAGAGGGCCGTCATGAAAACGTGAGAGAAGTTCACGACGTAATGAATCGTCGTTAGGTACGACAATCTGACGGTGGGATCCTTCCGATCGGATCCATAAGCCATGCGCCTGTACCAAGTGCCCCGTGTTGTTGTGAATTGTGAACCACGGGTCGGCTGCATAAGCCTGTTTCAAGCGCTTGGTAAAATCGGAGGGCACGAAGTTAGGTTTTGCCTGAGACCTACTCCGTGTGCTTACCGCCAGAATGGCTGCATGCAGTGAAGGGTGCCTACTGAGAGCATCAGCTATGTTAAGTGAGCCGCTCAGGTACTCCCAATCAAAGTTAAACCGTGCCAGGTATTCCATCCAGCGGGCCTGGCGTCGGTTAAGGGAGGGCACACCTTGCAGAAACGTAAGGGGTTTGTGATCAGTCTTGAGGGCAAAAGGCCGGCCCTCAAGGTAACATCGCCATTCCTTCAAGGCATGTAGGACCGCAAGAAATTCCTGTTCCCCAGTGGTATAACGGGTTTCAGCCCCCGAAAACTTCTTACTCGTGTATGCAATGGGGCGTCCCTGCTGCAACAGAACTGCCCCCGTCCCATGTATAGATGCATTAGTTATGACCTCTACACGGAACGGCAATGAGTAGTCAGGGAAGTGCAGGATAATATCATCAGAGATAGCACGCTTCAAAGCATCAAAAGCTTCTTGGCATGCTGGGGTCCAGGCCTCAGGTGAAGAGAAGGCTCCCTTACGTGTGAGGTTTGTTAGTGGTGCAGCAATGACTGAGTAGCGCTCTATGAACTTACGAAAGTAGTTGGTCAGGCCCAAAAACTTACGCAGTTCCTGAAGGTTGGAGGGCACTGGCCAATCCCGAACAACAGCAGTTTTCCGGGGGTCCATCCGTATGCCACCCTGAGACACTATATGCCCCAGATACTCCACCTGTGGTTGTGCCCAGTGGCACTTAGAACGCTTAGCATACAGCTGCTCACGCCACAGAACCTCAAAGACCAGGCGGAGGTGTTGTATGTGCTCCTCACGGGTCTTTGAAAACACCAGGATATCGTCCAGATAACAGATGACGAATTTGTCGATGAATGGCCTGAAGATGCGGTCCATGACGGCTTGGAACGTTGCAGGGGCGTTCGTCAGTCCGAAACTAAGGATGGTATATTCAAAGTGGCCAAACGGCGTACGGAAAGCCCTTTTAGGGATGTCAGATTCTGCTATACGAATCTGATTATACCCCTGCTGGAGGTCAATAGAGCTAAAGAATGCAGAATCTTTTAGCTTATCCAGCAGATCATCGACACGTGGGAGGGGGTAACGGTTCTTTACCGTTGCAGCATTTAACCCCCTATAATCAATGCACATTCTCAGAGTCCCATCCTTCTTTCCCACAAACAGAATAGGGGCGGAGTATGGGGATGTGCTTGGCCGTATCATACCTTTTTTCAGCAGCTCAGTAACCTGTCGTTTGACCTCGTCCAGCTCCAAGGGGCTTAGCCGATACATGGGGCTGGAAACGGGTACTGCACCAGGCACCAAAGGTATGGTGTGATCCACAGGCCGCATTGGAGGCTTACCAGGGACCTCCTTGGAATATATCTGCATATTCCTGTAACAGGGCCTCAAACTCAGGGTCAGTGGCATCAGCTGGGATAGAAGTTGCATTCAGGTGCAACTTGGGCCGTACTAGTAAAGCATGGGCCCCCTTGCGAATCATGCGAACTGCTGCTTTTCTGCCAACAACTTCAGGTTCAGTGTGCTGACAGATAGCAGTGGTTGCATAATTAAAGCAAGGCGCAGGTGTCATCTGATCTGGTGGCTGTCCGGCAGTAGTAAAGGGTACCTTGCAGACTAGATTCCCCTTGCGCAGGCGCAAAGATTTAGACTCATAGTCAAGGACAGCCCCATACTGTGCTAGCGTGGAAGAACCCAAGATATACATGGCAGCGTCAGTTAGCTCAGGCAACACGTATGGGCGGACATTTAACCTTAAAGGACCTGCAGATAGACGAAGATTAACCTGCCCCAAGATAGCCTGCTTACCCCCATCAGCAAGGGTAACTTCTGACCAGGAGCATGGGCTAGGTTTCAGGCCAAGCTGCGTAACCTCTGATGCCGAAATGAAATCATCACTGGCTCCAGAGTCGGCTAGGGCGGTGAACGTACGACCTACCGTACTTACGGTGATCAGAGGTACGCCAGCACCTATCAGGGCAGCAGCTTTAGGCAAGCAGAGAACTGAAATACAGGGTTCAGTCTCAGGCAAGCCCTCCTGAACCGGTTTAGGAGCAGCAAACCAGACGTCAACAGAGTATGGGCTTCCAGGGAGCTGAACGACCTCACCTGCCATATCAAGGCTATGGAAAAGAGCCGTCCCTGGATTAAACCTTAAGACCCGTTGCATTCCCGACAGAAAAGAAGGGTTGCGTCGGGACACATACTCAGGCAGCAAGATGCATGCTGAGGTATCAGGGTGTTGACGTTTGCATGCCCTAAAGTGAGCTAATTGCTTCTGTAGCTCGCAGAGTGAAGAGGGAGTGAACAAGATAGTATGCCCACACAAGTTAGCGGAGGATAGGGGGCGACCTTGAGGCTCAAGCAGATTACAAAAGCCATCAAAGCCGGCACGGACAGTTCGTGCATCAAAAGAAAAACGTCTCCCTATCACCTGCTCCACTTGGTTTAAAACAGAGGGCAAAAGAGCCCGTACTGCACGGCACTTTGCTACCATCTGGCCCACAGCAAAGACCCCAGGTGGTGACCCGTCTATACCAGCCTGGGCAAGTTCCTAGTGGTCCTTACCCTTATTTTTCTCCGCCCCCAGCATTGGGCAGGAGTCGACCCTATGTTGGTCGGAACCGCAACGGAGGCACATCCCATGTTTACGAAAATGGAACTCCCGTCTAGTACATTTGAATGTGGTTAGATACTCCGCCAGGTTCTGCTTAGGCCCCTTCTTCTGCACATGGCCCCCTTTTGGGGCCAAGTGCCTCCCCTGCTGTCCACCGCCCCTCTTAGACTTACCGGCGCCCTTAACCTGCCGCGGCTGATCCTCGTGCCCGGTGATGCCTGGACGAACGGATGCAGCCCGCGGTTTTTTGGTCGGGGGCGCCGGGGTCTCCTCGTCAGGGTCGTCGCAGGCCATGTCCTGTACCGACAGCATGTTCATTTTGGGACGGGCCAGTTTGTCAGATTCCCGTCGGGCCAGTAACCTAAGTTCAGCTCCCAGGGAGAACTGAACCAAGTCTGTATATGACTTAAAGGTTTTACCCGACAGGTCAGTTGCACAGTCCCCACTAAGGTCGGATGAGAGGCCCTGCTGAAACCAAAACACACGCTCACTATCAGACAGGTCCGCAATGGGCGTGACAAGAGCCTCAAAGCGGCTCTGATAGGCAGAGACAGTTTCTCCAGGGCGCATGCGGTATTTGCCAGCATTTAATTTCAGGCGTGCCTCAGTGTCGCGTGACTGGACCTGGGGTGCAAAACGGACAAGCAGTGCTTCTAGCAGTTCCTCAGATGTATAGGAATCCCTTGCGTTAGTCCATTGATCGTACCATAATCTTGCCGCGCCTTCAAAGGCAGTGGCCAAGAAAAGACGGCGCGTAGAGTCCTGTTGACCCCCACGGGCTGTGGCATAGTAGTTCCTAACATTACGGACAAAGGCCCGTGTTAGAGGCGCAGCAACTCGTCCTAAATCAGAAAGCTTAACATCCATAGGGATATTCAGCTTAGGCACTGCGATCGCTATTTTTATCACCTCGTCCTCATGTCCAGTATGAGGAGGCCCAGGTGGCCTGGAAGAGGTGCCCGCAACAGCAGCACAAGTTGTTGCGGCAGCAGCGGGAGCCATCCCAGGAATATCCACGGCACCAGGTGTCAAATGGTTTGACACTACAGCAGGGCCATGAACATAAAAAGGGGATGGGGCATAAATAGGTGATGTAGGTGCCTCAGGGGATGCTGTGCCGCCTTGCCTGGGAATAGGTGAAGGCTGGTTCAGAAGGTCGATACCACCTGCCACAGCAGCATTTGGTGGCTGTGTCAACCTAGAGAGCCATTCCCACCTATTCGCTTGGCTAGCATTAGCAGCAATCCGGCCAACAAACTGAAAGGTGTTGGCAGCAAGAGCCGAGACAGCATTCGCTAAGTTCGAGGCTTGCATATTGTATGCCTGAAAGCCTAACAGATCGAACTGCGAGTGACTGTTCTGGCGAAAGGCAAAGCAAAGGCAAGGACCAGGGCCTACCCAACGCTTGGATGCCTTTGATGAACTTCAAAAATTTTGAAGTCCGCGCGTGAAGTTGATTTGCGATGGATCGGAGTGACTGGGCAGAAGTGCCGCTCCGACGGGTCTGAGGTGTTGACACTGCAGAAGCACTCACGGCGGTTGGAACAAACACAATACCTTTCAAGTAATAGAGATATATATGTATTAGTGAAAGCCGAAGTGAATTCACGAAGTCGACTCCTCGTTGGATTCGATGCGAAGGTACTATCGAACCCGCAACTACAGGGATTCCTCAGCAAAACTGCAATACAAGTTCTAGGTAGAAAGCAGTGTTGCAGGAAGATATTACCTAACAGAGAAGGCAGAATTGTCTAGGTCGCGAGCCACGTTGACCACGACTAACTTAGAGATTGACTTTAACAGAAAGCACAGCCAAACTCACAGAGAGCAGGTTCAAAGTGTCACTAGACTAATTTCGTGAATATTACAGACCGGTGGTAGCCGCAGCGAAAATGGCGGCGCTCAGCTCCTCAGGCAATGTCTCCATGTCCAGAGGGATGTCGGCAGAAGGAAGATCGTGGTCGATGTCCATTTATAAAAGGGTAGCTTGAGTGGCTTGAGCAGTTACCACAGAAAGACTTGAGAAGGCTTGAAAAGATTTCAGCGGAAGACTTGACGAGACGTCCCAGGGAGGAACAGTCTCGATACCAGCTTGTTGTATATGGTACCCACGAAGGGTGGTATCAAAAGATACCGGTTGTTGTGCCAGAGCCCGATTAAGTAGAGCCGCTGACTAGGTCGTACTTGAGAGACCATAAGGCCTCGAACCGGGCGTGACCTTCAGAAGTCACCACTACAACTGGAGATTCAGTGAACCAGGAACCAGATGTTCCACCATTTACCATTCAGGCGGTAAATGGCCCATTCCATACAGGTTATGGAGTAACCGACAGGTTCGGATGTTTCAGGAAATCGGTTAGTATTGGTCGTCGACAGCCGAGTCCAAATCCACAAATCGAATGCTAGATGGGAACATGAAACAGTTAATCTGATAATTAAATATATTATATCATAAAATATTAAACAGATAATTATTATACTTAATGAATTACCAAAATGCATTAAGGATACAACACGCATGTGCATTGATTACCGGGGGTTGAATGCGAGTACGGTGAAAAATCGCTACCCTTTGCCACGCGTCGACGACCTGTTGGATAAGCTGAAGGGATCGGCTTATTTTTCCTCGATTGACTTGCAACAGGGCTATAATCAGATCTGCATCGCTGCCTCTGATATTCCGAAAACCGCTTTTTGGACGCCCTTCGGTCACTTCGAGTATACGGTCCTATCGTTTGGTTTGACTAATGCCCCTGCGACGTTTCAGGCGGTTATGGACCGAATGTTTAGGCCGTTTATCGACAGGTTCGTTGTTTGCTACCTGGATGACATCTTGGTTTATTCTAAGACGCGCGAGGAGCACTTGGAGCATCTTCGGCTCGTGCTCGACGTTATGAGGCGGGAGCAATTGTTTGCTAAACGCGCCAAATGCTTTTGGGCGCAGCCTCAGGTGGAATATTTGGGCCACATTGTGTCGGCTACCGGTGTGAAGATGGACCCGTGGAAGGTCACCGTAGTTCGCGATTGGCCCACGCCTCAGAACCTCACGGAGCTGCGTAAGTTCCTTGGCTTGACCAATTATTTCCGAAAGTTCATTGAAAAATATTCCATCATTGCGGCCCCACTTACTAACTTAACTCGAGTCGTGGACGTCGCAATGCCAGCGGGCATTCGAAGAGCTCAAGCGAATCGTTGCCGAAGATGTCACCCTTGCATTCCCTGATTACTCGTTGCCATTTCGTGTTGAGGTAGTGTCTGATGCCTCAGTATTTGGAAGCGGCGCTGTATTGTTACAGGAAGGGCGACCGATCGCCTTCATGAGTAAGAAGTTTTCTGGTGCGGAGATTCGCTACACCACCGGGGAACAAGAGCTTCTGGCAGTGCTGCATGCTTTAAAGGAATGGCGCTGTTACCTTGAGGGACGCCCATTTACTTTAAAGACTGACCACAAGCCCCTAACGTTTTTGCAAAGCGTTCCGACGTTGAACCGCCGTCAGGCTAGGTGGATGGAATACCTAGCTAGGTTCGACTGCACCTGGGAGTACATTTCTGGTAAACTGAATATTGCCGATGCTCTCAGTCGACATCCGTCGCTACACGCTGCAATTTTAGCAGCGCCCGTCTTGCGACCGCATAACGAGGAGGTGCCGATCACGACGGACCTCACAGAGCGGTTGAAGGTTGCCTACAACGCAGATGCCTGGTTCTCGGAGCCGGCTAATGTAGAAAACCTTCGCAAGCAGAATGGCCTTTGGCTACGGACGGAGGGTGCAGCTACGCAAATCGTCGTTCCGAACGACGACACGCTACGCTACGACATCCTTGCGCGGTTCCACGAGGACCCGTTAGCAGGACACCCTGGTAGCAAGCGGTTGGTCGAGTTGGTGCAACGTTCCTTTTGGTGGCCTCGTTTGGCTAACGATGCGCGAACTTCGTACAGACATGCAGTCTGTGCCAGCGCAATAAGGCTTTGTCCTGTAAGGGCCATGGGTTGTTGCAACCGTTGCCTGTCCCGGATGCGCCTTGGGAAAGTGTTTCCATGGACTTCGTAGTCGCGCTGCCCAAAACTGAGGGGGGATATGATGCGGTGTTCGTAATGGTCGATCCTCTGACTAAGATGGTTCACCTAGCACCATGCACATCATCCTGCACGGCTGAGCAAACCGCACGTTTGTTTTTCGATAATGTGGTTCGGTTACATGGGGTTCCCAAAAACATAATCTCGGACCGCGGTGGACAGTTCACGTCTAAGTTTTGGGAAGCGCTCTGCAAGCTAGTTGGCATGCGCATCAACCTGAGCACAGCGTACCACCCGCAGACTGATGGTCAAACCGAACGCACAAACCGCACGTTGGGTGATATGTTGCGCAATTATGCTGGTCGCACACCACTCATTTGGGATACATATTTGACTGCGGCAGAATTCACGCTTAACAACGCTGTTAACCGCTCTACAGGCAAAAGTCCGTTCTTTCTCAACTACGGATTTCATCCCGCGCTACCCGTGTGGCGTGAGTTGGAAGTGAACGCGCCTGCTGCTAAACTTTTTGCCAAGTCTTTTATGTCCCGAATCACAGACGCGAAATCGTGTTTGGACGCGGTGCAGCAACGAACGACAGAATACTACAACAAATCCAAGCAGGATGTGACGTTTTCGGAGGGGCAACTCGTGTTGCTAAGCACCAAGAACTTGCGTTCCTTGGCCGACGGATCCCGAAAACTCTTACCCCGCTGGATTGGTCCGTATCCTGTCATGCGCATGGTTGGGAATGTGGCTGTGGAGCTTGCATTGCCCGCTGATATGACCATTCACCCCACGTTTCACGTATCCCTTGTTCGTCCTTATCGTGGTACGGAACCCGTCCCTGAGCCTGCTAACGCCCCCATAGCGATCGAACCAGTTCCCGAGACCTGGATCGCTGGTAAACAGAAGTTTTACGATGTGGAGTGGGTGTTAGATTATCGTGCGCGTCGTGTGGGCTGACACTGACGTAAGCGGACAGTACACGAGTACTTGGTCAAGTGGACAGGGTATACCAGCGAGAACAACTCATGGGAACCGGCACGCAACTTCTCGCAGGACATGAAGCCCCTGCTCGAGGAAGCCCGCAAACGTGCCACGCAAGCCCAATGACCCTGCAGTCGATGCTGTATGAAGCAGCGAGGACGCTGCATACGGGAGGGGGGATAATCGTTGTGCTATGGTTCATTTCCCGCCGATGCGTAGGTCGATGCGACCCTATGAGGCGAAATGCTATCTTGATGAACGCATGAATGACTATTGCATATGAATAAACCTGCATGATATAAATGTATTCGCATACATTTATATATGCATTTGGCATGTTATCATTATCCATCACGACATCGCATCATGGCAAATCCGTCTAGCATGCATGAAATACCGAATCATTGAAATGCGCATTATGCTTGTGCTATGAAACGATATGTAATATTATTTGATATAATATTACTTCATTACAGCACACGTTGAGAGCGCCGCACTTGTCGCGATGCATGCCTTGCAACCGAATATCGTTATTCGGATCCTTGCATCATGCGAATGCCGGGAAGGCTTATCGGTTGTTATGCTTGGACATCGCCTATACGCAGTAGGGTTGTCACACTGAGGATCGGCCTCCTAGTGTGAATCGTATGACATTGCAATGCTGCGAGTATAACAGATGCGAGGACGGCTAAGCAAGATAAGACATTCGATACCGGAGAACACTCGTGTGTTCTACGCTATTATTACTATACGCTGTCCTACTTAGCCCGAGCTAAGCCTAAACTTCACTATTCACCGCCGCGTGATGATTGCTTGCTTCCGGCGCTGATGGCGATTACGTCCATTGCACCGTTTCGATCTGTAAGACTGTAAGTTATATCTCTTCTTGTTTGAAGTCTTCCGCTGTCTCTGTTTGCTCGCGCTTGTCTTGCTGTACTTGCAAGTGCTCGCGCATCGGTGTCGAAAGCCTTCAGACGCGCAGATACTTATGAGCAAACACGAAGGAGAGGTACAACACCCCTACCACCGGCTCCTATACGCCATGGTGAGGTTCTTCCGGCCGATCACGCTCATACTCCTGGTACCCAAGAATTAACTCCAAGAGATTCTCAGATAACTTGGAGTATGCGGAAGAGAAAGGATGTACTACAAAATACTGCCGAGTCGCGCGGAGCTGGATCAGAATCGAAGCGGTCAAGAATACCAAACCAATGGCTTACCAAGTGGGGATGTACCCAAGCGGAGTTTGCGCAGTGACGACAATTGGGAGTTTGCCTTCGGTGCGCATCAAATCACCCTACGAGGAGCTGCCCACTTTTACCCCCGTTAGTTGTAGGACTACGTTCGACAGACAAAGTACCGGATACTATCTCCGTTGAAATTGCTGGAGCAACGAGCCCACACTAACACTAAAACGTTCCCTAACGTGGAGTTATAAACTATGTACTGGCTCGGATTAACTCTGATTGTATCTCGCGATGTTCGTATGAGGAGACCCTTCACTATCTTTGGCCAGATAACTTGATGATTAATGTTTGAGTGTCTCTAATGAATCCTTTACTTGTTGAGCATCGTGGATAGTAGGAATGATGCAGAGGTAGTCCACGATTGACTTCTTTTGATGGTAATGATGTCGATTTCGTTGATCGAATCTTCGGGACACCTACACGCTACAGGTGTCGTTGACGACCTTATCTCAATGGAGCATAACGGGGTTGACCCCATAGTTGTCCAATCGTTCAGGTTACCCTCGTTGATGAGGGTAAGCATCCCATCGTGGGCAGGATCACCCTTAGTCGATGGGAGACCCTCTGCGTGTTAGGGCCCAATGAGTGCAACAAGGTCTTGCGGAGACAGCACTACATGGACATTGGGTGCCGTGACGTAACGACAGTACCGCGCGCACATCGATACGGAGTCCAGCACAATTGGCCATTGTGCAAAAGGGAACCTATCGCCTAAGGTACCTTGTCTGTCGTATTAAGATGTCACACCAGAGGAGGGCGGAACTGTGCGGAGCCTGTGGTTAATTTCGTTTAGCGGCGTTCGTCTGCCGAAATAAAGAACCCAGCTTGAAGGGTGTAAGAGAAGCTTATCAAATGATAAGGGAAAACATCCATGAATTGCTTGTGAGGCCTTGGGTACAATCGATTGCTACCACCACGCAGTCTCTTGTGAAAGATTCTGAGATCGCAGCCCCCCTATTGCCAAATTATACTGATGCATTTGTCATCCTGGGGCTCCCACCTATGTTACCTGCTGACTATACGATCCCTCTTGTGCTCGAGCACAACCCGTTTCACAACCTATGTACAGGTTAAGCTGCCAAAATTGAGCGGATGAAGCGGCAAGTGGGGGATCTGCTCGCAAAGGGTATGATTCGGCCCAGCACATCGCCATACTCTGCACCGATTTTGTTTATCGGTAAGAAAGATGGGGCGTTGCGCATGTGCATTGATTGTCGGGGCTTGAATGCGACCATGATTAAAAATCGCTACCCTTTGCCGTGCGTCGATGACCTGTTCAATAAGCTGAAAGGAACAGCTTATTTTCCTCGATTGACCTTCAACAAGGGTATAATCAGATATGCATTGCTGCTTCTGATATTCCGAAAACCGCTTTCCGGACTCCCTTTGGTCACTTCGAGTACACGGTCTTGTCGTTTGGACTTACTAATGCGCCCGCCACATTTCAAGCAGTGATGGATCGCATGTTCAGACCGTATATCGACAGGTTCGTCGTTTGTTATTTGGATGATATTTTTATATATTCAAAGATGCGCGAGGAGCACCTGAAGCATCTCGAGCTCGTGCTTGAGGTGATGAAGCGGGAGCAATTGTTTGCTAAACGTGCCGAGTGTTTTTGGGCGCAGCCTCAAGTGGAGTATTTGGGCCACATCGTGTCGGCCACTGGAATAAGGATGGACCCACGGAAGGTAGCTGTGGTTCGCAAATGGCCCACGCCTCAGAATCTCACAGAACTACACCAGTTCTTAGGTTTGGCCAACTACTTCCGTAAGTTTATTAGTAAATACTCCATTATTGCGGCCCCGCTTACAAATCTGACGAAGAAAGGAGGTTTCGCTTCTCTCAAAGCCTGGACACCCGTGTGTCAGCGGGCATTCGAAGAGCTCAAGTGAATCGTCGCCGACGACGTTACCCTCTCTTTCCCTGATTACACGTTGCTGTTTCGTGTAGAAGTAATATCGGATGCTTCCCTGCATGGAAGCGGCGCTGTATTGTTGCAGGAAGGACGACCGATCGCCTTCACGAGTAAGAAATTCTCGGGTGCGGAGACCCAATACACAGCCGGAGAGCAGGAGCTGTTGGCAGTTCTGCATGCTTTAAAGGAATGGCATTGTTACCTCGAAGGCTGCCCTTTTACACTGAAGACCGACCACAAACCGCTGACATTCTTACAGAGTGTGCCCACGCTCAACCGACGACAAGCCCGGTGGATGGAGTATCTATCTCGTTTTGACTGTACATGGGAATATATTGCCGGCAGAATTAATATTGCTGACGCCCTCAGTCGACACCCATCGCTACATGCTGCGATTCTGGCAGCACCGGTTACTCGTTTACGCAGTCAGGAGGTTCCGATAGCAGCGGACCTCGTGCAGCGACTTAAGGTGGCATATGAGGTGGATCCATGGTTTGCTTCACCAAGTAATGTGGAACATTTGCACAAGCGCAACGATTTGTGGCTACGGATGGATGGTTCGACCACACAAATCATCGTGCCGAACGATGATGCGCTGCGCTATGATATTCTTGCTTGGTTCCACGAGGACCCATTAGCAGGACATCCTGGAAGCACGCGATTGGCAGAGCTAGTACGACGCTCGTTTTGGTGGCCGCGCGTGGTGAAGGATGCGGAAAACTTCGTGCAAAGGTGCAGTTTATGTCAGCGCAACAAAGCACTATCTGGTAAGGGCCAGGGTTTATTACAACCTTTACCTATACCAGATGCCCCTTGGGAAAGTGTTTCTATGGACTTCAAAACTGAGGGGGGATACGACTCGGTGTTTGTTATGGTCGATCGCTTGACCAAGATGGTTCACTTAGCCCCCTGCACCTCGTCTTGCACCGCTGAGCAAACAGCACGATTAATTTTCGATAACGTGGTACGATTGCATGGCGTTCCTAAAAACGTGATATCCGATCGTGGCGGTCAATTCACGTCAAGTTTTAGGAAGCGCTATGTGAACTCGTTGGTATGCGCGTTCATTTAAGCACAGCACAGCATCCACAATCCGATGGGCAAACCGAACGCACAAATCGCACGCTGGGAAATATGTTACGAAATTTCGCGGGACGCACACCCTCTGTTTGGGATACATTTCTAACTTCGGCAGAATTCACGCTTAACAACGCTGTTAACTGCTCGACAGGTCAAAGCCCCTTCTTTCTGAATTATGGATTCCATCCTACGCTACCCGTGTGGTGAGAGTTGGAGATAAATATTCCGGCGGCTAAAACCTTTGCCAAGTCGTTCCTATCCCACATGACAGACGCGAAGGCATGTTTGGACGCGGCACAACAACGGACGACGGACTACTATAATAAATCCAAACAAGACGTAACATTTTCGGTGGGACAAATGGTATTATTGAGCACTAAGAACTTGTGTTCGCTCGCCGACGGTTCCCGTAAATTGCTACCTCGCTGGATTGGTCCATATCCCGTTGTTCGCATGGTAGGGAATGTAGCTGTGGAGCTATCCCTACCCTCTGACATGAATATTCATCCCACGTTTCATATCTCCCTCATCTGTCCTTATCACGGCACAGCGCCCGTTACAAACGACACTGATGCCCCTGCAGTAATGGACCCCGGTCCCGAGACCTGGATCGCAGGCAAGCAAAAGGTGTATGATGTGGAGCGGATACTGGATTATCGGGTTCGTCGTATAGGTCGACAGCGATGAAAGCGGAAGGTGCAAGAGTATCTGGTCAAGTGGACTGGCTATTCTAGCGAGCACAACTCTTGGGAGCCGACATGTAATTTCTCGCCAGAAATGAAGCCCCTATTGGAGGAAGCTCGTCTACGTGCCACGCAGACCCAATGATCTCTGCAGTCGATGCTGTTCGATGCAGCGAGGATGCTGCATACGGGAGGGGGGATTGCATATTGTTATACGCCGGTTCGATCACTGTTCACACCGAAATAGGCCGCAATACATTCGAGCATTATGAAGCATGATATAATCATATTAGCATGATATACTCAAGTATATCTAGCTAATCAGGCATGTCGCATTATCATCTACGACATCGCGCTGTCGGTCAACATGTTTGACTCGAGGCTGATAATTAATGCGCAACCTATCTATTGGCATAATATTCCACGTAATAATACTTTAAATATTATTACCTCATCCGTGTCATAAGCCATACGCGTATGCGAGAACACAACCATCGCGATGATTGGGTTGGCAACCGAATATCGATATTCGGACCTTCGCATATTCCATGCGTTGCATCCATTAATATCACGGATTACACGATATTCAGAACAGTGCTACGAAGGTACTCACACTTGAGATCGGAATCCAGTGAGACCTGTACTGCACATCAGTATCACGACATGATAGGTGTGAGGATGGCCGTCTAGAGACCGAAGTCGGCTCGATGCTACTTTGGATTAAGTACCCGTGTACTTAACTCAGTCTAATTCGTATACATACGTTTTATACATTGATATTCGGCCTGAGCTATTCCAGCATAGCATCTTCAGCCGGATGATGAACATTGCCCGCGGGGTCTGATGGCCGACTACCCATTTGTAAATGAAGACTATTGTAAGTTGGATCTTTCCTTATTATTGAGTCTTCCGCTGTCACTTTGTTCGCATTGAATCGCCTTGCTGACCGTAAGCTTGGTGCGCATTTAGCTAACATCCAGACGTGCAGATTCAGTGCATGATTGAAGAAGGAAGGATACAACAAATTTCCTCAGTTCAGCTTGTTGTCTTAATTTCCTGCATGTATGAAATGTTTAATCCTTATACATGTTGTTTCGACTGGTTAAGGTCAAAAGTGCTTCGGAAGGTGTTCCATGTACACGGGCACGACGTCAACGTGGGAGCTCAGGGAATAAGAAGAAACAGGAACAAAGTGTCCACGTACATAGTACTTAAAAGCACTGTCCACCCTAGACATGATTAAAATTATTGTAACCGAAAATGATAATTGCTGGGTCGTGTCGGCTTAATTTACCTGTATACACATGCATAAGTAAAATTTTTCTTTTCTGAACTTTTCAGGAGTTGCTGGAGGAGGAGGTGAGCAAGGACGAGAAGAGTGAGGACGAGCAGGATGACGCCACCAGTGCGCCAGAGGAGGATGTAAACGAAGATAGTGAAATAGAAGACGACTAGATAGACATGTGCCTAAGCATATGTAATGGTGGGCTGCTAAATGTGCGGTGGCAAATGAAGCTAGGATGTATGTACCTAATGATGATTGAACTGATTGGTGCATGGTACAAATGACAATTGAGCTCATAAACAAAAATTGATTGGCAGGATTGGATGTTCAGAAATTTTATTGTGTCGTTGAGTGAATGGCTTGTCAGTCACCAATGGCTGCCTACCTGGATGCTTTCCGAATAATGAGCTGTAAATTATCGCTTGGAATATCTTCATCAATCAAAAATGAAATCCTACTGATATTCTTGAAAGCAGCTGCGTACATTACGACAGGATAGTTTCTGTACACACAAAAATAATTCTGCAGCGGGTAGGTAAAACAGCAAACAATAACAGGAACGATAACTGAAACAATAAAGAAATAACCAGAACGGCCAAAAGTACTTACAGTAAGCAAGAATGCGAACCTGCCTCCTACACTATGTTGCGTTATCACATGTAAGACCTTGCAAAAGTGTCCTAATATGTTAGTTACATGCGTTTAAAGCTTTTACGCAACCCACAACTGCTTGCTGTGTACGCACTATTCGCAGCATACGCAAGGATGCGTTCAAGTGCGTTAATGCGCCTTAAGCCTGCGTCTATAGTGCATTAGAGAACTTTTAGTGCGTTACCTTCCATGCACGCTATGTTTTTTTTGCTTGCACGTGGGTCTTAACGCTTGTGGTGCGTTGGGCCTAATGCACACCTTAGAATCTATGTGGGCACGTTTGACATTTCGTAAGTTCGCGTAAGGTTACATAAGCTTACGCAAAGTAAACGCAAAAATATCCGTCCCTTGAAAAAAATTATTTGTGTTTGCGTCAGGGTGCGTTAGGATCACGTTTCCAATTCGCAAAAAATAATGCAATGTGTTTGCTTTGCGTTAGGCTTTGCGTAAATTCGTGTTAAGCTCGCTTTAGGCTCGAGTTAGGGGTCCCTAACGCAAGCCTAACGCGAGCTAACGCATGAATCCGTTGTCATAGTGACAAGGACGCAACTGTGCCTGCTTCAGGTCTGAATGCCCGTCAGATTCCGCAGCCGCTGCATATGCTGTGGCCACACCTTACCCGTGGTCCTGCCAGATGCGCTCAGAGACCTCAAGCTGCTCATCCCCGACCAGCGTACGTTCACTGTTGAACCTGGGAAAGGAAATGTACGAGTGCATCACAGTCCAATAGCTTGCCTGCCTTGAACCCCCCTGCTACAGAACTTCATATAACACCTTGAATTACCTATATCTTCACTACGTTTACTAAATATGTACGCTTCTCTTCCAAATGTTTTGCTTACGACCATCTCAGTTCACACGGTGGAAGTGCGGGAAATAAACTGGGGCAGCAGGCCCCAGGACCCGCACCACCTACCACCGTACCTTATCACGTACCGTACCTTACCACGTACCACTATCTTAACCAGGAACGCATAGGCATGAAAGCAGTAACCCCATGAATATTTAAAAAGCATGATAACCTGTTACATGGTTCACGCAAACAATCTTTACTTCACGAAATACAGTGCACATTCATTTATTTCGATTCTAGACCCTAGCAGGTCCTGAGCATGGCTGCCGTACAACATCGTATGGGGACATGCTCAGACTCACCTGTGGTCACTTTTTACACATGGCTCTTGTCAGTAACGGGTAATAAATGCATTCACAACATGAAAATTACTTGAAACTATTTCCAGGCATTAAGGCGGCTCAAGCATGATTGCCGTACAGCATTGTTGTTGAAACATGCTTAAGCTTCAGACTAGGCCCTTTACCTCAGCACATAAATGTGAAACACTTTGTATTCGAGTTACTGAAATGTTATACAATCTTTATGCCAGGAAAGATTTAAGCATGAGGTTAACCGGTGGGCGCGCCGGTAATTATTTTGAGCATGCTGGAGCATGGTCATCGCTGGCTAGCCGGTTACCCGGATGCCTGACGCAATCTCTGACGGAAAATCATTCGGTCCTCGTAGCATGCTCCGCAACGATCGTATAGTCCCACACTTATCGTATAGTCCCACACACCCGGAGATTTAGATGTGCTTTGCAATTTCCGGACGCACCCACAAGACTTATCCCTTTATGCCAAAAGCGTAGACAACAGAAAAATTCTTACTTACACACAGCAAAAGTTCAGAACTAATTTCAAGTGGCGGGAACAGTTTGGGACATCGCACTCGGAACCTCACAGCATTATCCATTGACGTTTGGTACATCTTCAACTTATTAGGGTCTGTATCAGAAGATTGCTGGTTAATTTGAGCCTCAGTCGTTGAGATGCGCAGGAGGCCATTGACTTTTGGATTGAGGCGGGTGTTGAAGCTCAATTGCATCAATCGCCTTCAACGTTGGTCCTGGGTTCTTTTGGCACTCGCTTTTGCGGTTAGCAGTTCGACTTGGTTTGTTGCGCATAAGCATTCGTTTACCCTTTGGCCTGCACATCGCACTTGTGCCAAGGGTATCTGCGTTGTAACGCTATCAGGTGGCTTATTTAGTGGATTTAAAGGTCAGGTACGCATGCGCTTGCCTCATCGTTGTGCAAGGTAGATGAATGTATTGGCCTTAAATCAGACATCTTTTCGTGCATGCATCCGTCCAGGTCAGTGCAAGCTTTGCACGCGGCAGCGTCCATAACGGTGCGGCTGTAAATGCATGGAGGTGAGCTGCTTGCTGCGCTTGGGCTTATTCACAATCCTGGCACGATGTTGGATGCGCGTTGGCAGCGTTGCAGGTTGGGTGCGACTTCATAAGGGTATTGATGAAGTATATGACGTTACAGCTTTATCGTTTGGCCCAATGAGCCTGAAATTTGCAGCGCCTGCAGTGCCCTACGTTTTCATAGAAACAGCGTGGCCTCAGATTCAACGACAGTACGACTACAAACCCAGCCTTCGTGGGCACTGTGGCGACCTAGCCATACGTGTGAGCCGCACGACAACTTTCAGCAGCGCTGTGCGGCTATGTGCGCAGATGCCTGGTGAGTGATGTATGTAAGTGCGGCGGTACCCCAGATCTTTCAAAACCGAGCCCTTCAAGGTATCCTGCACCTCTGCTCCATCCCTACATGTCATTTGCAGTTCTGTAGTGCAATAATCTGGCGGTCGTTGCCGCTGCAGGTTGTACCACCGTTACACGAAATTCGGAAGATTCTAGCACCTTCTTTTGCCATGGGGTGTACACGCTGGACAATCGGGATCCAACCTGGTCGTCTGCAGTTTTACAGCATAACCCTCTCCCCCAGAATTACTCTTGGGCAGTCGGTGTGAAGAGCTGGTACGCACGGCTGTCGATCTCATATTGAGCTGCCGTCGGGATTGCCTTAGCACGGCGTTGGCTTTATGACCGAAAATGTGGCCGTGCACTTGCAGGAATCACTTCGCACTGACTTATCATTCAGGCCTGCTGCATTTCTATATAAATGGCATTCTACATCAGACGCAGCGCATCAGTGCGTTCTTGAATTTCACGCAAGTTGATTTGGGTTGGTCGCCACGTTGGTTCGAAAGTGCATTCCCTGGCGACGTGAGGGACGTTCGTGTATGGCGCCGTCAATTACAGCACAACGAGGTTGTGATGAGTGCTTCAAGTGAGTTACCTCCCAGCGACAATGTGCTACATTTAGCTGCAGAGAGGCTTTCGGCCGCGCCGCCTGTGGCCAAGTCTGGCTGGAGGAGGCATGCCTTGCCTAATCAGCCATCAGATTGCGCGGCGTCTGTATTGGTGCCTGTACTGGACCGCACCCCTATCGAGCAGCTGCAAATGGTTCCGTATCACTTGCAGCAGCACGCTGGAGAGTCATGTCAGGTCAACATTTTCCTGGTTGCGTGCGCGAGTCAAAATGTTGATCTTACAGTCATCAAGGGTGCTCAACAATCCCTACGAATTCTTCAACCCGAGGTCCAGCTTCGTTGGGATGCCTGCGTTCGATATGGACTTCAGCAGGCGATGACGCAGGACGCGGAATCCCCTTATTTCGCCATAGTGGCTGCATCTTTGCTGCCTTTGCAAGGCTGGCTATCGGGACTTGTCAGTGACCTCCAGCAACACACTGACGTATCTGCAGTTTTTTCGAAGATATTATGGGTGAACGGCACCATTAAGAGCTTCGGATCCCGTTTCGAGCAAGCGTACGATGATTGCTTGGCGCGCCAGGTGGTACGGCCCGTAGAGATGTACGCGGGGTATCCATGGAACTATGGCCCAACCATGAAGACCGTGGCTGTTCAAACTGCGGACTGCTCAGCCTGGCTTATGCGTTCCTCCGGCGTCAGTAAACTTCTCGAAAATGGGAGCTTTCTTTTGAGCCTGGGCAGCTACCTGGCCTGCTCAGACATGGCGCTTCGGCTTCAGCAGGCAGGCCGTTCTGTGCTGGTGTCTCCGCTGAGCAGCTTTATTGATACTGCAACACGTGCACAGCAGGAGGATCCAGCAGCATTGCAGTCATTTGACCAGACTTGGGGTCCTTTTCTCGAAGCGCAGTACGTTTCCGGTCTTGCTCATAATGCCACAGCGACATGGGTGATGAATTGCGGTGGGTTTGCAAGCATTGAAGCCTTTAACCTTGTTCAGCACCTGGAGGGCAAGCTGAGGTTCAGGGCTCAGATGCAACGTGGTTGGCCGTTCTGTGAGCACCCAGACGTCCTCCAGGACATGCCACGGGCCTTTTCCGAACGCGTGTATCGGCTTCGGCGACTCTCGTCGTACCTACCGTCGGACATTGTAATTCACCATAAGGACTACCGGCAGCTGGCTGCATGGCCCTGGCCTCCAAACAACTCGTCCGCTTACTTGATCGGCCGTTATTCATGGGATCTTGACCGTATTCATCGTCAATGGGCAGAACACATAAAGAGCGAACTGGATGAAGTTTGGGTCCCCTCCAAGTGGCATACGAATTACTTAGAGCAGCAAGGCGTCCAAAGGAATAAAATTTTCGTTGTGCCGAATAGCGTGGATGCGCACTTCTATGACCCCGATATCTGGGACCCACTCACCTTACCACACCAGCGTCGTCTATCGTTCCTTACTCCATTCAAGATGGACGACCGTGCATCTTGGCAGGCTGTGCTCGTGGCTTATCTGAAGGTACATTCATTTTGTTAGTCGAGCACGCAGGTCAGATTCTGACAGGACACTTGCGTTGCACTGCAGGCCTTTCGTGACAACACGGATGTATCATTGTACATCCACCCAGGTGCAAATCCACTGCCGGCTTACCGTCGGGATCTTGTTTACATTGCAATGAACACGTTTCTGCAGGACAGCAACGACACATACCTGCAGTCCATTAGCTTGTTTCCACTTCCTTCGAGTGGTGCGCCACACGTTCATGTCTTCGAACAGGAGTTGACGCAGCTGGGATTGCTCAGGATCTCTGCCTCGGTTGACGTTATCATAGTGCCGACCAGGGATGAAGGCTGGGGTACCCCATATATGGAAGCAATGAGCCTTGGCAAGCCAGTGATCACGACGGCCTGGGGCCCCTTGGGGGAATACATCCAGCCGGACTTTGGATTTCTGGCGGACTTTGCCATGACCCCAATTAGTACTGAGGACAAAGGTTTGCGTGGAGCTGCGTGGGGTGAGCCAACCGTTGAAGGATTGATTGACACATTACAAAGGGCCTATGAAAGCAAAGATCTTGTCGCCATGGGACGCAATGCGAGAAGTAGAGTGATCGAGAAGTATAACAACGAGTTAGTGAGCAGTTTGGTCACGAAGAGGCTTACAGAAATTACAAGGTCCGAGTTATTAAGCAGTCGTACGGCGAAGGCCTTGGATATGGCTAAGGGCCAAATACCTTTGGACATCGTCATGTGTGCGATGCTACCCAAGCCCCGTGTCCGTTTGAGCCGAACGACGCCAGCGCTCAAGCTTGCCGTGGTGTCTACGGCGCCGCCGCGGCGATGCGGAATTGCGACCTTTAACAGCGCTCTGATGGAGTACTTGCAACCGCTGTTGCCACAGGGAAGCTCAGTGGAGGTCTTCCCACTAGTCTGGGACACTGAAATACCTGCGCTCGGCGGGACGTCCCCCATCCAACGTCGTATCCGCCAGAAAAATTACGATGACTACGTCAGCACAGCTCGCGCGATTAATGGCGAGGGTTTCCATGCGGCCATACTGCAGCACGAATTTGGGATCTGGGGTGGTGCAGAAGGCAGCTTGGTTGTTTGTTTAGCGAGGATGCTGGAGGTGCCTGTTGTCAGCGTAATTCACTCGCTCAGTGATAATCTGCAGGATATGCATCAGTGCATTTTGCAGCACCTGGCTGCATCATCAAAAGCTGTTGTCGTCATGTCAGAATCATCGCGGAACAAGCTGGGCGCCTTCCATGGTATCCCAAGCGATAATGTAGTGGTTCTGCCACATGGTGCGCCAGTGATCTCTGCTGTAAATCCCGTAGCGGCGAAGGCGATGTTGAACCTCACCGGCAGAACTGTCATCATGACGAATGGTCTAATAAATCCTATGAAGGGTATTGATGTGGTGCTGAAGACGTTACCAGAGATTGTTAAGGAGTTCCCTTCTGTTATGTACTTGATCGTTGGCGAGCCCCATCCAGACTGCGGCAAGCCCTGCGCCGATTACTTCGAAGAGCTGGTTGCAGCTGCGTCGGATCATCGTATCGCAAATCATGTCAGGTTTGTGACCAAGTTCCTTGATAACCGCCTACTGCTTCAGTATGTGCAGGCGGCGGACATTTATGTCCTGCCGTACAAAGACCGCATCACAACAAATTCGGGGACCCTGACGATGGCCCTAGCCGCCGGAAAAGCGGTCGTGTCGACACCATTTGACCACGCCGCCTCGGTGCTACCTGGGCGTGGTGTGCTGGTGGACTTTGATAGTCCCTTGTCGTTGCAAGATGGAATATTAGAGTTGCTGCGAGATGATAGCCTCAGGACAAACTACCAGCGGGCAGCTCGGGAATTCTCATTGGGTCATGATTGGCGGTCGGTAGCCAAGGGTTATGCTTCCCTGCTGGCGAATATAACAATTTCATCCTAACAAATTTCACTGGTACACCACTCTAGTTGTGTGACCTAAAGAAGATTTTTGGGCATGCGTGGCCCTCCTCCGCCAGGAATGCGCGAAAATACATTCTCGACGTGTTGAAGGGCTTAGGTTCAACGGCGAGTGTCCTGAAGAAAATGACCGGACGTTGAGGTTAGTCATCATGTCCTTGACAAGAAATGACTATCATTGTTAACTAGGACTAGTTCACTGGCGTTCAGTACAAGGTTCCACAGGTAAGAACTATGCGACTTTCGCATGGGATTTGTTCGACGCCTGGTTTTGCAGGTATGATGTGGTGCGGGATTTACGTGGTCACCTGTGTGCCTCTTGACAGTTTGAGTACAGAATGGCAGGTAAATCGCTTAGCAGTGGGAGAAATATCGTCTTAGGCAGCTGGGGTGGTCACCTAGGCAGGGTGGTCAGCTTGGGCAGAATTTTTATCCAAGAGAAAGACGTCTTCTGCCTGCATGTCTGAAGGAAATAATGCGGTATCGCTTAGACACGGACAAAAATTTGGCCAGCGCCATGGTGCGGTCATTGATTTGCTAGAGTCCTGCCTATTAGGGTACTCGCCTGGGCGTGTGGATGCTAGCCAGCGTCTTCATACGTCGAGATTAAGCAGTTGGAATGCCGTGCCAGTATGACGATGTGTGATTCCCGTGCTTACAGTTGTTTATCGAGCTGCAGGACTTGTGGGACTGACTTGCACTGGTACGTGCTTGGCTGGAGCAGGTTTACGGGACTTTATTTTACAGAAATATGTTTAGGGCAACGCTTGTCTACTTCCGTTGTGTAGGGAAACGTTTAAGAGGAAATAAACATGTCGGAAATGTGAATGTGAATAGAACCCATTGTTATTATTTGTGGCAACACAGCGCACCCGGCCCAAAAAGGTTTAATTTTTATATGCTGGAGCTGAAAATAATACAGTACATAGCTATCGCGGGGAAAATCAATTATCGGGACATTGCCAGACGGTTCTGTCAGGGACGATCTCCTTCCAGCGAATACGTGCATTACTCCCTGACGCTCCACGCGGTGCTAACCATCAATAAATGTTTATATCTTGGCATGATCGTCTGGAAGTCATTACCTCGACCCTCACATTCCTGTCAAGACATTATGATCGACAGCCCGATCACCGCAGTCACGTCGGAGTGCTATACATGGCCAACTATTCCCACGCCTCCTATTCAAACACCCTGTTATCCTCGACCTCCGGAGCCAGAGCTAATGAACGCGAGCTTGCAGAACCCTATAGAGCAGCTAAAAGACTCAGCCGCTTCGAGAGCCCCCCAGCTATTGAAAACTGCGGCAAGGTCGCCGATTCCCTCCACCACTAACACCAGTTCTCTGATGACACGTCCACGCAGACGCCAGTCCATTACGTTCGCTGTGCCCGATCTACGCTTGTTCCAACTGCAGTAACCCGCATTCCTTGTTTAGATCTGAATTCACTACAGCTTTCACAATGTTAGGACTTCCCATCAATTTAAGGTCACTACGGACGTGTGACACACACCGGGGTCACGAAACTCGACCATATTAGCGCCTTTTTTAAGGTCGCAGCAATCAACCTCCCGTGTTCGATGCCCATCTGGGTTGCTGGACTCCCGGCTGATGTCGTCATGCTTAGGGAGCGACATCACATCCCGGACTTCCTCTTGCCTGAAAGGTATATATACGAGGCCTGGGGCACCCAAAGGAAGCTCTGACGAAAACGCGTGAAACAGCTTATTCACGCCAGCCAAATCGTACGTTACCCGTACATTCGGATCCATAACCATGTTGTCGTACCCCAGCCGCCACATATCATCGCAGAGCAGGCTACATTCCGATGCCGCGCATTCCCCCTCCCGATGCTCCCGAAAGCCTAAAACCTTCCGGACGAATGGCTCTGCATTGATAATTGCAAGGCCATTCCAGCAGCAATGCACACGCACGGGCCGGCCAGCAGTCACACGGTCAACGCTGGGTTGGTAGACCACGTATGGGCTGCGGTTTGTGAACATGCGCCCTGAGATGTCGCGAGCCACCCATTTGTCGTAAAAAAAGAGAGGACCAAATTCACGGAGCAGAGGCTTACGTTTATGGTGGTATTTCCGCCACCATTTGCTGAGAAGGCTAAGCCGGGTGAACTGAATGGCCAGGTGTTGAGGCATGAGCCATTTTGCGTGTAAGTAAGCCGCCACAGTCGCATGGTGTTCCTGTTCCGTCATATCAGGCTCAGCAGCCATACCCAGATCCAGGCCACAAACCAGGTCCGCGGGGTATTGCAGCAGGCGCATGATGTCCGCAGCGGAGAACAGCACATCGTTTAGGAAGATGATACGCCCGCTGGAGTTACTTTTGTCGTTGCTGGGTGCACAGAATTGTCCGGTTGCGTTGCACTGCTCGAACAAGGGCACGAGCGCGGCCGAGCGCACCCGGGCTAGGAAGTGGATGCGGTCCTCGCCTTTTTCCCGCTGGATACTTCCGCCCAGCTCCAAACGATGCGGGACGCTGTCCATGGGGAAGAAGGATTGTAACTTCTCACTGGACCAAGGAATGCATTTGGGCGCACCCTAGGGGCCTAGCGCACTGCCAGGAAACTCACCTTAATGCATCCAATACGTCTCCCAGCACTTGCAGCCAGTCCGCTGTGCGATCCTTGCTGCCGCTCTCATACACGGACACGAACGCAGGGTTGCCGTAATGAGTAAGCAACCCCACCGTTAGTAACAAGTGATATATATAATTTGGCATCACTTGCTCGGCATCACGGAGGTTTGTGGCAATGAAGCAGGCACCCGCACATATCCCGTGCCGTTCAAACACGTTTCCACCAGGGGGAAGAGGTATATTTAAACCTGCTGCATGGAGCCGTGACAGGAAATTATTCGCACGGATGCAGAGATCGCTACCCGCATCTTTCCTATCCGCCAGTAAAGCAAAACATTCACGAAGACCAGCACTGTCCTGGATGGTACTCAGGCTTTGTGCAGAAGCTTTCACAGCGCGGAAATTAGCGTCGGCGCTGCTTAACTTGCCTCCCTGATACAAATGCCGTATAGCAACCAAAAATAGTAACACAACACCTATACGGGAGCCGGCCGCTCCCAAACGCTGGAGGCGGCTTCGGCGAACCCGAAAGCGCAGCAACATCCGTCAGTAAGTTTTGTCCCAGGGACATGCCTGAAAACACCTTGACAGTTTTTTAAATGTGATGCAAAACATATCAAGTACTTCCTCCAAAAATCCCATTTGTGGATACTATAGGAGCGCCTTAATATTCTGAACACATGGACATGTTATCATGCTCCATTCCGTACGCGAGATGGTATACTTAGGTTAGGTTCAATTCACTTACTGCTTGGTCGTACACACTCAAATTGCGCGACGTCATTTCCCAAGCAACCTCTTTTTGTACCCTGTTGTGATTATTAGGTTACAAAGACAAGGGCTGCTTAATACTGGGAAGATTGTCGCGTTTCATGTAAAATCAGGTTGTGCAGGTAATAATTGCGCGCGCGGTAAATTTTGTATGATAATAACATGCAGGAAGACCAAATTTATGTTTTTGGATGACATTTCTTATAATGACAGCATGTAGGAGGAAACAACTTGCGCACATAAGGCATGTAAAGCCCCGATGTGATTCTCAACACTCGTAAGGATTTTATTCTACGTTGGACCCGGATTTTGTACCTCAAAACAGGCATTGGTTCAAATAGACTGGGTTTTTTGCCGCTGAGAACAGTAGTAACGGTAGTACCGAGGAGCTACTTAAGAAATGCAAGAGTAATTTCCGTCCTTTTTGGCATCTGTTTGGTTTAACCATGCAGGGCGACTGTTTGCTTTTGGATATAAATGGCTAAAGGGTGTATTTCGAGGACCTCTATTAATGAAGAAACAGGTGCGGTGCTTATAGAGACACTGATGATGCAGAGGCCATCTTGAGCTCCATACATGGCCAGCTCGCTGAGGAATGGTGGTGATGGCCGGCTGGGAAGCTAGCACTGGTAGGTCAGTATGTGCTCGCTGTCTTCAAACTCTAATAATTAGTTCTACCTTTGGGTTACCTCAGATTGCCTAATAAAGCGGGTATATAGAAATGGATTGGTGCAGAGGCCCCGGAGATTTGGGGAGTGGGGGGTTCCCAGACTACAGAAGGAGTCTTAAGACGTCAGGCTGGGTTAACAACACTCAGAGCCGGCAGGGTTAGCAATCAGACACAAATCCCCAGCAGAGCTGGCAGGGAACAGTCGTCGTCAGAACCATCAGGGTTATAATGCAAGAACAATCAAAGTCGGCATAGCAGAGGCAACTGAGGAAGAGACTGGTGCAGGGTAGGTGGCCAGGAAGGCGCAATCCATTGCTTCACAGACTGGGACTCCAGGGATCCTCCAGGACTCCCAGCAGGGACCTCCAGGACTCCGTCCATGGGAACCCTAAAAACCCGAAGGTCCCAGAGTCCCGTCATCTCAGGGACGTGATATGAGAATGGGACTATTTGGAAGGATATTTCTCATTCACTAATATTTGTATCAACCCTATTCTTGGGGGATGTGGAGTGGCCAATTAACGTACATGGCAATCTTTCCCGTGGGAGTGAGGAGCTGCTCTTTCCTTGGCAACTGCTGCTGCTGCTGTTTCAGCAGCTGCTTCAGCTAGAATGTCTGGAGGAGGGTGACGGGGTGTGGGACGCTAGTGTGGTCCAGTTGGGAGTGGGGCTGGTGGGGTGGGTGCTGGTGGGTGAGTGGGCCCCTGGCGCTGGTAGCCCAACCTGATTACGTCAATGACGGTTGGCACGTAGGTGGACCTAAAGGGTCCTGGGCCATTTGGATTAACCGTGGGCAGCTGTTGCTGTTGCCGTTGCGGCAGCTGTCGTGATGTATGTATGTATGTATGTATGTATGTATGTATGTATGTATGTATGTATGTATGTATGTATGTATGTATGTATGTATGTATGTATGTATGTATGTATGTATGTATGTATTGGGTGTTACACTGTGGGCGACTCGCCCTTCAAAGACGAGCACCGGGGGTCCTGACCGGACCGAGCCACAGCGCAGGGGAGGACCACGTGGCTTTGTCTGTCTGTCCTGCCACGTGCTCCCCCTCTCACTAGGGCCAGCGAGCCCTCATAGGCTCTCGCCTGGCCACTTACAGAGCACTCAGGGCTACCAAGAAACCACAGGAAGGCCCAACAGAAAACGGGGGACACCTAGCTGCTCAAAGGACGGGGAAACCTCTCCTCTAACCCGACACTGACTAGACAGGAGCCTGGCAGACACACACAGTTCCCCTCAGAGGAGAAGCACCAGCAGGAAAGCACACCCTTCCACAGCCAAGCCAGAAGAACCCAACAAGAGGCGGAGGGGGGGATGACAAGCCAAACTGGCGCCCCCCTAGAAAGCCTTCCGGCCCCACCCAAAGCTGGCCCCGCAGACACCTGAACTGCACAACAAGGAAAGACCTCTCTCGCTGAACCCCCCTAAAACCCTAAGGCCCCGAAGCCTGGACACAGGAACCTCTAGCCACGAAACCCTCCACCCTCTCCCTTCCCCTCCTCAAGATCTAGACCGTCCTCTCCTTGTCTCTACCTCCCTCACTCTCCCCCTTTCCTCCCACAGAACCTCCTCCTCAAAACTCCTGCCCTAAAGCCCCTGCTCTGTTCTTGCTGCTCCATGGTTGGTGATGTCAACCGGATCTGCACACCGCATTTGCGTGCCAACTATGGCTAGGATGGGATGTTGTGGTCCCACTTGATCCCAGCCATAGTGAGGTATTCCCAACGCTGCAAAAGAATGCAAGCGTGCCCAAAAGTCTGCAACTGTACGGGCCTGTGCACGGTCCAGGGGTGAGGTTGCTGTTTGTGTTGGAGTGTCCATTGCTGGCTGTGTCGTAGAGATGATTGGATGGGTGTTGGCATCTTCCTCTTCCTCTTGAGGGAACCCCCCTGAACGGTTGAAGAAGTCAGTAATAGCCCGTTGACGGGGTCCCTGCTCTGCTGTGTGGGTCTGTTGTTGCTGCCGCCGTCTGTGGGTAGAAGGCCACTGTGGCCTGTGTTCTCTTGTTGCCGCCCGGAGACAGTGCCTGCCATATTCCATAGAAGATAAGGCTGCCAAAGCTATCACGTCCCATGGGGCCTGCTCGCAACCGGGAGGTGCTTGGACAAGCCATAGCTGTTGCCTGGTCACGCCCCCTTCAATGGTGGCTGATGTCGGCAATGGCAGATGTCTGTCAATCTGTTCTCGCACCGCCTTGGCTATAGGGCACTCCCAGAAGTGGTGCAGGCGTGGGGAGCAAGGTTGATCAGTGTCAGCTCCATAGCTGCCACACCCACATGGTTTGATGGGCACCCTGGAAAGATGTGTGTTGCCAGGTATGGGTATCCCATCGACCACCAAACGCCACAGCGTCTCTTTGTTTTTATTTTCCCACCGAACTGCTGTCCACAGCCTGTCTAGGGTTGCCTGAAAGCGCTGGAGGTTAGTGACAGGACAGGGAGGAGCTGGACCGTCTGTTGGCATCCCTTGCGCCTCCTGCACAAAAGCTGACAAGAGCTCCAATCGCTCCTCCGCTGTTGAAACCCCTTGCAGCTGAGTAGCTTGGCTTACCGTGAGGTTGTAGAGAGGCACTATACCCGAGTCCCCTGGCAATCTCCAGCCCAAACGCCTGACGATCATGGCCATGACTGTGGTGCGGTCTGGTGGTGCTGGCATCTGCTGCTGCATTCTGTCCTCCACCCTGTCCGGCTGTTGGGGTTGTAAGCGGTTGACTACCTTCCGTGCTGCTGCTATCCATGCCGGGCTGATATCGTTGCATAGAGCCGAGAGAGCCATACGGGTAGACTCCTTGTCTCGCAGTTGGGTGGGGCTAGCTGAGGGGTCTAGAAACTGTTGGGTCCAGTCTAGCCAGGTCATGTACTGAGGGAGGGGTATTTGGTCATGCTCCAGCATGTCGTACACCCTTACCAGGTCCCCAACTGTGAGCAGTTTTCTGCATGAAGCCATCAGTGGGTGACGGGTTTCCAGGCCTGGGCGGTGGTTGTTACCATTGATGCTTCCCCCATTGTCCGAATTGTTGGGCAGCAAAGGATTTCCCCAGAGAGCAGCCGCCCAGCACCAGTCTCCAGGGGCTAAAGGTGGGTTGCTGACATCTTCTAGTGGTGGGAGGTGCCCTAAAGCCCCTACAATTCGGCTGATCTCCTCAGGCAAGGTCTCTCCACCCAGCCAGGGCCCAGTTGCCTGGGCAGTGGTAAGGGCCCAAGGTTTAAAGGCCGGATGGGTGATCTCCAGGTAGGTGGCCAGGGTCCGGATCCAGGGGTGGAGGCTTCGAACATTACCACTAGTAACTGGCTCTTCCTCTTCTTCAGCAACCGTATTCATCGCCGTGTCCAGAAGCATTACCCTCTCTCTCTCTCTCCTGGCCATCAGGGCCCCTCGGATGAATCGCACTGCCCACATGGCTTGTCTTGCCCGAATGTGTTGCCTGAGGGGCAGTAGGCCAAAACCACCAGTTGATGGGTGTCCCACCAAGAGTCTGCTGGGTACTCCAGTGAAGCGCTGGCCCTGGTCTTCTGGGCCCTGTTGCCGATCTACAAGGCGAGCAGCTAAGCGTTCAATGTAGGTCAGAGTGGTATCTGGAGGTGGTCCACCATGCTCCATATGCCAAGTGACTGTTTGCAGGCAATAGTTGGAGACTGCTGCAGCCCGACCAAAGGCAGAGAGCGGATAATGGGCTAGGCGTTGCATCCTCGTGTAGGCCAGGGCTAGCATCTCCGGCCAGTCTGGTTGGGGCGGCTGCAGTTGGTTGTCCATTGGCAAGTTAAGGGCTGTCGCAGTGGTGACCACCTTCAGGCCATTTATTGTGCTTCCCTGATGGTGGTCGTCCACAGCCCCTATGGGTAGGATTTCCATCTTATCCAGGTTCAGGCGTTGACCTGATGCCCGGGCAAAAGTATCCATGGCTTCAAGGAAGGCTGGCACGGATTCCTCTCCTTCAAGGGCCACTTCTGCATCATCAGCAAACTGACAGGCTGTGACCCTGTCTTCATCTGAAGGCAATAGGCGGAGGCCTATCTCTTGGCTCTTTAGCCAGCTGAACAAGGCCTGGGCAACAAAGAGATACAGCAGGGGTGCTAGAGGGCAACCCTGTCTTACCCCTGCTTCCATTTTAACAAGCCTGGATTTGAAACCGTTCACCATGGCTCTTGCCCGCGTGTTGCTAAGCAATATCCGGGTCCAACTGCAAAGCTGTGGGCCTGCTCCCATCGCCTCCATCGCCCCCATCAGGAAGTTGCGGTCCACTGTGTCATAAGCTTTTGCGAAGTCCAGGAAGGCCAGCAGACCTTGGCGGTTCAATTTCCGTAAGAGATGAGGCAGATGGCGTAGAAAGAGAACACTGGCCCCAATGAGCCTCTTGGGCAGAAAAGCTGACTGCTCAGGGCTAATGATTCGTCCCAGGGCTGGCCCTAGGCGATTTGCCAGCACCTTGGCCAGCAAGCGGTAGTCCGAGCAAAGCAGTGTGATAGGGCGGTAGTTACCAGGCTGTTTGGGGTCTCCCTTCTTGTAAAGCACCTTAATGATACCATCCAGAAAGCCTGTTGGCACCTGCCCTGTTTTGCCGATAGCCGTGAAGAGGGCTGCCATGGTATGGCCAATCTCTGGCCAGAACTTGCGGTACAGATCCGTTGGGATGCCATCCCATCCGGGTGCTTTGCCTGGCTGGCTCTTCTTCAGTGCGAAACCCAGCTCAGTCACAGCAATGGTCGGGGACCCAGCCACTTCGTCAGCTTCCTCAGGGAGTCGGATGTTGGCTGCTGCTAACTGGGTTAGCACTGACTGGCGATCTTCAGGAGTGGTGAAGTCTGGGGCTCTGCATACCCCTGCCCAAAAGTCCGCTACGACCTGTGGTAGCTGTGCTGGATTAGTGACCAGTCGGCCTGAGTGTGCCTGGAGTGCCACTGGGGCTGTTTGCTGGTCCTGGATTTGGGTTTGCAGGAAGGTTGTCAGAGCTGGGCCAGGACGCTCTCCTGCGTGTAACCAGTGGACCCGGGTCTTTTTTGCCACCCTGGCGTTGTCCTCAATATGCACCCTAGCCAGTCTTGCTTGGGCATCTATGAGCTGCTGTAGTAGGTGTGGTGAGTGCGGCATAGTATCGAGGGCTTGTTGGGCCTGTTGGACCCCAAGGTAGGCCTCCTGGGTATGAGCACCTGGCTGCTGTCTGCGCTGTTGCGCTATCTTGTTGAGTTGGTGTGCTAGGAAGGTTAGTCGGCGTTTAAAACCAGGCCACCAAGCAATAAGGTTGCCCGGATTCTCTTCGACTGAGGGTGCCTCTTGGCATTGGTTCCGGATCCACTCCGCCATGCTTGTAGCCAAATCCTCATGGTCAGTGAAGGCCATGCGTATACGCTTGATGCCTGGGCCCTTGACCTCATTTTTGCAAGGTAGGAGATGAAGTGTGGCAAGACGGTGGTCTGAGGCTGTGTGGAAGGAGATGGCTGTATGGCATAGGTACGGCAGCTTGGCTTCATTGATGTAGATGCGATCTAGGCGTGAACCGCCTGGGCTGGGTGCATGGTACAGGTGAGTGAAGTCACGGCGCCTTGGGTGGAGGTATCGGTGGGTATCTACCATCTGTGGGCCTGCCCGCTGCCGCATCTCAGTGATAGGCCTATCTGCTTGACGCCCATCTCTTCCTGCGGACGAGTCCCACTCTGGGTTTTCCACAAAGTTGAAGTCTCCTGCCCAGATAAGGGTGGTGTCCCTATTGTCCTCCATGGCTTGCGTTGTGGTGGCAGCCAGGGCGTTCTCGAAGAGTTGTCGCCGGGTTTCCGCAGCCATCGAGGTAGTGCCAGGTGGGAGGTAGATATTGCAGATGTGCAGGCGGTGTCCCCCCCAGTGGAGGATACAGTCGGTGAAACGGCCTCTCGTACATGTATGCTGGGGTGTTGCCAGTTTAGGTGCCAGAGCTGAAGCTAGCCCCTGTCTGATGAGGATGAGCACTCCTGCTGTGTGCGTCGAGTTAGACCAAGAGTAGGCTGCTATCTTCCAGTTTTGTGTGTGGATCTGTTTGGTGGCATAACGAAGATCCCGTTCAAACAGGCATTGGTGCTGGAGGGTAGTGTGGTGGGTTTCCTGCAGACATACAATATCCAGCCGCTGCTCAGCCCATTGACGTACCGCTGCCTGAAGTCGACTGCCATGAGAGGCCAGAAGCCCTCGCATATTGTGCGTGGCTATGCGCAGTGGATGCCCTGAGATAGCTCCCTGCCGCTGACTTCTCTTGTTGCCTCTGGACATTATTCGGCTTGGGTTTCCCGGTTGGGGGGGTCATACTCCTTCCCATCGCAGTCCATGTCCTGGGATGGGTTGGGGTTGTTTTTGGTTTGCCGGGGACGCCGAGTGGGTGTCCGCCGTGGTCGGAGTGCCTCCTTGGTTATACCACCTGATACCGTTGACTCCCTCTCCTTCCGTTGCAAGGCTAGTTTGGCCTTCCGGGCTTGCCTTGCCCTCTCTGTTTGGGCCATGTGCCGCTGGGCTCGTACCTCCTCTGGCAGGTGGGTCAGTCGCTGCTTGCGAATTTTGTTTTGTTGGGTTCTGGTGAGGGCGTGGCTGTTTGAGGTATGCTCTTGTGCCCTGGCCCTGGAGAGTGAGCGTCCAGCTGGTGCGTTGACCTCGTTCACCACCCCCTGGTTGTCTGGCTTTGATGCTGGTTGGGGAGGTGGTGGTTGGGCTGCACATTCTGTGACTACATCAGTGGTATTAGTCGGGGTTCTGGGTTTGCATGCTGCTGTAGCGGCTTTGGCTGCTGCTTCCCTGGCCATTGCTGCTGTTACGGCTGCTTCGATGATAGCTTGGGGCGGCAGCCTGGGTGGTGGGGCCATGGGTTGGGGCGCCCCAGGTGGGAGTGGCCTCAGAGAGCTGGGTGTGGGTTGCCTTGGGGGCCCCTGTGGGTGCTGCCTGAGAACATCCGCAAAGGATGGCACAGTGTTGGCCATGCTGGACGAGGGGTCCAGACCTCTCAGTCGGGCTGTGGGCTGGGCTGGGGGATTTGGCTGGTGGGTTGGCAGGCGTTGACGTTTGAGGTCTCGCTGGCGATTGAGCTCCGTTCGTGGAGGGGGTTTGCAGGGCATACGAAACGGGGCCTCCTCTACTACTGACCGGAGCCTAGTAGCCACCAGCATGCCCTGGTTCAAAAAGCCCCCCGGTCGTCCAAAGCTGAACAGGCTCTGGGGTGGGAGGCTGGGGGATCCCGGTGCCATTTTAACCCGCCATGTGTCAGCCATGCGCGTGGGTTTGAGGTCTTGGAACTCATCCATGGGTCTGGAGGATCGTTCTGATGAATAAGCTTGCGCTAGGAAGCTTGGGATAGCTTGCGGGGATAGGCTTGAAGGCACCCCTGATATCTCCCAGAGTGCTGGCTGCATCTTGTGGAGGTTTTTGATGTGGACCTCCACGGTGATGGGTGGGTTGTTTGGGAGAAGGTGGACTTGCCCCAGTCTCAGGTGTCCCCTGGCGACTGCGGGTGATGATAGGAGCCATGCCCTGCCACCCTTCGGGAGAAGAATGGTAATTTCTTGCACCACGTTGCCATTGGGGTGCTTGTACTGGTGATGCCTGCCAATCTTTGGCAGGCTGCATGGTAGGCCTGGCATGTTGGCCACCATAACCTCGTACACTTTGGTAATGACTGCATCCGTGAGGGGCCCGAAAAGCTGGGCGTGGACGTCTGCCGGGTTAGAATCTGGTGGCCAATGGATGTCCATGGCCAAGGTCTCTTGGTCGAGTATGATGGGAGTTCCTGCTGGTAATTCCCGTTGAATTTGGTCCAGGTTAACGAAGCGTTTTGCCATCGGAGGCCGGGCGGACGGGCCTCTGTTGGCTGCAGCTGATTCCTGGCCAATGGATTTTGTTGTTCGCGCGGTGGTCCGCGCGCGGTTGATATCGATCATGGTGAAGGCTAAGATGGCATAGAGAAGCAAAGGAGTTTATCTTCCGAAGAACGACTTGCGACTGTCTGCAATGACGGCCAGAAGAGGGAATAGCGAGAGGTTCCGAATCCCCGCCTGCGCAAGAGTTGCCTCTAATTCCGCCGTTTAAAGGAGAGCAGAAGAAGATATTCCCTAAGAGTGGCGGTTGTTCCCGTTGGTGGCCAAGAGTCGGAAGAATGAGCGGGATGCTCCAAGTCGCAGCAGGCGCGATAATCGCCGTTCACTCTGCCGTAGAAAATAGAGTAAAAGAAGGCAATCCACAAGGAAGAAAGGCGGCTGTTCGTGCTATAAACCAGAGTTAGGCCGCCGAAGTGAAAGCCGCCGCGAGCGCGACGGTCGCCGCTAGTTCAGCCAAAAAATTATATGCTCTAGGTGAGACTTGAACAGACAATTGCAGCCTCATTAGCGCGCAAGTTCTAAGTCATTTTGCACGACCACCGGTGACACTGTCATGCCGGTGATACGTTAGTATTAACCATACGTCATATGTATGTATGTATGTCTACGTATGTATGTATGTATGTAGCTCCAATCGCTCCTCCGCTGTTGAAACCCCTTGCAGCTGAGTAGCTTGGCTTACCGTGAGGTTGTAGAGAGGCACTATACCCGAGTCCCCTGGCAATCTCCAGCCCAAACGCCTGACGATCATGGCCATGACTGTGGTGCGGTCTGGTGGTGCTGGCATCTGCTGCTGCATTCTGTCCTCCACCCTGTCCGGCTGTTGGGGTTGTAAGCGGTTGACTACCTTCCGTGCTGCTGCTATCCATGCCGGGCTGATATCGTTGCATAGAGCCGAGAGAGCCATACGGGTAGACTCCTTGTCTCGCAGTTGGGTGGGGCTAGCTGAGGGGTCTAGAAACTGTTAGGTCCAGTCTAGCCAGGTCATGTACTGAGGGAGGGGTATTTGGTCATGCTCCAGCATGTCGTACACCCTTACCAGGTCCCCAACTGTGAGCAGTTTTCTGCATGAAGCCATCAGTGGGTGACGGGTTTCCAGGCCTGGGCGGTGGTTGTTACCATTGATGCTTCCCCCATTGTCCGAATTGTTGGGCAGCAAAGGATTTCCCCAGAGAGCAGTCGCCCAGCACCAGTCTCCAGGGGCTAAAGGTGGGTTGCTGACATCTTCTAGTGGTGGGAGGTGCCCTAAAGCCCCTACAATTCGGCTGATCTCCTCAGGCAAGGTCTCTCCACCCAGCCAGGGCCCAGTTGCCTGGGCAGTGGTAAGGGCCCAAGGTTTAAAGGCCGGATGGGTGATCTCCAGGTAGGTGGCCAGGGTCCGGATCCAGGGGTGGAGGCTTCGAACATTACCACTAGTAACTGGCTCTTCCTCTTCTTCAGCAACCGTATTCATCGCCGTGTCCAGAAGCATTACCCTCTCTCTCTCTCTCCTGGCCATCAGGGCCCCTCGGATGAATCGCACTGCCCACATGGCTTGTCTTGCCCGAATGTGTTGCCTGAGGGGCAGTAGGCCAAAACCACCAGTTGATGGGTGTCCCACCAAGAGTCTGCTAGGTACTCCAGTGAAGCGCTGGCCCTGGTCTTCTGGGCCCTGTTGCCGATCTACAAGGCGAGCAGCTAAGCGTTCAATGTAGGTCAGAGTGGTATCTGGAGGTGGTCCACCATGCTCCATATGCCAAGTGACTGTTTGCAGGCAATAGTTGGAGACTGCTGCAGCCCGACCAAAGGCAGAGAGCGGATAATGGGCTAGGCGTTGCATCCTCGTGTAGGCCAGGGCTAGCATCTCCGGCCAGTCTGGTTGGGGCGGCTGCAGTTGGTTGTCCATTGGCAAGTTAAGGGCTGTCGCAGTGGTGACCACCTTCAGGCCATTTATTGTGCTTCCCTGATGGTGGTCGTCCACAGCCCCTATGGGTAGGATTTCCATCTTATCCAGGTTCAGGCGTTGACCTGATGCCCGGGCAAAAGTATCCATGGCTTCAAGGAAGGCTGGCACGGATTCCTCTCCTTCAAGGGCCACTTCTGCATCATCAGCAAACTGACAGGCTGTGACCCTGTCTTCATCTGAAGGCAATAGGCGGAGGCCTATCTCTTGGCTCTTTAGCCAGCTGAACAAGGCCTGGGCAACAAAGAGATACAGCAGGGGTGCTAGAGGGCAACCCTGTCTTACCCCTGCTTCCATTTTAACAAGCCTGGATTTGAAACCGTTCACCATGGCTCTTGCCCGCGTGTTGCTAAGCAATATCCGGGTCCAACTGCAAAGCTGTGGGCCTGCTCCCATCGCCTCCATTGCCCCCATCAGGAAGTTGCGGTCCACTGTGTCATAAGCTTTTGTGAAGTCCAGGAAGGCCAGCAGACCTTGGCGGTTCAATTTCCGTAAGAGATGAGGCAGATGGCGTAGAAAGAGAACACTGGCCCCAATGAGCCTCTTGGGCAGAAAAGCTGACTGGTCGGGGCTGATGATTCGTCCCAGGGCTGGCCCTAGGCGATTCGCCAGCACCTTGGCCAGCAAGCGGTAGTCCGAGCAAAGCAGTGTGATAGGGCGGTAATTGCCAGGCTGTTTGGGGTCTCCCTTCTTGTAAAGCACCTTAATGATACCATCCAGAAAGCCTGTTGGCACCTGCCCTGTTTTGCCGATAGCCGTGAAGAGGGCTGCCATGGTATGGCCAATCTCTGGCCAGAACTTGCGGTACAGATCCGTTGGGATGCCATCCCATCCGGGTGCTTTGCCTGGCTGGCTCTTCTTCAGTGCGAAACCCAGCTCAGACACAGCGATGGTCGGGGACCCAACCACTTCGTCAGCTTCCTCAGGGAGTCGGATGTTGGCTGCTGCTAACTGGGTTAGCACTGACTGGCGATCTTCAGGAGTGGTGAAGTCTGGGGCTCTGCATACCCCAGCCCAAAAGTCCGCTACCACCTGTGGTAGCTGTGCTGGATTAGTGACCAGTCGGCCTGAGTGTGCCTGGAGGGCCACTGGGGCTGTTTGCTGGTCCTGGATTTGGGTTTGCAGGAAGGTTGTCAGAGCTGGGCCAGGACGCTCTCCTGCGTGTAACCAGTGGACCCGGGTCTTACTTGCTGCCCTGGCGTTGTCCTCAATATGCACCCTAGCCAGTCTTGCTTGGGCATCTACGAGCTGCTGAAGTAGGTGTGGTGAGTGCGGCCTAGCATCGAGGACTTGTTGGGCCTGTTGGACCCCAAGGTAGGCCTCCTGGGTATGCGCATCTGGCTGCTGCCTGCGCTGTTGCGCTACCTTGTTGAGTTGGTGAGCTAGGATGGTTAGTCGGCATTTAAAACCAGGCCACCAAGCAATAAGGTTGCCCGGGTTCTCTTCGGCTGAGGGTGCCTCTTGGCATTGGTTCCGGATCCACTCCGCCATGCTTGTAGCCAAATCTTCATGGTCAGTGAAGGCCATGCGTATACGCTTGATGCCTGGGCCCTTGACCTCACTTTTGCGAGGTAGGAGATGAAGTGTGGCAAGACGGTGGTCTGAAGCTGTGTGGAATGAGATGGCCGTGTGGCAAATATACGGCAGCATGGCTTCATTGATGTCGATGCGATCCAGGCGTGAACCTCCTGGGCTGGGTGCATGGTACAGGTGAGTGAAGTCACGGCGCCTGGGGTGGAGGTATCGGTGGGTATCAACCATCTGTGGGCCTGCTCGCTGTCGCATCTCAGTGATAGGCCTATCCTCCTGCCGCCCATCTCTTCCTGCGGACGAGTCCCTCTCTGGGTTCTCCACAAAGTTGAAGTCTCCTGCCCAGATAAGAGTGGTGTCCCTATTGTCCTCCATGGCTTGTGTTGTGGTGGCTGCCAGGGCATTCTCAAAGAGTTGCCGGCGGGTTTCCACAGTCGCTGAGGTAGTGCCAGGAGGGAGATAGATATTGCAGATGTGCAGGCGGTGTTCCCCCCAGTGGAGGATACAGTCGGTGAATCGGCCTTTTATACCCATAGGCTGGGGAGATGCCAGTTTTGGTGCCGAAGCTGAAGCTAGCCCCTGTCTGATGAGGATGAGCACTCCTGCTGTGTGCGTCGAGCTAGACCAAGAGTATGCTGCTACCTTCCAGTTTTGTGTGTGGATCTGAGTGGTGGCATGACGAAGATCCCGTTCAAACAGGCATTGGTGCTGGATTGTAGTATGGTGGGTTTCCTGCAGACACACAACATCCAGCCGCTGCTCAGCCCATTGTCGTACCGCTGCCTGAAGTCGACTGCCATGAGAAGCCAGAAGCCCTCGCATATTGTGCGTGGCTATGCGCAGTGGATGCCCTGAGATAGCTCCCTGCCGCTGATTTCTCCTGCTACCTCTGAGCATTATTCTGCTTGGGGTTCCCGTGTGTGGGGGCTGCTCTCCTTCCCATCGCAGTCCATGTCCTGGGGTGGGTAGGGGTTGTTGGTTTGCCGGGAATGCCGAATGGATGTCCACCGCGGTCGGGGTGTCTCCTTGGAGATACCACCCGATATTGTTGGCTCTCTCTGCGTCCGTCGCAATGCCAGTTTGGCCTTCCGGGCTTGCCTTGCCCTCTCTGTTTGGGCCATGTGCCGCTGTGCTCGTTCCTCCTCTGACAGATGGGTTAGGCGCCGCTTGCATATTTTGTTTTGTTGGGTGTTGGTGGGGGCGTGGCTGTTTGAGGGATGCTGAGGTGCCTGGGTCCTGGGTTGAGAGCGTCCCGCTGGTTGAGCCTCTGCTGGGGGCCCCGGCTGACCTGTGACTACATTGGTTGAAGTAGTTGGGGTTCTGGGTTTGCATGCTGCTTCTGCTGCTTTGGCTGCTGCTTCCCTGGCCACTGCTGCAGTTGCTGCTGCATCGACGATCTCTTGGGGGAGCGGCCTGGGTGGTGGGGCCGTGGGTTGGGGCGCCCCAGGAGGGAGTGGCGCCAGGGAGCTGGGAGCGAGTTGCCTTGGGGGGCTCAGAGGGTGCTGCCTGAGGACATCCGCAAAGGATGGCACAGTGTTGGCCCTGCTGGACGAGGGGTCAGGACCGCTCAGTCGGGCTATGGGCTGGGTTGGGAGGATTGGTTGTTGTGATGGCAGTCGTTGGCGGTTGAGGTCCCGCTGGCGGTTGAGCTCCATGCGTGGAGGGGGTTTGCATGGCATGAGAAAAGGGGCCTCCTCTACTGCTGCCCGGAGCCTGGAAGCCACCAGCATGCCCTGGTTCGAAGAGCCCCCCGGTCGTCCAAGGCTGAACCGGCTCTGGTGCGGTAGGTTGTGGGAGCCCAGTGCCATTTTAACCCGCCACGTGTCAGCCATGCGTGTGGGTTTAAGATCCTGGAACTCAGTCATGCGCCTGGGTGCTCGTTCTGATGAGTAGGCGTGTGCCAGGAAGCTAGGGATGGCTAGCGGGGATAAGGTGGACGGCACCCCAGAAATCTACCAGATGGCTGGCTGCACCTTGTGGAAGTTTTTGATGTGGACCTCCACGGTGATGGGTGGGCTGTTAGGGAGTAGGTGGATTTGCCCCAGTCTCAGGTGTCCCCTGGTGACTGCTGGGGAGGATGCGAGCCATGCTCTACCACCCTTTGGGATAAGAATGGACAGTTCTTGCACCACATTGCCATTGGGGTGCTTGTACTGATGATGCCGGCCAACCTTTGGCAGGCTGCAAGGTAGGCCTGGCATGTTGGCTACCATAACCTCATGTACCTTGGCAATGATGGCATCCGTGAGTGGCCCAAAAAGTTGGGTGTGGATGTCCGCCGGGTTGGAGTCTGCTGGCCAATGGATGTCCAGGGCCACGGACTCTTGGTCGAGTAAGACGGGAGTTCCAGCTGGTAAGTCCCGTTGGATTTGCTCCAAATTGATGAAGCGTTGTGCCATCGGAGGCCGGGTGGGCGGGCCTCTCTTGGCTGGAGCTCTTACTTGGCCATTTGAATTAGGTGCTCGCGCGGTGGGCCGCGCGTGGTTAATTTCGGCCATATTAAAAGCTAGAATGGCATTGAGAAGCCGTGCAATTGGAGTTCCGAAGCAGGGCGACTGTCTGTGAGGATGGCTAAACGAAAAAAAGGCGAAAAGCTCCGAATCCCCGCCGCCGCGAGAGTTGCCTCTAGCTCCGCCGATGAGAAGATAGCAGATGAAGACAATTCCCTAGAAGTGGTGGTGGATCGCGTTGTTGGCCAAAAGTCGGGAAAATTCGCGAGATGTCCCAAGTTGCGGCAGCCGTGAAAGTCCTCGCTAACCCCGCCGTAGAAATAAGAGTAAAAGAAGGCAAATCCCAAGGAGGGAAGGCAGCTGTTCGTGCTGGTGTCTAGACGTAAGCCACCGAAATGCAAGCCTCCGCAAGCACGACGGTCGCCGCTAGTTCAGCCAGACAAAAAACGCTAAATGTAGGACTAGAACAAGCGATTGCTGCTCCTTTAGCACACAAGTTCTAAATCATCTGTGCAATCACCGGCGACACTAACGTGCCGATGATACTGCGAAGCTAACCATACATACTATGTATGTATGAATGTATGTATGTATGTATGTATGCATGTACGTGTCACGACGGATGGCGTTACCAGACATGAAAGGTGCTTGTGCTATTGTGCAGGTGCATGATAATAATAGTTCTTTATTATATTATATTATATTATATTATATTATATTATATTATATTATATTATATTATATTATATTATATTATATTATATTATATTATATTATATTATATTATATTATATTATATTATATTATATTATATTATATTATATTATATTATATTATATTATATTATATTATATTATATTATATTATATTATATTATATTATATTATATTATATTATATTATATTATATTATATTATATTATATTATATTATATTATATTATATTATATTATATTATATTATATTATATTATATTATATTATATTATATTATATTATATTATATTATATTATATTATATTATATTATATTATATTATATTATATTATATTATATTATATTATATTATATTATATTATATTATATTATATTATATTATATTATATTATATTATATTATATTATATTATCATATGTGTGAGCTGTAGGCCGGAACATGACTCAGTCCGCTGGTCAGTTTATGGGTAGCGATTGTGCCCCAAATAGCCCTTTTATGTCGACGGGTCAGTACGGCACTGATTACTACAGGAGGAGGAAGGGAGGCGAACCAGAAGAGCTCGCCGGCTAGTTAGTAATTAGCTTAATAATATTTAGGTCTTTATCTCTTATCGTTGGTGTTAGTTGGTTTGTGTCAGTTTGGACTGTTAGCATTTGTGGCCCAATGGACGGGTTGTACGGCGCTAGAGTCGAACAAATGTTTTAGCGATGATGAGGCAAGTGACCTTTGTCACTTGGCTCTATAACCGTTCAATACTTTTTGAGCGTAAACGACCACAATATAATATCTTTTGTAACGGCGTGGGAGTCATCTAAACCACTCTGGCGGGCCGGTCGTAAGACTTAGTTCCTGACACGATGCCGCAGCTACTTTCTGCAGCCGACGGACGGACAGCAAGCAGGAGACAGCTCAGCGCAAGCTTCTTCAAGACCCTTCAAGGGCTTAGCCAAAACCCATAGTTTGTCTATGGCACTTAGTGTGACGTCAGCGCAGTAATCCGGCATGACATATGAACGGGTGTTACATTGTGGGCGACTTGCCCTGAGAGGACAAGCACCGGGGGCCCTGACCGGGCCGAACCACAGTACAGGGGGGAACACACAGCTTAGTCTGTTCATCCTGCCGTGCACTCCTCCCCTTGCTCAGCCAGCAAGGGGACACAGACCTCACGAGCCTGAAGCCTGGCTAATCAAAGGCTTAGAGCCTCAGTCAACCACACCACCTCCCAGAAGGAGATGACAAGAGAGCACCCCTACCTCCCTAAAAGCAAGAAAACCCGCCTCCTCCACCTCCATTGCCTCCTAAGCAAAACTCCTGGTCCTCCCTCCGAGCTACACTCTAGGGAAAGAGGGCAATAAGCTCGGACCCTCCCAAACTGCCTAGGCTCCTCCAAAGACGGGGGGGGATAACAGGCCACCAAGGCGTCCCCTAAAAAGCTCAATGGCTACACCCTCTGAGACCCCTAGCAATCCCTACCTGCAAGACAACCTGGGGAGCCCTCCCTCTCCACCCTCTAAAACCCTACCAGTCCTCAAGGCCAAGGAAAATCCATCCCTACCAAGGAGCAAGCCCCCCTGCCTCCTCCCAACGCCCAGCCAACTCTGGCCACAAGGGCACTTCTCTTCCTGCTCCCCACAACTCCCCCTCCCCCTTAAGTTCCCCCCCCCCTTTCCTCCAATCGGCTCCTCAACAAGAGATCCTTAAATTTATGTATGTATTCATGGGTGTTACACTGTGGGTGACTCGCCCTCCAAAGACGAGCACCGGGGGTCCTGACCGGACCGAGCCATAGCGCAGGGGAGGAGCACGTGGCCTTGTTTGTCTGTCCTGCCACATGCTCCCCCTCTCACTCGGGCCAGCGAAACCTCAGAGGCTCTCGCCTGGCCACTAACAGAGCACTAAGGGTCACCAAGAAACCACAGAAGGGCCCAATGGAAAACGGAGGACGACAAGCTGCTCAAAAGGAAGGGGAACCCTCTCCTCTAAACCGAAACTGACCCGGCAAGAGTCTGACAGACACACACACATCCTCAGAGGAGAAACACCAGCAGGAAAGCACACTCCTACACAGCCGAGCCGGAAGAACACAACAAGGGGTGGAGGGGGGAAAGACAAGCCAATCTGGCGCCCCCCTAGAAAGCCTTCCGGCCCCACCCAAAGCTGGCCCCGCAAACACCTGCACTGCACAAGAAGGAAAGACCTCTCTCGCTGACCCCCCCCCCAAAACCCTAAGGACCCGAAGCCTGGACACAGGTACCTCTATCCACGAAACCCTCCACCCTCTCCCTTCCCCTCCTCAAGACCTAGACTGTCTTCCCCTTGACTCCACCTCCCTCACTCTCTCCCCCACCTCCCTGACTCCTCTCACAGGAACCTCCACCTCAACACTCCTGTCCTAAAGCCCCTGCTCTGTTCTTGCTGCTCCATGGCCGGTGATGTCAATCGGAACTGCACACCGCATTTGCGTGCCAACTATGGCTAAGGTGAAGTGTTGTGGTCCCACCTGATCCCAGCCATAATGAGGGATACCCAACTGTTGTATCTCTGTTGTGTCGGCCAACAAAGGCCCGATCGGACGGATGACCATCTGAGGTCCAGGATCCTTTGACACTGCCCGTAGATACCCCAGGATACTACACCAACGCTGCAAAAGACTGCAAGCGTGCCCAAAAGTCGGCAACTGTACGGGCTCATGCATGGTCCAGGGGTGAGGCTGCGGTTTGTGTTGGAGTGTCCATTGTTGGCTGTGTTGTAGAGATGATTGGATGGGTGTTGGCAGCTTCCTCTTCCTCTTGAGTGAAACCCCCTGAACGATTGAAGAAGTCAATAATAGCCCGTTGACGGGGTCCCTGCTCTGCTGTGTGGGTCTGTTGTTGCTGCTGCCGTCCGTGGGTAGAAGGCCCCTGTTGCCTTTGTTCCCTGGTTGCCGCCCGGAGACAGTACCTGCCATATACCATAGAAGATAAGGCTGCCAAGGCTTTCACGTCCCAAGGGGCCTGCTTGCAACCGGGAGGTGCTTGGACAAGCCATAGCTGTTGCCTGGTTATGCCCCCTTCAATGGTGGCTGATGACGGCAATGGCAGATGCCTGTCAATCTGTTCATGCACCGCCTTGGCTATAGGGCACTCCCAGAAGAGGTGCAGGCGCGGGGAGCAAGGTTGATCAGAGCCTTTGTGCAGGAGGCGCAAGGGATGCCAACAGACGGCTCCACTCCTCCCTGCCCTGTCACCGACCTCCAGCACTTTCAGGCAACCCTAGACAGGCTGTGGACAACAGTTCGTTGGGAAAACAAAAACAAAGAGACGCTGTGGCGTTTGGTGATCGATGGGATACCCATGCCTGGCACCACACATCTTGCCAGGGTGCCCATCAAACAATGTGGGTGTGGGAGCTATGGAGGTGATACTGATCAACAGCCCCAGTTGCTCCTCCGCTGTTGAACCCCCTTGCAGCTGAGTAGCATGCCTGACGAGAGGCACTATACCTGAGTCCCCTGGCAATCTCCAGCCCAAACGCCTGACAATCATGGCCATCACTGTGGTGCGGTCTGGTGGTGCTGGCATCTGCTGCTGCATTCTGTCCTCCACCCTGTCCTGCTGTTGGGGTTGTAAGCGGTTGACTACCTCCCGTGCTGATGCTATCCATGCTGGGCTGATATCGTTGCATAAGGCTGAGAGAGCCATATGGGTAGACTCCTTGTCTCGCAGTTGGGTGGGGCTAGCAAAGGGGTCTAGATACTGTTGGGTCCAGTCTAGCCAGGTCATGTACTGAGGGAGGGGTATTTGGTCATGCTCCAGCATGTCGTACACCCTTACCAGGTCCCCAACTGTGAGCAGTTTTCTGCACGAAGCAATCAGTGGGTGGCGTGTTTCCAGGCCTGGCTGGTGGTTGTTACCATTGATACTTCCCCCATTATCCGAATTGTTGGGCAACAAAGGATTTCCCTAGAGAGCAGTCGCCCAGCACCAGTCTCCAGGGGCTAAAGGTGGGTTGCTGACATCTTCTAGTGGCGGAAGGTGCCCTAAGGCCCCTACAATCCGGCTGATCTCCTCAGGCAAGGTCTCCGCACCCAGCCAGGGCCCAGTTGCCTGGGCAGTGGTAAGGGCCCAAGGTTTAAAGGCCGGATGGGTGATCTCCAGGTGGGTGGCAGGGTCCGGATCCAGGGGTGGAGACTTCGATCATTACCACGAGTAACAGGCTCCTCCTCTTCTTCAGCAACAGTATTCATCGCCGTGTCCATAAGCGTTACCCTCTCTCCCTCACTCCTGGCCATCAGGGCCCCTCGGATGAATCGCACTGCCCACATGGCTTGTCTTGCCTGGATGTGTTGCCTGAGGGGCAGTAGGCCAAAACCACCAGTTGATGGGTGTCCCACCAAGAGTCTGCTAGGCACTCCAGTGAAGCGCTGGCCCTGATCTTCTGGGCCCTGTTGTCGATCTACAAGGCGAGCATCTAAGCTTTCAATGTAGGTCAGAGTTGTATCTGGAGGTGGTCCACCATGCTCCATATGCCAAGTGACTGTTTGCAGGCAATAACTTGAGACTGCTGCAGCCCGACCAAAGGCAGAGAGCGGATAATGGGCTAGGCGTTGCATCCTCTTGGTGGCCAGTGCATCTCAGGCCAGTCTGGTTGGGACGGCTGCACTTGGTTGTCCATTGGCAAGTTAAGGGCTGTCGCAGTGGTGACCACCTTCAGGCCATTGGTTGTGCGTCCCTGACGGTGGTCGTCCACAGCCCCTATGGGTAGGAGTTCTTATGGTTTACCTTATCCAGGTTCAGGCGTTGACCTGATGCCCGGGCAAAGGTATCCATGGCTTCAAGGAAGGCTGGCACGGATTCCTCACCTTCAAGGGCCACTGCTGCATCATCAGCAAACTGGCAGGCTGTGACCCTGTCTTTATCTGAAGGCAGTAGGGGGAGGCCTGTCTCTTGGCTCTTTAGCCAGCAGAACAAGGCCTGGGCAACAAAGAGATACAGCAGGGGTGCTAGGGGGCATCCCTGTCTTACCCCTGCTTCCATTTTAACAAGCCTGGATTTGAAACCGTTCATCATGGCTCTTGCCGCGTGTTGCTAAGCAATATCCGGGTCCAACTGCAAAGCTGTGGGCCTGCTCCCATCGCCTCCATCGCCCCCATCAGGAAGTTGCGGTCCACTGTGTCATAAGCTTTTGTGAAGTCCAGGAAGGCCAGCAGACCTTGGCGGTTCAATTTCCGTAAGAGATGAGGCAGATGGCGTAGAAAGAGAACACTGGCCCCAGTGAGCCTCTTGGGCAAAAATGTTGACTGCTCAGGGCTGATGATTCGCCCCAGGGCTGGCCCTAGGCGATTTGCCAGCACCTTGGCCAGCAGATGGTAGTCCGAGCAAAGCAGTGTGATAGGGCGGTAATTGCCAGGCTGTTTGGGGTCTCCCTTCTTGTAAAGCACTTTGATGATACCATCCAGAAAGCCTGTTGGCACCTGCCCTGTTTTGCCGATAGCCGTGAAGAGGGCTGCCATGGTATGGCAAATCTCTGGCCAGAACTTGCGGTACAGATCCGTTGGGATGCCATCCCATCCGGGTGCTTTGCCTTGCTGGCTCTTCTTCAGTGTGAACCCCAGCTCAGATACAATGGTCGGCGACCCTACCACTTTGTCAGCTTCCTCAGGGAGTCGGATGTTGGCTGCTGCTAACTTGGTTAGCACTGACTGGCGGTCTTCAGGAGTGGTGAAGTCTGGGGCTCTGCATACCCCAGCCCAAAAGTCCGCTACTACGTGTGGTAGCTGTGCTGGATTAGTGACCAGTCGGCCTGAGTGTGCCTGGAGGGCCACTGGGGCTGTTTGCTGGTCCTGGATTTGGGTTTGCAGGAAGGTTGTCAGAGCTGGGCCAGGACGCTCTCCTGCGTGTAACCAATGGATCCGGGTCTTACTTGCTGCCCTGGCGTTGTCCTCAATATGCACCCTAGCCAGTCTTGCTTGGGCATCATCAAGCTGCTGCAGGAGGTGTGGTGAGTGTGGCATAGCATCGAGGGCTTGTTGGGCCTGTTGGACCCCAAGGTAGGCCTCCTGGGTATGTGCACCTGACTGCTGCCTGCGCTGTTGCGCTACTTTGTTGAGCTGGTGCGCTAGGATGGTTAGTCGGCATTTAAAACCAGGCCACCAAGCAATTAGGTTGCCCGGGTTCTCTTCCGCTGATGGTGCCTCTTGGCAATGGTTCCGGATCCACTCCGCCATGCTGGTAGCCAAATCTTCATGTTCAGTGAAGGCCATGCGTATACGCTTGATGCCCGGGCCCTTGACCTCATTTCTGCGAGGTAGGAGATGAAGTGTGGCAAGACGGTGGTCTGAAGCTGTGTGGAAGGAGATGGCCGTGTGGCAAATATACGGCAGCATGGCTTCATTGATGTCGATGCGATCCAGGTGAGTGAAGTCACGGCGCCTGGGGTGGAGGTATTGGTGGGTATTATTGTACAACGGTTCGATCGCTGCCCATGCAGAGGTAGACTCAAGTCCACCGAAGGATGAGCGAATATGACATACGCATACTAGTGTGATATATCCGCGTATATCTAGCTAGATTGACATCTCACATTGCTACTTGTGACGCTGCACTGTCAGTCATGTACGTTTGACTTAGAGTCAACATCGATGCACGACACCATTATGGCATAATCCATCAAGTAATAATATTCGATATATTATTACATCATCCGTAGCATGGATAAGGTGTGCACGTGGGAATGTGATGATCACAGTGGTTAGTTTGACAAGCGAATATCGATATTCGGACTTTCGCACCTTACATATGTTGCAACAATTCATTCAATGGTCTTCACGATGATCAAAAGAGTGCTTTGGAAGTACTCACACTTGGGATCAGGGATCCAGTGTGACTTGTACTGCACATCGGCATCGTGAGCATGATAGGTGTGAGGATGGCCGCATAGACGACATCGTCTGATTGGATAATACTTTGGATAAGTACCCATGCACTTATAAATAAATAAATAAATAAATAAATAAATAAATAAATAAATAAATAAATAAATAAATAAATAAATAAATAAATAAATAAATAAATAAATAAATAAATAAATAAATAAATAAATAAATAAATAAATAAATAAATAAATAAATAAATAAATAAATAAATAAATAAATAAATAAATAAATAAATAAATAAATAAATAAATAAATAAATAAATAAATAAATAAATAAATAAATAAATAAATAAATAAATAAATAAATAAATAAATAAATAAATAAATAAATAAATAAATAAATAAATAAATAAATAAATAAATAAATAAATAAATAAATAAATAAATAAATAAATAAATAAATAAATAAATAAATAAATAAATAAATAAATAAATAAATAAATAAATAAATAAATAAATAAATAAATAAATAAATAAATAAATAAATAAATAAATAAATAAATAAATAAATAAATAAATAAATAAATAAATAAATAAATAAATAAATAAATAAATAAATAAATAAATAAATAAATAAATAAATAAATAAATAAATAAATAAATAAATAAATAAATAAATAAATAAATAAATAAATAAATAAATAAATAAATAAATAAATAAATAAATAAATAAATAAATAAATAAATAAATAAATAAATAAATAAATAAATAAATAAATAAATAAATAAATAAATAAATAAATAAATAAATAAATAAATAAATAAATAAATAAATAAATAAATAAATAAATAAATAAATAAATAAATAAATAAATAAATAAATAAATAAATAAATAAATAAATAAATAAATAAATAAATAAATAAATAAATAAATAAATAAATAAATAAATAAATAAATAAATAAATAAATAAATAAATAAATAAATAAATAAATAAATAAATAAATAAATAAATAAATAAATAAATAAATAAATAAATAAATAAATAAATAAATAAATAAATAAATAAATAAATAAATAAATAAATAAATAAATAAATAAATAAATAAATAAATAAATAAATAAATAAATAAATAAATAAATAAATAATAAATAAATAAATAAATAAATAAATAAATAAATAAATAAATAAATAAATAAATAAATAAATAAATAAATAAATAAATAAATAAATAAATAAATAAATAAATAAATAAATAAATAAATAAATAAATAAATAAATAAATAAATAAATAAATAAATAAATAAATAAATAAATAAATAAATAAATAAATAAATAAATAAATAAATAAATAAATAAATAAATAAATAAATAAATAAATAAATAAATAAATAAATAAATAAATAAATAAATAAATAAATAAATAAATAAATAAATAAATAAATAAATAAATAAATAAATAAATAAATAAATAAATAAATAAATAAATAAATAAATAAATAAATAAATAAATAAATAAATAAATAAATAAATAAATAAATAAATAAATAAATAAATAAATAAATAAATAAATAAATAAATAAATAAATAAATAAATAAATAAATAAATAAATAAATAAATAAATAAATAAATAAATAAATAAATAAATAAATAAATAAATAAATAAATAAATAAATAAATAAATAAATAAATAAATAAATAAATAAATAAATAAATAAATAAATAAATAAATAAATAAATAAATAAATAAATAAATAAATAAATAAATAAATAAATAAATAAATAAATAAATAAATAAATAAATAAATAAATAAATAAATAAATAAATAAATAAATAAATAAATAAATAAATAAATAAATAAATAAATAAATAAATAAATAAATAAATAAATAAATAAATAAATAAATAAATAAATAAATAAATAAATAAATAAATAAATAAATAAATAAATAAATAAATAAATAAATAAATAAATAAATAAATAAATAAATAAATAAATAAATAAATAAATAAATAAATAAATAAATAAATAAATAAATAAATAAATAAATAAATAAATAAATAAATAAATAAATAAATAAATAAATAAATAAATAAATAAATAAATAAATAAATAAATAAATAAATAAATAAATAAATAAATAAATAAATAAATAAATAAATAAATAAATAAATAAATAAATAAATAAATAAATAAATAAATAAATAAATAAATAAATAAATAAATAAATAAATAAATAAATAAATAAATAAATAAATAAATAAATAAATAAATAAATAAATAAATAAATAAATAAATAAATAAATAAATAAATAAATAAATAAATAAATAAATAAATAAATAAATAAATAAATAAATAAATAAATAAATAAATAAATAAATAAATAAATAAATAAATAAATAAATAAATAAATAAATAAATAAATAAATAAATAAATAAATAAATAAATAAATAAATAAATAAATAAATAAATAAATAAATAAATAAATAAATAAATAAATAAATAAATAAATAAATAAATAAATAAATAAATAAATAAATAAATAAATAAATAAATAAATAGGATTATCAGCCATATGATGAACACCGCCTGCTGGGTCTGACGGCTGACTACACATTGGCATCTGTAAATCGTTGTAAGTTGAATCTTTCCTTGCTCTGAAGTCTTCTGCTGTCACGATACTGGCATCTGAGTGCTTTGCTGTCCGCGAGTACCCTGGCACTAGGATTTAACACTCAGACATGCAGCTCTAGTGCATGATGTTGTGCTACGGTTTGTTTCCTGCCGATGCGTAGGTCGATGCGACGCTACAAGGCGGTGTGCTGTCTTGATGAATGCATGACGAATATGAATGATCTTGCATGAACATAAATGTATTTGCATACATTTATATATGTTTGGCATGTTACCATTATGCATCATGACATATCTCATCGCATCATGGCTGATCCGCCTAACATGCATGAAATCCCGAATAATGGAGAAGCGCATTATGCTCATGCTATGGAGCAATAAGTAATATTATTTGGTATAATATTACATCATTGTGGCATATGTCAGGAACGCCACACTCATCGCAATACATGCCTTGCAACCAAATATCGTTATTCGGACCCTTGCATCATGCGAATGCCAGAAAGGCTTATTGGTTGTTATACGTGAACATCGCCTATACGCAGTAGGGTTGTCACACTTAGGATCGGCCTCCTAGTGTGAGCTGTACGGCGTTGCAATGCTGCAAGTATAACAGATGCAAGGACGGCTAAGTAAGATAAGACATTTTGATACCGGAGAACACTTCTGTGTTCAACATTATTATTGCTAATCGCTCTTATACTTAGCCCGAGCTAAGCCTGAACTTCGCTTGTCACCGCCGCGTGATGATTGCTTGCTTCCGGTGCTGACGGTGATTACATCCATTGCATCGCTTCGGTCTGTATTGTTGTAAGTTATATCTCTTCTTGTCTTGAAGTCTTCCGCTGTCTTTGTTTGCTCTTGATTGCCTTACTGTACTTGCAAGTGCTCGCGCACCTGTCTCGAAAGTCTTCAGACGTGCAGATACTTATGAGCAAACGCGAAGGAGAGGTACAACAAATTGGTATCGAGACAGGTTAGTTGCCTAACTGTCTCTTTGTGTCAAATCGGAAGTAGGTTCTTTCCATGGCAAGTTCCAGCGATGAACGACGTGGACCGCTAGATACTCTTGCCGAAGACCTGGGCCACGCCATATTGGACGCCGCTGCTTCCGGTTTGTAATCGTTTGGTTGCTTTTGTCTAAATTGCTGCACTTGTTGTGTAAGTGTACGCTCTGAGTCGCAGGTAATCTCAGCGCTCCAGCATTGCTTGCCGCAACGACTGAGACCGGCTTGCGCCCGGACCAGTTGGCGACTCTTATCGCACAAACTACGGAGATTAGAACTCAGCTGGGCAAGTACTTGCTGAATTTGCTGAATCTCCTCAAGAGTACTGTCGGTAGGCTCACCGAATCATTTGTACTCTTGTTTTGCCTTTGCGGTAGGAGTCATCTTCTATTATGCAAGTTTAGGGTATTGCCTCATGTTCCATGTCTGCGGGACGTGATGATACGCCGCTTACTAGCTTAGCAAGCCAACCCGAATTTGTTGTGGCTGCTAGAGCTACGGATAGAGGTCTTGAGACTGTTGGCACGCAAGCTACTCAAGAACCCCTTGTTCTTCAGACCCCTGCCCACTTAGTTGTGCCGCGTTCAGGAGTCAATACGAATATGGACAACACTGCTGAGCCACGGGTCCTTCCGCTACCTCAAACACAAGGGCATGCTGCCATTCCCAAGGTGATGAGATTGACAATTCCCGTACCTAGGCTTAAAATCTCGCTGAATGAAAATCCTAAGACACCAGGCCATAGCATAGCTGATTCAACTCGTACGTAAGTGCGCGATGCTAAGAAGTATCTCCAGGCTGTGCATGGTGGTGATAATGATGGTATCAGGTGTCTCTTCGTTGGCATCACCCTTGAGGGTGCGGCGAAGGACTGGTACGATGAATGGACCACCGCCCGGATTGACTACACGTTTGACGAGTTGATTTCCGCTCTGCTCGCACGGTTTGCTACTGAGGTGCACGCACGTGATGTTGAGGCTCACAAGTTTTTGGCGGCCGGTACATATCACATGCGTCGGGGTGAAAATGTACCTGCGTACCAGTCACGCTTCGAAGCACTAGTGACCCCCATTGCTGACCTCACCGAGAATGAGTGTGTCTTTTGGTTTAAGCGAGGCCTTACGAAACTTTTGGCTAAGTGGTGCGCTACTGACTTGTCTGGGGTGCCGTTCAGGTCGTACGACGCCTTGGTAACATTTGCTAGGGGGACAGAGGTACGACTCCTTGCCGGTGAGGAAGAAGTCAAGTCTACCCCTCGTGCAAATGCTGTGCAAGCGCAGGATGCGCTTGGGGAAGCTGTGGCTCTGGACCAGGAACTTGGAGCTACTCGCCCCGCGCCTACTGTCACGGCGTGACGCAGCAACAGACAGCGCAAGGCGTGCGGGGGCGCTAGCTCAGGTGTCCACGGGTCAGGAAGAGCAGGTCCGAGCTCGGACCCAGCTAAGAGCAGGAAGCGTGGGGGCGCGCCGTCGACGGCAGCCACACAGCGCCCTGTCCCCGATGTAAAGCGGACTCACACGGATGACCCACTGATGCCAAAATGGAATTGCAATCAATCCGAGTTCGAGTGTCGGAAAGCGGCAAATGTTTGCCTACGGTGTGTGGAGAGCCATCCTACCAAGGATTGCCTGCTGCTGCCGCCGTTTGTCCCTAAGCCGAAATAGGGGTTTGCCGGGTTCCTGCGGAGGGGGCTCCACCCGGGATTGCTGAATAATATAATAATAATAATAATAGTACGCCGGCCGGAGCCTGGCGTGTGTTATGGGGGTGGGGAACTGAGGGGCAGCATAGCCGTCCCTGTATGCCCACACCACCGTGGGTAGCTGTTTTGGTTTTACCGGTTATTTGGCTGCACCCTCTAGTGCTCGCCGCGCCCGTATGATGGCACACGCTGTTTCGATTGTTTGCCGGTGTAGGTGCAGGCAGGTCTTCTGGGCATGTTCCGCGGAGGAGCCGAGCCTGCACAGGAGCGGTTTTAGCGTTTTGGTTAGGGTCCCTGTGCTGCCCAGGGTGACGATTTGCGCCTCAGTGTAGTGCACCTTCCATCCTGCTTTCGTGAGTTCCTCTGTTAGCCGTGCGTGTTGTGCAGTTTTCTGTTCGAGTTTGTCGGTGTGTTGCAGGTCGCTAGTGTAGCCCACTTCGACAATGTACACATCGTGCGTGAGCTTGCATTCCGGCCCCTGGTATCGTTTGCGCTGGGTTGTGCACGTGGGGAGGTTGGGAATGAACATAATGTCTGGGTGGAGGCGGCGGATTTCCTCGTCTCCTAGGTGTGGCAGCATCCATTTGGGGACGTGCGTCCCGCTGCAGTACGGTGGGAGATCCACTTCTTTACCTGCGTCCATAATCATGAAGCCACCACCGTTACGGCCCCCGTGGACGCAGTCGGCAATAGTGCGCGTCGCTTGGTTATGCCGGTTGATGTACATGCCTTTCATGGTTGGGTGGGGGCACCCGCCGAGTATGTGGGCTCCTGAGTCGGGTGTGGGGCCGGTCGTTCCGCAGCTGCGGCAAATAGGGCAGTTTCCGTCTCCGCCATGTCCGTAAAGTTTCTGCAGCTTTGCATTGTATAGCAGCCCGTATCGAGCTTTCAGTATTTGGAGTTTAAGCCAGTGGGGTGTCTTTGGTTGCTGAGGAAGGCATTGCTGGTTTTGGGGTCTAACTTCGAGGCGGTGTTACGCCATTTTTCGGTTAGGATTGTGTCGTTTGTACAGCCTGTGAAGGTATCCTGCTGGAGACACTTATAGAGTCCTTTGTGTTGTATCCTTCCTTCTTCAATCATGCACTGAATCTGCACGTCTGGATGTTAGCTAGTGCGCACCAAGCTTACGAACAGCAAGGCGATTCAATGCGGGCAAAGTGACAGCGGAAGACTCAAGAATAAGGAAAGATCCAACTTACAATAGTCTTCCTTTACAAATCGGTAGATGGCCGTCAGACCCCGCGGGCAATGTTCATCACTCGGCTGCGGATGATATGCTAGAATAGCTCAGGCCGAATATATATGAGTATATCGTATGTATGCAAATAAGATAGAGTTAAGTACACAAGTACTTAGTCCAAAGTAGCGCGAGCCGACTTCGGTCTCTAGGCGGCCGTCCTCGCACCTATCACGTCGTGATACCGTTGTGCAGTACAGGTCTCACTGGATTTCGATCTCAAGTGTGAGTACCTTTGTAGCACTGTTCTAAATATCGTGTCATCCGTGATATTATTGAATGCAGTGCATGCAATATGCAAAGGTCCGAATATCGATATTCGGTTGCCGACCCAACCATCGCGATTGTCGCCTTCTCGCATACGCGTATGGTTTATGACGTAAATGAGGTAATAATATTTAAAGTATTATTACGTGATATAATATGCCGATGGATAGATCACGCATTAATTATCAGCCTCGAGTCAAACATGTTGACTGACAGCGCAATGTCGTAGATGATAATGCGACATGCCTGATTAGCTAGATATACTCGAGTATATCATGCTAATATGAATGTATTATGCTTCATAATGTTCGAATGCATTGCGGCCTATTTCGGTGCCAACGGTGATCAAACCGGTGTACAACAATTATCCCCCCTCCCGTATGCAGGGTCCTCGCTGCATCGGACAGCATCGACTGCAAAGATCATTGGGTCTGCGTGGCACGTAGACGAGCTTCCTCCAATAGTGGCTTCATTTCCGGCGAGAAGTTACGCACCGGCTCCCACGAATTATGCTCACTAGAATAGCCAGTCCACTTGATCAGATACTCGTGCACCTTCCGCTTCCGTCGTTGTCGACCTATACGACGAACCCGATAATCCAATATTCGCTCTACATCGTACACTTTTTGCTTGCCTGCAATCCAGGTCTCAGGACCGGGGTCCATTACTGCAGGGGCATCGGTGTCGTTTGTAACAGGCGTCGTGCCGCGATAAGGGTGGATGAGGGAAATATGAAATGTGGGATGGATATTCATGTCAGAGGGTAGGGATAGTTCCACAGCTACGTTCCCTACCATGCGAACAACGGGATATGGCCCAATCCAGCGAGGTAACAATTTACGGGAACCGTCGGCAAGCGAACGCATGTTCTTAGTGCTCAATAATACCATTTGTCCCACCGAAAATGTTACGTCTCGTTTGGATTTATTATAATAATCCATCGTCCGTTGTTGTGCCACATCCAAGCATGCCTTCGCGTCTGTCATGCGGGATAGGAACGACTTGGCAAAGGTTTTAGCCGCTGGGATATTTATCTCCAACTCTCGCCACACGGGTAGCGCAGGATGGAATCCATAATTCAGAAAGAAAGGGCTTTGACCTGTAGAGCGGTTAACAGCGTTGTTAAGCGCGAATTCTGCCGAAGTCAGAAATGTATCCCAAACAGAGGGTGTGCGTCCCGCGAAATTCCTCAACATATCGCCCAGCGTGTGATTTGTGCGTTCGGTTTGCCCATCGGATTGTGGATGGTATGCTGTGCTCAAATGAACGCGCATACCGACAAGTTGACATAGCGCTTCCCAAAACTTAGACGTGAATTGACTGCCGCGATTGGATATCACATTTTTAGGAACGCCATGCAATCGTACCACGTTATCGAAAAATAATCGTGCTGTTTGCTCAGCGGTGCAAGACGAGGTGCAGGGGGCTAAGTGAACCATCTTGGTCAAGCGATCGACCATAACGAACACCGAGTCATATCCCCCCTCAGTTTTGGGCAGCGTGACTACGAAGTCCATCGAAACACTTTCCCAAGGGGCATCTGGTATAGGTAAAGGTTGTAATAGACCCTGGCCCTTACCGGATAGTGCTTTATTGCGCTGACATAAACTGCACCTTTGCACAAAGTTTTCCGCATCCTTCACCACGCGCGGCCACCAGAACGAGCGTCGTACGAGCTCTGCCAAACGCGTACTTCCAGGGTGTCCTGCTAACGGGTCCTCGTGGAACCGTGCAAGAATATCGTAGTGCAAAGTGTCGTCCTTCGGCATGACAATTTGTGTGGTCGAACCATCTTTCCGTAGCCACAAATCGTTGTGCTTGTGCAAATGCTCCACATTACTCGGTGAAACAAACCATGGATCGGTCTGATATGCCATCTTGAGTCGTTGCACGAGATCCGCTGCTATCGGCACCTCCTGACTGCGCGAACGAGTAACTGGTGCTGCCAAAATCGCAGCATGCAATGATGGATGTCGACTGAGGGCGTCAGCAATATTAATTCTGCCGGCGATATACTCCCAAGTACAGTCGAAACGAGAAAGATATTCCATCCACGGGGCTTGTCCTCGGTTAAGCGTGGGGACACCCTGCAAGAATGTCAGCGGTTTGTGGTCAGTCTTCAGCGTAAAAGGGCAACCTTCGAGGTAACAGCGCCATTCCTTCAAAGCATGTAGAGCTGCCAACAGCTCTTGCTCTCCGGTTGTGTATTGGGTCTCCGCACCCGAGAACTTCTTACTCGTGAAGGCGATCGGTCGTCCTTCCTGCAACAATACAGTGCCGCTTCCATGCAAGGAAGCATCCGATACAACTTCAACACGGAATGGCAACGAGTAATCAGGGAAAGAGAGGGTAACGTCATTGGCGATGATTTGCTTGAGCTCTTCGAATGCCCGCTGACACGCGGGTGTCCAGGCTTTGAGGGAAGTAAAACCTCCTTTCTTCGTCAAATTTGTAAGTGGGGCCGCAATAATGGAGTACTTATTGATAAACTTACGGAAGTAGTTGGTCAGACCCAAGAACTGGCGTAGTTCGGTGAGGTTCTGCGGCGCGGGCCACTTGCGAACCACAGCTACTTTCCGTGGGTCCATCCTTATTCCAGTGGCCGACACGATGTGGCCCAAATACTCCACTTGAGGCTGCCCCCAAAAACACTTGGCGTGTTTAGCAAACAATTGCTCCCGCTTCATCACCTCAAGCACGAGCTCGAGATGCTTCAGGTGCTCCTCACGCGTTTTGGAATATATTAAAATATCATCCAAATAACAAACGACGAACCTGTCGATATACGGTCTGAACATGCGGTCCATCACTGCTTGAAATGTGGCAGGCGCATTAGTAAGTCCAAACAACAAGACCGTGTACTCGAAGTGACCAAAGGGGGTCCGAAAAGCGGTTTTTGGAATATCAGAGGCAGCAATGCGTATCTGATTATACCCTTGTTGAAGGTCAATTGAGGAAAAATAAGCTGAGCCCTTCAGCTTATCGAGCAGGTCATCAACGCGCGGCAAAGGGTAGCGATTTTAAATCATGGTCGCATTCAAGCCCCTATAATCAATGCACATGCACAACGTCCCATCCTTCTTACCGACAAACAATATCGGCGCTGAATATGGTGATGTGCTGGGCCGAATCATACCCTTTGCGAGCAGATCCCCCACTTGCCGCTTCACTTCATCTAGCTCCATCGGGCTTAACCTGTGCATAGGTCGTGAAACAGGTTGTGCTCGAGCACAAGAGGGATCGTATGGTCAACAGGTCGCATAGGTGGGAGCCCTGGGATGTCGCCAAAGACATCAGCATATTTATGCAGGAGGGCTTCGACCTCAAGATCCTTCACGGTGGACTGCGTGGTGGTAGCCTTCGATTGCACCCGTGGCCTCACAAGCAACACATGGGCGCCTTTCCGTATCATCCGATCAGTTTCCTTGCGCCCAATTAGCTTGGGTTCTTGACTTCCGCTGACGATCGCCGCCAAAGCGAAATTAACCTCAGGCTCCGCAACAGTTCCGCCCTCCTCTGGTGTGACATCTTGGTATGACAGACAAGGTACCTTAGGCGATAGGTTCCCTTTGCACAAACTAAGTGTGGTGGACTCCATATCGATGCGTGCGCGGTACTGTCGTAATGTCGCGGCACCCAAAATGTACTGTGCCGTCTCCGAGAGACCTTGTAGCACATACGGCTGGGCCCTAACACGCAGAGGGCCTATCGATAGGCTCAGGGTGATCCTGCCCACGATGGGATGCTTACCTCCATCAGCAAGGGTAACCTGTGCACAATCAGACGACTGAGGGGTCAACCCCAAAGCATTCACCTCCTTTGCCGAGATGAAGTCGTCGCTGGCGCCAGTATCCACGAGCGCCTTCATCAGTCGACCTCCGAGGTGGATTTCGATAAAAGGGACACGATTCCCTGTTGGAGTCGACTCCGTGGAAAGTAAAAGTGATCCTATAAACAGGCTCGAACCTGGTAGGATTCAAAAGAGGGGCCTCAAACCAAACTTCAGCAGCATAAGGTAGTTTAGACAGTATCGTCGGTTTACCCGTCACATCCACACCGTTAAACAAAGCGGTGCCCGACTCAAATCGGAGGACACATTGCATACCTTCCAACAAGGATGCCACCTTACGTTGGCTAAAAGAGGGAATTAATACGCAAGCTGCAGTGTCCGGATTTCGACGGCAGTACCTTCTGTATCTGGTGAGCTGCTCGCACAACTCACGGGAAGATGAAGGGATAAATAGAGTAACGTGGCCAGATAAATCGAGGGAAGAAAGAGGGCAATGCGGTGCAAACAGATTACACAGCGGGTCGAAATGGTTCAGTCCCGTGTGCCCGTCGAGCGAAAAACGTCACTCGATAGCCCGCTCGATTTGTCCAAAGACAGAAGGTAAAAGGGCCCTCACAGCCGGACGCAACGATGGCCAGCGGCCACATTCACTCTCTTTGATCCCGGGAGAAGTCCCTTCCTCCACATCCCGGGCAACTTCCTAAGTCGTCTTCGGTACAAAAGGTGGCAAAAAAGGGCATTCACGAGTAGGGTGCTCTCCCGCACACCTCAAGCAAAGGTTAGCAAACTTCCGACGGTCAAACTCCGAACGTCGGCACTCCCACTTTTGCATATACGGATCATCTGTCCGGGGCTTCTTAACACTAGGAGCCGCATTCTGCATTGCAGCTACAGACGGCGCGCTCTCTCTTCACTTTCCTTTCGCATGGCCCGAGTTCGGCCCAGCTCCCGCAGACCCACGATTGCTTGGGCTTTGGCGTCCGCGATTATCATACCGTCTTTCCTTTCGAACGGTATTCACGGCCGCCGCGGAGCGTTGACGATCGGAACCCTGGTCCTTCGGTGTCGACTCCGAAGGTGGTTCCTGCTCTCGCATCACGTGAATACGAGGATTAATTTGCTTAGCGTCTTTTCCAGCCAAATTTCGAACTTCTGCACCTCTAGCAAAAGCTACTAAAGCGTCATAAGATGAGAATGGAATCCCGCTGAGATCAGTGGCACACCACCGCGCAAGGGATTCCGTGAGACCACGATGAAACCAGAAGATACGATCCTCCTCAGGAAAGTTAACAATAGGGGTTATCAGTGCCTCAAAACGGGACTGGTAAGCAGGAACGGTCTCGTGTGGACGCATATGGTACGTGCCTTGTGCCAGCGTCTTACGAGCCTCATTGCTACGTGAGCGAACTTCCGTAGCAAAGCGAGCGAGGAGAGCATCAATCAGGTTATCAAACGTGTACTTGCCCCTAGCGGTGGTCCATTCGTCATACCAATCCTTTGCGGCACCCTTGAGGGTATTCCCAACGAACAGGCATTTAATGGAGTCGCATCCCCCGCCATGCACCGCTTGCAGATATTGCCTAGCGTCGCGAACGTAAGCCCGTGTCCTATCCGTGACACTATGTCCTGAATTCTTTGCCTTTTCGTCAGCGGAAATATTGAGCTTGGGCACGGGGATAGTCAACTTCATTACCTCCGATATTCCGACTGGTTCTTGAACCGCGGGTGTTACCGGAGCCCGTTGTGCTCCAACTCCTTCACTTGTTGTAGCCGCTGCCGACAGTGGTACAATTAAGTGTGAAGGGGTCTGAAGAACAACGGGGTCAGACATAATACGAGTCCCGACGGTATCGGGATCGGCAAAAGCAGTTCTAGCGGCAGGACCGCTATCGGGTTGGCTGGCGGTGCCCAGATAGGAACTATCTTCGTGTCCCGACATAAGGCACGAACTTATACTGGTGAACAGGAATTTACTAAAAGATCTGTAAACAGGTAGCGCAAGAGGAATTTTCGATTATTCGCGTACCAACAGAACTCCTGAGTAGCTCGAGAAGAAAAGCGACGTAATCCGTAAGGCCGTCTCTTATCTCAGTAGTCTTCTGAATCAAAGCTTTAATCTGATCCGAGTTTAAGTATTGTCCGGCCAACACAGCGTTTAATGTTGGCGTACGTTCACCTGCGGCTCACAATGCCAGCTCGCAACGAGAATACAGCAACTAGTTACCAACAGATATCTAGGATAACAAACCGGAAGCGGCGGCGTCCAAGACGGCGCGGCTGTTGTACCTCTCCTTCGTGTTTGCTCATAAGTATCTGCGCGTCTGAAGGCTTTCGATACCGATGCGCGAGCACTTGCAAGTACAGCAAGGCAAGCGCGAGCAAACAGAGACAGCGGAAGACTTCAAGACAAGAAGAGATATAACTTACAGTCTTACAGATCGAAGTGATGCAATGGACATAATCGCCATCAGCGCTGGAAGCAAGCAATCATCACGCGGCGGTGATAAGCGAAGCTTAGGCTTAGCTCGGGCTAAGTAGAGTAGCGTATAGCAATGATAATGTAGAACACACGAGTGTTCTCTGGTATCGAATGTCTTGTCTTACTTAGCCGTCCTCGCATCTGTTATACTCGCAGCATCACAATGTCCGGTTCACACTAGGAGGCCGATCCTAAGTGTGACAACCCTACTGCGTATAGGCGATGTCCAAGCATAACAACATATAAGCCTTTCCGGCATTCGCATGATGCAAGGGTCCGAATAACGATATTCGGTTGCAAGGCATGTATCGTGACGAGTGTGGCGCTCTCAACGTGTGCTGTAATGAAGTAATATTATATCAAATAATATTACTTATCGTTTCGTAGCACGAGAATAATGCGCACTTCAATGATTCGATATTTCATGCATGCTAGGCAGATTTGCCATGATGCGATGTCGCGATGGATAATGATGACATGCCAAATGCATATATAAATATATACGAATACATTTATATCATGCAAGTTCATTCATATGCAGTGATCGCTCATGCGTTCATCAAGATAGCACTTCGCCTCGTAGGGTCGCATCGACCTACGCATCGGTGGGAAACGAACCGTAGCACAACAATTATCCCCCCTCCCGTATGCAGCGTCCTCGCTGCTTCATACAGCATCGACTGCAGGGGTCATTGGGTCTGCGTGGCACGTTTGCGGGCTTCTTCGAGCAGAGGCTTCATGTCCTGCAAGAAGTTGTGAGCTGGTTCCCACGAGTTGTGCTCGCTGGTATACCCTGTCCACTTTACCAAGTACTCGTGTACTGTCCGCTTACGTCGGTGTCGGCCCACACGATGCACGCGATAATCTAACACCCGCTCCACATCGTAAAACTTCTGTTTACCAGCGATCCAGGTCTCGGGAAATGGTTCGATCGCTGTGGGGGCGTTAGCAGGCTCAGGGACGGGTTCCGTACCACGATAAGGACGGACAAGCGATACGTGAAACGTGGGGTGAATGGTCATATCAGCGGGCAATGCAAGCTCCACAGCCACATGCCCGACCATGCGCACGACAGGATACGGGCCAATCCAGCGGGCTAAGAGTTTTCGGGATCCGTCGGCCAAGGTACGCAAGTTCTTGGTGCTTAGCAACACGAGTTGCCCCTCCGAAAACGTCACATCCTGCTTGGATTTGTTGTAGTATTCCGTCGTTCGTTGCTGCACCGCGTCCAAACACGATTTCGCGTCTGTGATTTGGGACATAAAAGACTTGGCAAAAAGTTTAGCAGCAGGCACGTTCACTTCCAACTCACGCCACACAGGTAGCACGGGATGAAATCCGTAGTTGAGAAAGAACGGACTTTTGCCTGTGGAGCGGTTAACAGCGTTGTTAAGCACGAATTCTGCCGCAGTCAAATATGTATCCCAAATGAGTGGTGTGCGACCAGCATAATTGCGCAACATATCACCCAACGTGCGGTTTGTGCGTTCGGTTTGACCATCAGTCTGCGGGTGGTACGCTGTGCTCAGGTTGACGCGCATGCCAACTAGCTTGCAGAGCGCTTCCCAAAACTTAGACGTGAACTGCCCACCGCTGTCGGAGATCACGTTTTTGGGAACACCGTGTAACCGAACCACATTGTCGAAAAACAAGCGTGCGGTTTGCTCAGCTGTGCAGGATGATGTGCATGGTGCTAGGTGAACCATCTTAGTCAGACGATCGACCATAACGAACACCGCATCATATCCCCCCTCAGTTTTGGGCAGCACGACTACGAAGTCCATGGAAACACTTTCCCAAGGCGCATCCGGGACAGGCAACGGTTGCAACAACCCATGGCCCTTACCGGACAAAGCCTTATTGCGCTGGCACAGACTGCATGTCTGTACGAAGTTCGCCGCATCCTTAGCCAAACGAGGCCACCAGAATGAACGTTGCACCAACTCGACCAACCACTTGCTACCAGGGTGTCCTGCTAACGGGTCCTCGTGGAACCGCGCAAGGATGTCGTAGCGTAGCGTGTCGTCGTTCGGAACGACGATTTGCGTAGCTGCACCCTCCGTCCGTAGCCAAAGGCCATTCTGCTTGTGAAGGTATTCCACATTAGCCGGCTCCGAGAACCAGGCATCTGCGTTGTAGGCCACCTTCAACCGCTCCGCGAGGTCCGTCGCGATCGGCACCTCCTCGTTATGCGGTCGCACGACGGGCGCTGCCAAAATTGCAGCGTGTAGCAACGGATGTCGACTGAGAGCATTGGCAATATTCAGTTTACCAGAAATGTACTCCCAGGTGCAGTCGAACCTAGCTAGGTATTCCATCCACCTAGCCTGACGGCGGTTCAACGTTGGAACGCTTTGCAAAAACATTAGGGGCTTGTGGTCAGTCTTTAAAGTAAATGGGCGTCCCTCGAGGTAACAGCGCCATTCCTTTAAAGCATGCAGCACGGCCAGAAGCTCCTGTTCCCCGGTGGTGTAGCGAATCTCTGCACCAGAAAACTTCTTATTCATGAAGGCGATTGGTCGACCTTCCTGTAACAATACAGCGCCGCTTCCAAATACTGAGGCATCAGACACCACCTCAACACGAAACGGCAACGAGTAATCAGGGAATGCAAGGGTGACATCTTCGGCAACGGTTTGCTTGAGCTCTTTGAATGCCCGCTGGCATTGCGACGTCCATGACTCGAGCGAAACGAAAACGCCTTTGCGAGTTAAGTTAGTAAGAGGTGCCGCAATGATGGAATATTTTTCAATGAACTTTCGGAAATAATTGGTCAAGCCAAGGAACTTACGCAGCTCCGTGAGGTTCTGAGGCGCGGGCCAATCGTGAACCACGGCGACCTTCCGCAGGTCCATCTTCACACCGGTGGCCGACACAATGTGGCCCAAATATTCCACCTGAGGCTGCGCCCAAAAGCATTTGGCGCGTTTAGCAAACAATTGCTCCCGCCTCATAACGTCGAGCACGAGCCGAAGATGCTCCAAGTGCTCCTCGCGCGTCTTAGAATAAACCAAGATGTCATCCAGATAGCAAACAACGAACCTGTCGATAAACGGCCTAAACATTCGGTCCATGACCGCCTGAAACGTCGCAGGGGCATTGGTCAACCCAAACGATAGGACCATATACTCGAAGTGACCAAAGGGCGTCCGAAAAGCGGTTTTCGGAATATCAGAGGCAGCGATGCGAATCTGATTATAGCCCTGTTGCAAGTCAATCGAGGAAAAATAAGCCGAGCCCTTCAGCTTATCCAACAGGTCGTCAACGCGTGGCGAAGGGTAGCGATTTTTCACTGTACTCGCATTCAACCCCCGGTAATCGATGCACATGCGCAAGGTCCCATCCTTCTTACCGACAAACAAAATCGGTGCAGAATACGGGGATGTGCTGGGGCGTATCATACCCTTCACGAGCAAATCCGTCACCTGGCGCTTCACCTCGTCCAGCTCCAATGGACTCAACCTGTACATTGGCCGGGCCGTAGGCTGCGCTCCAGGCATGAGAGGGATTGTGTGATCAACAGGACGCATAGGTGGCAGCCCAGGGATATCTTTGAAGACGTCCTCATACTGCGACAGTAGGGCCTCAACCTCAGGATCCACAGAAATCTGCGCAGTGGTGGCACTGCAGCTCACCCGTGGCCTCAAAAGCAGTCCGTGGGCACCCTTCCGTAACAAACGGACGGCTTCCTTACGCCCGACTAGCTCTGGTTTGATTCACGCGGCCATTGTGGTCACGGCAAAATTAACCATAGGCACCGCCTCAGCTTTGCCCTCCTTTGGTGTGACATGTTCGAACGACAGGAAAGGTACCTTAATCGACAGAGTACCCTTGCACATGTGCAGGGTTGCGGTCTCCATGTCGATGCGCGCGCGGTACTGCCGTAATGTCGAAGACCCCATTATGTACGGTGCAGTCTCTGCTAAGCCCTGCAGCACGTACGGCCGGGTCACAACATGCAAAGGGCCTATCGATAGGCTAAGGGTAATCCTGCCCACGATGGGATGCTTACCCCCATCAGCAAGGGTAACCTGTGGACAATCAGACGACTCTGGGGTCAACCCCAGCGCATTCACCTCTGCGACAGAGATGAAGTCGTCGCTGGCACCGGTGTCAACAAGTGCCTTCAGAGTACGGCCATTCAAACCGATCTGAACCACTGGGACACGGTTATCTACGAGCGACTGCCCAGCAGATAACGTTAGTGCACTTAGGGCGGGTCCGTAACCTACGGCACCCTCATCAGGAGCTTCGTACCAAACGTCAACCGAGTAGGATGTGCCTGGCCACGGAGCCAGCGTACCCTCCCGATCCACACCATTAAACAAAACGGTGCCCGGCTCGAACCGGTGGACACGCCGCATACCCCTTAACGATGCCTCTGCCTTGCGCTGACAGAAAGCGGGGAGTAATACACATGCAGCGGTGCCTGGATATTGACGCCTATATCTCCTATAAACGGCCAACTGTTCCGACATCTCACGCAGAGATGAGGGGATGAACAAAACCACGTGGTTAGACAGATCGATAGACGACAGGGGACGGCGAGGTGTAAACAAATTACACAACGGATCGAAGCAGAGAAGTCCCGTGCGTCCGTCAAGCGTGATGCGTCGCGCAATGACTCGCTCGATGTGTCCAAGTACGCAAGGCAACAATGCCTTCACGGCTGGCCGTAAGGATGACCACCGACCACGTGTGAGTTCAGAAATCCCGGGTGGTGCCCCCTCCACAGGAACCCGGGCAAGCCCCTATTTCGGCTGAGGTACAAACGGCGGCAGTAACGGGCAATCCTTCGTGGAATGGCTCTCCGCGCACCGTAGACAAACATTGGCCGCTTTCCGACGTTCGAACTCGGAACGATTGCAATTCCATTTTGGCATAAACGAGTCATCCGTGCGAGTCCGCTTCGCATTGGGGTCAGAGGGCTGTGCGGCTGCCGACGACGGCGCACCACCACGCTTCCTGCCCTTAGCCGGGTCCGAGCTCGGACCTGCTCCTCCTGACCCACGGACACCCGAGCTAGCGCCCCCGCGTGCCTGGCGTTGCCGGTTGCTACGTCGCGTCGCAGCAGTAGGCGTGGGGCGGGTCACTCCGAGTTCCTGGTCGAGAGCTACAGCTTCACCAAGCAGATCCTGCACTTGCACGGCATTTGCACGAGGGACAGACTTGACTTCTTCCTCACCGGCAAGGAGTCGTATCTCTGTACCCTTAGCAAAAGTGACCAAGGCATCATACAACTTGATCGGCACCCCAGCCAAGTCAGTAGCGCACCATTTAGCCAAAAGTTTCGTCAGGCCTCGCTTAAACCAAAAGACACGCTCGGTCTTGGTGAGGTCAGCAATGAAGGTCACTAGTGCTTCGAAGCGTGACTGGTACGCAGGTACATTTTCACCTCGACGCATGTGGTAGCTACCGGCCGCCAAGACCTTACGAGCCTCCACATCACGTGCTTGCACCTCAGTAGCGAACCGTGCGAGCAAAGCAGCGATCATCTCGTCAAAAGTATATTTGCCCCGGGCGGTGGTCCATTCGCGATACCGTCCTTCGCTGAGCCCTAGAGGGTGTTACCAACGAAGAGACACCTGATACCATCATTATCACCACCATGAACAGCCTGGAGATACTTTTTAGTGTCACGCACATATGCACGAGTTGCATCGGCTATGCTATGTCCTGGTGTCTTTTCAGTCAGCGAGATATTAAGCCTAGGAACGGGAATTGACAATCTCATCACCTCAGGGATGGCGTCGTGCCCTCCCGCTTGAGGTAACGGCAGAACCCGTGGTCCAGCAGTGTTGTCCATATTCGTATTAACTGCTGAATGCGGCACAATTAAGTGAGCAGGGGTCTGAAGGACAAGGGGCTCTTGAGTGGCTCGCGTGCCAACAGTCTCAAGACCTCTGTCCGGAGCTCTAGCAGCCACAACAAAATCGGGTTGGCTAGCTAAGCTAGTGTGCGACGTATCGTCGCGTTCCGCAGACATGGAACACGAAGCAATACCCGTTTGCGTAATAGAGCCGACTTCTATCGCAAAGGCAAGAGTACAAAACGATTTGGTGATCCTACTGACAGTACTCTTGAGAAGATTCAGTAAACTCAGCAAGTACTTGCCCAGCTGAGTCCTGATCTCCGTAGTTTGGGTGATGAGAGTCGCCAACTGGTCTGGACGAAGACCGGTCTCAGTCGTCGCAGCAAGCAATGCCGGAGCACTGAGATTACCTGCGACTCAGAGAGTACACTTACAAAACAAGTGCAGCAATCTAGACAAAAGGCGAGGTAACAGCGCCATTCCTTTAAAGCATGCAGCACGGCCAGAAGCTCCTGTTCCCCGGTGGTGTAGCGAATCTCTGCACCAGAAAACTTCTTATTCATGAAGGCGATTGGTCGACCTTCCTGTAACAATACAGCGCCGCTTCCAAATACTGAGGCATCAGACACCACCTCAACACGAAACGGCAACGAGTAATCAGGGAATGCAAGGGTGACATCTTCGGCAACGGTTTGCTTGAGCTCTTTGAATGCCCGCTGGCATTGCGACGTCCATGACTCGAGCGAAACGAAAACGCCTTTGCGAGTTAAGTTAGTAAGAGGTGCCGCAATGATGGAATATTTTTCAATGAACTTTCGGAAATAATTGGTCAAGCCAAGGAACTTACGCAGCTCCGTGAGGTTCTGAGGCGCGGGCCAATCGTGAACCACGGCGACCTTCCGCAGGTCCATCTTCACACCGGTGGCCGACACAATGTGGCCCAAATATTCCACCTGAGGCTGCGCCCAAAAGCATTTGGCGCGTTTAGCAAACAATTGCTCCCGCCTCATAACGTCGAGCACGAGCCGAAGATGCTCCAAGTGCTCCTCGCGCGTCTTAGAATAAACCAAGATGTCATCCAGATAGCAAACAACGAACCTGTCGATAAACGGCCTAAACATTCGGTCCATGACCGCCTGAAACGTCGCAGGGGCATTGGTCAACCCAAACGATAGGACCGTATACTCGAAGTGACCAAAGGGCGTCCGAAAAGCGGTTTTCGGAATATCAGAGGCAGCGATGCGAATCTGATTATAGCCCTGTTGCAAGTCAATCGAGGAAAAATAAGCCGAGCCCTTCAGCTTATCCAACAGGTCGTCAACGCGTGGCGAAGGGTAGCGATTTTTCACTGTACTCGCATTCAACCCCCGGTAATCGATGCACATGCGCAAGGTCCCATCCTTCTTACCGACAAACAAAATCGGTGCAGAATACGGGGATGTGCTGGGGCGTATCATACCCTTCACGAGCAAATCCGTCACCTGGCGCTTCACCTCGTCCAGCTCCAATGGACTCAACCTGTACATTGGCCGGGCCGTAGGCTGCGCTCCAGGCATGAGAGGGATTGTGTGATCAACAGGACGCATAGGTGGCAGCCCAGGGATATCTTTGAAGACGTCCTCATACTGCGACAGTAGGGCCTCAACCTCAGGATCCACAGAAATCTGCGCAGTGGTGGCACTGCAGCTCACCCGTGGCCTCAAAAGCAGTCCGTGGGCACCCTTCCGTAACAAACGGACGGCTTCCTTACGCCCGACTAGCTCTGGTTTGATTCACGCGGCCATTGTGGTCACGGCAAAATTAACCATAGGCACCGCCTCAGCTTTGCCCTCCTTTGGTGTGACATGTTCGAACGACAGGAAAGGTACCTTAATCGACAGAGTACCCTTGCACATGTGCAGGGTTGCGGTCTCCATGTCGATGCGCGCGCGGTACTGCCGTAATGTCGAAGACCCCATTATGTACGGTGCAGTCTCTGCTAAGCCCTGCAGCACGTACGGCCGGGTCACAACATGCAAAGGGCCTATCGATAGGCTAAGGGTAATCCTGCCCACGATGGGATGCTTACCCCCATCAGCAAGGGTAACCTGTGGACAATCAGACGACTCTGGGGTCAACCCCAGCGCATTCACCTCTGCGACAGAGATGAAGTCGTCGCTGGCACCGGTGTCAACAAGTGCCTTCAGAGTACGGCCATTCAAACCGATCTGAACCACTGGGACACGGTTATCTACGAGCGACTGCCCAGCAGATAACGTTAGTGCACTTAGGGCGGGTCCGTAACCTACGGCACCCTCATCAGGAGCTTCGTACCAAACGTCAACCGAGTAGGATGTGCCTGGCCACGGAGCCAGCGTACCCTCCCGATCCACACCATTAAACAAAACGGTGCCCGGCTCGAACCGGTGGACACGCCGCATACCCCTTAACGATGCCTCTGCCTTGCGCTGACAGAAAGCGGGGAGTAATACACATGCAGCGGTGCCTGGATATTGACGCCTATATCTCCTATAAACGGCCAACTGTTCCGACATCTCACGCAGAGATGAGGGGATGAACAAAACCACGTGGTTAGACAGATCGATAGACGACAGGGGACGGCGAGGTGTAAACAAATTACACAACGGATCGAAGCAGAGAAGTCCCGTGCGTCCGTCAAGCGTGATGCATCGCGCAATGACTCGCTCGATGTGTCCAAGTACGCAAGGCAACAATGCCTTCACGGCTGGCCGTAAGGATGACCACCGACCACGTGTGAGTTCAGAAATCCCGGGTGGTGCCCCCTCCACAGGAACCCGGGCAAGCCCCTATTTCGGCTGAGGTACAAACGGCGGCAGTAACGGGCAATCCTTCGTGGAATGGCTCTCCGCGCACCGTAGACAAACATTGGCCGCTTTCCGACGTTCGAACTCGGAATGATTGCAATTCCATTTTGGCATAAACGAGTCATCCGTGCGAGTCCGCTTCGCATTGGGGTCAGAGGGCTGTGCGGCTGCCGACGACGGCGCACCACCACGCTTCCTGCCCTTAGCCGGGTCCGAGCTCGGACCTGCTCCTCCTGACCCACGGACACCCGAGCTAGCGCCCCCGCGTGCCTGGCGTTGCCGGTTGCTACGTCGCGTCGCAGCAGTAGGCGTGGGGCGGGTCACTCCGAGTTCCTGGTCGAGAGCTACAGCTTCACCAAGCAGATCCTGCACTTGCACGGCATTTGCACGAGGGACAGACTTGACTTCTTCCTCACCGGCAAGGAGTCGTATCTCTGTACCCTTAGCAAAAGTGACCAAGGCATCATACAACTTGATCGGCACCCCAGCCAAGTCAGTAGCGCACCATTTAGCCAAAAGTTTCGTCAGGCCTCGCTTAAACCAAAAGACACGCTCGGTCTTGGTGAGGTCAGCAATGAAGGTCACTAGTGCTTCGAAGCGTGACTGGTACGCAGGTACATTTTCACCTCGACGCATGTGGTAGCTACCGGCCGCCAAGACCTTACGAGCCTCCACATCACGTGCTTGCACCTCAGTAGCGAACCGTGCGAGCAAAGCAGCGATCATCTCGTCAAAAGTATATTTGCCCCGGGCGGTGGTCCATTCGCGATACCGTCCTTCGCTGAGCCCTAGAGGGTGTTACCAACGAAGAGACACCTGATACCATCATTATCACCACCATGAACAGCCTGGAGATACTTTTTAGTGTCACGCACATATGCACGAGTTGCATCGGCTATGCTATGTCCTGGTGTCTTTTCAGTCAGCGAGATATTAAGCCTAGGAACGGGAATTGACAATCTCATCACCTCAGGGATGGCGTCGTGCCCTCCCGCTTGAGGTAACGGCAGAACCCGTGGTCCAGCAGTGTTGTCCATATTCGTATTAACTGCTGAATGCGGCACAATTAAGTGAGCAGGGGTCTGAAGGACAAGGGGCTCTTGAGTGGCTCGCGTGCCAACAGTCTCAAGACCTCTGTCCGGAGCTCTAGCAGCCACAACAAAATCGGGTTGGCTAGCTAAGCTAGTGTGCGACGTATCGTCGCGTTCCGCAGACATGGAACACGAAGCAATACCCGTTTGCGTAATAGAGCCGACTTCTATCGCAAAGGCAAGAGTACAAAACGATTTGGTGATCCTACTGACAGTACTCTTGAGAAGATTCAGTAAACTCAGCAAGTACTTGCCCAGCTGAGTCCTGATCTCCGTAGTTTGGGTGATGAGAGTCGCCAACTGGTCTGGACGAAGACCGGTCTCAGTCGTCGCAGCAAGCAATGCCGGAGCACTGAGATTACCTGCGACTCAGAGAGTACACTTACAAAACAAGTGCAGCAATCTAGACAAAAGGCGAGGTAACAGCGCCATTCCTTTAAAGCATGCAGCACGGCCAGAAGCTCCTGTTCCCCGGTGGTGTAGCGAATCTCTGCACCAGAAAACTTCTTATTCATGAAGGCGATTGGTCGACCTTCCTGTAACAATACAGCGCCGCTTCCAAATACTGAGGCATCAGACACCACCTCAACACGAAACGGCAACGAGTAATCAGGGAATGCAAGGGTGACATCTTCGGCAACGGTTTGCTTGAGCTCTTTGAATGCCCGCTGGCATTGCGACGTCCATGACTCGAGCGAAACGAAAACGCCTTTGCGAGTTAAGTTAGTAAGAGGTGCCGCAATGATGGAATATTTTTCAATGAACTTTCGGAAATAATTGGTCAAGCCAAGGAACTTACGCAGCTCCGTGAGGTTCTGAGGCGCGGGCCAATCGTGAACCACGGCGACCTTCCGCAGGTCCATCTTCACACCGGTGGCCGACACAATGTGGCCCAAATATTCCACCTGAGGCTGCGCCCAAAAGCATTTGGCGCGTTTAGCAAACAATTGCTCCCGCCTCATAACGTCGAGCACGAGCCGAAGATGCTCCAAGTGCTCCTCGCGCGTCTTAGAATAAACCAAGATGTCATCCAGATAGCAAACAACGAACCTGTCGATAAACGGCCTAAACATTCGGTCCATGACCGCCTGAAACGTCGCAGGGGCATTGGTCAACCCAAACGATAGGACCGTATACTCGAAGTGACCAAAGGGCGTCCGAAAAGCGGTTTTCGGAATATCAGAGGCAGCGATGCGAATCTGATTATAGCCCTGTTGCAAGTCAATCGAGGAAAAATAAGCCGAGCCCTTCAGCTTATCCAACAGGTCGTCAACGCGTGGCGAAGGGTAGCGATTTTTCACTGTACTCGCATTCAACCCCCGGTAATCGATGCACATGCGCAAGGTCCCATCCTTCTTACCGACAAACAAAATCGGTGCAGAATACGGGGATGTGCTGGGGCGTATCATACCCTTCACGAGCAAATCCGTCACCTGGCGCTTCACCTCGTCCAGCTCCAATGGACTCAACCTGTACATTGGCCGGGCCGTAGGCTGCGCTCCAGGCATGAGAGGGATTGTGTGATCAACAGGACGCATAGGTGGCAGCCCAGGGATATCTTTGAAGACGTCCTCATACTGCGACAGTAGGGCCTCAACCTCAGGATCCACAGAAATCTGCGCAGTGGTGGCACTGCAGCTCACCCGTGGCCTCAAAAGCAGTCCGTGGGCACCCTTCCGTAACAAACGGACGGCTTCCTTACGCCCGACTAGCTCTGGTTTGATTCACGCGGCCATTGTGGTCACGGCAAAATTAACCATAGGCACCGCCTCAGCTTTGCCCTCCTTTGGTGTGACATGTTCGAACGACAGGAAAGGTACCTTAATCGACAGAGTACCCTTGCACATGTGCAGGGTTGCGGTCTCCATGTCGATGCGCGCGCGGTACTGCCGTAATGTCGAAGACCCCATTATGTACGGTGCAGTCTCTGCTAAGCCCTGCAGCACGTACGGCCGGGTCACAACATGCAAAGGGCCTATCGATAGGCTAAGGGTAATCCTGCCCACGATGGGATGCTTACCCCCATCAGCAAGGGTAACCTGTGGACAATCAGACGACTCTGGGGTCAACCCCAGCGCATTCACCTCTGCGACAGAGATGAAGTCGTCGCTGGCACCGGTGTCAACAAGTGCCTTCAGAGTACGGCCATTCAAACCGATCTGAACCACTGGGACACGGTTATCTACGAGCGACTGCCCAGCAGATAACGTTAGTGCACTTAGGGCGGGTCCGTAACCTACGGCACCCTCATCAGGAGCTTCGTACCAAACGTCAACCGAGTAGGATGTGCCTGGCCACGGAGCCAGCGTACCCTCCCGATCCACACCATTAAACAAAACGGTGCCCGGCTCGAACCGGTGGACACGCCGCATACCCCTTAACGATGCCTCTGCCTTGCGCTGACAGAAAGCGGGGAGTAATACACATGCAGCGGTGCCTGGATATTGACGCCTATATCTCCTATAAACGGCCAACTGTTCCGACATCTCACGCAGAGATGAGGGGATGAACAAAACCACGTGGTTAGACAGATCGATAGACGACAGGGGACGGCGAGGTGTAAACAAATTACACAACGGATCGAAGCAGAGAAGTCCCGTGCGTCCGTCAAGCGTGATGCATCGCGCAATGACTCGCTCGATGTGTCCAAGTACGCAAGGCAACAATGCCTTCACGGCTGGCCGTAAGGATGACCACCGACCACGTGTGAGTTCAGAAATCCCGGGTGGTGCCCCCTCCACAGGAACCCGGGCAAGCCCCTATTTCGGCTGAGGTACAAACGGCGGCAGTAACGGGCAATCCTTCGTGGAATGGCTCTCCGCGCACCGTAGACAAACATTGGCCGCTTTCCGACGTTCGAACTCGGAACGATTGCAATTCCATTTTGGCATAAACGAGTCATCCGTGCGAGTCCGCTTCGCATTGGGGTCAGAGGGCTGTGCGGCTGCCGACGACGGCGCACCACCACGCTTCCTGCCCTTAGCCGGGTCCGAGCTCGGACCTGCTCCTCCTGACCCACGGACACCCGAGCTAGCGCCCCCGCGTGCCTGGCGTTGCCGGTTGCTACGTCGCGTCGCAGCAGTAGGCGTGGGGCGGGTCACTCCGAGTTCCTGGTCGAGAGCTACAGCTTCACCAAGCAGATCCTGCACTTGCACGGCATTTGCACGAGGGACAGACTTGACTTCTTCCTCACCGGCAAGGAGTCGTATCTCTGTACCCTTAGCAAAAGTGACCAAGGCATCATACAACTTGATCGGCACCCCAGCCAAGTCAGTAGCGCACCATTTAGCCAAAAGTTTCGTCAGGCCTCGCTTAAACCAAAAGACACGCTCGGTCTTGGTGAGGTCAGCAATGAAGGTCACTAGTGCTTCGAAGCGTGACTGGTACGCAGGTACATTTTCACCTCGACGCATGTGGTAGCTACCGGCCGCCAAGACCTTACGAGCCTCCACATCACGTGCTTGCACCTCAGTAGCGAACCGTGCGAGCAAAGCAGCGATCATCTCGTCAAAAGTATATTTGCCCCGGGCGGTGGTCCATTCGCGATACCGTCCTTCGCTGAGCCCTAGAGGGTGTTACCAACGAAGAGACACCTGATACCATCATTATCACCACCATGAACAGCCTGGAGATACTTTTTAGTGTCACGCACATATGCACGAGTTGCATCGGCTATGCTATGTCCTGGTGTCTTTTCAGTCAGCGAGATATTAAGCCTAGGAACGGGAATTGACAATCTCATCACCTCAGGGATGGCGTCGTGCCCTCCCGCTTGAGGTAACGGCAGAACCCGTGGTCCAGCAGTGTTGTCCATATTCGTATTAACTGCTGAATGCGGCACAATTAAGTGAGCAGGGGTCTGAAGGACAAGGGGCTCTTGAGTGGCTCGCGTGCCAACAGTCTCAAGACCTCTGTCCGGAGCTCTAGCAGCCACAACAAAATCGGGTTGGCTAGCTAAGCTAGTGTGCGACGTATCGTCGCGTTCCGCAGACATGGAACACGAAGCAATACCCGTTTGCGTAATAGAGCCGACTTCTATCGCAAAGGCAAGAGTACAAAACGATTTGGTGATCCTACTGACAGTACTCTTGAGAAGATTCAGTAAACTCAGCAAGTACTTGCCCAGCTGAGTCCTGATCTCCGTAGTTTGGGTGATGAGAGTCGCCAACTGGTCTGGACGAAGACCGGTCTCAGTCGTCGCAGCAAGCAATGCCGGAGCACTGAGATTACCTGCGACTCAGAGAGTACACTTACAAAACAAGTGCAGCAATCTAGACAAAAGCAATTAAACAATTACAAACCGGAGGCGGCGGCATCCAAAACGGCGCGGCCCAGGTCTTCGGCAAGAGTATCTAGCGGTCCACGTGGTTCATCGCTGGAACTCGCCATCGAAAGAACCTACTTCCGATTTGACACAAAGAGACAGTTCGGCAACGAACCTGTCTCGATACCAATTTGTTGTACCTCTCCTTCGTGTTTGCTCATAAGTATCTGCGCGTCTGAAGGCTTTCGATACCGATGTGCGAGCACTTGCAAGTACAGCAAGGCAAGCGCGAGCAAACAGAGACAGCGGAAGACTTCAAGGCGAGAAGAGATATAACTTACAGTCTTACAGATCGAAGTGATGCAATGGACGAAATCGCCGTCAGCGCCAGAAGCAAGCAATCATCACGCGGCGGTGATAAGCGAAGTTTAGGCTTAGCTCGGGCTAAGTATAAGAGCGATTAGCAATAATAATGTGGAACACACGAGTGTTCTCTGGTATCAAATGTCTTGTCTTACTTAGCCGTCCTCGCATCTGTTATACTCGCAGCATCGCAATGTCGTACAGTTCACACTAGGAGGCCGATCCTAAGTGTGACAACCCTACTGCGTATAGGCGATGTCCAAGCATAACAACATATAAGCCTTTCCGGCATTCGCATGATGCAAGGGTCCGAATAACGATATTCGGTTGCAAGGCATGCATTGCGACAAGTGCGGCACTCTCAACGTGTGCTGTAATGAAGTAATATTATATCAAATAATTTAACATATCGTTTCATAGCACGAGCATAATGCGCACTTCAATGATTCGGTATTTCATGCATGCTAGACGGATTTGCCATGATGCGATGTCGTGATGGATAATGATAACATGCCAAATGCATATATAAGTGTATGCGAATACATTTATATCATGCAGGTTTATTCATATGCAATGATCATTCATGCGTTCATCAAGATAGCATTTCGCCTCGTAGGGTCGCATCGACCTACGCATCGGCGGGAAATGAACCGTAGCACAACAGCAGCCGAGATCCTCAGTGAAGGTGTCTAAAGGGCTGCAGCGCGTGTCGTCGTCGCTCGCCATCGTGAGAACCTACTTCCGATGAGGGACAATGAGACAGTCGTGAATTTACCCATCTCGATACCAAATTTGTTGTATCCTTCCTTCTTCAATCATGCACTGAATCTGCACGTCTGGATGTTAGCTAGTGAGCACCAAGCTTACGAACAGCAAGGCGATTCAATGTGAGCAAAGTGACAGCGGAAGACTCAAAGATAAGGAAAGATCCAACTTACAATAGTCTTCGTTTACAAGTCGGTAGATGGCCGTCAGACCCCGCGGGCAATGTTCATCACTCAGCTGCGGATGATATGCTAGAATAGCTCAGGCCGAATATATATGAGTATATCGTATGTATGCAAATAAGATAGAGTTAAGTACACAAGTACTTAGTCCAAAGTAGCATGAGCTGACTTCGGTCTCTAGGCGGCCGTCCTCGCACCTATCACGTCGTGATACCGATGTGCAGTACAGGTCTCACTGGATTCCGATCTCAAGTGTGAGTACCTTTGTAGCACTATTCTAAATATCGTGTCATCCGTGATATTATTGAATGCAGCGCATGCAATATGCGAAGGTCCGAATATCGATATTCGGTTGCCGACCCAACCATCGCGATTGTCGCCTTCTCGCATACGCGTATGGTTTATGACGTAAATGAGGTAATAATATTTAAAGTATTATTACGTGATATAAAATGCCAATGGATAGATCGCGCATTAATTATCAGCCTCGAGTCAAACATGTTGACCGACAGTGCGATGTCGTAGATGATAATGCGACATGCCTGATTAGCTAGATATACTCGAGTATATCATGCTAATATGAATGTATTATGCTTCATAATGTTCGAATGCATTGCGGCCTATTTCGGTGCAACCGGTGATCAAACCGGCGTACAACACTTTGTTAAGGTCGCTTATTAAAAAACAAGTGTCGCGCTGTTTTAGCCAGAACACTTTATCGAACGGGATGCTGTCTGCCTTTTCAGTTGCCGGAATCTCGCCTTGTGCGACAGATGTTGCTCCTTTGTCAGCTTTGTCATTACCATCAAGGCCGGTATGCGATTTCACTTTCAAGAAGTGGACGGTTATGTTCTGGTGGGCGTAGTCGTACAGTAGTTCGGCGATATCCATGAGTAAGGCTTTGTGCTTGGAAATGTGCAGTTTACTTGGATCGTTTATTGCTCTTTTGATAAGATCCAGTGATGCTTGTGGCAATCAGTGGCAATTGTTAGGTCGCTGTTCACTTCCTTTTGCGTTGATAGGGCCACGCGTATTGCCACCAGCTCTGCCCGTTGAATGGTATTAGTGCATCCGACGCCTGCTGGGTCGATGTACAATGTTTTTTCGGTGGGTCCACAATACGCAGCCGCACCCAGCTTGTTCGGGCCGTCGTTTTAAGCCGGTTTAATGCAGCTACCGTCAGTCCAAATGATATCTTGTGGGTACACGCGGAGTGGTATTTGTCCGGGGAAAGCTGCTGTCAGGCGCTGCTGGAGCATCTGTCCGTCCATTTGGTGAACTATGGCGGTGGGTCTGGGTCCAGGCGGCTTTGAGGCCATCATCTTGCGCATGATCTGAGCAGCTTTGCTTGGGTAGGGACGCTGGCTGTCGACGCGTTGGGTGCCCTCGGGCGTGTCCCGCATGCGCAGATGTTTTCTAGGGAGGCCGACAACGTCCATCGCTTTGAGTTCGGTTAGGAGCGCCTTCATGGAGCGGGCGTTTAGTCCTCGGATCGCCGTGTCATTGGCCACCACGACGAGGTCCATGCCTCCCTTGTAGCCAGGGGTTTGGCCGTCAGTTCCTGTCCCGCTGGTGAGCATGCACGCTTCACCACGGCTCAGTCGCGCGAGATGGAAGACGTACGGTGTGTTGTATAGCTGCGTGTGGGGACCAGTCCGGCTGTGCGGGACAATGAGTAGTGTAGTGGTGGGCAATGAGGATGTCATTGTGTGTGACGCGCCTGCGATTGCCCACATTACCGCCTTTTTGACGCTAGTGGGGTCAGGATTTGGGTGTGCTATCGAGAGGCCTGTAAATGGCTGGGAGAATGCATCCATGTTCGCCCCGAAGAGTTGGTCTTCTGCATGGGCGCTGAAGTAGTATTGCATCTCTTCGCCGCAGTTAAGCGGGGATGAAAACCTTTCGACAACTGGGCCGGCGTCTAGGGCGTGCAGGGCGTCAACCAACGTGCGGCGCAGTTGTCTATTCATGGTCGCCTGCGACCGTGGCGGGTCTTTCGACTCTCGCCCATTGGGATCCTTTCTGTACCGCAGAAGAAGGCGCGCGACGTCCTCGGCGAAGTCGCCCTGGGGGGATAGGCTTCTGTGTACCTCCGGGTAGGTTTCAATCGTGTGTTGGTATCGCATTCTGAGGGTCTCTAGGCATTGCAGGGTGAGGGTGCCCACGCATTTCCCTCTCGGGTCGTAGGCAAAGGCCGTGTTCTCTTCGGTCGAGCTGCCCTCTTTGGTTAGCAGTCCTATCTGGATTCGGTACTTTCCCGTGGGGCGCGTGTCCGTGTATGGATTGCACGGCGCGGTCTCAAAGGCAGTGTTCGCTCGAATAAGGCGTGCCCGCTGGGTCTGCTCCAAGGGGGGCGGGTCCCATCGGCCCTGCCGCTGGGGGGTCGTTAGATTGCTGTCCTTGGGTTTTGGGTATTTCGAGAGGGGGTTCATACTTTGCGACCTCGTTTGCTCATATCTCTCCATCGCCTTTGGTCCGTTGGGCAACCTTCCGAGTTGTGTTGCGGGGATATCAGACGGCTCCCATATTACTCTGCGGAAGTGGCGATCGATCCGCGTGCCATAGAGACCTGTCACTGGCAAGAGCTGCTTGGGCACGTATCCCATACTGGCATAAGCGCCGACGATAGACATCGGGGTAATAGTGTCTTTCCAGCGAACTGTGTAGTATTGTTCATGGGTTGAGGTCGTATCCGCCCCAACTTTCCGTTTCTTGGGAGGTTTCACCTTTGAGGGGACGGTGTGTTTTGTGATTGGGCCCACGAGTATTTCCGCGATGTCCTCTGCGTCGTTGTATAGGTCGTAAACTATCTGTTGTTGCCCCGTTGTGTCCTTTGCTTGTCCTTTTCCAGGCTTCCAGGGTATCCGGTCCTCCAGGATTTGATCGCGGGCAACCTTCCATCGAGGTCTCCACCATTGTGGGTTGAGGTGTTCTGGTGGCTTCGGCGTCCCTGGTAGCGCTCCGGCCGGTTCGGGTGTAGGTGGGTTACCGGCGTATTTCTTGGCGGTGATGCTCGATCCAGCCCCTGTCGCACCCGTGTCTGTGCTGGCGCGGGAGTGACGTGGCGCTACCGGCGTGCAATCAAGTCCCTTTTCAGCGAGGTATGCCAGCACGGGGTTTGGGGTGCCGGTTTCTCCTGGCACGGGGGTCATACCGATGTTTAGTGTGCGACGGGTTTGCCGGCTTGGCCCCTGGACGATAGGCCCGGGGGGGTTTCCTAGGTTGGGTACACTCCTGCGGGTGTCTTTTTGCAGGGTTGCCATGACGCGTCTCACTTCTATATACGACGTGCATTGTGGGGCCGGGTCTCGGAGTTGCGCGCCGTGGATAGCTGCAGTATCCGTTCTCACGTTGCTGTTGTCACAGCGTGTATTGTTGTTGATGAAGTTCTGTTGCCGCTGATGGGCGGATCTTGTGCGCTTCCGTCCTGTGCATGCTGGATCCGCAGGGCAGCTCGGCGGTGCTGGCGGGTCGCTCTTCGTGTCGTCTGGCTTGCTGTAGGGATGGTGTGGTTTCTGCGTGGTCATACACCACACGATAGGTGTATTACGGCGTACATGCGGGTCGAGGGATGGTGCTAGTATTGGGTTGGGGAGACTTGATTTGTGCCGGAGGCCGGTGAACGGCGGGTCGCTGGGGATCTCGCAGAGGCGTCTGTCTTCCAGAGGTAGCACGGACGACCAGCAACGCGGGTCATGTGCCTTCGTGTGTGGGGCTTGGGGGCATTGGGCACTTATAGCTAGGCTTAGTCGGTTCAGGGCAATCTTGTGCCGGTGTTGCACCTTGCCCCGGGGGAGAAGCTTCTGGAGTTCGGTGGTGGTGATGAGGTGTTGTGTTGTGTTCTTGTCAATGAGCGCGTGCATGTCTAAGCCCAACTCTGTTAAGGGGAGCAGGCACCAGAACGGCAGGGTTCCGGGCTTTGTGTCCTGCCGTGCGTTGATGACGGAGGCGGCCGTCATGAGAGTGTTTAGGGATGTGTTGTACGGCATCCCCTTGTCTGTGACCGTGATGCCGTGGTCTCGCGCCAGGGTCAACTGTTTTAAGGTGGTGTAGAAGCTGCTCTCACATTTCAACATGTGCATCCTGGTGTCGGCCGCCAGACGACACTGCAGCTCAAGCATGGCTCTTGTCACGACGCCTAGCCAGCCTTCATCGTTTAGGGATAAGACCAGAGCGCGTACTGCCATGCGCACGTAGATCGGTAGCAGGGACCCAACTCCCAGTCCATACTGTTCCGTTGGTAGCTGTTGTACGCGGGTTCGATTGCCGTTCATACCAGAGTGGACTGCAACCCAGTTGAGCATCATGAAGCATAATACAATCATATTAGCATGATATACTCGAGTATATCTAGCTAATCAGGCATGTAGCATTATCATCCACGACATCACGCTGTCGGTCAACATGTTTGACTCGAGGCTGATAATTAATGCGCGATCTATCCATTGGCATTTTATATCACGTAATAATACTTTAAATATTATTACCTCATTTACGTCATAAACCATACGCGTATGCGAGAAGGCGACAATCGCGATGGTTGGGTCGGCAACCAAATATCGATATTCGGACCTTCGCATATTGCATGCGCTGCATTCAATAATATCACGGATGACACGATATTTAGAACAGTGCTACAAAGGTACTCACACTTGAGATCGGAATCCAGTGAGACCTGTACTGCGCATCAGTATCACGACGTGATAGGTGCGAGGACGGCCGCCTAGAGACCGAAGTCGGCTCATGCTACTTTGGACTAAGTACTTGTGTACTTTATCTAATTCGCATACATACGTTATACTCATTTATATTCCGCCTGAGCTATTCTAGCATCCCATCTGCAGCTGAGTGATGAACATTGCCCGCTGGGTCTGACGGCCATCTACCGATTTGTAAAGGAAGACTATTGTAAGTTGGATCTTTCCTTATTCTTGAGTCTTCCGCTGTCACTTTGCCCGCATTGAATCGCCTTGCTGTTCGTAAGCACGGTGCACACGTAGCTAACATCCAGACGTGCAGATTCAGTGCATGATTGAAGAAGGAAGGATACAACAAATTTGGTAGCGAGACGGTTCGACTCACGGTTGTCTCATCGTCGCTATTGGGGAGTAGATTCTTGCACAAGCGAACGGCGGCGAGGAGCTTCACGGGATAACTCGTCGGCAAGTCGGTACTGTATTATCCTCTCCTATAACTTTTTGTATAGCCCCCGTCTGTTAATACTAATTGGAAAGGTCTTAAGTCCACGGAAGGATTTTCTTTACCATCATACTCGGAATCGCGTCCCCAATAAGTCGGACATTTGACAGGTCCAGCTATTGAGGATATACTCATTTGAAGGTGACTACGTATTGGTGGACTACATTTTTACTCGCGACGGAGTTTACTCGAACGCGGACAGTACTCGAGCGAAAATTCCAAAGGTAGAGTCCTACCTTTATCTCTTTTTCCTTTTAAGGTACTAATTGGAATACAAGTCGTGTGATCAGTATCCACCAACTATGGAGGAGAGTGATCAGGCTAATATTAGTATCCATTATGAAGAACCGGAGACCACACCGAATGTTGATAACTTATATAATCCCCAATCAGATGCTCCCCAGTCGAACTCCCCTTATCCAGCTCAGAATCCTCCTGGGGCGTCAGATCCTATGAGGCCCACCGAGGTGGAGCAGAACCCGGTGATGGTATCGTTACAGCAACTTATGGATGAAGGTGGGGTTCCTGGTTTCGTAGTCCCAACGCCTCAATTCCATATTCATCATGATGCCGAACCTAAGACTACCGCAAGTGCCACCCGTTCCTATGTCCGTGATGCTAAAAAGTATCTGAAGTTGGTAAAGGGTGGTGATCGCAGTGATCGAAGTGAAGTGTCTTTTCATCGGAGCTACACTAAGTGGCGTCACGAGAGAATGGTATGATCATTGGACCACTGTACATGAGCACTTTACGTTCGAAGAATTAATTAACATGCTCCTTAATCATTTCGCTCCCGGAAATCAGTCGCAAGTGGCTTCCATGTACAGAGAGTTACACGCAGGCGCTTATCGAATGCGACCTAATGAGTCCGTGGAGGACTACCGGTTGCGTTTCGAAGCAGTAACAGCACCCATGATTGGCTTCTCTGAGGGAGACTACATTTATTGGTTCCAACGCGGTCTTTCGCTTCAGTTAGCCCGAGCAAGTATTACGGACCTGACACGAGAAGGGACAAGATCGTATACGCGATGGGTTCAGATCGTTCGTGGCGTCGAACCTCGCCTTGGAACGGAACAGGAACGTCCGACACCCTTAGCACCGTTATCAGTTGACACGACGCAAGATATCTCTAATGAGACTGATCCAGCACCTGAGACTACTGGCATTCCACTACCTCCGGCTCCAACCACGCTCATACTTCTGGTACCCAAGAACTAACTCCAAGGGATTCGCAGATAACTTGGAGTACGCGGAAGAGGACGGGCGTGCTACAAAATACCGCCGAGTCACGCGGAGCTGCATCAGAATCTAAACGGTCAAGAACACAAAATTGATGGCTTTCCAGGTGGGGATGTACACAAACGGAGTTTGCGCAGCGACGACAATTGGGAGTCTGCCTTCGGTGCACATCAAATCACCTTACAAGGAACTGCCCGCTTTTACCCCCATTAGCTGTAGGACTACCTTCAACGGACGAGGCACCTGACACGATTTCCGTTGATATCGTCGGAGCACCCGATCCACGTTAACACAGAAATATTAGTTGACATGAAGTGCTCAATTATGTTCTGGCTCGGATAAATCTTGATTGAATCCGACAATGTTGATATGAGAGGACTCTTCGCTACTTTGACTTATTATACTCAATGATTAATACTTATGTGCCTCTAACGGATCCTTTTCTGCTGACTAGCATGGATTGTAGGTATGATGCGGATGTACGCCACGTTTGGCTCTTTTGGATGGCAACAAAATCGATTTTGTTGAATGAAATTTTGGGACACCTATGTATTACCGGTGTTACTGAGGGCCTTATCTCAAATAAGTGATAAGCATGATGGGGTTGATCCCATAGTCGTCTAAGTGTTCAGGTTATCCTCGTTGATGAGGATAAGCATCCCATCGTGGGCAGGATCACCCTTAGTCGACGAAGGACCCTCTGTGTGTTAGGGCCCAATGAGTGCAACAAGGTCTCTCGGAGACAGCACTACATGGACATTGGGTGCCGCGACATAACGACAGTACCGCGCGCGCATTGATATGGAATCCAGCACAATTGGCAATTGTGCAAAAGGGAAGCTATCGCCTAAGGTACCTTGTCTGTCGTACTAAGATGTCACACCAGAGGAGGGCGGAACTGTGCGGAGCCTGTGGTTAATTTCGGTAGCGGCGTTCGTCCGCCGAAATAAAGAACCCAAGCTTGAAGGATGTAAGAATAGCTTATCAAGTGATAAGGGAAGGCATCGATGAATTGCTTGCAAGGCCTTGGGTGCAATTGGTTGTTACCACTGTGCAGTCTCTTGTGAAAGATTCTGAGGTCGCAGCCCCCTATTGCCAAATTATACTGATGCATATGTCATCCTGGGGCTCCCACCTATGTTACCTGCTGATTATATGATCCCCTTTGTGTTCGAGCACAACCCGTTTTACAACCTATATACAGGTTAGGCTGCCAAAATTGAGCGGATGAAGCGGCAAGTGGGGGATCTGCTCCCAAAGGGTATGATTCGGCCCAGCACATAGGGCTCAGCTTATTTTTCCTCGATTGACCTTCAACAAGGGTATAATCAAATACGCATTGCTGCCTCTGATATTCCAAAAACCACTTTTCGAACTCCCTTTGGTCACTTCGAGTACATGGTCTGGTCGTTTGGACCTACTAATGCGCCCGCCACATTTCAAGCAGTGATGGATCGCATGTTCAGACCATATATCGACAGGTTCGTCGTTTGTTATTTGGATGATATTTTTAATATATTCCAAGACGCGCGAGGAGCACCTGAAGCATCTCGAGCTCGTGCTTGAGGTGATGAAGCGGGAGCAATTGTTTAATAAACGCGCCAAGTGTTTTTGGGCGCAGCCTCAGGTGGAGTATTTGGGCCACATCGTGTCGGCCACTGGAATAAGGATGGACCCCAGAAAGTAGCTGTGGTTCGTGAGTGGCCTGCGCCGCAGAACCTCACCAAACTATGCCAGTTCTTAGGTTTGACCAACTACTTCCGTAAGTTTATCAATAAATACTCCATTATTGCGGCCCCGCTTACGAATTTCATGAAGAAAGGAGGTTTCGCTTCCCTCGAAGCCTGGACACCCGCGTGTCAGCGGGCATTCGAAGAGCTCAAGCGAATCGTCGCTGACGACGTTACCCTCTCTTTCCCTGATCACTCGTTGCCATTCCGTGTTGAAGTTGTATCGGATGCTTCCTTGCATGGAAGCGGCGCTGTATTGTTGCAGGAAGGACGACCGATCGCCTTCACAAGTAAAAAGTTCTCGGGTGCGGAGACCCGATATACAACCGGAGAGCAGGAGCTGTTGGCAGCTCTACATGCTTTAAAGGAGTGGCGCTGTTACCTCGAAGGTTGCCCTTTTACGCTGAAGACTGACCACAAACCGCTGACATTCTTGCAGAGTGTCCTCACGCTTAACCGACGACAAGCCTGGTGGATGGAATATCTATCTCGTTTTGACTGTACTTGGGAATATATCGCCGGCAGAATAAATATTGCTGACGCCCTCAGTCGACATCCATCGCTACATGCTGCGATTTTGGCAGCACCGATTACTCGTTCGCGCAGTCAGGAGGTGCCGATAGCAGCGGATCTTGCGCAACAACTCAAGATGGCATATCAGACCGATCCATGGTTTGCTTCACCAAGTAATGTGGAGCATTTGCACAAGTGCAACGACTTGTGGCTACGGAAAGATGGTTCGACCACACAAATCGTCGTGCCGAACGACGACAATTTGCGCTACGATATTCTTGCGTGGTTCCACGAGGATCCGTTAGCAGGACATCCTGGAAGTACGCGTCTGGCAGAGCTGGTACGACGCTTGTTCTGGTGGCCGCGCGTGGTGAAGGATGCGGAAAACTTCGTGCAAAGGTGCAGTTTATGTCAGCGCAATAAAGCACTATCCGGTAAGGGCCAGGGTCTATTACAACCTTTACCTATACCAGATGCCCCTTGGGAAAGTGTTTCGATGGACTTCGTAGTCACGCTGCCCAAAACTGAGGGGGGATACGACTCGGTGTTCGTTATGGTCGATCGCTTGACCAAGATGGTTCACTTAGCCCCCTGCACCTCGTCTTGCACCGCTGAGCAAACAGCACGATTATTTTTCGATAACGTGGTACGATTGCATGGCATTCCTAAAAATGTGATATCCGATCGCGGCGGTTAATTCACGTCTAAGTTTTGGGAAGTGCTATGTGAGCTCGTCGGTATGCGCGTTCATTTGAGCACAGCATACCATCCACAATCCGATGGGCAAACCGAACGCACAAATCGCACGCTGGGCGATATGTTGAGGAATTTCGCGGGACGCACACCCTCTGTTTGGGATACATTTCTCGTGTACTTAATATAATCTAATTCGGATATATACGTTTTATGCATTTATATTCGGCCTGAGCTATTCTAGCATAGCATCTTCAGCCGGATGATGAACATTGCCCATGGGGTCTGACGGCAGACTACCATTCTGTAATCGAAGACTATTGTAAGTTGAATCTTTCCTTGCTGTTGAGTCTTCCGCTGTCACTTTCCGTGCATTGAATCGCCTTGCTGTTCGTAAGCATGGTGCACACGTAGCTAACATCCAGACATGCAGATTCAGTGCATGATCGAAGAAGGAAGGATACAACAAATTTGGTATCGAGACAGGTTCGTTGCCTGACTGTCTCTCTGCGTCAATCGGAAGTAAGTTATCGCTATGGTGACTGTCGACGATGGACGACATAGCTCACTATTGCCAAAGGACTTGACTGTGTTATGATTAGACGCCGCTGCTTCCGAATTGTGATTGCTTTTGTCCCCTTATAGTTTACTGCAAGTGTGGTGTGAGCCTTCGCTCTGAGTTGCAGGTAAAACTAGTGGTCCGGCATCGCTTGTGATAGCTCCTGGTTACAACTTGCGTGCTAATCAGCTGGAGGCTTTGATCGCACGGACTACAGGGATCAACTGAGTACGTATCTGCCATATCTACTCGAAGTCTGCAAGAGTATTGTCGGTGTGCTGACCGAATTGCTTGTACTCTTTTGCTAGATTCGTGTGAATCGCTTGCACATTTGCTTTAGAATTATGTGCATCGTTTATTGTCACGCAATTTGAATATATTGGTCAGTGTTCCATGATGGCGGGACGTGACGACCCGGCATTTGTAGGCTTGGCATGTCAACCTGAGCCGGGTACCGTTCCTAGAACGATTGATAGGGATCCTGGGACTATTGACACAATTACTGCTCAAGATCCTCTTGTGTTTCAGGCCCCTATCCATCTTACTACGCCACGTTCGGCAGCCATAACGATTACAGATGAGACTGCTGATCAACGGGATTTGCTGTCACCTCAAATGCAAGACCGCACCGACGGTAATGAGGTGAAGAGGTTTAATATCCCGGCACTGAAATTGTTTACCTTGCATGATATGAATGTTGAACGTGACATTATGAATGCAACTCGCACCTATCTACGTGATGTTAGGAAGTACCTGCAGTTGTGCCGTGGTGTGGACATGACACCATGTGATGTCTCTTCGTCAGCAGTTTCCTTTGAAGGTGTGGCGAAGACATGGTAAGACCAATCGGCCACTGCACGGGAAAACTTCACATTTGGTGAGTTGGTTGCCGCCTTGCTTGCACGCCTTGCCCCAGAAGTTTAGCCACGTGATATGGAGGCACGCCGTACATTAGCCTTGGGCTTGTATAGCATGCGCTCAAATGAAATGGTACCCGCGCATCAATCACGTTCTGAGGCTCTTTGTATCTTCTGGTTTCAGTGAGATCTGTCGTGGTCTTTTGCTTGACAATGTGCCACTAACTTGATGGGAATAAGAGTCCAGTCGTATGTGGACTTGGTGCCATTTGTCCTGAGAGCTGAGATACGTATTTTAGCTGGACAAAATGCTTTGAAAGCTGTGCCTCATGTGTCTGCCATGCAAATGCAGGACCTATGACTGGCAAAATGGGAGTGCATACAATCCGAGCTTGTGCGTCGGAGGATGGCCACTCTTTGCTGGAGATGTGCGGTGGACTACCTCACGAAGGGGTGTCTGTTGTTGCAGCCTTTGGCCATGCGGCTAAGGTAGGGGATTGCCCGGATTGATGTGGAGTTGATTCCACCCGGAATGTTGAACAAACGTGTAGTTGGTGGTCATTTGTATGACCAGCTATGAAGACATTGTTGTCTTCTGGTCCTTGAAAAGTGCCGTTATGTTCATCCCCTCATCTCTATGTGAGCTGTTTGTACAGCTTACTTTGTACAGGAGTACATGTCAATATCCAGACACCACTGCATGTGTTTTGTTCCCTGCCTATATCCAGCGCAAGGCTGAGGCTCTGCTAAAGGGTGTGCAGTGTGTCTCCTGGTTCGCACCGGGCACCATGCTGTTTGATGGTGTGGATATGGAGGGAATGCCAGTTCCGTTGCCCGGACTGTCCTATTCTACTGACGTTTGGTAGGAACCTCCTGCTGAGGGCTTTGCTAGCTTTCAGCCCGCCCTGGGAGTTCCGCTGTTGTCCGCAAAGTCGGTTCCAACATGTGATTGTGTCCCAGTTATTCAGGTCGGTCTTGCTGGCCGTACACTGAAGGCACTTGCCGTGCCATAGACGACTTCACCTATTATGCAGAGGTGAATGCCGTGGGATGCCCCCACAATCGTCGGATTTTGCCTATTCAGGTCGGTCTTGCTGGCCATACGCTGAAGGCACTTGCCGTGCCATAGACGACTTCACCTATTATGCAGAGGTGAATGCCGTGGGATGCCCCCACAGTCGTTGAATTGTCTCCCAGCTATTCAGGTCGGTCTTGCTGGCCGTACACTGAAGGCACTTGCCGTGCCATAGATGACTTCACCTATTATGCAGAGGTGAATGCAGTGGGATGCCCCCACAGTCGTCGGATTGGGTACAGGTTACTCTCATGTATGGGAGTAAATGTCCCGTGGCTGGGCAGGATTACCCTTAACCTGTTGCTAGGTTCTCTGCGTGTTGTGACCCGTCCGTACGTGCTGAAAATCTTGCTGACATCTTAAGCTTCTTACAGATTAACAGATTTCTGCAATATCCAGGACACTAGTTATAATCGTAGCAATTTTCTTAACTAGAAGTTTTGCCCGATACCAAAATATAACTGAAAAGCTTTATCAACCTTTTTCCTTGGTTTAACTGGAAAACCTACATCTAGCCTTAAAGGTCCAAAATCTGTAAAGTATCTAATACCAGCTCCAAAACCGTGGAACATTTTTTTACCAAGCTCCGGAGTAGTGGAGCTAAATACATTACCACTGTCAAAAAATACTACGAGACCAATATCATTTTTTATCTTAGTTCTAAGCTCAATGTTGCTTAAAATCATCGAACGACCTCCGATCGGATGATTTTTCTGATCAATCGGTCCTGCAAGCTGATAAGCATATCCTCTTACCGAGCCAACCCCGCCGGTATAAAACCTTTCATTTGCCGGTATTTTCGCTGATTTTGCTCCACTAATTACACCAGCCGAAATCTTTACAGCTATAACCGGATCGAACTTAGTTCTAAAAGGAGTGTATGACACTGCGCCGTACGTATTGGGGTCTTTGACATTACTGTAGTACCATGCGCGCTTCGACATTGCAGTCTGCCACCCTTTTGCAAAGGGGACTCTGTCGAAGGGTACCAGATGTCACACGAGGAGGGGGGCAGAGCTGAGGTGGTGCCTATGGTTAACTTTGCTGCGACCGCAATGGGCGCGCAAACTGAACCCAAGCCAGTCATGTGTGAGGGAGCTGTTCGTATGCCACGACAGGGTGCCCATGGACTGCTTGTTAGGCCTTGGTTGCATTTGCAATGCCACCACCGCACAGACTTCTGTAAGTCCTGAGATCGAAGCCTTGCTGCAAGGACATGCAAACATCTTTCATGATGTCCCTGTAGTATCCCGAGGTATCTACGGGTCGTGTCAAAGATTGGACCGCCGACGGTCATCTTTCGATTGGGCCTTTGTAGGCTGACACAACGTTCCATGTATCCCTCGTATGCCTTACTGTGGTACGGAACCTGCCCCTGAGCTTGCTAACACCCCTGCAGCGGTTTAACCAGTCCCAGGGACTTGGATCGCTGGTAAACAGAAGGTTTACAACGTGGAGCGGGTGTTAGATTATCGTACTTGCCGTGTGGGCCGACGCCGGCATAAGCGGACAATGCACGAGTATCAAGTCAAGTGGACTGGGTATTCAAGCGAGCATAACTCATGGGAGCCAGCACGTAACGTTTCACCGGAAATGAAGTCCGTATTGGAGGAAATCTGCATTTGTGCCACGCAGACCCAATGATCTCTGCAGTCGATGCTGCTTGAGGCAGCGTGGACGCTGCATACGGGAGGGGGAAGAGTGGTTGTACGCGGGTTCGATCCCCACTTGCACCGAAGCAGACTGCAATACGTTCGAGCATAATCAAGCATGGCTTAATCATATTAGCAGGATATATTCGAGTATATTTAGCTAATCAGGCATGCTGCATTATCATCTACGACATCATGCTGTCGGTCAACATGTTTGACTCTATGCTGATAATTAATGCGCGATCTATCCGTTGGTATAATATTCCGCGTAATAATGCTTTGAATATTATTACCTCATCTGTGTCATAAACCATATGCGTATGCAAGAATGCGACGATCGCAATGGTTGGGTCGGCAACCGAATATCGATATTCGGACCTTCGCATATTGCATGTGTTGCATTCATTAATATCACGGTTTACGCGATATTCAGAACAGTGCTACGAAGGTACTCACACTTGAGATCGAAATCCAGTGAGACCTGTACTGCGCATCGGTATCGCGATGTGATAGGTGCGAGGACGGCCGCCTAGAGATCGAAGTCGGCTCACGCTACTTTGGACTAAGTACTCGTGTACTTAATATAATCTAATTCGGATATATACGTTTTATGCATTTATATTCAGCCTGAGCTATTCTAGCATAGCATCTTCAGCCGGATGATGAACATTGCCCACGGGGTCTGATGGCAGACTACCATTCTGTAATCGAAGACTATTGTAAGTTGAATCTTTCCTTGCTGTTGAGTCTTCCGCTGTCACTTTCCGTGCATTGAATCGCCTTGCTGTTCGTAAGCACGGTGCGCACGTAGCTAACATCCAGACATGCAGATTCAGTGCATGATCAAAGAAGGAAGGATAAAACACAGGAGATGTAGACATCAATGTCCGGACACTCCTGCATGTTTGTTGCTACCATTTCACAGCCAGCGTAGGGCTACCGCTTTGTTAAACAGTATACAACGTGTCCTCTGATTCAAGTCAGGCACTGTATTGATTGATGATGTGAACGTGGCGGGATCTGCAGTTCTGTTGCCAGAATTGTCCTATGCCTTTGATGTCTGGTATGAAACCCCTGTAGCGGTTCTTGTTAACTTTGAGCCCGCCCTGGAATCACTTTTGTTATCTGTGGAGTCGACTCTGACAGATTATTGTGTTTCCGTTATTGAAGTCGGCCTCGCTGGTCGAATGATGAAGGCACTTGAGGATACTAGTGCCAGTGACGACTTCATCTCAGCAAAGGAGGTGAACGTGTTGGGGTCGACCCCATTGTCGTCTGATTGTGACAGGTTACCCTCGTTGATGAGGGTAAGCATCCCATCGTGGCCAGGATCACCCTTAGTCGTCGAAGGACCCTCTGTGTGTTAGGGCCCAATGAGTGCAACAAGGTCTCTCGGAGACAGCACTACATGGACATTGGGTGCCGCGACATAACGACAGTACCGCGCGCGCATCGATATGGAGTCCAGCACAATTGGCCATTGTGCAAAAGGGAACCTATCACCTAAGGTACCTTGACTGTCGTACCAAGATGTCACACCAGAGGAGGGCGGAACTGTTGTGGAGCCTGAGGTTAATTTCGTTTTGGCGGCGATCGTCAGCGGAAATCAAGAACCCAAGCTAATTGGGCGCAAAGAAACCGATCGGATGATACGGAAAGGCGCCCATGTGTTGCTTGTGAGGCCACGGGTGCAATCGAATGCTACCACCACGCAGTCCACCGTGAAGGATCTTGAGGTCGAAGCCTCCTGCATAAATATGCTGATGTCTTTGGCGACATCCCAGGGCTCCCACCTATGTTACCTGCTGACTATATGATCCCTCTTGTGCTCGAGCACAACCCGTTTCACAACCTATGTACAGGTTAAGCTGCCAAAGTTGGGCGGATGAAGCGGCAAGTGGGGGATCCGCTCGCAAAGGGTATGGTTCGGCCCAGCACTTCGCCATATTCTGCACCAATATTGTTTGTCGGTAAGAAGGATGGGACGTTGCGTATGTGCATTGATTATCAGGGCTTGAATGCGACCACGAACAAAAATCGCTACCCTTTGCCGCGCGTCGATGACCTGTTCGATAAGCTGAAGGGCTCAGCTTATTTTTCCTCGATTGACCTTCAACAAGGGTATAATCAGATACGCATTGCTGCCTCTGATATTCCGAAAACCACTTTCCGGACCCCCTTTGGTCACTTCGAGTATACCGTCTTGTCGTTTGGACTCACTAATGCGCCCGCCACATTTCAAGCAGTGATGGATCGCATGTTCAGACTGTATATCGACAGGTTCGTCGTTTGTTATTTGGATGATATTTTTAATATATTCCAAGACGCATGAGGAGCATCTGAAGCATCTCGAGCTCGTGCTTGAGGTGATGAAGCGGGAGCAATTGTTTAATAAACGCGCCAAGTGTTTTTGGGCGCAGCCTCAGGTGGAGTATTTGGGCCACATCGTGTCGGCCACTGGAATAAGGATGGACCCCAGAAAGTAGCTGTGGTTCGTGAGTGGCCTGCGCCGCAGAACCTCACCAAACTATGCCAGTTCTTAGGTTTGACCAACTACTTCCGTAAGTTTATCAATAAATACTCCATTATTGCGGCCCCGCTTACGAATTTCATGAAGAAAGGAGGTTTCGCTTCCCTCGAAGCCTGGACACCCGCGTGTCAGCGGGCATTCGAAGAGCTCAAGCGAATCGTCGCTGACGACGTTACCCTCTCTTTCCCTGATCACTCGTTGCCATTCCGTGTTGAAGTTGTATCGGATGCTTCCTTGCATGGAAGCGGCGCTGTATTGTTGCAGGAAGGACGACCGATCGCCTTCACAAGTAAAAAGTTCTCGGGTGCGGAGACCCGATATACAACCGGAGAGCAGGAGCTGTTGGCAGCTCTACATGCTTTAAAGGAGTGGCGCTGTTACCTCGAAGGTTGCCCTTTTACGCTGAAGACTGACCACAAACCGCTGACATTCTTGCAGAGTGTCCTCACGCTTAACCGACGACAAGCCTGGTGGATGGAATATCTATCTCGTTTTGACTGTACTTGGGAATATATCGCCGGCAGAATAAATATTGCTGACGCCCTCAGTCGACATCCATCGCTACATGCTGCGATTTTGGCAGCACCGATTACTCGTTCGCGCAGTCAGGAGGTGCCGATAGCAGCGGATCTTGCGCAACAACTCAAGATGGCATATCAGACCGATCCATGGTTTGCTTCACCAAGTAATGTGGAGCATTTGCACAAGTGCAACGACTTGTGGCTACGGAAAGATGGTTCGACCACACAAATCGTCGTGCCGAACGACGACACTTTGCACTACGATATTCTTGCACGGTTCCACGAGGACCTGTTAGCAGGACATCCTGGAAGTACGCGTCTGGCAGAGCTGGTACGACGCTCGTTCTGGTGGCCGCGCGTGGTGAAGGATGCGGAAAACTTCGTGCAAAGGTGCAGTTTATGTCAGCGCAATAAAGCACTATCCGGTAAGGGCCAGGGTCTATTACAACCTTAACCTATACCAGATGCCCCTTGGGAAAGTGTTTCGATGGACTTCGTAGTCACGCTGCCCAAAACTGAGGGGGGATACGACTCGGTGTTCGTTATGGTCGATCGCTTGACCAAGATGGTTCACTTAGCCCCCTGCACCTCGTCTTGCACCGCTGAGCAAACAGCACGATTATTTTTCGATAACGTGGTACGATTGCATGGCATTCCTAAAAATGTGATATCCGATCGCGGCGGTTAATTCACGTCTAAGTTTTGGGAAGTGCTATGTGAGCTCGTCGGTATGCGCGTTCATTTGAGCACAGCATATCATCCACAATCCGATGGGCAAACCGAACGCACAAATCGCACGCTGGGCGACATGTTGAGGAATTTCGTGGGACGCACACCCTCTGTTCGGGATACATTCCTGACTTCGGCAGAATTTGCGCTTAACATTGCTGTTAACCGCTCTACAGGTCAAAGCCCTTTCTTTCTGAATTATGGATTCCATCCTGCGCTACCCGTGTGGCGAGAGTTGGAAGTTAATATTCCAGTGGCTAAAACCTTTGCCAAGTCGTTCCTATCCCGCATGACAGATGCAAAGGCATGCTTGGACGCGGCACAACAACGGACCATGGACTATTATAATAAATCCAAACGAGACATAACATTTTCGGTGGGACAAATGGTATTATTGAGCACTAAGAACTTGCGTTTGCTCACCGATGGTTCCCGAAAATTGCTACCTCGCTGGATTGGCCCATATCCCGTTGTTCGCATGGTAGGGAATGTAGCTGTGGAGCTATCCCTACCTTCTGACATGAATATCCATCCCACATTTCATACTTCCCTCATCCACCCTTATCGTGGCACGACGCCCGTTACAAACGACACCGATGCCCCTGCAGTAATGGACCCTGGTCCCGAGACCTGGATCGCAGGCAAGCAAAAAGTGTATGATGTGGAGCGGAGTTTATCTGCAGTCGATGCTGTCCGATGCAGTGAGGACGCTGCATACGGGAGGGGGGATAGTTGTTGTACACCGGTTCAATCACCAGCTGCACCAAAATAGGCCGTAATGCATTCGAACATTATGAAGCATGACATAATCATATTAGCATGATATACTCGAGTATATCTAGCTAATCAGGCATGCTGCATTACCACCTACGACATCGCGCTGTCGGTCAACATGTTTGACTCGACGCTGATAATTAATGTGCGATCTATCCATTGGCATATTATATTGCGTAATAATACTTTAAATATTATTACCTCATTTACGTCATAAACCATACGCGTATGTGAGAAGGCGACGATCGCAATGGTTGGGTCGGCAACCGAATATCGATATTCGGACCTTCACATATTGCATGCATTGCATCCATTAATATCACGGATGACACGATATTTAGAGCAGTACTACGAAGGTACTCACACTTGAGATCAGAATCCAGTGAGACCTGTACTGCACATCGGTATCGTGACGTGATAGGTGTGAGGACGGCCGCCTAGAGACCGAAGTCGGCTTGACGCTAATTTGGATCAAGTACTCGTGTACTTAACTCGGTCTGATTCTGATATATACGCTTTACTCATTTATATTCGGCCTGAGCTATTCCAGCATAGCATTCCCAGCCGGATGATGAACATTGCCCACGGGGTCTTACGGCAGACTTCTAATTTGCAACTGAAGATTATTGTAAGTTGAATCTTTCCTTATCTTTAAGTCTTCCGCTGTCATGTTGCTCGCACTGAAGTGTCTTGCTGTTCGTAAGCACCATGCACGTGTAGCTAATACTCAGACGTGCAGATTCAGTGCATGATTGAAGAAGGAAGGATACAACATATACATCCCCAAGACGGCCCTCAACACACGCTACGGACACTTTGAGTTCACAGTTATGCCCTTCAGTCTGACCAACGCACCGGCTATGTTCCAGCAACTGATGAACGATATCTTCCGCCCCTGAAGGTAGTTCCTGCGTTCTTCTTGAGGCCTTTCCCTAAGGATCCGAGCTTGCGATCACAAAGTTGCCAGTTTGAATCTGGGTCGGGGCAAAATTGCGTAGAGATCAAGGAAACTATGCTTAATAAAAAAAACAGGTGATCTCTAGCGGCCTCAGATGAAGACGCTGAGGTAGGCATGCGTGCCCACTCGGTTAAAATTCTGGAGATCCCCATAATACACGCCAGCCCGCAAGGGTGAAGTAACCATAATAATAAAAATAATAATCTTCCGCCCCTACCTGGACACCTTCGTGCTCATCTACCTTGATGATATCCTCATCTACTCCAAGACGGAAGATGAGCATGCCCAACACCTCGAGACTGTGCTAAAAGTGCTGCGTGAACACCAGCTCTACACCAAGGCATCCAAGTGCGCCTTTGGGACTAGCAAGATCGACTTCCTAGGCCACATCGTGAGCAAAGACAGCATCAGCGCCGATCCACGCAAACTCAAGGCAATCCAAGATTGGCCTACGCTGCAGACCATCACGGATCTGCGCTCCTTCCTCGGACTGGCGCAATACTACCGCCGTATGGTGAAGGGCTTCGCGGAAATCGCACACCCCCTCACCAACCTCCTGTCCGGACACACGGGCAAAGGCCACAAACAGGCCATCACCAAGTGGGACAAGTCCTGTGAACAAGCTTTCCAAGTGCTTAAGGACGCCCTAACCTCGGCCCCTGTCATGGCACCCCCAGACCCCAATGCGCCCTTCATGCTCACCACCGACACCTCGGACTACGCCACAGGCGGAGTCTGTCCCAAGTCCAAGACGGTGTCGAGCGAGTGATCGCATACGAGAGCCGGAAGCTTACCCCGGCGGAGTGCAACTACCCTGCACACGAAAGTGAGATGCTCGCTGTTGTCCACTGCCTTCGTGTCTGGTTGCACCACCTCAAGGGACCTCATCCGGTGACCATCTGGACTGATAACTTGGCAGTCTCGGCGTTCAAAACGCAACCCCGGCGCCAAGTGCGCTGGCTTGATGACCTCGAAGAATTCAACTACGTCATCGAGCACAAGCCGGGCAAGACCAACGTCGTGGCTGATGCAATCAGCTGACGACCGGACCTGCAGGTCCACACCATGACGGTCTCTGTGGCCAAGGCTGCCGTCGACCTGGCCACCACCATCCGCAGAGATGGTCCCCAGGATGAGACCTACACTCGCCTCAAGGAGCAAGCCGTCAAGAACTCCAAAGAGGACCCCCCGTTCAAGCTATACAAGAGCTTGCTGTACTATGAGCCGCGTGGTGCCCTGCGGGGTCGCCTGTACGTCCCAGACATCCCGGGCCTGCGCGCAAAGCTGCTGCGCGAGGCTCATGACATCCCCATCGCAGGCCACCTGGGCCGCGACAAGACCCTTGCCCGGCTCAGCAGATTCTACTACTGGCCGAACATGGACCGATCGGTGGATACTTACACCACCACCTGCCCTCTTGCCAACGGTGCAAACACAGACAAGGCCGCTCCCTGGGCAAATCTCAACCACAGCCCATCCCCGAGCGGCCCTGGCAGTCCATTTCCCTGGACCTAATCACGGACCTGCCAAAACCGCACCGTGGCGACGACGCCATCGCCGTCTTTGTATGCCGGCTTTCCAAGATGATGCACGTCACCACCATGAAACCCTGTCACCACGAACATCACAGCCGAGCGCCTAGCTGAGGCCGCTTACGACTGGGTGTTCCTGTTCTACGGTCAGCCAGAGAGCATCCTCTCCGACCGTGACCCCAAGTTCACAGGTGTTGTACCTCTCCTTCGTGTTTGCTCATCAGTATCTGCGCGTCTGAAGGCTTGCGACACCAATGCGCGAGCACTTGCAAGTACAGCAAGGCAAGCGCGAGCAAACAGAGACAGCGGAAGACTTCAAACAAGAAGAGATATAACTTACAGTCTTACAGATCGAAGTGGTGCAATGGACGCAATCGCCATCAGCACCGGAAGCAAGCAATCATCACGTGGCGGTGAATAGCGAAGTTTAGGCTTAGCTCGGGCTAAGTAGAATAGCGTATATCAATAATAATGTAGAACACATGAGTGTTCTCCGGTGTCGAATATCTTATCTTGCTTAGCCGTCCTCGCATCTGTTATACTCGCAGCATCGCAATGTCGTACGATTCACACTAGGAGGCCGATCCTAAGTGTGACAACCCTACTGCGTATAGGCGATGTCCAAGCATAACAACGTATAGGCCTTTCCGGCATTCGCATGATGCAAGGGTCCGAATAACGATATTCGGTTGCAAGGCATGCATCGCGACGACTGTGGCGCTCTCAACGTGTGCTGTAATGAAGTAATATTATATCAAATAATATTACTTATCGTTTTGTAGCACGAGAATAATGCGCATTTCAATGATTTGGGATTTCATGCATGCTAGGCGGATTTGCCATGATGCGATGTCGCGATGGATAATGGTGTCATGCCAAATGCATATATAAATATATACGAATACTTTTATATCATGCAAGTTCATTCATATGCATTGATGGTTCATGCGTTCATCAAGATAGCACTTCGCCTCATAGGGTCACATCGACCTACGCATCGGCGGGAAACGAACCGTAGCACAACAATTATCCCCCCTCCCGTATGCAGCGTCCTCGCTGCTTCATACAGCATCGACGGTCATCGGTCATTGGGCTTGCGTGGCACATTTGCGGGCTTCTTCGAGCAGGGGCTTCATGTCCTGCGAGAAGTTGCGTGCCGGTTCCCATGAGTTGTGCTCGCTGGTATACCCTGTCCACTTTACCAAGTACTCGTGTACTGTCCGCTTACGTCGGTGTCGGCCCACACGACGCGCGCGATAATCTAACACCCGCTCCACATCGTAAAACTTCTGTTTACCGGCGATCCAGGTCTCGGGAACTGGTTCGATCGCTGCGGGGGCGTTAGCAGGCTCAGGGACGGGTTCCCTACCACGATAAGGACGAACAAGGGATACGTGAAACGTGGGGTGAATGGTCATATCAGCGGGCAATGCAAGCTCCACAGCCACATTCCCAACCATGCGCATGACAGGATACGGACCAATCCAGCGGGCTAAGAGTTTTCGGGATCCGTCGGCCAAGGAACGCAAGTTCTTGGTGCTTAGCAACACGAGTTGCCCCTCCGAAAACGTCACATCCTGCTTGGATTTGTTGTAGTATTCCGTCGTTCATTGCTGCGCCGCGTCCAAACACGATTTCGCGTCTGTGATTCGGGACATAAAAGACTTGGCAAAAAGTTTAGCAGCAGGCACGTTCACTTCCAACTCACGCAACATGGGTAGCGCGGGATGAAACCCGTAGTTAAGAAAGAACGGACTTTTGCCTGTAGAGCGGTTAACAGCGTTGTTAAGCACGAATTCTGCCGCAGTCAAATATGTATCCCAAATGAGTGGTGTGCGACCAGCATAATTGCGCAACATATCACCCAACGTGCGGTTTGTGCATTCAGTTTGACCATCAGTCTGCGGGTGGTACGCTGTGCTCAGGTTGACGCGCATGCCAACTAGCTTGCAGAGCGCTTCCCAAAACTTAGACGTGAACTGTCCACCACGGTCCGAGATCACGTTTTTGGGAACCCCGTGTAACCGAACCACATTATCAAAAAACAAACGTGCGGTTTGCTCAGCCGTGCAGGATGATGTGCATGGTGCTAGGTGGACCATCTTAGTCAGACGATCGACCATTACGAACACCGCATCATATCCCCCCTCAGTTTTGGGCAGCGCGACTACGAAGACCATGGAAACACTTTCCCAAGGCGCATCCGGGACAGGCAACGGTTGCAATAACCCATGGCCCTTACCGGACAAAGCCTTATTGCGCTGGCACAGACTGCATGTCTGTACGAAGTTCGCCGCATCGTTAGTCAAACGAGGCCACCAAAAGGAACGTTGCACCAACTCGACCAACCGCTTGCTACCAGGGTGTCCTGCTAACGGGTCCTCGTGGAACCGTGCAAGGATGTCGTAGCGTAGCGCGTTGTCGTTCGGAACGACGATTTGCGTAGCTGCACCCTCCGTCCGTAGCCAAAGGCCATTCTGCTTGTGAAGGTTTTCTACATTAGCCGGCTCCGAGAACCAGGCGTCTGTGTTGTAGGCCACCTTCAACCGCTCTGCGAGGTCCGTCGCAATCGGCACCTCCTCGTTATGCGGTCGCACGACGGGCGCTGCTAAAATTGCAGCGTGTAGTGACGGATGTCGACTGAGAGCATCGGCAATATTCAATTTACCAGAAATGTACTCCCAGGTGCAGTCGAACCTAGCTAGGTATTCCATCCACCTAGCCTGACGGCGGTTCAACGTCGGAACGCTTTGCAAAAACGTTAGGGGCTTATGGTCAGTCTTTAAAGTAAATGGGCGTCCCTCGAGGTAACAGCGCCATTCCTTTAAAGCATGCAGCACTGCCAGAAGCTCTTGTTCCCCGGTGGTGTAGCGAATCTCCGCACCAGAAAACTTCTTACTCATGAAAGTGATCAGTTGCCCTTCCTGTAACAATACAGCGCCGCTTCCAAATACTGAGGCATCAGACACTACCTCAACACGAAACGGCAACGAGTAATCAGGGAATGCAAGGGTGACATCTTCGGCAACGGTTCGCTTGAGCTCTTCGAATGCCCGCTGGCATTGCGACGTCCACGACTTGAACGAAACGAAAACGCCTTTGCGAGTTAAGTTAGTAAGCGGGGCCGCAATGATGGAATATTTTTCAATGAACTTTCGGAAATAATTGGTCAAGCCAAGGAACTTACGCAGCTCCGTGAGGTTCTGAGGCGCGGGCCAATCGCGAACCACGGCGACCTTCCGTGGGTCCATCTTCACACCAGTGGCCGACACAATGTGGCCTAAATATTCCACCTGAGGCTGCGCCCAAAAGCATTTGGCGCGTTTAGCAAACAATTGCTCCCGCCTCATAACGTCGAGCACGAGCCGAAGATGCTCCAAGTGCTCCTCGCACGTCTTAGAGTAAACCAAGATGTCATCCAGGTAGCAAACAACGAACCTGTCGATAAACGGCCTAAACATTCGGTCCATAACCGCCTGAAACGTCGCAGGGGCATTAGTCAAACCAAACGATAGGACCGTATACTCGAAATGACCAAAGGGCGTCCGAAAAGCGGTTTTCGGAATATCAGAGGCAGCGATGCGAATCTGATTATAGCCCTGTTGCAAGTCAATCGAGGAAAAATAAGCCGATCCCTTCAGCTTATCCAACAGGTCGTCAACGCGTGGCAAAGGGTAGCAATTTTTCACCGTACTTGCATTCAACCCCCGGTAATCGATGCACATGCACAAGGTCCCATCCTTCTTACCGACAAACAAAATCGGTGCAGAATACGGGGATGTGCTGGGGCGTATCATACCCTTCGCGAGCAAATCCGTCACCTGGCGCTTTACCTCGTCCAGCTCCAATGGACTCAACCTGTACATTGGCCGGGCCGTAGGCTGCGCTCCAGGCATGAGAGGGATTGTGTGATCAACAGGACGCATAGGTGGTAGGCCAGGGATATCTTTAAAGACGTCCTCATACTGCGACAGTAGGGCCTCAACCTCAGGATCCACAGAAATCTGCGCGGTGGTGGCACAACAGCCCACCCGCGGCCTCAAAAGCAGTCCGTGGGCACCCTTCCGTAACAAACGGACGGCCTCCTTATGCCCGACTAGCTCTGGTTCGATTCACGCAGCCATTGCGGTCACAGCGAAATTAACCATAGGCACCGCCTCAGCTTCGCCCTCCTTTGGTGTGACATGTTCGAACGACAGGAAAGGTACCTTAATCGACAGAGTACCCTTGCACATGTGCAGGGTTGCGGTCTCCATGTCGATGCGCGCGCGGTACTGCCGTAATGTCGAAGACCCCATTATGTACGGTGCAGTCTCTGCTAAGCCCTGCAGCACGTACAGCCGGGTCACAACATGCAAAGGGCCTATCGATAGGCTAAGGGTAATCCTGCCCACGATGGGATGCTTACCCCCGTCAGCAAGGGTAACCTGTGGACAATCAGACGACTCTGGGGTCAACCCCAGCGCATTCACCTCTGCGACAGAGATGAAGTCGTCGCTGGCACCGGTGTCAACAAGTGCCTTCAGAGTACGGCCATTCAAACCGATCTCAACCACTGGGACACGGTTATCTACGAGCGACTGCCCAGCCAGCCAAACTCCGCGCCTGTACTTATTTGCTCCATTAATGAGGATAATTTGCTATATGTATACTAGCGAAACTGTTGGCGAAACTTGGCCCTCAACCTCCAGCCTATGGGGCTCTGTCATAGTGTTGAAGAGCAGGAACCTAGCTCCGGCTACACAAGGAAGGATGCAGATGAGCGTCCTCTGCAAAATCCACCTCCGCCTGTGTTAAATGTGGAGCCTGTACAGGCCAGCAGATAACGTTAGTGCACTTAGGGCGGGTCCGTAACCTACGGCACCCTCATCAGGAGCTTCGTACCAAACGTCAACCGAGTAGGATGTCCCTGGCCACGGAGCCAGCATACCCTCCCGATCCACACCATTAAACAGAACGGTGCCCGGCTCGAACCGGTGGACACGCCGCATACCCCTTAACGATGCCTCTGCCTTGCGCCGACAGAAAGCGGGGAGTAATACACATGCAGCGGTGCCTGGATATTGACGCCTACATCTCCTATAAACGGCCAACTGTTCCGACATCTCACGCAGAGATGAGGGGATGAACAAAACCACGTGGTTAGACAGATCGATAGACGACACGGGAAGGCGAGGTGTAAACAAATTACACAACGAATCGAAGCAGAGAAGTCCCGTGCGTCCGTCAAGCGTGATGCGTCGCGCAATGACTCGCTCGATGTGTCCAAGTACGCAAGGCAACAATGCCTTCACGGCTGGCCGTAAGGATGACCACCGACCACGTGTGAGTTCAGAAATCCCGGGTGGTGCCCCCTCCACAGGAACCCGGGCAAGCCCCTATTTCGGCTGAGGTACAAACGGCGGCAGTAACGGGCAATCCTTCGTAGGATGGCTCTCCGCGCACCGTAGACAAACATTGGCCACTTTCCGACGTTCGAACTCGGAACGATTGCAATTCCATTTTGGCATAAACGAGTCATCCGTGCGAGTCCGCTTCGCATTGGGGTCAGAGGGCTGTGCGGCTGCCGACGACGGCGCACCACCACGCTTCCTGCCCTTAGCCGGGTCCGAGCTCGGACCTGCTCCTCCTGACCCACGGACACCCGAGCTAGCGCCCCCGCGTGCCTGGCGTTGCCGGTTGCTACGTCGCGTCGCAGCAGTAGGCGTGGGGCGGGTCACTCCGAGTTCCTGGTCGAGAGCTACAGCTTCCCCAAGCAGATCCTGCACTTGCACGGCATTTGCACGAGGGACAGACTTGACTTCTTCCTCACCGGCAAGGAGTCGTATCTCTGTACCCTTAGCAAAAGTGACCAAGGCATCATACGACTTGATCGGCACCCCAGCCAAGTCAGTAGCGCACCATTTAGCCAAAAGTTTCGTCATGCCTCGCTTAAACCAAAAGACACGCTCGGTTTCAGTGAGATCAGCAATGGGGGTCACAAGTGCTTCAAAGCGTGACTGGTACGCAGGTACATTTTCACCCCGACGCATGTGGTAGCTACCGGCTGCCAAAACCTTACGAGCCTCCACATCACGTGCCTGAACCTCAGTAGTGAACCGTGCGAGCAAAGCGGCGATCATCTCGTCAAAAGTATAGTCGCCCCGGGCGGTGGTCCATTCGCGATACCAGTCCTTCGCTGAGCCCTCGAGGGTGGTACCAACGAAGAGACACCTGATACCATCATTATCGCCACCATGAACAGCCTGGAGATACTTTTTAGCGTCACGCACGTACGCACGAGTTGCATCGGCTATGCTATGTCCTGCTGTCTTTTCAGTTAGCGAGATATTGAGCCTAGGAACGGGAATTGACAATCTCATCACCTCAGGAATGTCATCATGCCCTCGAGCTTGAGGTAATGGCAGAACCCTTGGTCCAGCAGTGTTGTCCATATTCGTATTAACTGCTGAATGCGGCACAATTAAGTGAGCAGGGGTCTGAAGGACAAGGGGCTCTTGAGTGGCTCACGTGCCAACAGTCTCAAGACCTCTATCCGGTGCTCTAGCAGCCACAACAAAATCGGGTTGGCTAGCTAGGCTAGTGTGCGGCGTATCGTCGTGTTCCGCGTGTTGTGCTACGGTTCATTTCCCGCCGACGCGTAGGTCGACACGATTCTACGAGACGAAGTGCTTTTGTGATGAACGCATTACATATGAATGAATCTGCATGATATAAATGTATTCGCATACATTTATATATGCACCTGGCATGTTGTCATTGTCCATCGCGACATCGCATCATGGCAAATCCGCCTAGCATGCATGAATGACTAAATCATTGAAGTGCGCATTATGCTCGTGCTACGAAACGATAAGTAATATTATCTGATATAATATTACTTCATTAAAGCACACGTTGAGAGCGCCGCCTTCGTCGCGATACATGCCCTGCAACCGGATTTCGTTATCCGGACCCTTGCATCATGCGAATGCCGGAAAGGCTTATACGTTGTTACGAGTAGACATCGCCCATACGCAGTAGGGTTGTCACATCTAGGATCGGCCTCCTAATGTGAATCGTACGGCACTGCGATGCTGCGAGTATAACAGATGCGAGGACGGCTAAGCTAGACGAGACATTCGATACCGGAGAACACTTGTGTGTTCTACATTACTATTGCTATACGATATTCTACTTAGCCCGAGCTAAGCCTGAACTTCGCTAATCACCGCCGCGTGATGATTGCTTGCTTCCGGCGCTGACGGCGATTTCGTCCATTGCATCATTCCGACCTGTAAGACCGTAAGTTATATCTCTCTTCGTCTTGAAGTCTTCCGCTGTCTCTGTTTGCTCGCGCTTGCCTTGTCGTACTTGCAAGTGCTCGCGCATCGTTGTCGAAAGTCTCCAGACGTGCAGATACTTATGAGCAAACGCGAACGAGAGGTACAACAATTTGGTATCGAGACAGGTTCGTTGCCTAACTGTCTCTCTCTGTCTAATCGGAAGTAGGTTCTTTCTATGGCGAGTTCCAGCGACGAACCACGAGGACCGCTAGATACTTTTGCCGAGGACTTAGGCCGCGCCGTTTTGGACGCCGCCGCTTCCGGTTTGTAATTGTTTAATTGCTTTTGCTTAGATTGCTGCACTTGTTGTGTAAGTGTATGCTCTGAGTCGCAGGTAATCTCAGTGCACCGGCATTGCTTGCCGCGGCGACTGAGACCGGTTTTCGTCCGGACCAGTTGGCGACCCTCATCGCCCAAACTACGGAGATCAGGACTCAGCTGGGCAAGTACTTGCTGAGTTTACTGAATCTTCTCAAGAGTACTGTCGGTAGGCTCACCGAATCGTTTTGTACTCTTGCCTTTGCGATAGAAGTCGGCTTCTATTACGCAAACCTAGGGTATCGTTTCGTGCTCCATGTCTGCGGAACACGACGATACGCCGCACACTAGCCTAGCTAGCCAACCCGATTTTGTTGTGGCTGCTAGAGCACCGGATAGAGGTCTTGAGACTGTTGGCGCGCGAGCCACTCAAGAGCCCCTTTTCCTTCAGACCCCTGCTCACTTAATTGTGCCGCATTCAGCAGTGAACACGAATATGGACAACACTGCTGGACCAAGGGTTCTGCCATTACCTCAAGCTCGAGGGCATGATGACATCCCTGAGGTGATGAGATTGTCGATTCCCGTTCCTAGGCTCAATATTTCGCTGAACGACAAGACAGCAGGACATAGCATAGCCGATGCAACTCGTGCGTACGTGCGTGACGCTAAAAAGTATCTCCAGGCTGTTCATGGTGGCGATAATGACGGTATCAGGTGTCTCTTCGTTGGTAACACCCTCGAGGGCGCAGCGAAGGACTGGTATCGCAATTGGACCAACGCCCGGGGCAGCTATACTTTTGACGAGTTGGTCGCCGCTTTGCTCGCACGATTCGCTACTGAGGTTCAAGCACGCGATGTGGAAGCTCGTTACGTTTTGGCAGCCGGTAGCTACCACATGCGTCGGGATGAAAATGTACCTGCGTACCAGTCACGCTTCGAAGCACTTGTGACTCCCATTGCTGACCTCACCGAATCCGAGCGTGTCTTTTGGTTTAGGCGAGGCCTAACGAAACTTTTGGCTAAATGGTGCGCCACTGACTTGGTTGGGGCGCAGATCAAGTCGTATGACGCGTTGGTCGCTTTTGCTAAGGGCGCGGAGATACGACTCCTTGCCGGTGAGGAAGAAGTCAAGTCTGCCCCTCGTGCGAATGCCGTGCAAGTGCAGGATCCGCTTGGGGAAGCTGTAGCTCTCGACCAGAACCTCGGCGCGACCCGCCCCACGCCTACTGCCGCGACGCGACGCAGCAACGGGCAACACAAGGCGCGCGGGGGCGCTAGCTCGGGTGTCCGTGGTATAGGAGGAGCAGGTCCGAGCTCGGACCCAGCTAGGAACAGGAAGCGTGGTGGTGCGCCGTCGTCGGCAGCCGCACAGCGTTCCGACCCCAACGCGAAGCGTACTCGTACGGACGACACATTTATGCCAAAATGGAATTGCAATCGTTCCGAATTCGAGCGTCGAAAGTTGGCCAACGTTTGTCTACGGTGTGCGGAGAACCATTCCACGAAGGATTGCCCTCTAATGCCGCCGTTTGTACCTCAGCCGAAATAGGGGCTTGCCCGGGTTCCTGTGGAGGGGGCACAACCTGGGATTTCTGAACTAACGCGTGGTCGGTGGTCATCCTTACGGCCAGCCGTTAAGGCATTGTTGCCTTGTGTACTTGGACACATCGAGCGAGTCATTGCGCGACGCATCACGCTTGACGGACGCACGGGACTTCTCTGCTTTGACCCGTTGTGTAATTTGTTTACACCTCGCCGTCCCCTGTCGTCTATCGATCTGTCTAACCACGTGGTTTTGTTCATCCCCTCGTCTCTGCGTGAGATGTCGGAACAGTTGGCCATATACAGGAGGTGTAGGCGTCAATACCCAGGCACTGCCGCATGTGTTTTACTCCCCGCTTTCTGTCGGCGCAAGGCAGAGGCATCGTTAAGGGGTATGCGGCATGTCCACCGGTTCGAGCCGGGCACCGTTTTGTTTAATGGTGTGGATCGGGAGGGTACGCTGGCTCCGTGGCCAAGCACGTCCTACTCGGTTGACGTTTGGTACGAAGCTCCTGACGGGGATGCCGTAGGTTACGGACCCGCCCTAAGTGCACTGACGTTGTCTGCTGGGCAGTCGCTCATAGATAACCGTGTCCCTGTGGTTCAGATCGGTTTGAATGGCCGTACTCTGAAGGCACTTGTTGACACCGGTGCCAGTGACGACTTCATCTCTGTCGCAGAGGTGAATGCGCTGGGGTTGTCCCCAGAGTCGTCTGATTGTCCACAGGTTACCCTTGCTGACGGGGGTAAGCATCCCATCGTGGGCAGGATTACCCTTAGCCTATCGATAGGCCCTTTGCGTGTTGTGACCCGGCCGTACGTGCTGCAGGGCTTAGCAGAGACTGCACCGTACATAATGGGGTCTTCGACATTACGACAGTACCGCGCGCGCATTGACATGGAGACCGCAACCCTGCATATGTGCAAGGGTACTCTGTCGATTAAGGTACCTTTCCTGTCGTTCGAACATGTCACACCAAAGGAGGGCGAAACTGAGGCGGTGCCTATGGTTAATTTCGCTGTGACCGCAATGGCCGCGCGAATCGAACCAGAGCTAGTCGGGCGTAAGGAGGCCGTCCGTTTGTTACGGAAGGGTGCCCACGGACTGCTTTTGAGGCCGCGGGTGAGCTGTTGTGTCACCACCGCGCAGATTTCTGCGGATCCTGAGGTTGAGGCCCTACTGTCGCAGTATGAGGACGTCTTTAAAGATATCCCTGGCCTACCACCTATGCGTCCTGTTGATCACACAATCCCTCTCATGCCTGGAGCGCAGCCTACGGCCCGGCCAATGTACAGGTTGAGTCCATTGGAACTGGACGAGGTGAAGCGCCAGGTGACGGATTTGCTCGCGAAGGGTATGATACGCCCCAGCACATCCCCGTTTTCTGCACCGATTTTGTTTGTCGGTAAGAAGGATGGGACCTTGTGCATGTGCATCGATTACCGGGGGTTGAATGCAAGTACGGTGAAAAATTGCTACCCTTTGCCACGCGTTGACGACCTGTTGGATAAGCTGAAGGGCTCGGCTTATTTTTCCTCAATTGACTTGCAACAGGGCTATAATCAGATTCGCATCGCTGCCTCTGATATTCCGAAAACCGCTTTTCGGACGCCCTTCGGTCACTTTGAGTATACGGTCCTATCCTTTGGTTTGACTAATGCCCCTGCGACGTTTCAGGCGGTTATGGACCGAATGTTTAGGCCGTTTATCGACAGGTTCGTTGTTTGCTACCTGGATGACATCCTGGTATATTCTAAGACACGCGAGGAGCACTTGGAGCATCTGCGGCTCGTGCTCGACGTTATGAGGCGGGAGCAATTGTTTGCTAAACGCGCCAAATGCTTTTGGGCGCAGCCTCAGGTGGAATATTTGGGCCACATTGTGTCGGCCACCGGTGTGAAGATGGACCCGCGGAAGGTCGCCGTGGTTCACGATTGGCCCGCGCCTCAGAACCTCACGGAGCTGCGTAAGTTCCTTGGCTTGACCAATTATTTCCGAAAGTTCATTGAAAAATATTCCATCATTGCGGCCCCGCTTACTAACTTAACTCGCAAAGGCGTTTTCGTTTCGCTCGAGTCGTGGACGTCGCAATGCCAGCGGGCATTCGAAGAGCTCAAACGAATCATTGCCGAAGATGTCACCCTTGCATTCCCTGATTACTCGTTGCCATTTCGTGTTGAGGTAGTGTCTGATGCCTCAATATTTGGAAGCGGCGCTGTATTGTTACAGGAAGGTCGACCAATCGCCTTCATGAATAAGAAGTTTTCTGGTGCGGAGATTCGCTACACCACCGGGGAACAGGAGCTTCTGGCCGTGCTGCATGCTTTAAAGGAATGGCGCTGTTACCTCGAGGGACGCCCATTTACTTTAAAGACTGACCACAAGCCCCTAACGTTTTTGCAAAGCGTTCCGACGTTGAACCGCCGTCAAGCTAGGTGGATGGAATATCTAGCTAGGTTCAACTGCACCTGGGAGTATATTTCTGGTAAATTGAATATTGCCGATGCTCTCAGTCGACATCCGTCGCTACACGCTGCAATTTTGGCAGCGCCCGTCGTGCGACCGCGTAGCGAGGAGGTACCAATCGCGACCGACCTCACGGAGCGGTTGAAGGTTGCCTACAACGCAGACGCCTGGTTCGCGGACCCGGCTAATGTAGAAAACCTTCGCAAGCAGAATGGCCTTTGGCTACGGACGGAGGGTGCAGCTACGCAAATCGTCGTTCCGAACGACGACGCGCTACGCTACGACATCCTTGCGCGGTTCCACAAGGACCCGTTAGCAGGACACCCTGGTAGCAAGCGATTGATCGACTTGGTGCAACGTTCCTTTTGGTGGCCTCGTTTGGCTAAAGATGCGGCGAACTTCGTACAGACATGCAGTCTGTGCCAGCGCAATAAGGCTTTGTCCGGTAAGGGCCATGGGTTGTTGCAACCGTTGCCTGTCCCGGATGCGCCTTGGGAAAGTGTTTCCATGGACTTCGTAGTCGCGCTGCCCAAAACTGAGGGGGGATATGATGCGGTGTTCGTAATGGTCGATCGTCTGACTAAGATGGTTCACCTAGCACCATGCACATCATCCTGCACGGCTGAGCAAACCGCACGTCTGTTTTTCGATAATGTGGTTCGGTTACACGGGATTCCCAAAAATGTGATCTCGGACCGCGGTGGACAGTTCACGTCTAAGTTTTGGGAAGCGCTCTGCAAACTAGTTGGCATGCGCGTCAACCTGAGCACGGCGTATCACCCGCAGACTGATGGTCAAACCGAACGCACAAACCGCACGTTGGGTGATATGTTGCGCAATTATGCTGGTCGCACACCACTCGTTTGGGATACGTATTTGACTGCGGCAGAATTCGCGCTTAACAATGCTGTTAACCGCTCTACAGGCAAAAGTCCGTTCTTTCTTAACTACGGATTTCATCCCGCGCTACCCGTGTGGCGTGAGTTGGAAGTGAACGTGCCTGCTGCTAAACTTTTTGCCAAGTCTTTTATGTCCCAAATCACAGACGCGAAGTCGTGTTTGGACGCGGCGCAGCAACGAACGACAGAATACTACAACAAATCCAAGCAGGATGTGACGTTTTCGGAAGGGCAACTCGTGTTGCTAAGCACCAAGAACTTGCGTTCCTTGGCCGACGGATCCCGAAAACTCTTACCCCGCTGGATTGGTCCGTATCCTGTCATGCGCATGGTTGGGAATGTGGCTGTGGAGCTTGCATTGCCCGCTGATATGACCATTCACCCCACGTTTCACGTATCGCTTGTTCGTCCGTATCGTGGTACGGAACCCGTCCCTGAGCCTGCTAACGCCCCCACAGCGATCGAACCAGTTCCCGAGACCTGGATCGCTGGTAAACAGAAGTTTTACGATGTGGAGCGGGTGTTAGATTATCGCGCGCGTCGTGTGGGCCGACACCTACGTAAGCGAACAGTACACGAGTACTTGGTTAAGTGGACAGGGTATACCGACGAGCACAACTCATGGGAACCGGCACGCAACTTCTCACAGGACATGAAACCCCTGCTCGAAGAAGCCCGCAAACGTGCCACGCAAGCCCAATGACCCCTGCAGTCGATGCTGTATGATGCAGCGAGGACGCTGCATACGGGAGGGGGGATAATTGTTGTGCTACGGTTCATTTCCCGCCGACGCGTAGGTCGACACGATTCTACGAGACGAAGTGCTTTTGTGATGAACGCATTACATATGAATGAATCTGCATGATATAAATGTATTCGCATACATTTATATATGCACCTGGCATGTTGTCATTGTCCATCGCGACATCGCATCATGGCAAATCCGCCTAGCATGCATGAATGACTAAATCATTGAAGTGCGCATTATGCTCGTGCTACGAAACGATAAGTAATATTATCTGATATAATATTACTTCATTAAAGCACACGTTGAGAGCGCCGCCTTCGTCGTGATACATGCCCTGCAACCGGATATCGTTATCCGGACCCTTGCATCATGCGAATGCCGGAAAGGCTTATACGTTGTTACGAGTAGACATCGCCCATACGCAGTAGGGTTGTCACATCTAGGATCGGCCTCCTAATGTGAATCGTACGGCACTGCGATGCTGCGAGTATAACAGATGCGAGGACGGCTAAGCTAGACGAGACATTCGATACCGGAGAACACTTGTGTGTTCTACATTACTATTGCTATACGATATTCTACTTAGCCCGAGCTAAGCCTGAACTTCGCTAATCACCGCCGCGTGATGATTGCTTGCTTCCAGCGCTGACGGCGATTTCGTCCATTGCATCATTCCGACCTGTAAGACCGTAAGTTATATCTCTCTTCGTCTTGAAGTCTTCCGCTGTCTCTGTTTGCTCGCGCTTGCCTTGTCGTACTTGCAAGTGCTCGCGCATCGTTGTCGAAAGTCTCCAGACGTGCAGATACTTATGAGCAAACGCGAACGAGAGGTACAACACCGCGGACATGGAGGATGAAGCGATACCCTAGGTTTGCGTAATAGAAGCCGACTTCTATCGCAAAGGCAAGAGTACAGAGCGATTCGGTGAGCCTACCGACAGTACTCTTGAGAAGATTCAGTAAACTCAGCAAGTACTTGCCCAGCTGAGTCCTGATCTCCGTACCTACGCATCGGCGGGAAACGAACCGTAGCACAACAACAGGCACCTTCTGGCAAACCTTGTTCAAGCTGTCTGGCACGAGCCTTGACATGTCCACTGTACATCACCCGCAGACGGACGGCCAGACAGAGCGAGCCAATCGCACCCTAGAGGAGATGCCCCGCCACTACGTGGACGCCAACCACAACAACTGGTGTGATCTCCTGCCCCAACTCAAGTTCGCATACAACTCAAGCGTCCAAGCTTCGACGGGCTTCACCCCGTTCAAGCTAGTCCTGGGCTATGAGCCCCCCACCCCGCTACAGCTGCTAGCCAAGCACCCCAACTGGGAGCCCGCCAACCCGTCGGTCACATCGTTCATGATCGACCGTGAAATTGCGCTCTCCCAAGCCAAGCTGCATGTCAAGGCCGCGCAGCACCGCCAGGCCGCCTACGCCGACAAGCGACGTGCCGAGCACACCTTCACGGCGGGCGACAAGGTACCCCTTTCCACGGCCCACCTCAAACTGGTAACTGGCGACTCCCGCACGAAATTCTACTCGCGCTATGTCGGCCCCTTCACCATTGAGGCTATGGTTTCCAAGAACGCGGCGCGCCTGAAGCTTCCGGCGCACATGCAGATCCACCCGGTCGTGAACGTGAGGCAACTTCGCCCATTCAGGACGGCGGACGACGCTTTTCCGGACCGAGCCGTGGCCCAAGCCACGCCTGAGCCCTTCGTCAACTCCACTGGGGACCTGTGGTGGCATGTTGAGGCCATTGTCAGCCGCCATATCACCCCCATCACTGGTCGCGTCACATATGGCGTCAAGTTCAAGGGCTATGATGAGTCCGAGAACATCTTCATCGACGAAGCTACCCTACTGGAGGATGTACCAGAACTGATCGTGCAGTACGAACGCGACCACCCCCGTTCTGTGGCCAAGAACCGGCAACGACGCAGCAGTTTTCGTTAACGAAGCTAAACCCTTGGTCATTTCAACACGCCTGTTACTTACCACTTCGTGGAGTTCGCTGGAGTTAGAGTTGCGGGGACGCAACCCCTCGCGGAGGGGGGATGGTGTAACAGCGTGAACGGCGCAGAAGCGCCATCCAGAGTGAAACTAGCTGTCGGACTATGGCCTTTTTGTGACAAATAACATAATTGCATAATAATAGATTAATTACAATAGATCTAACGCATAGAACTTGAACAAGTCGCACGGAACTACTTGCATGCAAGCATTCGTACAACGGTGTCAGTGTAGAATGCGCGCCAGTTTTGAATAGACGTAAGGCCCCCTTACGAGCCAGACAGCGCTATTTAAGGCGCCTGAATAATTGAGACAGACACTTCCTCTTCCATTGTAAATAACTTACCATAATGTGACTAGCAAGGAGTCACCCTTGCACCACGTGCCCTACGGCACAGTTACTCGGAGCTCGCCAATATAGCTACACCTACCAGCTAGGCGAAGCCTCTGTTACAATAGCAGTGCATGTGAGCTGAGGGAACCCGCCAAGCGATGGGTGCAAGGCTGTCCGGCACTGGTAATTGACAGGCGTTTACAGTGCCGAGTCCGAGGGCTGTGCAATCTGCACTGGGCTTGTAGGCGGTGCTGGCTTGCCTCACTTGAGGTTTTCGTCCAACAAGACGGCAAAGTGAATAAATGGGCCCTGTGTGGCGTGTTAACTGCGGATCCTAACACATTCTCACCAAAGGGTGACTGACACTATGTCAGGAAGAACGTCGCCATAAATGGTACGGTATCCTTGGCTCAAATATGTTCGTGTGGGGGACTTGGGGTTTCCGCTACGTACATATCCCCCTGATGGGCTCGGGCCAGAGCTTCTCTTGCTTTGTCGTCAGCACGTGTGTACATATGTATGCATATGTGCATAGGTTTTCCTTGGACACAGAACAGCAGTTGTACATATATAAATTCTGTCGTCATTAAATGCACTCGCTGGAGAGCAACTGAGATGAACTGGCCTTCCAGAATGCAATGGCTCTGCCAACCATTGATTGGGCTATTTTAGGGCTGATTAAGCCCAAATAATAGGTCTGACTGGCCTGTCAGACCTAATTACCCCAGCCAGTAGTTGGCTGGGGGGGGGATTATGAAGACCCACTGTCAGACCCTGGAGAGCAAGGGGAGAGCACCAAAATATAGGAAAAAAGGGAGCCTCGATAAGAAACTTGGGATAACTCGCAGTGTGAGGGGCTCACTTGGCGTTCGCGTTGGGCCCCACCCACCCCCCCGTTTTGGGACCAGACATGTGGAACACCGGCACGAGTAGGTAGGCCAAGCGTCAACGGGCGGCAGAGAATTTGACCTATACGAGCGGCTCTTCATAGGACTTTGTACTTATATCTACCGATGAACTGAAGTTGGGAAGGTCGACTGCCACACCTGTGAACTCAATAAATCGTTGACGTGGTCACAAACCCGAAAAGAGAAGAGATACAAATTGATCACGACAGGAAAAATGCGGGCTCCCTCAGCAACTACCAGGGAGGGCCGGGCGGGCCGTTGTCCCAAAATAGAACAACACAACAAGATACCAAAAGATGACAAGACGCGTAGCTAAGTACAGTCCTGAGCACTCGGACTGTGCGGCTATTGCCGTGGCTCACTTGTCACATAAAAGTTTACCTCTCAGTTAACCCGCCTTAACAAGCGAAACCCGCAAAAACTTGACGGCTGTACATGTGTGAGAGCGTACGCATATCTGTATGTGGAAATATCTGTACGTGGAAATTAATGGATTATGTGATTCGAAGGAATGTCTTTAAGCAGAAAAAAATTCGCCGTTACGCCTGCAAGGGCCCTGAATTGGTACAGCTCGGTACATACCGGTCGTCATTGCTAATGAACGAATTTACTACATATGTACACTGGCAACCCCATAAATTAGATTCATTCAAGAACTATATAAACATTAACACTCGAATGATAAACTATGATATGGTACAACATATCACACGGTGAGTTGTTGTGCATTCATATTAATCCGCAAGCTCCTCGCGCATTCTGAACAGGTTTTACTAAAATAACTTAATTGTCTTGCAACTAGGTAGCGGTATACGAGGAGCTGCATCGAAATGGCTTACGCCTCTTCTAATGATGCTAATTGCATGCGGATCGGGTTCAACCATGGTGAAGTACGGGCAGGGGGCAATAAGTATGGTGCAATAAAAATGGGACTTTTTATAATGTGGAATCGGCTTGCAAACGAGGTCCTGAAAGAAAATGACACGTTCTCGAAAGAGTACTTGTTACAAGTGTCCGTTACGACATAAAGATATGAACCGTTCGTAAAGTCATGTTAAAATCGTCATATGATTAAACCCTGATTATGATAACCACAATGCGGCTATTTAAAGCCTTGTCGAAGGGGGCTTCCTTGGTTTAAATTAATGTCGTATTCACGCCTTCCGTACTGCACCAAACTGCTCACTAATAATCACAACCGCTAGGTGGCAGTTTCGATTCCGTAACACTCCCCCTTTGCTTAGGACAGGCACCGCTCTCGGTGCAGGAAACGCAGTGGAAGTACTAGACGCTCGCTCAAGTGCTGAAAGAAAACCCAAGGGGGAATGGTAGTGTCAGGCTCAGGAGGACCAAACATGAGATGCGGTCTGAAAACTTATTTCCGAACCACTCGAAACGGTCCGATAGTATAAAGGTCATCCATGTCGAAGACACCACGAAGCTCCGTTGTGCAGGTAGACGGCGAACATACTCGTAAGGTTCCAAAATGGGTCAAGCCCTATGATCGTCGCCTATTGCGTTAGGAACACTGCCGAGCGCAGTTTTTTGTCATAGCCGAGGTGAACGGCGATGATGGAGTCGACGTGGTCATAGGGGTCATCGGCATCATCAGTGGTGGGAGGGGGTGGTTGAGGGCGATTCGGGAAGAGGCTATTGTCATTGGTGGTCCAGGGAAGGAGGCGGGATAGGTGGATAACGGGGTGAACGTGACCGAGAGTTGTATGTAGGGTGAGGCGGTAGGCAACTGGGAAATGACGGCTGAAACGGTGAAGGGGCCGAGGTAGAGAGGACGGAGTTTCGGTGAGGGATAAGGAGGTAGGTGTTGTGCTACGGTTAGTTTCCCGCCGATGCGTAGGTCGATGTGATCCTACAAGGCGAAGTGCTATTGTGATGAACACATTGCATATGAATGAATCTGCATGATATAAATGTATTCGTGTACATTTGTATATGCATTTGGCATGTTGTCATTATCCATCGCGACATCGCATCATGGCAAATCCGCCTAGCATGCATGAAAGCCCGAAGCATTGAAATGCGCACTATGCTCGTGCTACGAAACGATAAGTAATATTATCTGATATAATATTACTTCATTACAGCACACGTTGAGAGCGCCGCACTCGTCGCGACACATGCCCTGCAACCGGATATCGTTATCCGGACCCTTGCATCATGCGAATGCCGGAAAGGCTTATACGTTGTTATGCGTAGACATCGCCTATACGCAGTAGGATTGTCACATCTAGGATCGGCCTCCTAATGTGAATCGTACGGCATTGCGATACTGCGAGTATAACAGATGCGAGGACGGCTAAGCTAGACGAGACATTCGATACCGGAGAACACTTGTGTGTTCTACATTACTATTGCTATACGATATTCTACTTAGCCCGAGCTAAGCCTGAACTTCGCTAATCACCGCCGCGTGATGATTGCTTGCTTCCAGCGCTGACGGCGATTGCGTCCATTGCATCGTTCCGACCTGTAAGACCGTAAGTTATATCTCTCTTCGTCTTGAAGTCTTCCGCTGTCTCTGTTTGCTCTCGCTTGCCTTGCTGTACTTGCAAGTGCTCGCGCATCGGTGTCGAAAGTCTCCAGACGTGCAGATACTTATGAGCAAACGCGAACGAGAGGTACAACAAATTGGTATCGAGACAGGTTCGTTGCCTAACTGTCTCTCTCTGTCTAATCGGAAGTAGGTTCTTTCTATGGCGAGTTCCAGCGACGAACCACAAGGACCGCTAGATACTTTTGCCGAAGACCTAGGCCGCGCCGTTTTGGACGCCGCCGCTTCCGGTTTGTAATTGTTTAATTGCTTTTGCTTAGATTGCTGCACTTGTTGTGTAAGTGTATGCTCTGAGTCGCAGGTAATCTCAGTGCACCGGCATTGCTTGCCGCGGCGACTGAGACCGGTTTTCGTCCGGACCAGTTGGCGACCCTCATCGCCCAAACTACGGAGATCAGGACTCAGCTGGGCAAGTACTTGCTGAGTTTACTGAATCTTCTCAAGAGTACTGTCGGTAGGCTCACCGAATCGTTTTGTACTCTTGCCTTTGCGATAGAAGTCGGCTTCTATTACGCAAACCTAGGGTATCGTTTCGTGCTCCATGTCTGCGGAACACGACGATACGCCGCACACTAGCCTAGCTAGCCAACCCGATTTTGTTGTGGCTGCTAGAGCACCGGATAGAGGTCTTGAGACTGTTGGCGCGCGAGCCACTCAAGAGCCCCTTTTCCTTCAGACCCCTGCTCACTTAATTGTGCCGCATTCAGCAGTGAACACGAATATGGACAACACTGCTGGACCAAGGGTTCTGCCATTACCTCAAGCTCGAGGGCATGATGACATCCCTGAGGTGATGAGATTGTCAATTCCCGTTCCTAGGCTCAATATTTCGCTGACCGACAAGACACCAGGGCATAGCATAGCCGATGCAACTCGTGCGTACGTGCGTGACGCTAAAAAGTATCTCCAGGCTGTTCATGGTGGCGATAATGACGGTATCAGGTGTCTCTTCGTTGGTAACACCCTCGAGGGCTCAGCGAAGGACTGGTATCGCAATTGGACCAACGCCCGGGGCAACTATACTTTTGACGAGTTGGTCGCCGCTTTGCTCGCACGATTCGCTACTGAGGTTCAAGCACGCGATGTGGAAGCTCGTAAGGTTTTGGCAGCCGGTAGCTACCACATGCGTCGGGATGAAAATGTACCTGCGTACCAGTCACGCTTCGAAGCACTTGTGACTCCCATTGCTGACCTCACTGAATCCGAGCGTGTCTTTTGGTTTAGGCGAGGCCTGACGAAACTTTTGGCTAAATGGTGCGCTACTGACTTGGTTGGAGCGCAGATCAAGTCGTATGATGCTTTGGTCGCTTTTGCTAAGGGCACGGAGATACGACTCCTTGCCGGTGAGGAAGAAGTCAAGTCTGTCCCTCGTGCAAATGCCGTGCAAGTGCAGGATCCGCTTGGGGAAGCCGTAGCTCCTGACCAGGACTTCGGAGCGACCCGCCCCACGCCTACTGCCGCGACGCGACGCAGCAACCGGCAACGTCAGGCGCGCGGGGGCGCTAGCTCGGGTGTCCGTGGGTCAGGAGGAGCAGGTCCGAGCTCGGACCCGGCTAAAAACAGGAAGCGTGGTGGTGCGCCGTCGACGGCAGCCGCACAGCGTTCCGACCCCAATGCGAAGCGAACTCACACGGACGACACGTATATGCCAAAATGGAATTGCAATCGTTCCAAATTAGAGCGTCGGAAATTGGCCAACGTTTGTCTACGGTGTGCGGAGAGCCATTCCACGAAGGATTGCCCGCTAATGCCGCCGTTTGTACCTCAGCCGAAATAGGGGCTTGCCCGGGTTCCTGCGGAGGGGGCACCACCTGGGATTTCTGAACTAACGCGTGGTCGGTGGTCATCCTTACGGCCAGCCGTTAAGGCATTGTTGCCTTGTGTACTTGGACACATCGAGCGAGTCATTGCGCGACGCATCACGCTTGACGGACGCACGGGACTTCTTTGCTTCGACCCGTTGTGTAATTTGTTTACACCTCGCCGTCCCCTGTCGTCTATCGATCTGTCTAACCACGTGGTTTTGTTCATCCCCTCGTCTCTGCGTGAGATGTCGGAACAGTTGGCCATATACAGGAGGTGTAGGCGTCAATATCCAGGCACCGCCGCATGTGTTTTACTCCCCGCTTTCTGTCGATGCAAGGCAGAGGCATCGTTAAGGGGTATGCGGTGTGTCCACCGGTTCGAGCCGGGCACCGTTTTGTTTAATGGTGTGGATCGGGAGGGTATGCTGGCTTCGTGGCCAGGGACATCCTACTCGGTTGACGTTTGGTGCGAAGCTCCTGATGAGGGTGCCGTAGGTTACGGACCCGCCCTAAGTGCACTGACGTTATCTGCTGGGCAGTCGCTCGTAGATAACCGTGTCCCAGTGGTTCAGATCGGTTTGAATGGCCGTACTCTGAAGGCACTTGTTGACACCGGTGCCAGCGACGACTTCATCTCTGTCGCAGAGGTGAATGCGCTGGGGTTGACCCCAGAGTCGTCTGATTGTCCACAGGTTACCCTTGCTGACGGGGGTAAGCATCCCATCGTGGGCAGGATTACCCTTAGCCTATCGATAGGCCCTTTGCGTGTTGTGACCCGGCCGTACGTGCTGCAGGGCTTAGCAGAGACTGCACCGTACATAATGGGGTCTTCGACATTACGACAGTACCGCGCGTGCATCGACATGGAGACCGCAACCCTGCATATGTGCAAGGGTACTCTGTCGATTAAGGTACCTTTCCTGTCGTTCGAACATGTCACACCAAAGGAGGGCGAAGCTGAGGCGGTGCCTATGGTTAATTTCGCTGTGACCACAATGGCCGCGCGAATCAAACCAGAGCTAGTCAGGCGTAAGCAAGCCGTCCGTTTGTTACGGAAGGGTGCCCACGGACTGCTTTTGAGGCCGCGGGTGGGCTGTTGTGCCACCACCGCGCAGATTTCTGTGGATCCTGAGGTTGAGGCCCTACTGTCGCAGTATGAGGACGTCTTTAAAGATATCCCTGGCCTACCACCTATGCGTCCTGTTGATCACACAATCCCTCTCATGCCTGGAGTGCAGCCTACGGCCCGGCCAATGTACAGGTTGAGTCCATTGGAGCTGGACGAGGTGAAGCGCCAGGTGACGGATTTGCTCGCAAAGGGTATGATACGCCCCAGCACATCCCCGTATTCTGCACCGATTTTGTTTGTCGGTAAGAAGGATGGGACCTTGCGCATGTGCATCGATTACCGGGGGTTGAATGTGAGTACGGTGAAAAATTGCTACCCTTTGCCACGAGTTGACGACCTGTTGGATAAGCTGAAGGGATCGGCTTATTTTTCCTCGATTGACTTGCAACAGGGCTATAACCAGATTCGCATCGCTGCCTCTGATATTCCGAAAACCGCTTTTCGGACGCCCTTTGGTCACTTCGAGTATACGGTCCTATCGTTTGGGTTGACCAATGCCCCTGCGACGTTTCAGGCGGTCATGGACCGAATGTTTAGGCCGTTTATCGACAGGTTCGTTGTTTGCTATCTGGATGACATCTTGGTTTATTCTAAGACGCACGAGGAGCACTTGGAGCATCTGCGGCTCGTGCTCGACGTTATGAGGCGGGAGCAATTCTTTGCTAAACGTGCCAAATGCTTTTGGGTGCAGCCTCAGGTGGAATATTTGGGCCACATTGTGTCGGCCACCGGTGTGAAGATGGACCTGCGGAAGGTCGCCGTGGTTCACGATTGGCCCGCGCCTCAGAACCTCACGGAGCTGCGTAAGTTCCTTGGCTTGACCAATTATTTCCGAAAGTTCATTGAAAAATATTCCATCATTGCGGCACCTCTTACTAACTTAACTCGCAAAGGCGTTTTCGTTTCGCTCGAGTCATGGACATCGCAATGCCAGCGGGCATTCAAAGAGCTCAAGCAAACCGTTGCCGAAGATGTCACCCTTGCATTTCCTGATTACTCGTTGCCGTTTCATGTTGAGGTGGTGTCTGATGCCTCAGTATTTGGAAGCGGCGCTGTATTGTTACAGGAAGGGCGACCGATCGCCTTCATGAGTAAGAAGTTTTCTGGTGCGGAGATTCGCTACACCACCGGGGAACAGGAGCTTCTGGCAGTGCTGCATGCTTTAAAGGAATGGCGCTGTTACCTCGAGGGACGCCCATTTACTTTAAAGACTGACCATAAGCCCCTAACGTTTTTGCAAAGCGTTCCGACGTTGAACCGCCGTCAGGCTAGGTGGATGGAATACCTAGCTAGATTCGACTGCACCTGGGAGTACATTTCTGGTAAATTGAACATTGCCGATGCTCTCAGTCGACATCCATCGCTACACGCTGCAATTTTGGCAGCGCCCGTCGTGCGACCGCATAACGAGGAGGTGCCGATTGCGACGGACCTCGCAGAGCGGTTGAAGGTGGCCTACAACACAGACGCCTGGTTCTCGGAGCCAGCTAATGTAGAAAATCTTCGCAAGCAGAATGGCCTTTGGCTACGGACGGAGGGTGCAGCTACGCAAATCGTCGTTCCGAACGACAACGCGCTACGCTACGACATCCTTGCACGGTTCCACGAGGACCCGTTAGCAGGACACCCTGGTAGCAAGCGGTTGGTCGAGTTGGTGCAACGTTCCTTTTGGTGGCCTTGTTTGGCTAAAGATGCGGCAAACTTCGTACAGACATGCAGTCTGTGCCAGCGCAATAAGGCTTTGTCCGGTAAGGGTCATGGGTTGTTGCAACCGTTGCCTGTCCCAGATGCGCCTTGGGAAAGTGTTTCCATGGACTTCGTAGTCGGGGTGCCCAAAACTGAGGGGGGATATGATGCGGTGTTCGTAATGGTCGATCGCCTGACTAAGATGGTCCACCTAGCACCATGCACATCATCCTGCACGGCTGAACAAACGGCACGTTTGTTTTTCGACAATGTGGTTTGGTTACACGGGGTTCCCAAAAATGTGATCTCGGACCGCGGTGGGCAGTTCACGTCTACGTTTTGGGAAGCGCTCTGCAAGCTAGTTGGCATGCGCGTCAACCTGAGCACGGCGTATCACCCGCAGACTGATGGTCAAACTGAACACACAAACCGCACGTTGGGTGATATGTTGCGCAATTATGCTGGTTGCACACCATTCGTTTGGGATACATATTTGACTGCGGCAGAATTCGCGCTTAACAACGCTGTTAACCGCTCTACAGGCAAAAGTCCGTTCTTTCTTAACTATGGGTTTCATCCCGCGCTACCCGTGTGGCGTGAGTTGGAAGTGAACGTGCCTGCTGCTAAACTTTTTGCCAAGTCTTTTATGTCCCGAATCACAGACACGAAGTCGTGTTTGGATGCGGCGCAGCAACGAACGACGGAGTATTACAACAAATCCAAGCAGGATGTGACGTTTTCGGAAGGGCAACTTGTGTTGCTAAGCACCAAGAACTTGCGTTCCTTGGCCGACGGATCCCGAAAACTCTTACCCCGCTGGATTGGTCCGTATCCTGTCGTGCGCATGGTTGGGAATGTGGCTGTGGAGCTTGCATTGCCCGCTGATATGACCATTCACCCCACGTTTCACGTATCGCTTGTCCGTCCTTATCGTGGTACGGAACCCATCCCTGAGCCTACTAACGCCCCCGCAGTGATCGAACCAGTTCCCGAGACCTGGATCGCTGGTAAACAGAAGTTTTACGATGTGGAGCGGGTGTTAGATTATCGCGCGCGTTGTGTGGGCCGACACCTACGTAAGCGGACAGTACACGAGTACTTAGTCAAGTGGACAGGGTATACCAGCGAGCACAACTCATGGGAACCGGCACGCAACTTCTCGCAGGACATGAAGCCCCTGCTCGAGGAAGCCCCCAAACGTGCCACACAAGCCCAATGACCCTGCATTCGATGCTGTATGAAGCAGCGAGGACGCTGCATACGGGAGGGGGGATAATTGTTGTGCTACGGTTCATTTCCCGCCGATGTGTAGGTCGATGCGACCCTACAAGGCGAAGTGCTGTTTTGATGAACGCATGAACGATCAATGCATATGAATGAACTTGCATGATATAAATGTATTCGCATACATTTATATATACATTTGGCATGTTGTCATTATCCATCACCTATATGGCACCAGAGGTGGGTGTATGCCTGATACTCATTGATGAATTGTGTTAAATGTTCTTGTGGGAGGTAGTATGTTTTAAATGACCGGACTGTTTGCATCTACATACTCTGCTGTTTACTTCCCACCAACATGCATACTCCTCAATTTCCTTTGGTTCATTTTATCTACCTTGCTTTTTATTCTATTCTATGTTTTCGATGGCTGGTCTGTCTGCAGTCTGTCTGCCTGCGTTTCAGTCTGTCGTCACTTCATTCATTTATTTCCATGTATGTAAGGATATCATTGCTCCGAGATTAGATATGCTCTGAGTGGTAATAATGAATCCCTGCATCACGCACCACTGTATTACCACTGCTGTATGTCCACGTACACTTACATACAGGTGGCGGCTGCCGGCCAGCTGTCATCCCGTGCGGATGTATGGTCGTTTGGTGTTATGCTGGTTGAACTGTGCTTCGGCTGCTCCCTGCCCCAAATGCTTGCTGCCAATTACACGGCTGTCCCCGGCTCCACAACAAATCATATAAGGGGGCTTCCGATTGTGAAGGTAAATGTGGGATGGAGCCACCCCATGCATGTGACAAACAACTGCTGGTTAGGCCTGATGATTGACTTTAACCTACCACTAAGTGTGATTGCGTTTGTGGTGGTTGACAGGGCTCAGTGCTGCATGCGTGCACTGACATACATGTTGTACCTCTCGTTCGCGTTTGCTCATGAGTATCTGCACGTCTGGAGACTATCGACACCGATGCGCGAGCACTTGCAAGTACAGCAAGGCAAGCGAGAGCAAACAGAGACAGCGGAAGACTTCAAGACGAAGAGAGAGATATAACTTACGGTCTTACAGATCGGATTGATGCAATGGACGCAATCGCCGTCAGCGCCGGAAGCAAGCAATCATCACGCGGCGGTGATTAGCGAAGTTCAGGCTTAGCTCGGGCTAAGTAGAATATCGTATAGTAATAGTAATGTAGAACACACAAGTGTTCTCCGGTATCGAATGTCTTCTTTAGCTTAGCCGTCCTCGCATCTGTTATACTCGCAGCATCGCAATGCCGTACGATTCACATTAGGAGGCCGATCCTAGATGTGACAACCCTACTGCGTCTAGGCGATGTCTACGCATAATAATGTATAAGCCTTTCCGGCATTCGCATGATGCAAGGGTCCGGATAACGATATCCGGTTGCTGGGCATGTATCGCGACGAGTGCGGCGCTCTCAACGTGTGCTGTAATGAAGTAATATTATATCAGATAATATTACTTATCATTTCGTAGCACGAGCATAATGCGCACTTCAATGATTCGGTCATTCATGCATGCTAGGCGGATTTGCCATGATGCGATGTCGCGATGGATAATGACAACATGCCAAATGCATATATAAATGTACACGAATACATTTATATCATGCAGATTCATTCATATGCAATGCGTTCATCACAAAAGCACTTCGCCTCGTAGGATCGCGTCGACCTACGCGTCGGCGGGAAATGAACCGTAGCACAACAATTATCCCCCCTCCCGTATGCAGCGTCCTCGCTGCATCATACAGCATCGACTGCAGGGGTCATTGGGCTTGCGTGGCACGTTTGCGGGCTTCTTCGAGCAGGGGTTTCATGTCCTGTGAGAAGTTGCGTGCCGGTTCCCATGAGTTGTGCTCGTCGGTATACCCTGTCCACTTAACCAAGTACTCGTGTACTGTTCGCTTACGTCGGTGTCGGCCCACACGACGCGCGCGATGATCTAACACCCGCTCCACATCGTAAAACTTCTGTTTACCAGCGATCCAGGTCTCGGGAACTGGTTCGATCGCTGCGGGGGCGTTAGCAGGCTCAGGGACGGGTTCCGTACCACGATACGGACGAACAAGCGATACGTGAAACGTGGGGTGAATGGTCATATCAGTGGGCAATGCAAGCTCCACAGCCACATTCCCAACCATGCGCACGACAGGATACGGACCAATCCAGCGGGGTAAGAGTTTTCGGGATCCGTCGGCCAAGGAACGCAAGTTCTTGGTGCTTAGCAACACGAGTTGCCCTTCCGAAAACGTCACATCCTGCTTAGATTTGTTATAGTATTCCGTCGTTCGTTGCTGCGCCGCGTCCAAACACGACTTCGCGTCTGTGATTCGGGACATAAAAGACTTGGCAAAAAGTTTAGCAGCAGGCACGTTCACTTCCAACTCACGCCACACGGGTAGCGCGGGATGAAATCCGTAGTTAAGAAAGAACGGACTTTTGCCTGTAGAGCGGTTAACAGCGTTGTTAAGCGCGAATTCTGCCGCAGTCAAATATGTATCCCAAACAAGTGGTGTGCGACCAGCATAATTGCGCAACATATCACCCAACGTGCGGTTTGTGCGTTCGGTTTGACCATCAGTCTGCGGGTGATACGCCGTGCTCAGGTTGACGCGCATGCCAACTAGCTTGCAGAGCGCTTCCCAAAACTTAGACGTGAACTGTCCACCGCGGTCCGAGATCACATTTTTGGGAATCCCGTGTAACCGAACCACATTATCGAAAAACAGACGTGCGGTTTGCTCAGCCGTGCAGGATGATGTGCATGGTGCTAGGTGAACCATCTTAGTCAGACGATCGACCATTACGAACACCGCATCGTATCCCCCCTCAGTTTTGGGCAGCGCGACTACGAAGTCCATGGAAACACTTTCCCAAGGCGCATCCGGGACAGGCAACGGTTGCAACAACCCATGGCCCTTACCGGACAAAGACTTATTGCGCTGGCACAGACTGCATGTCTGGACGAAGTTCGCCGCATCCTTAGCCAAACGAGGCCACCAAAAGGAACGTTGCACCAAGTCGATCAATCGCTTGCTACCAGGGTGTCCTGCTAACGGGTCCTCGTGGAACCGCGCAAGGATGTCGTAGCGTAGCGCGTCGTCGTTCGGAACGACGATTTGCGTAGCTGCACCCTCCGTCCGTAGCCAAAGGCCATTCTGCTTGCGAAGGTTTTCTACATTAGCCGGGTCCGCGAACCAGGCGTCTGCGCTGTAGGCAGCCTTCAACCGCTCCGCGAGGCCCGTTGCGATCGGAACCTCCTCGCTACGTGGCCGCACGACGGGCGCTGCCAAAATTGCAGCGTGTAGCGACGGATGTCGACTGAGAGCATCGGCAATATTCAATTTACCAGAAATATACTCCCAGGTGCAGTTGAACCTAGCTAGATATTCCATCCACCTAGCTTGACGGCGGTTCAACGTCGGAACGCTTTGCAAAAACGTTAGGGGCTTGTGGTCAGTCTTTAAAGTAAACGGGCGTCCCTCGAGGTAACAGCGCCATTCCTTTAAAGCATGCAGCACAGCCAGAAGCTCCTGTTCCCCGGTGGTGTAGCGAATCTCCGCACCAGAAAACTTCCTACTCGTGAAGGCGATCGGTCGCCCTTCCTGTAACAATACAGCGCCGCTTCCAAATATTGAGGCATCAGACACTACCTCAACACGAAATGGCAACGAGTAATCAGGGAATGCAAGGGTGACATCTTCGGCAACGATTCGTTTGAGCTCTTCGAATGCCCGCTGGCATTGCGACGTCCACGACTCGAGCGAAACGAAAACGCCTTTGCGAGTTAAGTTAGTAAGCGGGGCCGCAATGATGGAATATTTTTCAATGAACTTTCGGAAATAATTGGTCAAGCCAAGGAACTTACGCAGCTCCGTGAGGTTCTGAGGCGCAGGCCAATCGCGAACCACGGCGACCTTCCGCGGGTCCATCTTCACACCGGTGGCAGATACAATGTGACCCAAATATTCCACCTGAGGCTGCGCCCAAAAGCATTTGGCGCGTTTAGCAAACAATTGCTCCCGCCTCATAACGTCGAGCACGAGCCGCAAATGCTCCAAGTGCTCCTCGCGCGTCTTAGAATATACCAAGATGTCATCCAGGTAGCAAACAACGAACCTGTCGATAAACGGCCTAAACATTCGGTCCATAACCGCCTGAAACGTCGCAGGGGCATTAGTCAAACCAAATGATAGGACCGTATACTCAAAGTGACCGAAGGGCGTCCGAAAAGCGGTTTTCGGGATATCAGAGGCAGCGATGCGAATCTGATTGTAGCCCTGTTGTAAGTCAATTGAGGAAAAATAAGCCGAGCCCTTCAGCTTATCCAACAGGTCGTCAACGCGTGGCAAAGGGTAGCGATTTTTCACCGTATTCGCATTTAACCCCCGGTAATCAATGCACATGCGCAAGGTCCCATCCTTCTTACCGACAAACAAAATCGGTGCAGAATACGGGGATGTGCTGGGGCGTATCATACCCTTCGCGAGCAAATCCGTCACCTGGCGCTTCACCTCGTCCAGCTCCAATGGACTCAACCTGTACATTGGCCGGGCCGTAGGCTGCGCTCCAGGCATGAGAGGGATTGTGTGATCAACAGGACGCATAGGTGGTAGGCCAGGGATATCTTTAAAGACGTCCTCATACTGCGACAGTAGGGCCTCAACCTCAGGATCCGCAGAAATCTGCGCGGTGGTGACACAACAGCTCACCCGCGGCCTTAAAAGCAGTCCGTGGGCACCCTTCCGTAACAAACGGACGGCCTCCTTACGCCCGACTAGCTCTGGTTCGATTCGCGCGGCCATTGCGGTCACAGCGAAATTAACCATAGGCACCGCCTCAGTTTCGCCCTCCTTTGGTGTGACATGTTCGAACGACAGGAAAGGTACCTTAATCGACAGAGTACCCTTGCACATATGCAGGGTTGCGGTCTCCATGTCGATGCGCGCGCGGTACTGTCGTAATGTCGACGACCCCATTATGTACGGTGCAGTCTCTGCTAAGCCCTGCAGCACGTACGGACGGGTCACAACACGCAAAGGGCCTAACGATAGGCTAAGGGTAATCCTGCCCACGATGGGATGCTTACCCCCGTCAGCAAGGGTAACCTGTGGACAATCAGACGACTCTGGGGACAACCCCAGCGCATTCACCTCTGCGACAGAGATGAAGTCGTCGCTGGCACCGGTGTCAACAAGTGCCTTCAGAGTACGGCCATTCAGACCGATCTGAACCACAGGGACACGGTTATCTACGAGCGACTGCCCAGCAGACAACGTCAGTGCACTTAGGGCGGGTCCGTAACCAACGGCACCCCCATCAGGAGCTCCGTACCAAACGTCAACCGAGTAGGATAGGTGTGGCCACGGAGCCAGCGTACCCTCCCGATCCACACCATTAAACAAAACGGTGCCCGGCTCGAACCGGTGGACATGCCGCATACCCCTTAACGATGCCTCTGCCTTGCGCCGACAGAAAGCGGGGAGTAAAACACATGCGGCAGTGCCTGGATATTGACGCCTACACCTCCTGTATATGGCCGACTGTTCCGACATCTCACGCAGAGACGAGGGTATGAACAAAACCACGTGGTTAGACAGATCGATAGACGACAGGGGACGGCGAGGTGTAAACAAATTACACAACGGGTCGAAGCAGAGAAGTCCCGTGCGTCCGTCAAGCGTGATGCGTCGCGCAATGACTCGCTCGATGTGTCCAAGTACACAAGGCAACAATGCCTTAACGGCTGGCCGTAAGGATGACCACCGACCACGCGTTAGTTCAGAAATCCCAGGTGGTGCCCCCTCCGCAGGAACCCGGGCAAGCCCCTATTTCGGCTGAGGTACAAACGGCGGCATTAGAGGGCAATCCTTCGTGGAATGATTCTCCGCACACCGTAGACAAACATTGGCCAATTTCCGACGCTCGAATTCGGAACGATTGCAATTCCATTTTGGCATAAATGTGTCGTCCGTACGAGTACGCTTCGCGTTGGGATCGGAACGCTGTGCGGCTGCCGACGACGGCGCACCACCACGCTTCCTGTTCCTAGCTGGGTCCGAGCTCGGACCTGCTCCTACTGTACCACGGACACCCGAGCTAGCGCCCCCGCGCGCCTTGCGTTGCCCGTTGCTGCGTCGCGTCGCGGCAGTAGGCGTGGGGCGGGTCGCGCCGAGGTCCTGGTCGAGAGCTACAGCTTCCCCAAGCGGATCCTGCACTTGCACGGCATTTGCACGAGGGGCAGACTTGACTTCTTCCTCGCCGGCAAGAAGTCGTATCTCCGCGCCCTTAGCAAAAGCGACCAACGCGTCATACGACTTGATCTGCGCTCCAACCAAGTCAGTGGCGCACCATTTAGCCAAAAGTTTCGTTAGGCCTCGCCTAAACCAAAAGACACGCTCAGATTCGGTGAGGTCAGCAATGGGAGTCACAAGTGCTTCGAAGCGTGACTGGTACGCAGGTACATTTTCATCCCGACGCATATGGTAGCTACCGGCTGCCAAAACGTTACGGGCTTCCACATCGCGTGCTTGAACCTCAGTGGCGAATCGTGCGAGCAAAGCGGCGACTAACTCGTCAAAAGTATAGCTGCCCCGGGCGTTGGTCCAATTGCGATACCAGTCCTTCGCTGCGCCCTCGAGGGTGTTACCAACGAAGAGACACCTGATACCGTCATTATCGCCACCATGAACAGCTTGGAGGTACTTTTTAGCGTCACGCACGTACGCACGAGTTGCATCGGCTATGCTATGCCCTGGTGTCTTGTCGGTCAGCGAAATATTGAGCCTAGGAACGGGAATCGACAATCTCATCACCTCAGGGATGTCATCATGCCCTCGAGCTTGAGGTAATGGCAGAACCCTTGGTCCAGCAGTGTTGTCCATATTCGTGTTCACTGCTGAATGCGGCACAATTAAGTGAGCAGGGGTCTGAAGGAAAAGGGGCTCTTGAGTGGCTCGCGCGCCAACAGTCTCAAGACCTCTATCCGGCGCTCTAGCAGCTACAACGAAATCGGGTTGGCTAGCTAGGCTAGTGTGCGGCGTATCGTCGTGTTCCGCGGACATGGAGCACGAAACGATACCCTAGTTTTGCGTAATAGAAGCCGACTTCTATCGCAAAGGCAAGAGTACAAAGCGATTCGGTGAGCCTACCGACAGTACTCTTGAGAAGATTCAGCAAACTCAGCAAGTACTTGCCCAGCTGAGTCCTGATCTCCGTAGTTTGGGCAATGAGAGTCGCCAACTGGTCCGGACGAACGCCGGTCTCAGTCGCCGCGGCAAGCAATGCCGGTGCGCTGAGATTACCTGCGACTCAGAGCGTACACTTACACAACAAGTGCAGCAATCTAAGGAAAAGCAATTAAACAATTACAAACCGGAAGCGGCGGCGTCCAAAACGGCGCGGCCTAAGTCTTCGGCAAAAGTATCCAGCGGTCCTCGTGGTTCGTCGCTGGAACTCGCCATAGAAAGAACCTACTTCCGATTAGACAAAGAGAGACAGTTAGGCAACGAACCTGTCTCGATACCAAATTGTTGTACCTCTCGTTCGCGTTTGCTCATGAGTATCTGCACGTCTGGAGACTATCGACACCGATGCGCGAGCACTTGCAAGTACAGCAAGGCAAGCGAGAGCAAACAGAGACAGCGGAAGACTTCAAGACGAAGAGAGAGATATAACTTACGGTCTTACAGATCGGATTGATGCAATGGACGCAATCGCCGTCAGCGCCGGAAGCAAGCAATCATCACGCGGCGGTGATTAGCGAAGTTCAGGCTTAGCTCGGGCTAAGTAGAATATCGTATAGTAATAGTAATGTAGAACACACAAGTGTTCTCCGGTATCGAATGTCTTCTTTAGCTTAGCCGTCCTCGCATCTGTTATACTCGCAGCATCGCAGTGCCGTACGATTCACATTAGGAGGCCGATCCTAGATGTGACAACCCTACTGCGTCTAGGCGATGTCTACGCATAATAACGTATAAGCCTTTCCGGCATTCGCATGATGCAAGGGTCCGGATAACGATATCCGGTTGCTGGGCATGTATCGCGACGAGTGCGGCGCTCTCAACGTGTGCTGTAATGAAGTAATATTATATCAGATAATATTACTTATCATTTCGTAGCACGAGCATAATGCGCACTTCAATGATTCGGTCATTCATGCATGCTAGGCGGATTTGCCATGATGCGATGTCGCGATGGATAATGACAACATGCCAAATGCATATATAAATGTACACGAATACATTTATATCATGCAGATTCATTCATGTGCAATGCGTTCATCACAAAAGCACTTCGCCTCGTAGGATCGCGTCGACCTACGCGTCGGCGGGAAATGAACCGTAGCACAACAATTATCCCCCCTCCCGTATGCAGCGTCCTCGCTGCATCATACAGCATCGACTGCAGGGGTCATTGGGCTTGCGTGGCACGTTTGCGGGCTTCTTCGAGCAGGGGTTTCATGTCCTGTGAGAAGTTGCGTGCCGGTTCCCATGAGTTGTGCTCGTCGGTATACCCTGTCCACTTAACCAAGTACTCGTGTACTGTTCGCTTACGTCGGTGTCGGCCCACACGACGCGCGCGATGATCTAACACCCGCTCCACATCGTAAAACTTCTGTTTACCAGCGATCCAGGTCTCGGGAACTGGTTCGATCGCTGCGGGGGCGTTAGCAGGCTCAGGGACGGGTTCCGTACCACGATACGGACGAACAAGCGATACGTGAAACGTGGGGTGAATGGTCATATCAGTGGGCAATGCAAGCTCCACAGCCACATTCCCAACCATGCGCACGACAGGATACGGACCAATCCAGCGGGGTAAGAGTTTTCGGGATCCGTCGGCCAAGGAACGCAAGTTCTTGGTGCTTAGCAACACGAGTTGCCCTTCCGAAAACGTCACATCCTGCTTAGATTTGTTATAGTATTCCGTCGTTCGTTGCTGCGCCGCGTCCAAACACGACTTCGCGTCTGTGATTCGGGACATAAAAGACTTGGCAAAAAGTTTAGCAGCAGGCACGTTCACTTCCAACTCACGCCACACGGGTAGCGCGGGATGAAATCCGTAGTTAAGAAAGAACGGACTTTTGCCTGTAGAGCGGTTAACAGCGTTGTTAAGCGCGAATTCTGCCGCAGTCAAATATGTATCCCAAACAAGTGGTGTGCGACCAGCATAATTGCGCAACATATCACCCAACGTGCGGTTTGTGCGTTCGGTTTGACCATCAGTCTGCGGGTGATACGCCGTGCTCAGGTTGACGCGCATGCCAACTAGTTTGCAGAGCGCTTCCCAAAACTTAGACGTGAACTGTCCACCGCGGTCCGAGATCACATTTTTGGGAATCCCGTGTAACCGAACCACATTATCGAAAAACAGACGTGCGGTTTGCTCAGCCGTGCAGGATGATGTGCATGGTGCTAGGTGAACCATCTTAGTCAGACGATCGACCATTACGAACACCGCATCGTATCCCCCCTCAGTTTTGGGCAGCGCGACTACGAAGTCCATGGAAACACTTTCCCAAGGCGCATCCGGGACAGGCAACGGTTGCAACAACCCATGGCCCTTACCGGACAAAGCCTTATTGCGCTGGCACAGACTGCATGTCTGGACGAAGTTCGCCGCATCCTTAGCCAAACGAGGCCACCAAAAGGAACGTTGCACCAAGTCGATCAATCGCTTGCTACCAGGGTGTCCTGCTAACGGGTCCTCGTGGAACCGCGCAAGGATGTCGTAGCGTAGCGCGTCGTCGTTCGGAACGACGATTTGCGTAGCTGCACCCTCCGTCCGTAGCCAAAGGCCATTCTGCTTGCGAAGGTTTTCTACATTAGCCGGGTCCGCGAACCAGGCGTCTGCGCTGTAGGCAGCCTTCAACCGCTCCGCGAGGCCCGTTGCGATCGGAACCTCCTCGCTACGTGGCCGCACGACGGGCGCTGCCAAAATTGCAGCGTGTAGCGACGGATGTCGACTGAGAGCATCGGCAATATTCAATTTACCAGAAATATACTCCCAGGTGCAGTTGAACCTAGCTAGATATTCCATCCACCTAGCTTGACGGCGGTTCAACGTCGGAACGCTTTGCAAAAACGTTAGGGGCTTGTGGTCAGTCTTTAAAGTAAACGGGCGTCCCTCGAGGTAACAGCGCCATTCCTTTAAAGCATGCAGCACAGCCAGAAGCTCCTGTTCCCCGGTGGTGTAGCGAATCTCCGCACCAGAAAACTTCCTACTCGTGAAGGCGATCGGTCGCCCTTCCTGTAACAATACAGCGCCGCTTCCAAATATTGAGGCATCAGACACTACCTCAACACGAAATGGCAACGAGTAATCAGGGAATGCAAGGGTGACATCTTCGGCAACGATTCGTTTGAGCTCTTCGAATGCCCGCTGGCATTGCGACGTCCACGACTCGAGCGAAACGAAAACGCCTTTGCGAGTTAAGTTAGTAAGCGGGGCCGCAATGATGGAATATTTTTCAATGAACTTTCGGAAATAATTGGTCAAGCCAAGGAACTTACGCAGCTCCGTGAGGTTCTGAGGCGCAGGCCAATCGCGAACCACGGCGACCTTCCGCGGGTCCATCTTCACACCGGTGGCAGATACAATGTGACCCAAATATTCCACCTGAGGCTGCGCCCAAAAGCATTTGGCGCGTTTAGCAAACAATTGCTCCCGCCTCATAACGTCGAGCACGAGCCGCAAATGCTCCAAGTGCTCCTCGCGCGTCTTAGAATATACCAAGATGTCATCCAGGTAGCAAACAACGAACCTGTCGATAAACGGCCTAAACATTCGGTCCATAACCGCCTGAAACGTCGCAGGGGCATTAGTCAAACCAAATGATAGGACCGTATACTCAAAGTGACCGAAGGGCGTCCGAAAAGCGGTTTTCGGGATATCAGAGGCAGCGATGCGAATCTGATTGTAGCCCTGTTGTAAGTCAATTGAGGAAAAATAAGCCGAGCCCTTCAGCTTATCCAACAGGTCGTCAACGCGTGGCAAAGGGTAGCGATTTTTCACCGTATTCGCATTTAACCCCCGGTAATCAATGCACATGCGCAAGGTCCCATCCTTCTTACCGACAAACAAAATCGGTGCAGAATACGGGGATGTGCTGGGGCGTATCATACCCTTCGCGAGCAAATCCGTCACCTGGCGCTTCACCTCGTCCAGCTCCAATGGACTCAACCTGTACATTGGCCGGGCCGTAGGCTGCGCTCCAGGCATGAGAGGGATTGTGTGATCAACAGGACGCATAGGTGGTAGGCCAGGGATATCTTTAAAGACGTCCTCATACTGCGACAGTAGGGCCTCAACCTCAGGATCCGCAGAAATCTGCGCGGTGGTGACACAACAGCTCACCCGCGGCCTTAAAAGCAGTCCGTGGGCACCCTTCCGTAACAAACGGACGGCCTCCTTACGCCCGACTAGCTCTGGTTCGATTCGCGCGGCCATTGCGGTCACAGCGAAATTAACCATAGGCACCGCCTCAGTTTCGCCCTCCTTTGGTGTGACATGTTCGAACGACAGGAAAGGTACCTTAATCGACAGAGTACCCTTGCACATATGCAGGGTTGCGGTCTCCATGTCGATGCGCGCGCGGTACTGTCGTAATGTCGACGACCCCATTATGTACGGTGCAGTCTCTGCTAAGCCCTGCAGCACGTACGGACGGGTCACAACACGCAAAGGGCCTAACGATAGGCTAAGGGTAATCCTGCCCACGATGGGATGCTTACCCCCGTCAGCAAGGGTAACCTGTGGACAATCAGACGACTCTGGGGACAACCCCAGCGCATTCACCTCTGCGACAGAGATGAAGTCGTCGCTGGCACCGGTGTCAACAAGTGCCTTCAGAGTACGGCCATTCAGACCGATCTGAACCACAGGGACACGGTTATCTACGAGCGACTGCCCAGCAGACAACGTCAGTGCACTTAGGGCGGGTCCGTAACCAACGGCACCCCCATCAGGAGCTCCGTACCAAACGTCAACCGAGTAGGATAGGTGTGGCCACGGAGCCAGCGTACCCTCCCGATCCACACCATTAAACAAAACGGTGCCCGGCTCGAACCGGTGGACATGCCGCATACCCCTTAACGATGCCTCTGCCTTGCGCCGACAGAAAGCGGGGAGTAAAACACATGCGGCAGTGCCTGGATATTGACGCCTACACCTCCTGTATATGGCCGACTGTTCCGACATCTCACGCAGAGACGAGGGTATGAACAAAACCACGTGGTTAGACAGATCGATAGACGACAGGGGACGGCGAGGTGTAAACAAATTACACAACGGGTCGAAGCAGAGAAGTCCCGTGCGTCCGTCAAGCGTGATGCGTCGCGCAATGACTCGCTCGATGTGTCCAAGTACACAAGGCAACAATGCCTTAACGGCTGGCCGTAAGGATGACCACCGACCACGCGTTAGTTCAGAAATCCCAGGTGGTGCCCCCTCCGCAGGAACCCGGGCAAGCCCCTATTTCGGCTGAGGTACAAACGGCGGCATTAGAGGGCAATCCTTCGTGGAATGATTCTCCGCACACCGTAGACAAACATTGGCCAATTTCCGACGCTCGAATTCGGAACGATTGCAATTCCATTTTGGCATAAATGTGTCGTCCGTACGAGTACGCTTCGCGTTGGGATCGGAACGCTGTGCGGCTGCCGACGACGGCGCACCACCACGCTTCCTGTTCCTAGCTGGGTCCGAGCTCGGACCTGCTCCTACTGTACCACGGACACCCGAGCTAGCGCCCCCGCGCGCCTTGCGTTGCCCGTTGCTGCGTCGCGTCGCGGCAGTAGGCGTGGGGCGGGTCGCGCCGAGGTCCTGGTCGAGAGCTACAGCTTCCCCAAGCGGATCCTGCACTTGCACGGCATTTGCACGAGGGGCAGACTTGACTTCTTCCTCGCCGGCAAGAAGTCGTATCTCCGCGCCCTTAGCAAAAGCGACCAACGCGTCATACGACTTGATCTGCGCTCCAACCAAGTCAGTGGCGCACCATTTAGCCAAAAGTTTCGTTAGGCCTCGCCTAAACCAAAAGACACGCTCAGATTCGGTGAGGTCAGCAATGGGAGTCACAAGTGCTTCGAAGCGTGACTGGTACGCAGGTACATTTTCATCCCGACGCATATGGTAGCTACCGGCTGCCAAAACGTTACGGGCTTCCACATCGCGTGCTTGAACCTCAGTGGCGAATCGTGCGAGCAAAGCGGCGACTAACTCGTCAAAAGTATAGCTGCCCCGGGCGTTGGTCCAATTGCGATACCAGTCCTTCGCTGCGCCCTCGAGGGTGTTACCAACGAAGAGACACCTGATACCGTCATTATCGCCACCATGAACAGCTTGGAGGTACTTTTTAGCGTCACGCACGTACGCACGAGTTGCATCGGCTATGCTATGCCCTGGTGTCTTGTCGGTCAGCGAAATATTGAGCCTAGGAACGGGAATCGACAATCTCATCACCTCAGGGATGTCATCATGCCCTCGAGCTTGAGGTAATGGCAGAACCCTTGGTCCAGCAGTGTTGTCCATATTCATGTTCACTGCTGAATGCGGCACAATTAAGTGAGCAGGGGTCTGAAGGAAAAGGGGCTCTTGAGTGGCTCGCGCGCCAACAGTCTCAAGACCTCTATCCGGCGCTCTAGCAGCTACAACGAAATCGGGTTGGCTAGCTAGGCTAGTGTGCGGCGTATCGTCGTGTTCCGCGGACATGGAGCACGAAACGATACCCTAGTTTTGCGTAATAGAAGCCGACTTCTATCGCAAAGGCAAGAGTACAAAGCGATTCGGTGAGCCTACCGACAGTACTCTTGAGAAGATTCAGCAAACTCAGCAAGTAATTGCCCAGCTGAGTCCTGATCTCCGTAGTTTGGGCAATGAGAGTCGCCAACTGGTCCGGACGAACGCCGGTCTCAGTCGCCGCGGCAAGCAATGCCGGTGCGCTGAGATTACCTGCGACTCAGAGCGTACACTTACACAACAAGTGCAGCAATCTAAGGAAAAGCAATTAAACAATTACAAACCGGAAGCGGCGGCGTCCAAAACGGCGCGGCCTAAGTCTTCGGCAAAAGTATCTAGCGGTCCTCGTGGTTCGTCGCTGGAACTCGCCATAGAAAGAACCTACTTCCGATTAGACAAAGAGAGACAGTTAGGCAACGAACCTGTCTCGATACCAAATTGTTGTACCTCTCGTTCGCGTTTGCTCATGAGTATCTGCACGTCTGGAGACTATCGACACCGATGCGCGAGCACTTGCAAGTACAGCAAGGCAAGCGAGAGCAAACAGAGACAGCGGAAGACTTCAAGACGAAGAGAGAGATATAACTTACGGTCTTACAGATCGGATTGATGCAATGGACGCAATCGCCGTCAGCGCCGGAAGCAAGCAATCATCACGCGGCGGTGATTAGCGAAGTTCAGGCTTAGCTCGGGCTAAGTAGAATATCGTATAGTAATAGTAATGTAGAACACACAAGTGTTCTCCGGTATCGAATGTCTTCTTTAGCTTAGCCGTCCTCGCATCTGTTATACTCGCAGCATCGCAATGCCGTACGATTCACATTAGGAGGCCGATCCTAGATGTGACAACCCTACTGCGTCTAGGCGATGTCTACGCATAATAACGTATAAGCCTTTCCGGCATTCGCATGATGCAAGGGTCCGGATAACGATATCCGGTTGCTGGGCATGTATCGCGACGAGTGCGGCGCTCTCAACGTGTGCTGTAATGAAGTAATATTATATCAGATAATATTACTTATCATTTCGTAGCACGAGCATAATGCGCACTTCAATGATTCGGTCATTCATGCATGCTAGGCGGATTTGCCATGATGCGATGTCGCGATGGATAATGACAACATGCCAAATGCATATATAAATGTACACGAATACATTTATATCATGCAGATTCATTCATATGCAATGCGTTCATCACAAAAGCACTTCGCCTCGTAGGATCGCGTCGACCTACGCGTCGGCGGGAAATGAACCGTAGCACAACAATACATAGGTGAATAATTCATGTATTGTAGTTGTAGTAGTTGAGAGCCACAAAGGCCTCTTGAGATGCTGACAGGATGCTTCTGCACCTTGATATTGTGCTGGTTTGTGCCGTACATGTACGACTACTACAGTAGTATCCTGTTGTATCTACGGCTAATTTTCAGGATGATCAGGAAACTGGACATCTTCCGATCGGGCCTGAACACTTTGGCGAAGATTAACATAGATACAACATATATGCATGTATATATGTATATATATATATATATATATATCATGTATGTTTTGTTAATATCATGTTTATTTGCGTAACAACAATCATATATCATTGTGCATAAAACTACATCACATAAAGCATATGTGTGCGTGCTCCCTGCTGTGTGCAGGACTTAATATTGCACATTCCTGACCCTGAATACGCCGCGCTCGTGGAGAGGTGCCTGGCACTTGAACCACGAGAACGTCCAGACTTCGGTGAGCTGGTGGCTGCACTGAAGACTGGCCTTCCAGAATGAGAGCTAGTGACGTTATAGGCAGAAATGCAATGATGTAATTGCCTTGATGTCCTATATTGGCGGATTAATGCAACAAACTGTGCTTACCACCGGCGGAGCCCTGCCTGCCAACTACTGGCTGGGCTAATTGGGTCTGACTAGCCAGTCAGACCTATTATTTGAGCTTAATCAGCCCTAAATTAGCCCACCCAATCGTTGGTAGGGGAGAGTGCACGCACGGCGGGTGCTGCACTCTGTCTGCTCTTGACCGAATCTCCTGGATGCATGGCCGCCAGGGTCGTCGTGGCTTAAGAGGGTAGGTATTCGTGGTTTATGCAGGTGTAGATGGGTTGTCGCTGGCACGCACAAGGCAAGAAAGGTCTCATGCTGATGACTTCTCATATTGTATGCATGGGAAATAAACGGTCGCTACATGGAGACGCAGGGTGTAGTTCGTTGTTGCAGAAAATAAGAGCGCTCCATCAAGATGTTGGGTTAGTCTGTGCTTTCATCACCTTATGTTTCTTGATTATTGCTTGTGTGTGTGTGTCTTCAATCGCAGTCCATATCGCAGTTTTGTGCATGATCATGATCATCATGATTTAAGTTGCTGTGTAAGTGCCTCTATTGTGGATTTGCACCGTTGGTAAGGTAATATTTCGTATCTCTTGCATGCATCGGTCTACAGGAAGGGTTATTTGATCTCACGGGCGCAGGAAATAGCACCACCCTGCTGTGAACAGCCATAAAATCAGCTTGGTAGGTTTTCGAAAAAGCCATTCACACGGAAACTCGCAAAGTCCTCTTGGTGATTGTGCGGAGTGAAAAGAAAACAAGAGCTGGTGTTGGCTTCCTTGAAGCCGGGAACAGTGCGCGGCCCTCAATATACCTTGTGACACACACACACACACACACACACACACACACACACACACACACTCTGCGCGTGCGCGCGCATACACAGTGGACAGAGTGCAGGGAGTCTGAACTGCGTGAGTTGGGAGTGTAAAACTCAACAATTTGCGCGCGTGATGTGGCGTGGTGTGATGCGCCACGTCACACCGTGCCGCAGCTACACACCCCATAACCTTTTTAACCCATTCCTTGTGTAACACAATATTGGATACCTGCCAAACTAGTGCGTGCCCCTGGAAGGCATCGCGCTGTGCAACCTCCCAGATAGCCAGACTCGACAATACTTGTGTTACATAGGTAGGACAGAAGATCCGAGCCTACAACACTTAAAATCTGCCTTGAGCGCGACTGACTTCCAAAGTTGAACGTGCTCGATAACATGCTGAGCTAAGTGTGTGTAGCCGACTGATTATAGGCTAGGCTATCGGCATGATAGCAGATAGCCTACCCGGCATATATTTAGGCGGTATCAGATAGGCAAGCAGGTAATCCGGCCTGCTACCTAGCATGTAGTAGGTGTACATGTACGGCCCAGACACCAGCACAATATCAAGGTGCAGAAGCACCGCTGCTGTCAGCATCTCGAGAGGCCTTTGCTGTTCTCAACTACTACATAGCAGGTCTCTCGTATGTGTTGTATCATGCTCTAAGAAAGAGCTTGGGAGTGAACATCAGGATCAGACATCCTAATCATTATCATGATACTACACCTTGCTAGCTTAAAGCTAGGTAGCAGGTACATGCCTGGCTGTGTTGTATCCTTAATGCATTTCAGTAAATGCTCAAGAGATGATAATAATCCGTGTATTGTTAATAATTCTAATTTAACTAACGACCAGTGTAACCGTTTTATAATCCCATCGCGAATCAGGATTACGGATTTGGCCTCAGTTGCCAACCGCCAATACTAACCACCCTCCCGAAATATCGAACCTGTCGGTAGTCCCCGGTGAGGGTATGCACAGCAATGACGACTGCACAACTATTCGGCTATCCCCTATCCTCTCTCACTGGTAGGACTCGGTCGGCAATTAAATTGACGCTCCGTCCATGAAGCCAGTGTGCACCCATGTCGCCCTGGGCCCCTGGTGGTACGGGGTGGCTTGATACCTTAACTCCAGTCGGTGGTCCTAACAGAGCTGGCACATGAATAGGGCCCACAGACAACTAAAGATTCCGCAAACAAATCAAAAAACCCAGTCAACCCTAGCGGCCTGAGAATGATGCATGGGGTGCGTACGCATGCCCAATTGTGTTAATTACATGTACACACGGGAAAATGACACACGTCAGCCGTAAGAATAATTATTAGCATAATTGTTACTATAATAACAGATATGATAAGGACGAGGTCCTGCTTGCTTTGTCGCCTGCTTGCTTGGCTATCACGAACCTATGTAGCTAGCTAGGTAACCTTGCAACGACGACCCGCAAGACACAAACCGGCGGCAAATGACGAATCCGAAGATAGAGAAGGTAGAGAAATACGCGCACCACGGGCATGTCAGCAGTATGCGTACCTCTTCTGTCCTGCACGCTTTAATATAAGCGTCTTCTTCAGCCTCCTGCCTGACGGTACGGTGCGCTATTTTGTAATGTATATATACGTATGCCGATAGATCTCTCAAATATATCTCATCACACCCTTCTGTGAGTATTTACTAAAGCGTAGGTTTCTCAGAATGAGAAGGCAATTCCTTGGACGGTAAGTCGTACAGTATCCTCTCTTAAGGAGTGAGTTGTCACTCCACAGCTATTCACCGTGTTGTGACTAATTGTGTTTTTTACTGAATTGCCGTCAGTTCTAAGAAACCCACCACCCACCCAGTCGCAGAATAACTACACTCGATAACGTCAATTCCGTCTTACAGAGACTTCTTACTCTGCAGTGGCTACAGTAAGCAGTGGCTACACCGGTGGCTTCTAACACAATGTGTCATGGCCGGCCACTGGTCCAACTTGAAACAATTCGCTGTTAATTGGCCCTCAGGAGTTTCAGGTTTTGCAGGGAGGAGTTGCAGGGTTTTGCGGGGTTCTGGTGGAGGTAGGTGCCAAGCCGAACAGCGGGGCGGCACAGAATATGGGGCATTGTCAATATGGGGCATTGCCCAGATTAGCGGGGTGGCATGGGTCAAAGGTTTTCAGCCCGCGGCAGGGCAGCACAGGGATAAGAGAGCCGGAGTGGAGCATCGCTGCCACGGCTCATCACGTTAACGATTGTAACGTACTGAGGACAAGAACACATTAACGGAGTGACAATCATCATCGCACACTCCGCTGCGTGAATACAAACGTGACAATTCCTGAATAGTAATGCACCAGCAACAGTATGGCAACTACTTAATAATGACTGTCACTCGCAATATGGTGCAATATTCCTTGCGACATCAGGGACACTCCTACAGGCCGTAGTGTAAATCTTCAGGTCCCTTACCTGTGCAGTACTGTTCCACAACCCACTACGTGGGCCGGAACAACTGGCACTTCAATCACTACTCGGCGCCCGAGCCATGATGGACCAGCCCCTTCGTCGCCACTCGGGGCTGCGCTGCAGCCCAGTCCGCCGCCGCCAACTGCATGGACTGTGGCCATTGCAAAATCAGCGGTTGTTGTGGCAGAGGTCTGCGGTTGGCATGATTTATGGACCACTGCGTCTTCTTTATGTAGTTCTCTCTCCCAGTGCACTCCGCGGCTCACTACCGCAGGTGAGACGACCCACAGCACTGCTGCCATTGTATCTCTACTGTTGCTTGCGCCAGCACACCTTCCGTCGCCCCCACCTCTTTTGCTAGCGTCACCGCAATGGCGGCTGCCACCTGTGAAGCTTTCAATCCCACCACCGTCGCTGCTGCAGACGTTTGAATCAGAGGGATGCGGTAATAGTACGGGGTGGGGACGCGCGCTAGGATATGGCGGCCGCGTAGCTGGCATTATAATCTCTCCCGTTGTTGGCGGCAGTGACTGCACTCCTGGAGCTGCCAGCAGCAGTTGTGGCGATTTTATGGGTAATGACGTCGGCGGGAAGGGTCGTGCAACCGCCGTCAGCAACTGGATCGAAGCAGTCTCATGATGAGCGCAATTTTGAACTTTGGCTGACAGTACCGATGCTCCCGACGCGGCTGAAACGCCCGCACTGCCAAAAGCTGCCGATTCCTTAATGCATTGATCCAGGGCAGGTTGTCCCCTGCGTAAACAACGGGGCGGTCCCTCCAGGGACGGCGGGCGTGTCATGTTGAATGGCCCCACCATGACCGGTAGAGGTGTTGCCCCGTCATTCCGTGATACTTGCGAGTCCGCAAACTCGTCTTCCCTGGAGCGGATCTGCAGCGTTTCCCCAACCGGGGGGGGTCGCAAGGCTTCACCGGGCGAATGCGGCGGGCCCATGCCGGTATCATCATAGAACGTACACGATAGCCGCTTTGAAGCCATGCAGGCGACTCCGACCGCATTTGTCTTGATGCCGCTACAGCCGCTGCCGGTGCTATTGTCGTCTACACAACAGCAATTAGTACTGGTGCACCAGTCGGGGTACTTAGCTTTCTGACGACCCGGTCTACACCTGGCATGTCTCCCGCTGTCGCCATCGACGTCCGTCCCGCTGTACAGCTCACTCCAAAGCCACTCCACAGCAACGGCCATCGGCGCCTTCAGCACGGCCGGGGCAGGTGAGCGGGCCAGCAAGAGCCGGGCATGCGCTTCTGGCTCAGCGGCTTGGAGTGGGGGCGGGGGCGGGGGCGACGATGGTGATAACGGCGGCAGCGGATCCCCCGGTGACACCAGCCTCAGCATGAGCCTGCCATTAGAAGAGGCGCCCACCTGAAATGCCAAATGCACGGCGATGTGTACGGCGCTGCGAAGCAACATGGTTACGGTGGCACGAGATGCCGCTCCGTTTATTCCTCTCAAACCATCATTATTTCCATGCCTGCAGCCACCACCATCGCGCCCTTCGATGTCGACGCCAACAGCAGTATGAGAGGCGCCGTTCATGATCTTCATGGCGGTGGCGGTGGCGGCATCGGCGGTGCCACACATTCGAAGAACCGTTTCAATTGTGTTTAGACCCGCGCCAAGGATACCCGAGTGGCGGGAACCTGCACATGGAACGGCAACGGACGGGGGATAGGTGTGCAACTCGCAGGCCACTGGTAGTACTGACTGCAATTGAATGGGCTTATCAGTCGTCGGCTGCAGCCGCGGTGCAAGGGGCAGAAGCGGGCACACCGGCTGCGGCCGTGTCGGCAATGTCGGAGATTGAGACGATACAATGCGGAAGGGCTCAACCAGCGCTCGCACGGGCAGCGGGGCTGGCTTTACAGGCTGCTGCTTACTTATGGGCGCTGCTGCTGGCGGTAACACCAGCGATGGTGGCGGCGACGACAGCTTCGTGAGTGTTTTTGGCTCTTGAGAGGGACCTGGTGGCGATGGTGGGGTTTGGTTCCCCCCTAGCAGGTGCCCCGCCAAGCCTTCTGCGAGATGATCAGTTACAGCAAGGAAATGCTGGATGGCTGATGAACTGACCCGTTGGTCCGCACCACCCGATGTGCTGCGGCCATCGCAAACGTGGGTAGTCCTGGGCAACAGTGCTGAGGCCGTGCCGCCGCCATCGCGCCCGGCTGCTGCCGTAATGGCAGCCTGGGCCAGCTCTGCAAAATTGCTGTACACAGCTCGCCGACTTCTGTCCCAGTTAGCCTGCAGTGGTTTATAGTGCATGTTGTTCGCGTGAAGTCAAAACCGCATGTGTAGTGATCTAGCTCATCGTTACCACTCAACGAGTTTTCAGTATTGTGGGCGGCAACATCAACGGCAGCCATAGTGCTCCCAGCAAAAATCGTTTCCAGCACCATACATGCTCTAATCTGACCTTCCGATGCGTCAGATGCACAGGTGGATGGGAGAAGGGTCCACGCCCTTGGGCACAACTCGAAAGCTGACTCATCAGCCTCACTATCGGCCTCGCACGACCAGTCGCTAGGGCCATCAACAGCACCTAACATGCAGAAGTGGCTGGGAGCTTGCCAAACTGGTAGAGCTAATGCAACCTCACACCTGTTGCTGCGCATTCAGTCCTTCCACGGGCCCCACTCGATCCAGTCCCAGACCCCGCACTCGGCGGCCAAGCATCAGCTCAAGAGGCCTTCGCCAGGCATTGTCCTGCGGCAGGCGTCCGTCGCGACAAATTACATTACACACAAACACACACATACACACACACGCGCGCACGCGCGCGCCCTGCGAAGTACGTAGATACCTACCGTGCCCAAAACGTTTGGTGGTTTGGTTTTGCTGATTCGAGAGATCTTAGACTAGGATGCACTCACCTCCAACCAGCGCAGTGCCAAGTCCCCCAGCATCATCGCCTGCCGCGTCATCCAAGGAATAGCTTAATTACTTAACACGGCTTGACTCTGTCGCAGGTAGCATGCATCCATACGCACATACGCATCAATCGAGGGGAAGAAAGCCCTGGGACGGGTCTTGAGCCCGAGCCCGGGCCACCGGCTCCTGGCATTTTCTGTTAAGAGAGCAGTGAGGACCAATCCAGGTCCAGACAAACTGACCACCGCTGAACCCTTAACCCCAAGGGTTTTGTGCCGTCGTGCGTGACCGCCGCCGGGGTGAAATCATCACCTGCCTCTCTTGATGGATTGGCGCTGCAGTTTTCCTGCAATCCCCTTGCCCTATATGTTCTCTGATCGACTCGCTACTAGCTGCCATCGCTCTATCTGCCCGAAGTCTCAACACCAAAAGAAGACGACAGATCCAAGCAGGCAAATGACGGAGGCAGCCAGGAGCTCCAAGCTCACCCGTAGCTTCCGATCCGAGCCACACAGCTCTTCGTACACCTGCCGAAGGGGCGAAGGCCCAGGCGGCGACGGAGTTGAAGGCCAGCACGCCACTCCGCCACCGCCGCCGCCCGCTGGCCCAACATCGGTCGGCTGGAGCGTCCTGCTGCTGCCTTCTAGCAGGCGGATGCCGTACAGATCTTCCATCTCCACAAGGGCCTTGCGTTTCGTTTTTGGCCAATATGTCGCGATAAAACGAAAGGAGGGGTTGATAAAGATTATTTACCTGGAGCGATTTACGATTGAAGGGCCTCCTGCTCCTGCAACAGGCCCCAGCTAGTCCCATGCAGCTGACAAACCCAGAGGCAACCACTGTAAGAAATCCACAAATTCCACCCAAAAGCAAATACACGTCTGTTCAATTTTTCAGTCCTTGTTGGACCTCATGTGGGCCTCATGTACCTCCCGTACCTCACACGCTGCTGACAATGTCACCGCGAAGTGCTGTGTAAGCTGTGCCAGAAACGCAGCATCCGGGGTGGCAGCAGGCGAGCCATGAGGATCAGGGCTGAGACCAGGGAGAGGTTCAGCTCCATCAGCCAAAGAGCCAGGTCGTCCTATCGAGGGGACGGCCGGCGGGACCCGATCACTGGCAGGTAAGCCACACGGCGCCTGCGGGCGCACTTGTTGCTGAGTCGCCTGCCGGTAATTCTGCTCATCTAGCTGCTGCTCGTCCCCATCATCCCGAATTGGCAGTGACGCATAGACCATAACGGGCCGGGTTGCCGCTTGCTTCTGCTGATCTTGTTGCAAGGGGCTGCGGTGCCCTGGTTCCTGTATGTAGGTAGTTGCTGAGCACAGGTAGTTAAGAGGGCGGCAGTGGGAAGGGGGGCAGGGTGCCTGCGTGAGGTCCTCTTCCATACCGATCTGCCGCTGCGGTACTGGATGTGGTAGAGGAGACAAATGCAGCCGGCTTGCGACAGCCTGGCGGTGCGGGGAATGAGGGTCCAAAATTGTTCTCTTCTTTTCCACTACCGCTGCCACCATGTAGCGACGACTTCCACCCCTCTATTTGAAGGGTCGTTTCGCACGCCTCCTTCATAACCTTTCCGGAAATGTTGAGCGCTCCTAATAAACTCATCGTCTCCGCCTTCAAATGCGCGTTCACCTTATTTAGAACCTGCTCCAGACCAGCCCCTTTTTTTCGGATACGGATTCGGACCCACGTCTTCATCACCAGGCCATACTTTCGGCACCGCCCGATCCCCCTCGCAATTACCTCGTGGTTCATTAGCCTGCTTCGTCCGTCCTTCCTCTCTCTCCATGTTCTTCTCTTCCTCCGTTGTTTTTTCCTCGTCCTCCATGCCATCTTCTCCTCCACCCTCCGCCGGTGCGTCAGGCTCCGCACCATCATGTTTGGCCCTACACGTCCAAACCAGTCGCCCCTTGCCTCCATAATCCTCCCTTCCCAGAACGTGTTCCCGCATGATTCCTGATGCTCGTGCTGCTGCCGGTGATGATTGCGGGGACAACGGCGACTCTCCAAGTCTCTCCAGCCCCGCCACCTCTTTGCCATCCTCCTCGTCCTTCAACGACTGACAAATCGGCTGCTGCCTCACAGGGGCCCCCAGTCCCAGCGCCGCCCGGCATTCTCGACACATCCCGAGTCCTCGAGGCATTGTCGCTAGCGGCGGCATCAGACGAGACAGGTGTCGAGACAGGCCCTTACCGCGGCCGTCGCGCAGGCGCATCATCGTTTCGACGGTGTTGGTTGAGCCGCAGACCTCACAATATACGTAAGTGGTGTCCATGGCGACAATATGGGCGCCAGCAGCAGCACCGACGTCAGCACCAGCAGCTTCACCAGGGCTGCCGACCCCGCCGCTCCCGCTTACTGCAGCAGGCAAAATGAGGTTGCGTGCAATCATGACAGCGACAGCACCTCCTCCGCTCACGCTTTCTACGTAGGGGATATCGTTCACCGTGTCGGCAGCTGGCATAGACTGCAGGGTGATCCGTTCGAGTGCCGGATTGCCACACGTGTATGTGGTGCATGTCGTTAAGCCGTCAATGCCAGCAGCTGTCGGCGACCCCAGTCGCGCGAAGTCAACCGCGGGATGAAATGGTTGGGAGTGTCCGTTGACCATGTTCATGCCGGTGTCGATAACCCAGCCCATAGCGTTGCGGCTGCCGCTGCCGGGATCTCCTATTGTGTCCTCTCCCTCAGTATTACCACATTCCCTTGCTCCACGAAACTGAAATTCATCGGCAAGGGTAGCAACGCTTGAGGTCGGTTTCAATATTTCTTTTGGGTGACCAGCAGCTCCCGCATGCTTGGTGCTGACGGCGCCCGGCGGGTGTTTGTGTGATCTTCCTGTTCGGTACCGATTGTAGCAGCGGCAGCACCTGACGAGCCCCGGTCGTGATTGGTGCATACGCCATGTATGGGACGTGGTCTCAGATCCGCACTCGGCACAGCGCTGAGGGCCACTGCCATCGGCGCCACTGTCACCGGCAGCAGTGCAGACCGCTCCATCGGAGGCAGATCTGCCGACACCAGCCTGCTCTGCTGACCTTGGTTTCTCGGAAGTACCTTCGAGTTCACCGGGAGATGCAACCAGCAGAGGTGGTTCTGCCCTAATGCCACAGACCCTCTTGCCTGATACTGCTGTTGCAGCAGCAGCAGCTTCCCCCTCGCCATGAGGATCCCACACTCTGACTGCTTCCACCTCCACAGGCCTGGATAACGAAGAGGGGGGCATCCGAAATCCTTCAAAGCAAATGTCCATCGCTACGGGACCTGGTCCCGTCGCGGCCGCAGCGGTCGCCACAGCTGGTAACTCTACAACGTTACGGCCTTGCCTCGGTACAGGTGCTAGGGTGCTGCTGTTGCCATGTACGGCCAAGCCGTCCTGCAGCACCGCGTTGGCGGGATGCAGTGGCACAACGGGGCTGCAGGGACCGGGTGGCGCTTCCGCTTCGGCTGCCAGAGGCGGCGAAGACTGCGTGCCGCGTGCCATATGTGTGAATGTGTGACGCTGTAACCCGTACCGACCTCGGCGGCGCCCTGTCTCACCACCACCACAATCATCACCACCACAATCATCACCACCACACTCAATACTACCATCATCACCATCGCTGACGCTGCCATCGCCATTGTGCCACGGATTGCCGGTGTCGTCAATGCATCTATCATCATCACCACTGCCAAGTACGCCGGCTGGCGCTGCTAGTGGACGCCGCTGAACGTCGCCGCAAACCGGGCAGCACTCCGTACTTCCCATCCGTTGTCGCTTGCGGCACAACTCTGGCCCGGCACTTTTGAATGTTGCGGCCGGCATCGGTCGCGGGATGTCCAGCAGCGGCGGTGATGGCAAAGGAAGCGCCGGTGCCAGCGGTGGCAGCTCCGCTACAGTCCCCGCCTCGGCGTCATTGCCGATCAATCCATCCGTCGCAGCCGGCCGCACGGACGCTAAAGCCTCAAATGACAATGGGTTACAGTGTTCACCGCTTGCGGCACCCTTACCACTGCCACCGCAACCTCGCCCTGTCGGCCCCGACGCCGTTTCCCCCCCCTGCTGCCTTCCATTGCTGGAGACGGGCGCTTCGCCCAGCTGAGCTCGGTGCTGCCCGTACGTACCCCGCCTGCGGTAGCGGTTGTAACAGGCCTGGCAAGTGGTTTTGTTCGGATTCATCTTGTGCTTATACCACCGCAATGATTGGGCTAGGCCGCACGTGTCGCATGGCCCGTATCTGGCGCCTAGATTGCTGTGCCCTCTTCCCAGGCTGGTTCCGGAGACATCCTCGCTGTTCTTGAGATTTGCTCCACTGTCTTCAATGTTGCCTTTTTTGAGATTACCACCGGGGGCATTTTCGGCTTCACCATGCATCATAGCCGCCCTTTGCCATGTCGATACCGCCCGTCCATTAGGCGCCGAAGGGTCGCTGGTTCGGTGTCCCGCGGGCCGAATTGAGGCCTGCGGGAGAGAGGAAGCGCTGACGCATGCAGCGCCGACGTCGTGGGCCGCAGCCAGGTGTGGGGCGGTGGTGGCTGCGTTGGAGGTGTCAACAGCTGCCGCCTCCTTCGTCAGACATTCCCACAGCGCTGCGCTACTGCCGCCAGTGTTGCCTGCAATGCCGCCGTCGCAGTCTGAATCCTCTCTGACTGCAGAATCACGGCGTCTGTAGCTGCCATTCCTTTTGAAACGCATGTGGCATGCATTGCAGACAAAAAGCTCGGGACGCTGGGGATCGATGGGATGGAGAGGCGATGGGAGCGGCAGCAGTGATGCAACAAGTAGCGGCATGGAAGGAACGAAGCCCACGGCTGAGGTAGAGGCTGAGGCGTAGTATGTAGGCGGCATACGGATAATTCATGACATCTCTAATCATTTGGAAATTCATGCCATCACAACGTAAACCGACAAAAGACAAGTGTGGCTGCATGCTGAACGAAGTCGATGGGGGTGAATGGATGAGGCCGCCCCTCTAGACTGGGAAATAGGGCTCAGCCCAGGTTAGCTCGCTCGCTAAGGACCGCTTGCTGGTGAGGAATGCAGCCGCCCTATCACGCTTACAGAAAGCCTCCATCCCGGCTACCTCAGAAGGTTGCGCCTTAGGTTGCGCCTTACTCATAGATTGTATCTTCCTTAAAAATGAAGTTAAGAAATGGACGGATCGTCGAGAGGGCAGAGGCGCGCTCGCGAGAACTCAGAATTACGCAGCTTTCAAAGTTTCGACTCGATGAAGACACCAGCGACTGACGACTTGCCCGCGGCCCCTTTCCCAACGAACCTGCCCTGTAGCCCCTTTAACCCGCCCTCTTCACAGCAGCCCGAATATATTCACTCGTACATGGATCGTTATTGTTCTTATAGACACGCGCCGTACGTATGTACCTGTTTGTGTCCGCGCCATGAGTGTGTCCTGTTGGCACCGCATTCAGCGCAGGAGCGACTGAAGCCGCCGTCTGCCTCCTCCCTGGAGTGAGAACCCAGGGGCCCATAGAAGCCCGTCGCCTGTCGGTTGCTAAAACAGCACATATGACAAGTGTACCGGCCGTCAGGTGTTGTATAACCCCAGTTATGGACGGTTGAGCCGCAGGTGAGACAAGCACCTCGTCGGGCCATGGCCATCTGAGCCGTGGCCTGACCCTTGATATGCCCTGCTGCTGCTGCGTGCTGCTGCTGAGGCTGCACCAGCGCCAGTGATTATATCAGCAGCGATGAGGCTGTACACGGAGGGGCCGAAGAATCGTCGCGTTTAGAAATTAAGGCTGACCGCTGCTTGGGTTGGACACGGGCGGGTGGACCAACCTAACCGAGCGGCGGACACGCAGCCGCCGCCGGAAGCAGAAGTTCAGGCTGCACGGCCAGATCTGCGCCGCCTGCTCCAGGCCTTGCTGCCTAGGCTGTGCTGCTGCCAGTATTGCTTCTGCTGCACCAGTCGAAGAAGCAGTGTCAGATTATTGTGCAAGATTGGAAATGGTGGCGCCTCCTGTGAAGTCGTGCCGGCGACTTGGAATTAGTGTGGGGCATGCGGATGTTGCATGGTGGGCTCTTGCGACTGCATAGGTAAGGTGCCTTGGACGGGCATTTGGGTCGTCGGCGGGCGGCTTGTCGCAAGTCACTTCGTCCGAGCGATTCTTCCTAGCCATTGGCTTATTAAGTATATAGAACTTTCACTCTCGTTTAATGACACCAAATCAAAGATAAATTAACCTGCCTTTGCAACAGGGTAGCATCTGTCGGCCCTTCCGATAACGTTCGCTGACGACTCGCTCGCTCATCATGGGGGTATACATAAGCTAGCTAGCTAGCTGTCTCGCTCCCTTCAGCAGCCCAATCAATCGATGATGCATTAGCTGCTACAGATAGAGTCTAGCAATGTGTGCGTTGGATTGGAATTTAAATAGGGTTTTAAAGGCAAACTGTGATATGAATGTATGAATATTTAGCTGGGTGCTGGTCTATTCGCCGAGTATTGAGCTAGCCAGCCAGCTCCTCAAGTGTGCACCGTAGATATATGCACATAATTTGCACCCGCTGTTGCCAGGCGCTACTACGCCTGCTAGCAAACGAGGCACGCAGTGACCTGAAGCTCTTGCGGTGACCTTTCAATGTGTTTAAACAGGCTTCAAGCAACTGATTACAAAATTATATTATACATATATCTTATAAACCTATTATTATATCTTATATATATCTATATATTAGATGAAACCCATATTGTCCACGGACATCAATTCAGTGCGTCAAGACAACGCTGGCAAGGACCGCCCTAGCCAAGCTCAACTCCGTCTCAAAATTATGTGTTCGATGCAATCCGGCGGCATCCACGTGTTGTGATATTCGGTCAGACTTCTTCTATCTTCCTAACGATTGGTATTCTCGGTGATATCTAGGTCTTGCCTGTTTAGGATGTTTCTGTCATGACGTTTCTGTCATGGAGTAAGACTGGCGTTTGGTCTTCTGACGCTGAGCCAGCAATCTCTTTCCTAATCAGTGCGTTCGACGATCTAGATGGAGCGTACGACACTTAACACTTCAACTATATATTTGGCGAGGTTCTCATACCTCATTAGCTGTTTGTAACTACTATTGCTCGCCCAGACTTTGGTGTGTCTTTGTGGCTTGAGGCATAGTGGCAGCTCGCTTGTCCAACGGTACGTAGCTGCCGGGCTGGGTGGACTTCATTCTCCGCAAGCCACATCCGAGGAGTCGAGCCAAGTAATACACAACGTATAAACGAACAAACCGTCGCATCCATCAAAGCCTCTTAAGTCGTCCTTCCACCTTACTTAAGAATGCGGCATGTACGAGGTAGGTAATTTATGATACCAGCCTGTGGCAGCAGCAAAGGTTGGGTCCGAAAGATCGACAACTGTTTAGCGCCTTTAGAATTCCATGTAGGTGTATGTATGCATTAAAGGCATCAATCAACTCCCTGGTATCTTACCAAGGTAAATATCCCGCTGAGTGCCTGTAGTTAATTCTGCAGTACATACAGCAACGAAACTTGCCCATATCGCCCATAACGTGTACGTAGCCTTTGCTTGCCATTATCATCCGAAGACGTACTATATTATACTTATAACATCACTTGCTCTCATTTTTGAAGGCCAGTCTTCAGTGCAGCCACCAGCTCCCCGAAGTCGGGACGATCTCGGGATTCAAGTGCCAGGCATCTCTCCACGAGCGCGGCGTATTCAGGGTCAGGAATGCACACCACAAGGTCCTGCATGCAGCCGGGAGCATCGGTATACATTTATGGGAACGGACATATATACCGGTATGATGCACGCGTATCGATACAACAGAAGGACTTGGTATCTGACCATCGACTGTTGGGTTGTCGGTAGATAGATTGCACGTGATGACGAAAACGTTGATGGTCGCAAGGTTATGGAAGATGTCCAAGATAGAGTTCATTATTTGAGGACTCCGCATGCGGCCACTTCGTCTAGAATTTCCAGATACGAAGGTTTGTACGCACACCAAGATGTTACGAAGCGTGCTAAGCGGGTTACCAAGCCGCGGCCGTTCCCAGAGTGGCAGCTGCGGCTGGCCGGCGCGTAAGATAAAGATCATGCATCGTTAAGGGCAGAAACTGCATTCAGAACATCACCTGGTTTTCACCATTTCACCACATACACGTATCTGACGCGGCACCACCGTGCGAAGAAACCATCCCATTCATCATTCCCGAACATCGCTCAGATCCAGGTGATGAGTCATTCGGCACATAAATGCATCCCGGCCCTACCCCGCGGTTCCGTGCATGCCGTCAGAACACGTCCGCGGTATCTCGGGATCCAGACTCAGGATGCATGGGCGCAGGGTGTTGTATCTCTGTTGTATCCGCTTAAGCAAAGGCCCGATCCGCTTAAGCAAAGGCCCGATTGGAAGATGACCATACACGGTCCATCCCGGACACAACCCGTAGACGTAGACACCCCAGGATACTACACAAGGCCGTGGCTGGCCGGTGGGTATCCCTAATCTGCGGTTCTTTACATTCTATACCATGTGTGGCGGACCCTCTCGAAGACTCGCTGGGGACCTGCGGACTGCCGAATAAATGTCGAGTACTTGCTGCAAAGAGTAACCGAAGAACAGCTCAATCGGCATGACGCCAAAAGACCACACATCAGCGCGGGGTGATAACCTGCCAGCGTTTGTCACCTGCAGGCGGACATAGTTATACCAGTACGACATACATGGCAGAAGGCACGGACGGATGGCATATCAGCATGTGACGAGCATGAGAGTGAAAGGGTGGCTTATGTAGACATGAAGGCACAACAGTGGACGCTAAGAAGCCAAGGGTGACTTTCCATGCACTCCGCCCCGTCCCCATACTATGCCTCACCATGTATATTTGACCTCGCTGAGATAGCCTGTTACCCGCTGCCTCCCAACTTTCGTCGAGTTAGACACATCTGTTCAATGAGTATCAGGCATACACCCACCTTTGGTGCCACATAGGCGGGTGTCCCGTGGAAGTTCTTGGAGGCAGGTGTGGCCCCTTCTGCCAGCGGTGTGCTCAGACCAAAATCCGCCACCTTGGCAATGATTGTCGGCAGGGTCGGTGATGATGAGGCACTGGAGGGGGTCACTAGGAAGGGCTGCTGCCGGGAGTCTTCAGGCAGCGCGTCGGGAGTGTGGTCCAGCTTCACCAGCGCGCTAAAATACAAAGGAAGAGTGTCCTTAGCTGCTAACAAATCGGTGATAAACGAAAAATGGCAAGGAAACTGCGCGCGTTGTAATATAGAGCAAGTAAGTTAAATTTAATTGGATCAATATGACCAGCACAAAGCTAAACGCACATGGATGCGCAGTCACTCCCCACCTCGTGTCATGAAACCTGGTTTCGTTGCTCGTATTGGCGATGCAAAGCCCATTCCCGTTGCTCACCTCCCAGTATAACGCAGGAGCTTAGAGTTTAGGGCATGCTAGGAGAGAACACGGGACTGCATGGCTGAGAAAGAGCCATGAATTGGATTCTATATTTCTTATGAGTTCTTCCAGGCGTTAATCGGTAGGTCAGGCCTTGACAGGTTTGTGGGCATAAACAGCGGCAATTATGGGTTCGGGCTGCCAATGGTATGGAGAGCTCGAGGGTGTCTAAAAGGCGGAATGGGAGTCGTTATTAGGGTAATAATGCGAAATAAGTCATGGGGTCAGTAAATGGTGTTTGTTATTGTATCTCTGTTGTGTCCGCCAACATGCAGCGAAGGCCCAATCGGAAGATGACCATGCACGGTCCATCCTGGACACTACCCGTAGACGCCCCGAGATACTACATTGGTAAACGTATCCCGATGAAAGATTAAGTTTGTTCGTTTGGCAAGCTAATGAGATCCAGGTTTCGTTGTATGACGCATTGGTGCCGTATTACATGGATTAGAAAGGTCATGTATTCCCGTCTGCGTTTTCCGTACACAAAGAAGGTAACACCGCCTATGGTCCATGGATAAGAAGATACAGAGGAATTACGGTGTTTGGGAGTGAAGCTGGTGTGTATATTGTTATGACTATCTTCGCGCAATGAATAGCCATTTGCCTGTTTCTGTTCCCACGATATCATGCATATCCTACAACTCCTTGCGACATATCACCACACCGGCGGTGGTATGAACCGGTGTCTTTAGACACCACCAACACTGTGGGTTTTAGCATGAGGCTTAAGAACAGGATGTTAGATGTCATGGCTTGCAACCGGACACAAACGAAACCCCTCACCTGATGCTGCCTGTCCGCACATGGGCTGCCCATGATAAATTAATCTCGTCTGACCAGAACCTAACTGTGAGCGGGAGCACATATTTCGGGTACACTTTACAAGCTAACGATGTTAATCCTGCGTTTCAAAACTCCCCGTTTCACCACAGGAAGATCGGACGCTTATGTCACGCTGATAACGAGCAGTTTGCCTAATCGTTGTAGGCAACTGTGCAAGCGCTATGTCACTGCTAGCTTATCTAACCTCAGCCCCTTCAGCCCGCCAATTTGCCGCCACTCAGTGTTCTCCATCAGCGCCTGAGACTTCATTCAACACCAAACGCATCTAGTCAAACAATCTAAAAAGATATGCGCTGACGTGCAGTCCGCACACGTGGGACCCGCACCTATCGCTAAGACCACATGGTCGTCGCTAATCTATCAATCCCCTAGACACGTTGGTGAAGAACTCTATTATGACTGTTGTAATCAATTTCCGCTATCGCAATCGCGTCCTGGGGGCAAGGGTGACAATCATCGCCAGTCCGTGCAGTATTGCACGAAAAAAGTTGAAACTAAATCCACTTACCCATAAAACTTGATCAACGGCCGCTGAATTGTTGCGACCGCAACATCACCCATCGCACAGCACTTCCCGCCTGCCCCATTTAAGACATAATTGCAGACTGAGAACTGCCCAACTTTGTTGGCGCAAACATCGGTCTGATTAAAGAGGCCTCCCAAAGTCATAACCAGATGCCCAATACCCGAACGGGATATTGGTACTGACACGTCAATATAGGTTCCAATAGCGTCCCTCTCAATGTTGAATGTCAGTGCACCATTATTGAGTGCAACACCCGTGACTGTGGCAGCTGCAGCATCCGCGATGTAGAGCTTTACCCCTTGCAAAGCCATACCCGAACAGTCTGGTAGGCCCTCCTGCGGGCCCAACGCAGTAGTCACTGGCTGCGATAAAATGGCGAAGCTTACAGTAGTTTGGCTAGTGGCCTGCGTCTGTGACGTGTTCACATAGTCAAGCCGGAACGGAGAGTCTGTAAGACGGGGATTGCAGGTGCTGTTAATGCGCTCACTGCAAAATGAGACGACACCCTCGGGGCAGCAACCTGCCGTCAGATTGTTGGGGGGCAATATGCTTGTCGGATTACCAGGCACGGTCTGCCAGCCATGGATCCAGTAATCGCACGATGGCAGTGTCGGCGTGTAGGCCGAAGCACGGCAAGGCATCTTCGTTGTATCGGCCCAATCCGTAACAGAGAAGGCGATCTCAAACGTGTAAAACTGGCCGGAGGGGATATCAACGGTGTAAAGAATTTGTGGCAGGGTGATGCCCAGGCCACCGTTGGCCGTATGAATAGCGTTGACCTCCAACTCGCTGCCATTATACGTGTAAACTTTGGCATATTGGACACGATCGACGTACGCTGATTGCACAGCCAGGGAAACGGCGTCGAGGGCCTGGTTGCAACAGTCGCCGTCGCGATACGTCACAGGAATGCATTCTGAAGAGGGATCCACGGAAAGCGTGAAGATGAATATGGTTGTGTTGCCAACCACCTCGGACTCCTGAAAACGAAAGCGCCATCGGGAGTAATTGTCTATAAATGGACTGAGGCAGTCGCAGGTTGAGGAGGGCGGCTTCGGAGGCGCCGGGGGGAGGGGTGGCGGCGGTGGCGGTGGTGGCGGTGGCGGCGGCGGCGGCGGCGGTGGTGATGGCCTCAAAGGCGGCGGCGGCGGAGGAGGAGGAGGAGGCGGTGGTGGCGGTGGCGAAGGAGGGACAGGGCTGGGTGGCGGCGGTGGAGGAGGAGGAGGTGGAGGTGGAGGAGGTGGCGGCGGCGGTGGAGGGGACGGTGGCGGTGGGGGCGGTGGGGGCGGCGGCGGTGGGGGCGGCGGCGGTGGAGGCGATGGTGGTGGGGGGGGCGGAGGGGGAGGAGGCGGCGGTGGCGGTGGAGAAGGAGGTGGTGATGACGGTGCCAGGGGAGCACGTATTGGTGCCGGGATCAACGGAGTCGCCTTAGGAATTCCATCAATGGCGGTCGCGCAGCACAAATGGTTGCTCGACTCAAAAGTCGCATATTTACACGTTCCGTCACCAGCCTGGCACAGGCCCCTGGGTGTTGCACAAGGAGATGTGACGTTGACATTGATGCAAAGCGTGCTGCCATTCGCTCCACCGTTGCTGATGGCAAGTGCGGGCACGCGCAGCACACTACTACTCCCCGCGTCATTCATTAGGACATAGAATGTGCGGGACTTGCCGTTCAACGTGACTTGCTTCACATCCTTTTGACAGGCAGTCTTCACTTCCATTTCTATCTTCTCAAGATTTTTAAAAACTAACTTGCAGCACTCGTTGGTGGTGTCGTAGCAGCCGGGCTGCAGCCATACGTAGGAGGGTCGGGGAAAATGTCAACATAACTTCGAAGAAACGATTTCCAAAAATATCCTATTAGTGTGCGGATTGCAGGAAATCCAGGATTTAGTGCACCGTTTTTAGGATTAGACGGTCCTGGCTTACCATATCGATTGTGTAACAAAGTTTTGAAAGAGTCCCGGCAGTGTTCTTGCTGACCCCAGAAAATTTCAGCCGATATGGTGAAGCTCTTGTGCGATAGTCGTTGCATTTGCAAAAAGGGAATGTTGAAAGTGCCTCCGCCGTTGTCGCGGGCGTATAGTCAACGTCCAACGCCCAGCCTGAACGAACCAGGTTCAAATTTGAACACCGTGCAATCAGATAACGTCAACATTCTGTGTGAGCTGCATCTACATAAACCCTACCAGCTTGTAGCAGTGCCAAGCATCCTGCAAGCTGCAAGAGCCTTCCCGACCGTCGGCCCATCATTATAGGAGACCGCCAGCAAAGACCAGCGTAGATGTTGATCAAGGTTGGGTTGAAAGATGTTCAGGGTATGCAAAAGTGGTCAGCACAGACTCAAATTGTACACAACATCTTGCCAGTTCTACGGCGTCGGTTTGCAAGTTAAGCTGGGTTTTAATTGCTTAATTGTGTACAGGTTTCGGTCATGAAAGCAACTGCTGTCGCCACCAATCATATAGTATCTCGCAGTTGCGGGGTTGTAGTGCGATGTACGAAGGCTTGTGCCCATCAGCAAACCAAAACAAGTTCACATATATACCCAAAATAGCCGCAAAATTTTAACATGTCCAAGGAATATAACTGCGCGACATCTGGTAACATATATTCGTTGACAGCGCCAATGTGCGCAATTGTGTGCTCCATTTTGCTTTTCGTATAAGATTATATATCTTTTATTAATATCAGTATCCCTATCACTTGACATACATTACAGGTGAAACTTTGCCACACCCACTTTCGGTCATATCTTGTATGACCGGACTCCATACACCTGGCTTTCTGCTACTACGAGTCTGATCCAGAGACGCGCGCTATGGCGCAAGGCGGTGCAGAACACTACAAAGGCGGTTTTGCTGTGAGTTCTCGCCCAAATCATCTCCTTAAAACCCAAATCCGGATCCAATGAGTGCTCCCACGAATTGCATTTTGCTGACGATGGTAATCATTATTGGTTAATTGCGCACGATGTGTGATACGGCTTGCACGTGGCAACCTTCGTCTATCAAAGATGTAGACGCAGCTGTTAGGTGGCAGCTGAAGAGCTCACTGTCTCCTCGTCCGCTGGCTATTGAGAAGCGCCTAGTGCAAACCCTCAACTTCCCTACGCCTGCATACCTGCCTGATGACTATGGCGATGGTGTGCAAGGGAGCTGCGTAAGATGCAGGCCTACACAGACGCAACTTGCGATCAGGAACCCATGGACCCGTGCGCTGCATCATTCACAATTCCTAGTAATCAAGCTATATATGCTGCTTTCCCGAGACAACCAACCGATCGACAACGTCAGGCAACACCCTTAACGGGGGCAACCGGATTTTGACAGTCAAGGTCTAACATGCGCTATCGCATAACCGTTGGTTTAGGAAAAGCTTGTGTCCAATAACCCTAACCTAAGACGAAGTTCCTCGGCCGCGGCCCCTCCCCAGGACGCGTCTTCCACCCCGGAGGCTCCCACGCCCTACGCCAGATGGCGCGGCACCCGGTTGTCCCTGACTTAGGGGTGGCGTACTCGAGGCCAGAAGCTGCTGCTGTTGCTGCTGTGACACAGCCTGGTGCAGCATTGCAATCTGCTGCTGCAACACGGCCTGCTGTTGTGCCGGAGCCATGCCAGACGTCTGTATCCCCGTTGTGCCTACCGTCGTCCCCGCAGCAAGCATCCCTCCCATACCCGTCGGCGAGCCCATATCGCGACCCGGCGCTCCAGGACTCGTCCCGCTAGCTCCTCGCCCCATCGCCGCCCTGCGAATGCTTGCAACTGCAGATCGAACGCCACGGGTAACCCCAACACCAGCAGCCACAGCCACCCCCGATGAGCCGGCATTGGTCGCCCCCGGCCCTGCAATAGTTCCGCCAGTCTCTGCCACTTGTCCAGGAGGGAACTTCGGCGCTAGATTGAAGTTGATTTCTGAACGTTGGCGCTTCTGCTGAGGTCCGCCACTGGTGCTAGAACTCGTGGGCGCTGTGGCGCCGGCCTGCAGGCCTGCAGCCTCGCCAGAGGTGCCGGCCGTGCCCACTGCCGTGCCCGTGGGCTCTGGGGACGGTGACGGCGGTGCGGAAACTTCCCCAGCATGAGAGCTGCGTCGTGCATTTCCACGGCCCCGCGTAAATGCCGCACGGCCACCCCGGCTGCCTTGCGTCACGACTACAGGTCCGTGGGAAGACCGTAGAGACTGCTGCCCTGCTCCCTCCTCTTCCAGCTGCAATCGCTTAGACCCTTGCTGCGGTGGCGAAGGTGAACGCGGTAGAGATCTTTGTGCGTCCGTGACTTCAGCGGCCTCATTTGGTGGGCCAGGCGATGTGGCAGGGGCGCAAGCCCCTTGCGATGGTGTGCCACCTTCAGCCGCCGTTGTTGCATTCACCGCAGCTGCCGCGTCTCTAGAATCTAGGTCTGCGACCATGGCGATTATTACCACTATCAGATAACGGCGGTTGGAAATTACTTAAGTCTTGGAAATTACTCAAGTCACTTAGTTCTTTATATTAGTTCGTTAACTTGCCGACTACTCTCAGTTTTGAGGTGCCACCCCCCAGAGGGCTCCCGGGACCAAGCTAAACCCAGGCGTGCTTGATGATTTAGTCCGTGGCTTTGTTTTCAGGTATGAAATCGGGTAAACTTTGCCTATCTGGTCGAGCATCGGCACTAAATTATGAAAATGCTCGTATGAAGGCTCGCTTTCACTTTTGCACAGTGAAAGGGCACCGAAACAGTTCTTCTTTCCATGGACGTCCTCCAAACCCAAGGAGAACACTATTTACGATGCTAAAGTTAACCAGAAATCCCTAAACACATGATGCAACGGGGCAGCATTTCATGGTACCTGCTACAACACCCGGGACAAGGTCATCCAGTTCCAGATCCGACTCTTCCGCTTCGGCACCTGCAGAGTCAGGCCAATGGGCCAGAGCGAAGCCATACGGATTAACAACAACAAACAGTTTAGAATGTCAAAAAGATATCTTAAGAGTTAAAGATTTGTCCTTTTCCTGCACCTTGAAGCACGTGCGAAAGCAATTAAATGTATAATGTCTTTGGATGCTAAGTGAAAGGTGGTGCTGCATCTGTAATGTCCCATGTAGCCCGCGGGCGTCTGCTTGGATAGCAAAAACACACAGATTGGCATTTTAGGAACGCCGAGCAACGCTAGCTACCCTTTGAACCATCGGATCAGACAAAAGCGAGAGCCATTTAGACACACGAACCTCCGTCCGCCTTGCCTTCCGGCTGTCCATCCACCTGCGGCACGGTAGGAGCGGTCAAGGTGCATGCGAGGCACGGGAATATAAGGATTACAATGGAGCCCGGTATAGCCCAACTATGGAAATCGTAGAGAACGAAAATTGACCAGGCTGCTGATATGCAGGAAATAACTAAGGTGACCGCACCCATCCGAGATGCCTGGCTCCGAATGAATTGAGGGTAAAGTCATGGAAGCAACAATTACCTCCGTTTCGCTAGCAGGAACCTTCGAGAGGACGGCCAGAGAGGTGAGCGAAGCAGACCGCTGCCGCTTAGGGGCAGGAGGACCATCACCGACGCCACCACCATCTCCTGCAAAGTCAGCATCCCAACGGGAAGCGTACTGTGGCAGCACGTCTACCGTTTTAATTTCGATTGTGATATCGAAAACGACTGACGACTGTACGATACACAACAGCTTACACACCATGGGACTATCGTGAATGGTACGGCAATCACACTATCACACTATCGCCTGAGAAATGCCATTGCACATATGGCTGCACGCCGACACTTCGTACGCGGCCAAATGGCAAACAGAACGTGGACATCTATCTGATCTATAAAACTTAACAACTTCATGCGTAATGCTGCAACCTACCTGGTGCCGCAGCCTGGTTCATGCGCACTGCCTCCTCGCCATCACAGTGGTCCTCCAACATTGGAGTCATTTGGCGCTTGCGTGTGTTCGTCGTGGCGGCGGCTATGGCCTGCAAGGAGAGGGGCAAATGGGCACGGCCGCCAGGCAATCGAAGGGGACCACATGAGCATTTTGTTCCTAGAAAAGAAGCATGTGCTGCAAATAAGTCTAGAAGTGTTACCTACAGCTTCCATAGTAGTGTTGAACGAGAAACGTCCTCGTAGCACACAAGGTACGCTGCCCGCCAGAGCATTTTCACTGATCCGTGTCGACTAGAAACTTGGTCCACAGCACAAATGGCCTAATTTGGAAATCTCCCAGGGATTCATCTCAGAAACGTTTCAGTGGCCTTCTCGCTGCATGCAAATGCAACCACAATAACGCTGCTTCCATCAGAGCGCGTGCCTCAACCAACCTAAAGGCCACCAATTTAATGAATCGAACACTGTCAGCAGCCGTGACACTAACCTTCAGCCGAAGCGCTTTTAAATCGGGATCCTCGTCGTCGTCGTCGTCGTCGTCGTCCATCCCCGAGCTGCCGCTGCTTCCGTCTTCGTAATCTTCGGCATCAGCATCGCCCTCCTCGCCCTCGCCCTCACCCTCACCCTCACCATCGCCGTCATCCTCGCTGTCGCCATCACCATCCTCTCCACCCTGATGTGCGTCGATGTCACCGCCAACAGGCAAAGCAGTTGGCTGATCCGCCATTCCGCCATCCTCCTCCCCCCTCCCTGCCGCCGCCAATCCCGCCTGCTCCTCCATGGGTGCAGCAGAACCTTCCGCAGCCGCCACATCTTCTGGGGCCAACGTGGCTGTGCGTTGGGCAGCCGCTGCAGCGTCTCTTGTAGCTGCCGCGGCATTAATACCTGCCATTGCTGCATCGACAGCGGCAAGGGCGACAGGGCTGGGACCGGGTGTCCCACCCTCACCCCCCACCGGCTCACTGGGTGGGACAGGGGTGCCGCCGCCGTCTTCTTCCTCGGCCTCCACCTCAGCCCCATCGCCGCTAATAACATCGCCGCCCCCTTCCCCATCGTCTTCTTGCTCGTGCTGCCCGGTTCCAGGTGGCGCCTCTTCGGCATTCTGTGCCTCGGCTGGTAATGTATCCACCCCCACCTCTACCGTAGCCGTGTTTGTGGCGACCTGCTCCTCTCGATCGTCTCCCGCAACCCCTTCCGCTCCAAGATCTTGCTCTTCGTGGAGTTCTCCCTCCTCCGGTGCATCCTACGTCGCACACAACGTAGAAGCATAAAGCATGAAACGCGCATCGACGCACGAAACAACGCAGGCCATTTCTTTCGTTCGCCGGACCACATAGCAGAACACATTTCTGGGCCGATACACACGCAATCCACGCACCTGTCCCGCTCCTGTGCTGCCGCATGCTGCCGCTCCGGCTTCGTCCCCAATCTCGCCCTGTTCCATTGCACCATCGGCTGGCCCCTCTCCTTCGACAACAATTTCCTCCGCGCCTGCGTCTTCACCCTCCTCCGAGCCCTCTTCCGTGCCTTCTTCTGTGTTGCCCTGACCATCACCAGCAGTCTCTCCACCGTCCTGCTGCTCCTGAACGGCGACGACGTTTGCACCATCCGGTATCCTTTCCTCGGCTGCCGCAGATGTCTCCGCTGCCGTTGCAGGCTGGCTTACGGGTTCCTCCAGAATTGGAGTCGGGGCAGCAGCGGCATGCGTTACAGGATCAGCCGAAGAGGCAGGGTTAGTAGCCACAACGCCGACCTCCAATGGCTCGGCTCCTGCATCCCCCATCTCCGCATCCGTTCCCGTAGCGCCGGCATGCGTTGGCGGCTGCGTGTCCATATGCGGGTTGACAGCCATATCTGCCGGAACTTCCCCTAGATCGGCAGTCTGCGATCCCGTGGCGATGGTATCTTCCAGCGAGGCTGCCGTCACCGTCCCTACCAAAACACCCTGCTGCGGCGATGGCAACGGGACGGGTCGCATAGCTAGCGGCTGTACCGGCTCCAGGACCACGTCAGGGTGTTGACTCGCCTCTGCCATGCATACGTCGTTGCCACCAACCCCACCCCCACCAGCAGCAGGGGCAAGGGTGTCAGGACCAGCCAGGGTTGAAGCACCCGTAGCACGAGGCCCGCTAGCATCATTAACCGATAGGCCAAACTGCTGCTCAACGGTCGTAACTGGGGCAGCATCGATGGACTGGGCCGCTGCACCCGTTGTTGACACTACTGTCGACAGCTGTGGTGGCGACTGCTGAGCCGCCGCGACGCTGCCTGTCGCAGCCACGGGCACAGCAGCTGCACCCGATCCCACTTGGTCACTTACAGTGATCAACCGTTGCACAGTTGATTGCTGTACAGTCGCCGGAGTGGGGAACTGAATCGGTGTCCTGCGAGCGCCGCGGGCAGCTGCTGCCGCTGCCGCAAGCGAGGCTGCGGATGCAAATGGCTCCGACGGCGGCACCGTTGGCGGCGACTGCGCTGGCAGTTGCGCTGGCAGTTGCGCCGACGGCGGCGGTCCTGCAGGCGCCGCAACCGTTGGTTGTGTAGCCCCAACCGATAGCCCAGGGGCCACAATAGTGGGGACCGATGACGGACCTGGCCCTGCTGCACCGGTAGGTGCCCCAACCCTGCGAGCCCTGGCGCGCTCAATACGCTCTGTAAGCTCCCGCACCTTCCCCTGGGATGACGCAACTACGAGGCAGGGGAAACGTGGGAATGTAGAGGCCTCGTTGACCATAGGGAACCCAACACTGAATACCCGTTCATGTCTCCAAATCCATCTCACAGACCAGCATCCTCAAACAGCATCCTAGACGATCGCTATCTTTCAGTCAAATAACGTCATTACACGTATGCTCACTCAGTCATGGGTGAAGCCGTTTGTTGGCGCAAACCTCCCAGTTCCCGCTTTGTCACAACCTGACCATGTCTCACGTCACTGGCCCCGAACCCCTCCCCCACCCGACTCACGCTCTTCGCGTGCGGTCTTAAGCTGCCGCTCCAAGTCCAGGACCCGCATCGCGGCAGCCCTGCCGTCACTGGCGCGGCGTATGCGCTCTTCTTCCAGGGTTTTATTTAGCGACTCGAGCGACGTGCGCAACGTCTATAGAGCCCGCCCAGTCAGATAACGCGGCAAGGCGTGTCAGGAAGTGAAGGGATAACGAAATAGCGAGTTACGAAAGGAAGGAAAGTGATGATAATGGGCCTTCTACAATATGCTAACGTGCAGAGATGGAACCCCGCCCAATGGAGAACCATAGCTCGCAAGGCGAGGCCATCAGCAAGATGCCCACCAAGGCGCAGCCGATGGAAACCTGCATGTAAACATTATGTCCCTGGCCAAATGTATTTTTGGTTATCTAATCGCCTCTGACACGGGGCAATCATACACAGCTCGTCCTAGAGTACAAAAAAACATAAATTCCCCCAACTGCTAACCGCTCGCCAGACCCCTGACCCACTTGCAGCTCGCCCTCTTGAGCGGCTTTCTCCGCCGTAAGCGTCCGAATCCGTTCAATGGCCCTGTGCGGGGTTCACGTAGACACAACAAAACTTCAGTTTTACAGGGTGTACATGATGATGTGCACGCCAGTTGTTGGGAAGTACTACCGGAATGTGGACCGTGATCTGACCATGTACGGGCCTCAGTCGTATAGGGTTACCCCAGCCTGTCCTGGTCCAACAGCCTGCCCCATACCAGGCTGAGGGACTCCAGACGAAAAGACAGGAGCTGTGGAAAATTAACTAGGTACACGAACGCTGCTGTCAACCAACCACCATCCGATGCAGAAGTCTTGTACAGGGCACGGGACTTAGGCGCTTACGAATGGGGAAGGGTAAACCACGTACTCACTGCTTGTTGGACGCCTTAATCTTGCCCGTCGCCTCGGCCACCGATGCTGCCGTATCTTCCTTGGCTTTTGCCACCTAGGGACAATGAAAGGTAATGAGGGTAAACACCGGATGCGCTAGGTGGCCTTGTCAGGCGAAACATGCACAAAGGTACGTGGACACACGGGAACTCTGTTTCAGAGGCGCGACATTCCAGAGCTCGTTTGAGCTTATCATGGCAACTTAAGCTTGGAATTCAGTTGCACAATCTGTACACGTCGTCGCCGCAGAAACGGTCGCCATATACCAACCTGCGCCTCCAGTGCCGCCGTCTTATCATTGGCAGCTGCCAATTGCTCGCGCGCGGCCGCTAGCTCCTTGCCCATCGCTTCGTTGGCGGCTGTCAGTTCGCGGTGCTTGCGGACCAGCATGTTGTGGCGTACACGAAGATCAGCGAACTCCTTCCGCTGTACGATCCGATATGACACAGCATTATGCAACACAGTTACCCGCAGGACAAGCCGTGTATCGCCACAAACAGAGGTAAGGCGTAGCATGAAATGCCTCACGAGCTGTGTCTCGTCTGGAATTTCTGCAGTACGGAAACCATGTGCAAATACCATTGTCGCCTTCACCTACACGCACGCATGCATTCTATGGCGCTCACCGACTTCTCCAAGTCGGCGACTGTGGCATCCTTGCTTGTCCGCAATTCATCCAGCTGCTGTTGCAGCGTAGCGCCTGAAGTTTGCAGGCCTTTCACCTGCTCTGAAGCCGATGCCAGCTCGGCCCTGACCGTGGCAAGCGCCGCCTTAACGGTGTTGTGCTCCTCCAATGTGACCTTCCCGTACCTGATTCATTATTACGGTGATATACTAGTCAACCGGCACAGCACGAGCACAGCACTTTGGCCTGCACCTGGGTCGGCAGACACGACTGCCTATTTGTGCTTCTTTAGCCAATGGACAATATACCTCAACTTGTTAACCAATCATTACCGTGATTTTCCGATTTGAGTGTGAGGAGCCTGGACCGAGTGATATCAACTAGTTTGAACCATATGAACATACCCAAGAGAGCCGACCTGGTCATAAGTGCATCGTACTTCTCCCGCCAAAGTGCCTCGCCGCGTTTGTGGGCCTCCAGCTGCGCCTGCAACCCCGCAACATTAGCTGCCGACTCGCGCAGACTGGCCTCGGCAGCTCCAGCGCGTTGCTCCGCCCCCGCCAGCAGGGTTCGGAGCCGCTCCGATTCTGCAAAGGGAGGCTCGGGCCGGGATATAGGACTATGGGGGCCTTCCGTTGGCACTTTAGGCGGCACGCATAATTGTTGCAGTTAGGGGAGATAGGTAAGTCACAATTTGTGGAGCCCAATGCGTGAAGCACGATGCTGGCAGTTGGTTAGGACCCTGTCACAATTCTTAATTGTTTCGCCTAGGAATGTAGCCCTTTTCGCATGGATTTGATGAAGGTAGGTCACTGTTGCAGTAAGAGGCAGCCGGTGGTCTTGAGTCGCCGGTTTTCTTGAGGTACCCTCCCCTCCGTACCTGCCCTAGCAGTATCCCGCTCGCCCCTAAGCTGCCCCTGTGCCAAGCGTCGCGTATGATCTTCCGCCTCAAGCAGGTTGATGCGGGCCTGACGAGCAAAGTCGATTGATATTGTAAGGACGACAGTCGCAACCAGGAGTATACATAGATGGGTAGCATAGCAGTGAAGGCTGCAGGGTGGGAATGTTTCGCGCGGCCAGCGGGGCTCCTGCAGCGGCTCACGACTCTGCTGATGAGGTACATGCCGCGCCTATTTCCTGACCATCTTATAACTACATTAGTCAACCTTTTTGGCGTATGCAGTAGCACTGAACTATTTGTTCCGCCTTAGCCACAACGCCTGTGTACCCTCACCTTCGACTTGCCACTACGGCCAACATCACGACCAGCATGCCCCTTTTCAACAGCAACGTTGTCACGATCCCCGTTACCAGCATCGCACCTGCAGGTCGGCCCGGCTGGTGGTGAGGGAATCCTGGAGCGACGCCATCTGCGCCCGCAGCACCGCTGCCTGTCGCACAGAGTTGTCACGCTCCTCACGCAGCTTGTTGCGCTCCGACGCCAGGAGTTCAAGCTGGGCGGCGGCGAGAGCCTTGTCACGGCCAAGATAATCCATCAGGGACTGAGGGCCGAGGGAGAAACAGGAAATGCCAAGGTTGAGCCTTCAGCATCCAACTCAAGCTAACTACAGAAAGCAGATATTGTGAGGGGCAGGAGAAAAGAGATCCGTGCTAGATGTTGTTGTCCCTCCATTAACAGACCTCCTCCAATTCCAATCCAGGCTGCAGACGTAACGCATGGAACAGGGAAGTAGGCTGGATGAGAAGGGTGAGACCGGGATAGAAGGTCCCGCACAAGTGCATGCTCCGAAAGTGAAATTCTTGAGGGTAGCAATAACAACTTATTACGCAGCAAGACCGTTTCACTAGGTTGGGTTTGCAGGTATGCATGTCTACATTCTTTGAAATATCACACACAGAAGCAGGTCAGGTACGACAAGCTCGTTGATGCGCCACGCTCGCGCGGTTTTTGAGAGTTCTCCTGGATCTCCCGATTCGCACCTTGTACTGCTCCGCCGACATGCCGACCAGCTCGTGATGTGTGCCCGCTAGCAATCCCCGCACTGACGTCAGCAGCTGCTCGTTGGCAGTAATCCTATCCGCCAAACGCGCCTCCGCTGCCACCAACTCCGCCTTCAACGCTTCCTTCTCACGGTCCGCGGTCGCAAGCCGCTCATCCACACCGCTCAGAGCTGCCGTCAGCTCATTCTGGTGGAGGACCGGATTGGAGATAGTTTTAGTGATGGCGATGGTTGCCGATGCCCCAGTTTTAAGTCGGCGGTAGCATGGCCCGCATGCAGCGATGTCCTCACAAGCAAGGGTATGGCAGAGCGGTGGCTCTCCAAACCGACAAATTGGACGTTGAGCCTAAGGGACGCCACTCGAACGAAACCCAAATCCCCGCAATCGGTAGGGAGCCCCTGACATCAAAAGAGCCCCTTCAGCCCACCTAACACCCCACCACCCCGTCGTGCCCATACCTGCAAGCGATTGACACTGGCCTGCGCCTCCTCCAGTCGCGTCTCAGCGGTCTGGAGCGCCGAGACGTCACGCGCGTGCGATCCAACTGCTTCCTCATAACGGCTGCGGTACTCACGGACGGCAGCCTAAGTCGCAACGACAGACCAGATGCAGGGCAGCCCACTCGAACAGAATTTGAAGTAGCATCGCACATGTCCAGAATGTTAGGTGCACATACGTCAAATAAGCTCACCACCACTCACCGAACCTGGTAGGTTTCACTGCACATCTTCACACCGAACGCAAGATTCTGTCCATACAGAAATGGCCTGATAACAGTTATTGACCCTTAATATCAGCGCGCTTGGCACGGAGAAAACAAATTGTCTTACAACACCCACCTGTAACCTTGCAATGTCCTCGTCATCCCTCGTGCGCTGGCTGACCCGGTCTGCAAGCTCGCGTCCCAGTCGCTCCACTTCAGAGCTCAGGCGGGCTGCCTCCGCCGCGCTGCTTGCCTGGAGCGCTTCGTGCTGGGCCTGTAGCGCGGCCAGGGCAGCGCGGCTCTCTGCAATGGCCGCCTCGGCAGCTGCCAGAGCAGCCTGGTATTCGGCATGAAGAAGAGGGAGGAACGTGCCAGCCAACGGGACGTGTGAGTGGGGTCAGCACGTTCGGAGTGTACACTGAAAAAGAAAATTTGGCGATGCTACGTACCTGGGCCTGAACGCGCGCCGCTTCCGCCTCCTCCGCCTGCTGCTTCGCTGCAGTTTGAGCAGCCTCATGACTCTCCCGAAGCGCGTCGTAGGTTCCTTGCAGCGCTGCCATAGCTCCCCGGAGGGTCTCCAGGGCGGAATTCCGGGCCTCCAGCTGCTCACGGGCGCTGGCAAGGTCGGCCTGTTGGCGGTGGGGTAACGAAAGTTCTGGTGAGGAACTTTCGGGCTATAGAAGACTGAAGATCTCAAACGAGAACCCAGGACAGGGAAAGAGGTTGCTGTAATGTCGACTAAACAACTACACTAGCACGTCCTCGATAGCCAATCCCTGGGTGACCCGCACCTAGCGGCCGGGGTAACAATCATGCAGAAATACAACATCACGGTTACGAGAAGGTGATGTTGATGCTGAGGTACATGTAAGTGAAGTTTCCGCCGCAATCGCCCAAGGTGAACGCCCTTATCCTGGATCATGGGTATCCCACCGGTCACCGTGCAAGTCCTTTCCTAGGTTACACACCTGCGCCTCCCGCAACTGAGCCTCAACGTCTCGTAGCTTCTGACCCTCCACTAAATCTGCTGATGCGGCAGCACCACCGCGCGCCGCTGCCAGTTGACTTGTGAGATCCAAAACCTGCGCCTGCAGCTCTGCAATGCGACCACGCAGATCCACGACCTGGTCGCGTGCCTCCGCCAGTGAACGTTCCGCGTCGTCGCGAGCACGGCGCATGCTGCCGGCCTCATCACGCACTTCTCGCAGCTGTTCAGATTGTGTGAATACACGTCGGGAATACAACGGATGGGGAAATTTCTAAATTGCCGCGGCATATTGTCATACCAGCCATGAAAGTCCAGGACGCGTAGAGGCGCTGCGCCTCCATTCCATACAGGAGGCTGCTATAACTCTATACCAATGACCGATACAAATTCTTGACTCAGGCTATGCTCCTTAACCGGGACAGAGACAGACTGCAGACCAGCGCGGCCAAAACACAAGACCACACAATCTAACCAGTGTCGAAACAAGGCCACCGCCCCTCAACCTGCGCAGTGGCCGCCTCCACGGAGTGATGGAAAATGGTCTGCTGGCGCTCGTGATCCTCCTTGAGTCGGGCCATGTCCGACTGCAGACTGGCCACCTGCCGCTGAAGATCGTCCTTTTGCATTCGCGCAGTAGCTTCACTGCAGTGGGGAATAACAGCGTGAAATGCAATGAAACCACAGTGCAGCGAACCTATCAATTGCCCCTGCTACGAAAACGGCCGAACGTGGGGACAAAGCAGGCTTCACCTCTCACGGCGCTGTGTTAGGCCATCCTTTGTAAGCGAGGTGCTTTAGTCCCGCTGCCCACGTTTGCGCATTTGGATTGCTAACCCCGTTTCCCTGTGCCCCTACATGTTCACTCAGTCGATGATGTAGTCGGAACGCCGGCTTACTCCACTTGCTACCGCGACCAATCCTCACACTCCCTTAAACCAGTTGCATCCCCATTAGTACGTCAACTTGACCCGCCCAATCGCCTCACCTATTTGCTCGGAGCTGCTCTGCCACCTTTGCATCTGCTAGAGCACGGTTGCGCTCCGTCTCTGCCATCGTCAACGCTGACCTAGCGTCCTCCAGAGCAGTGGTCTGGGCGCTCATACGGGCCTCTAGAACCACCTGGTGCTCGGTGCGGGTGCGAATCTGGGCCCAGGAGAGACCAACGAAGCACCAGTACGGCATCGGATAAAACTCAAATATTATCACACATAGGCTATTGGCAAAGAGCCTCGCGATTGTCGAAGGTGTATCTTTGGGGACAAGGCCATCGCTAAGGCGCAGGTCTCATGGGCCCGGAAAAAAGCACGCAAAGAGTGAGCATGCCGAGGAATGCTTAAATGGGTTGTAACGTTATTATCCCGGCTCCGTGACATCTTGCTTGTGACGTGTTGCCGCGGCAAGGTAGTCGTAATACCCTAGAGAACCCTGTCGTGAGAGTCTGTCAATATCCACAACATGTGCATAAATAGATGCGTAAAAGGCGTACCTGCGCCTGCAGCTCCTCCACCGATTGTTGCGCCATATCTGCCTTATGCTGCGCCGTCGCCAGCAGCGCACTCAGCTGTGCTTTCTCCGCTGCCAACGCATTGCGCATAGCCAGCTCGCTCTCCCGCAGGGACTCCAGCGTCGTGCACCGTTGTCGCCAGTCCTCTGCACGGCCTGCGTAGCGTGCCGACTCCGATGCTGCCGCTGCCAGCTTCTCGCGAAGTTCATTCACCTATCGGCGCAGACATGAGGAACTCTGGTAAGTTCCAATGAACGGATGAATGCGCTTTCAATATCGTCGCTGATACATCACGAACCCTTTTCCAAGTGTCCCGTAACAACATCTGCGACCCCGCATCACCTGTGTCTGCATTGTGTCAACAAGTGACCTCATCTCCTGTCGCATTTGACTCAAATCCTCATTGGCCCGTGCCAGATCTGCTGTATCTGGCGCAGCTGCGCCGTCATCAGCAGGTCCAGCCGCATCGCCCGGCGGTGGCGATCTAGCCCCTGGTGACACCGGCGCAGTTCCGCCACCGCCATCGCCAATTGTCGAGGCCCCACGCGCTGCTGCCTTCGCTGCCACCAGCGCTGCCTCAAGTTCGACGGTGCGGGCAGTTAGCTCACTAATCCGCTTAGTTGAGACGCTTGTCGCCCCCGTAAGCTCTGCAGTAAGTTGTTGCAGTTCCGCAATCGTCGACCTGCACGCGCGGTGAGATGATTCTTGCTTGGCAATTTGTACTCCACAGCTCTCTTCGAGTAGAGTTGTTCAATATCCCCTGTGCTTCAATATCAGGTTCGCTTTCCTTAAAGCTAGCTCGGATACAAAAGCTCCCGACCAGGACGTAATCCGGCAAGCTGGTTGACAGATGCAAACCTAAACCCCACTACTACATCATTCGCCGACCGAAATCCCGTCATCCACCATTCTTGTCGTTCGGCATCGCCCTCCTCAATAGCGCACCCCTTTGCCAGCACCACTCACTTGTGTTCCTGCTCACGGGCCGCAAACTGATGCGCCACGTCCCGGGCCACCTCCTCCCGACTGCGCTCATTCTCAGCCCCGAGCTTTCTAACCATGGTCAGAAGCCGCCTGTGGAAGACGAGGCGGGCATTCGAATGGGATTGGAATAGATGGGACAGGGATAGAGCCCACATACCCCGACGGCTGAAAGAGCCACGGCAGGCATGTTCAATGCCATGTCGGTGTTGGGTTCATGCATGCTCAATGCCATGTAGAGCCGCGGTTACGCATCCCTAGCTCTAGGCACTTACATCATTAGTCGCTGCGATCATGCACAGCACAAGTGTTGCTCAAATTCTTTTGGAAATAGCGATGGAATTATTAGCCCCGGACCCTGTGCTCTTTCAGCACTCTCATCACCCTAGCCCCTGTGGGCGAGAATTTTCCAATCCCCGCCAAATCCACCAACGAAGCCAGAAGCGCACTTGCCTGTTCTGTTCCACCAGTTCGTCCAGCGTGCGGAATGTGACTAGCCGGTGGTTAATTACGTCAGTGGCACTGATCAGCTGATCAGCGGTAACTCTGTTTCCGACGGTCAACCCACCAGCTGAGCCCATGCTGCCGCTGCTGCTGCGCGCGATGGGCTTTCCACTCAACCGCTGCACCTCCTCCATCAGTACTTTAACCTACACACGCAAGGACAATAGTTTTATGTATACACAATAAAACTTAATTGTCACACAACTTCGGCGAAGGACGCACAATATAAGGGGCGCCACGGGAAAGGGCGCCAGGATACAAACTTGCCCAAGAACCAGGGCGGCCCCGTCCATGCCAACATGCGCAATACCTGTTGGCTGAGGTCCCGGATTGTTTGATCCTGGGAACGTTTCTCCGACTCCTTGCGCTCCAAGGAACCCTGAGCCGTGGACAGGGAATCTTGAAGCCGCCGGTTGCTCTCTTCCAGGGTCCCCACAGTGGCCTGTGGATTGGCACGCGCGCGCAGTCATATGCGCAATCAGTCATGGCGTCAGCCAATGCTAGACAAGGTTTTGCCATCTGCAGTACAGCCTCAAGAAACACATTAAATCTTATGAGCTAGGTGCACATGACCTTTGGCGGATACTATGGCATCTGGCAAGAGAGAGCGCCCCGTGCAGAAACGCGGACAGCTGGTACTTGAATCTAGGTCGCACCCACCATGGACTGGTCGAGCGCCTCTCGCACTTTGTCTGCCTCTTCCTGCTGCCGTGCGCTGAACGCCATCTTAGCCTCCAGATCTGCCGCAATGGTCTCCATGAAGCTTCGCATCTTCCGAGCCTCTGCACGCTCCTGATGCCAAGCGTCTTGCTGCGGGAACCGAAATAGACAGTGCGGGACGCCATAGCATAAGGGCTGTTTATATTCTGTTTATATATGCACGTCGGGAACATGATATGACATGACATGGATGTAAGCCATAAGGCAGCGTGATATACGTGCCACCTCCAGGCTGGCAAGCGCACCTCTCGTTTCGAGAACCTGTAGCATACTAATTGCATCCTCAATGCCTTTATGTCATGTTCTGAGCTCAATACCGCGCCGCCATTGCTGCAAGCGGTTATACATGGATTAACGCCTCAGTAAATGCTATCCAGGCCCTGCTCATGACAACACTTGTTCGCCTGAGCGCAGCCCGCTAGGTTCAGATATCAGCATCGCCGAATTCGACTCTACTGTCCGTCCCGCAGCTCACCATCTCCTGATACATGGCCCACACCTCCATCACAGTCTTGCCCTGCAGCACTGTCTCTCCAGCGGCCACTAGGGTCGTTGCGGGCGTCGTTCCGGCTGTGTTTGCGACCAATTGCACCCCAGGCGTCACCGGATCTATAGCAGCGCCACTTCGGCCAGCGGTGACCGCGCCACGTGCTGCTGCTGCCGCCTCTGGAGATCCTGGCGGCAAAGCGTTGGTTAGTACAGTGACATCACCTGAGGACATCGCAGCAGCGATAATGGCGTTGAGGTGTTGAATCTGGGCCTTATGACGCTGCGAGGCGCTGCCATAAGCCGACTGCAGTGCATCCACTTTGTTGGCTGCTTCGTCGGATATAGCCTGCAGAACCTGTAATTAGGAAAACGTTGGAGCAACACTGAGAATTAATGCCCTGGCCATTTACCGTCGCCACAGGTTTATCATCGGCTTATAGTGCCACGATCAATAGTTTCATCGGTTGAAGGGGAACCGAGTCGATCACTTGAGTGCGTAATCAAACGAGCTAATGATGTGAAAGGTCTGCTGTTAGGAATTAGCTGTCAACTCATCCCTATTTTCGTCAATGAATGAAGTCCCCCCTGTTTGCCATTTCACCCTCTGGGGGCTCACCTGCAACTGACCCTGCAAATCCCCCAGCTGCGCCCTTAACGCCGAAGCCTCCTCTTCAGCGGCCATCCGGGCTGCCTGGTGCTGCATCGTCAGGTGCTGATACTCGGTTGCCTGCACGCACAGCAAGTCATCCATCCCGAGGTCACCCAGCAAGAAGATTCCCAGATGAATCCGCAGGTTGCGCCAACGCGGAAGAGCTACCGATGCATTGACGGTACTGTACAGCTTTATAGGGTGTTAGGGTGTGATCGCGCCCACAAACTGCTGCTGGCCGCAACTGCCACATTTTTCGTAAATTCAGGGATGTCGTGGTGTCCCGGTATGGTAAACGTTTCGCCTCTGAACTCTGTTTTCGTCCGTCTTTTGCACCCGCGTTTCCCATGCCTCTTTATCCCTCACCTGCCGGCGCCAGTGCTCCTCCACGTCTATCTTTTCCTGCTCCAAGTCATGGGCTTGCCTACAGCGCGTTTGGGATATACCCAAGCACAGGTGGTTAGCACAGGTGGTTACCCAAGTACAGTTGATTAGGTTAGCATAGTATAGCATACATATGAAATGCCATAAAGGGCCATCGAGAGTAAGGGGCCCAGTCCTCACCATCATGTCCATACATGCAAACTACTCGTCCGTTCTATTCATAAATCACCAGCTAAAGTCCAGCCCTTTGTTATAAATGTCTCGGACTTGTTGCCATCACGGGCAGCATGAGGAGGGGAAGGGCTTTTCATTGTATAACTAGGCAAACTGGCTAGCCCGTAGCCAAAACCCCATGCCGGAAATTAGGACCCAATGGAAATGCGTGCCAATCACTATGATTACTCCAATGCAGCTCAAGTAACCTGTCCCATCTCAATGCCGTAGCAAGCTCCTTTCCTAGTCCAACACACCACACCAGTTTTAGCCCTTTCCTGGACTCACTTGCGGGCGTCGCGCAGGAAGCCATCCAGCTCCCGTAGCTGCGCCTCCAGCTGCTTGCGCGCATTGTCCGAGACCTGGTTGCTGTACTCCAGCTCCGCCACCTTCTGCCGAAGGGCAAGCTGCTCACCGGAGGCGCGCCTGCAGCAAGGAGTGTACGTTATTGCGGTCAAGAGAGAACGGCGTCAACGCAACACTAGCACCCATCACGCGAATAAAATTATCACGATCCGTACGCCAAGGCAGGCATGCCTTCATTGCCGGAATTTATGATGTCCAAACAAGTCCCAGATACAGGCTGTCCTTGCCATTTTTTCAGGTTTATCTGTCTCGAAAATAATGGTACACAACAATCGCCATTCTAATGGGCGGCGGCAAGGAGATCACATCCACATGGCCCACAAAGAACATGTATACACGAACCAGTAGCCCTGGTAGCATTTACCTCCTATCATCCAACAACAAATTGTTCTTAGCGTTCAAATCATCCTCCAAGAGCTTGAGCTTGCTCTCCCAGAACCTCCGATCCTGCTCGAAAGTTTAACAGCGATGCAGAGGCAATGTTGAAAACCATGACAGCGTGCTTGCAGTAGCGTCATAAATGCCCTGAGAAGTCCAGCGAGTGCATTCAATCGCCTGAAGGCATAAGATGCTTACATACACGCCTGGTCACACTCATATGCAATATAACCCGCCGCCTCTTTGAGACTCCTCGGCCCCACTCCTTGGTATATTGATCACCCCCCTCTCAGAGAAAGGTACGGCGGCGCGGATGCTTTGCCGAAGTAAGCGAACAGGTAGATTACGGTGTTTGGTAAGTTATAATCGCCAATCGATTCTTGTGACGCGGTCGGCACACGGTCGTACCCTCCCCTCCTACGCTACCTGATCATACTGCGTCTGCAGCAGCGCCAGTTGCCGTGTGTTGTCATTGCTATTTAAGGACGTCTGCAACTGGTGCACCAGGTCGATCAGGTCCGCCTTCTGCTTGGTAAGGACGGCGACTTCCTCATCCTTAGCCACTAGCACAGTCCTAAGGCTATCGAGAGTCTTAGTCGTGTTGCTTCGTTGTTCAGTGACTACGCTGAGGGCACCCTGCAGCTCATCAAGGGCGCGCTGCTTCCCGCGCAGCTCATGGGCTACCCGTGCAAGCTCCTCCTGGACCTGCGGTCGGCATGGGGCCCTTCTGTTTGAGGAGCCGAGACGATGTCTCTCCCCTCTTACCCCGTACCTGAGACCGCTGCTCTAGGTCCACCCCTAGCTTGTCAATTTTTTCTTGCAACTGCCTCTTTTCAATGGACCAGTGCTCCTCATTTTGCTGATAGTGCTGCGTCAAACAGCGAAAAGGTATTGAGTTTCGGCAAAGCCATTTCAACCTTACGTCATACACGGCTCTGTACCTTAAGCGCCAGTGAATACGACATGTCATTTGCTTCCATCTGCACGGACGTGGGTAATCAAATAATCTCTCGCGCAATTGCGCAAGCACACCACGATCGGTGTCCATCCTGAATTTGTTCCCACCTGTGCATTTGCAGCCTGGAGCGCTTGCTCCAGGTCCGCAACTCTACGCTCCGAGTCCACCATGTTTGCTTCCTACCGTAAGCGCACTGTCACGTTGCGCGCCAAAAGGTCTTAAGGCAAGTTGAAATATTATGAGTTAAAATAGCATTAACGTTAAAACATTTAAAGGATGTATATGCAGCGAAGGGCATGGCATCAAGGTCGCGTTTGGCTGCTTGACCCCTTTAAAGCGACAATTGTATATTATATTTAGCAAGAACGTAGAATGTATTTGCCCTTACAAATCTACAAATATTTCGCACGGGAGGCAAAAGCACACAAGCGTGCGAAAGGAGGCTGGTACGAATTCCCGTACGCTCGGCTCGAAAGTCGAAACCTTCATATGTCAGGAGTCTAGGATAACCTGGGCTCTTCGCTTATACCATGCTGATACATCATTGGCCACATATCGGACGCGCTTGCGTGCGTCTGTGCATAAGCGACGCCTGTTCAATTGTAAAGCGGCGCTAACCAGCATGTATGACATCTGCTTTGTCCCAGGCTGTGCACGCGAAGTCCTTACAGGTTTCCTGGGACTCATGGAGGCGTTCATATGCAATGAGTGTGTGAAACGTGGGGCATCGGGATGACGGATTGGCGTTCATACACAACTGTACCACACACCCTGCAGATGTTGCGTTACCGATGTCAAAGAAGATACACGATAGCAACCACTCTTCCGTAAGTACATGAAAGAGGATACAGATGCAATCAAGCAGAGAACTGTTTGTATGCCTTCAGAACCTAGCTTGAACAATCATCCTCCTGGGTAACCAACCATGCAGACCGCCATCGCAACGGTCCTTTGGAGCTCACATGCAATACAGCACTCGTAGTGAACATCATCAGAAAAAGGGACATAGGAACCATGTCATATACAGGATTGCAATCATAGTATCGCAGATTTGTCGAGCAAATGCAGTACGAGTCGACCGAACCGGCAGAACCCTCCTATCACGCACGTTATGCAATGCCCTAGAAGGAGGTCCATAAAGGGCACCCAACCACGAGTATGGTGCATATCCCAAGGCCTGTAAGACATGGGATATGCACCATACTCGTGGTTGGGTCAGTCATGGTAGCCCATTTCAAGAAACATAACTTAAAAAGATTGACGCACTCATCATTCCGCATGAGGTCCTCATCCTCCAATCACGAGCCATCCCCACTTGCAGCCATCAGCTGATAGCAGCACGGTGACATAGCGGTATCACATTGTGATGGAAAGGCAATGCAACCTGAACGATATTGAAGATCGCACAGTGATGATGATCACCTCCAGGCTTTTCGAATCATTCGTCAATGAGTACACAGCAAAATGCCTGTACGGTAAGTGCACCCTCTCGTCTTTTGGGCCGCTTCCTAAACAACTCATAAACTTCCTACACACGCCCACATATACATTTCCTGTACGCCCACCTGCATTCGCACTTGGCATCAGGGCCAGGATAAGGTGTCACTGCCCCTAGAGATGCATACAACCCAACCACGAGCACATAACATACGGCTATCGAATAACGTCGCGCGCACACGTATTTTATGTTCAATTCCCCGAAAAGCATTGCAGGGGCTGCGCTGGAGGAAGGCTCCTCTTTCACTACCATACGCCAGCACTCCTGAACGAGCCTTGCCCTGCCGCATGCGCTTCTTCAACCATCTTCGAGCGCATGATGCTGCAGTGGAGGAAGCCTTGTGCAGACAGCTCTTGTGGCATGCAGCCGCCGCGCTGAATTATAGTGTTCTATCACTACGCGGCCTATATCCAGGCCTCCCAATCCCTCGCTGGCATCCACATAGCAGCGGGGGCACCCTTGCGTCACTTTTGCAGTGATGTAACAGAAGCCCGCGTGCTACCGGTCCTCGTGGATACATCAACCACTCCCTCAGGGCGCAGAATGGTAGTGGCTGCACTTGCGGCCGCGCGCACGCTGCCACCCCTGTTCGTCGCATCAGCGTCGGCGCCTGGCTTCCGGCGCACGGCACCCAGCACTGCGTCTGCCATGCCCCGCGCCTCCCGGCTCGCAGGTGAGTACTTTCTCTCCTCCTCCGACATCCCTTCCTGGAGCCCCCATGCCAGCTCGTCCAGCGCGTCTCGGAGGCACCACATGCGCTCGGCCATCGGGCCCAACTCATCCTGCCAGCAACGCAGGAGCCTGTACTGCTCATCCAACTGCACCGTGCACAAAAAAAGAAAGAGAGTGGGGAAATAAGTCAAATAGGCCTGCATACGTCAGCAATTTAAAATTACGGCCAGGAAAATTTAAGCCTGCATAAGCAAGCAATGCAAAATTACGGACAGGAAAATATGTCCTTTTGAAGTCGTTTAAGGGTTCATTCGCGCTATCCTCGCACCTTCTCAAACTTTGCCGGCATCTCGTCCGTTCGCAGGATTCGAGCCTGCGCCGCGAAGGCCTCTTGCCGAATCCGCAGGTTCTGCGCGCGACTACAGGTCCTCGCAGCAAGTTCCAGCCTCTTGCCGGCGTCCTCAAGCACAGACCACTCCACTTGCAGTTGGGGTGTTGCCGTAGGCACAGACTCGTCCAGCCCTGCGCCAGCCACCGCCTCGGCATTGACTGCCTCGCTTTTCCTTGGAAACAGCAAGGTGATGGAGCTGCTCAAATGACGCTTGAAAGCGCTGAGGCTCGTTCTGGGTGAGACTGCAGCGCCGGCGCCAGTTGAGGAGCTACCGAGGGTTTCATGGGAGACAATGGTAACGGAGGGTTGCTGTAGCGGTGGCGGCGGAGGCGGAGGCGGCGCAGGTGGCGTTGGTGGAGGCGGCACGTGAAGTTGCGGAGCACAACTGCTTTCATTCTGCTGCAGGGGACTTTTGCAGAAACGCGCTGACTCTCGAGGGAGCGATGGCCCCCCGGAGTTTCGCGAGCTGTGGGCCGACGCGTCCAGTGCACCAGCTGATAAGGCCCCGGCGGTTGCGGGGCCGCTGCTTGTTGCCAGATGCGTCGGACCGCAAGCAATTTTAGGTGGCCCCAGAGAGGCGACCGCGACAGTGTTGTCACCTAGCCCCGGCTCCGAGACCATGGTAATGCCTCCTGCGGTTTGGCCCCGAACTTGGTTTCTTATGACCGATGTCACGATGGCCTTGAACTTCCGACCGCGCCTCAACCCTGCCGATCCCGTCCCCGCAGCCGCCGCTCCTCCCACCTCCGCCTCCTGCTGCGCCTCATCGCGCTCCGGCAGAGCTGCAGACCCTCTCAAATCTATGTTCTGTTGTAGACCCTGGGAAAGGCTGTTTGCGCAGACAGTGCTATCAGCCATTTCTATGAGATCGGCAGCGCTCCCCCGCATTGACGGTGCTGCGGTCGTGGGAGGCACCGCCGTGTAACTGCCATGTCGAACCAGGGCTCCACTGCTACCATGACGTACACGACGCATCATGTTCTTGGCCACATGAAACAGGCGGTTTTCGGCGGCTGTGGTCGACATAACGCCTACCTTACCCCCATCCCCGTGCTCCAGAGCTGTGCGCGCGGCCGCAATCTCCTCCCGCACAATCTGCAGCTGCTTCTCCGACGCCACTTCGCATTCCTGCAGCCGTCTCATCACATCGTCCAAAACCTTCTCATACCTGTAAGAAAAAGGCATCAGACTGTCGATTTGGCTCGGCCCACCCTCCTTACCTCCCTCAAAGATTTTGCTAGTGGTCCCTTTGCAGTCGTCATCGTACTCTTCCCCTCAACTTTAGCATACCTTTCAAGCTCGCCCCGCAGCTCCCTCGCTGTAGGGTACACCCGTGAGCTGCGGTCGACAGCGGCCCTAAATTCCTTGTAGTCCGACCATTTCTCACTGAAGTTGCCACCGATGACAGCGATTGGCAGCGACACGACCACCATGCAGAGCAGCATGGCCGCGCCCGCCACGAATCTGCGATTTTGCAACGGACGGCAATCGGTTTGGTAAAGCGCAAGGCCACGCAACTCACCGATCGAAGTGCTGGTCTGATAGTACGTTGACGTGGCACCGATGGTGATACAGTTGCTGTCCTGGCTGTGTCGACGACTAATCGTAAATTCTAAAGATTTACACGGGTCCACTCCTTGTCATAACCATAGTTCTCATAGCTGGTGCTAACATAGGGAAACGAACTTAAAACGCACTGAGAGATTAATGCTTGCACCTTACTGGGACCGCTCGCAGGGCCAACCCCACGTGCTCAGCAGCGCAATGCATGGCAGCATGAGACACTTCAAGGATCTTCCCGCCCGCACCAGCGGCGCGTTAAACACTCGCCCACCTGCCCCAAGGTTTCACGGGGTACAGGTCGCCGTAGCCCGTCGTGGTTAAGGTTGTTTGCGCGTAGTACATTGCCTTCATTGGGGACATGAAGGACATAGCGTCAAAGCGGAGGCTCCGCATGTCTATCCAGCCAGGAGGTATTGAGACGCCCTCAATGTCAACAGACAAGGACATATGCTACGCGTCACGACTCGGTCCTTAAAATCACTGGCATCGTTGTATCCAAACAGATTTTGTTTAACCACACATACACACTGCATCAACTTTGTTTCCAGCGGAGCGGCGCCGCTCCTAAAATCGAACGCCCAATACTACAGCACCATGGCTACTCAGTACACGTGCCAGACCGCTTGATGGCTACGCTGCTGAATGCAGTAGACGCCATCCGTCACCCACACCGTGCATCAAGCACTGTCATATCCGCCCCTTGCCTTACAACCAGCCCCTGAGGCGCTCGCCAGTCGACACTGACCTGCGGAATGCTGTCAAACGTTGAGGGCTCCACAAAATACATTATGGTACCGAAAACCACCAAAACCACCAGCAGCAAACATGCCATCATGATGAGGATCTCAGTGCTGTCGCGGAGGGTATCCGAAACCAGCGTGAGATGCCGCAACCTGCGGACGGATACCGCAATGCCCGCATACGGGACGAGTGAGCAGCCGGCGATGAAACCCAAGGCATCACAGCGTCGTCAGCAGGGGACCATCGCTGAGGCTAGGGGACAGCGCTCTCCAGCGCAACGCTTGTAAACCATGTCTACATCAAAATCCTAAGCCCGTGAATCCGGCGTCCCCTTCTAGGCTAGCCCGGCAACCAAGTTCCGCATTTCAATATGGCTCAGTATACTAATTAATAATGTTGCCGCCTCGATGCACTTTGGGACAGAAATCACTGACTGGTCCCCAGGCGCCCTATCTGGCCCGTTCGCGGCCTACCTGGGCATGGACTTGACGATGCGCAGAACGCGAAATACGCGGAGCAGTCGCACGATTCGAGTTTGGAAGGCCTCTGATTCTTGCGTTAAGGAGGTGCGAAGAGCGAGGGAGGTGCGAGGGTAGGAAGGGAAGAGAGAAGGAGAGAGCGAGAGGGAAGAAAGGACAGTGGAAGGGGAAGGGCAAGGGGCGGCCACGGCAGCAGCAGTTGCAAACCGCACTGTTAGAACTGGTTCAAAAAACATACTGCGAAAAAGCGTCAAACGCGTGGTTTAGCCGTATTGAGCAGGCCGACACAGGCTCAATGATCTGCGCTTGCTAGCCGCCGCCAACTTGCGACGGGTCCACCATGCATCCGAGAAGGCCCAAAATCTTCGGATGCGGGGTGCACAGGATGCGGGGCCTCTATTCTTTGGGCACGTCCCGGGGTTGCAGTTCATCTGCAGACATCCGCTGACCCGGTTTATCCAGGATGAGCGTTGGCATGGGCCCCGAAGCGCAGCTTGGGCGGCACTGCAGGGCTTTCGCGCTTGCGCACAAGCCACTTCAAAGGCTTGCAGTTGATGGTCCTAACTCAAGATCTCCCGCCGCTCTGTTTGGCCCTCTCGCCTTATGGCATGCTCCATGCTTGGGCCCTAAACCCACTACTAATCATCACCTTGGGTCCCTAACCATGAGAGCGGCGAACTCTTACCGGTCGACGTGCCCTTAACGCAAAGCTCCACGTAGAAGGGTAGGATTGCGACCAGGTCGATAAAATTGGAGAATGACCAAAAAAAGCGGCGCAGATTGGGGCAACACAGCAGACGCAACATGTACTCGACCGTGAAGATACCCATGCACACGTAGTCCACGATCCTGCGGCCATTCAGTAGCGGTCCAAGCAGGGCACATTTGGAAATCAGGTTTTGTGCAATGTTGTGGCTATGCAGGTGACAGTCGTGGTTTATAACTCTACCGTCCGCATCCTTGGGATAGAGCCCAGCCGGAAAATTCACTCAGAAGCTACTCTCATGCACTCTCCTTGCTTGCGCCGGCAGAAATATTTCATATCGGGAGGGCGTGTGGGGACCAGATCATTACACATCACGCAACTCATATTGGCTGAGCCGTTGCATTAAGAGGCAGTGATGGTACCTCGTACGGACAGGCGCCATCAATGCTTGGCATCTCGTGGGAAAGTGCATTTTGAACTTCAAATATACAAGTTGGTGCATGCTAGCATTGGTCAACTGGATTCCCATGACACCAATACGCATGTAAAGGGCCCCGGCCCCAGCACCACCCTAACACCTACATCAGGGAGCTGTACACCTTCGTGTTTTCGTAGCGCGGCATAGATTCGATGCAGAAGGTAATGGTGTTGAGAAGGATGATGCAAATCATGAAGACGCCGAACCAGTAGGCAAGCGGCGAGAAGTCCGGGTACGAAAGCGTCATGTATATCGACCCCCTACGGGATCAAGGCCAAGTGAAGCGCGGATGTAATTGCATGTTTGCAACCAATGCGACCCAGGCAAAGAATACTTCCTCCCTTATACAGATCGCCGAGGATAATCGTCACCAGAAGCCGCAAGCCGATGGCAACAGGAGCACGTATATACCGATTGAGACCTGCCCTCAAAAGTGGGGCCACAAGAACTTGAAAACAAGAAATACTCACGGCGGAATCAACACGCGATAATCACCCTGTATCTGTTCATGGCAAAAAATGCAGCTCGCCCACACTGCGGGCCCAGGATCCCCACCTTCGCCTGTTGTACAGGAGGCTACCCCAGCAATTCGTGGCTGCCTGCCGCTTTGATTCCCAGATCTGCGCCTTCACACCCGTGTTAGAGGTGAGAAAGCTCTTCCAGTTGGGATTGTTCTCTACAAGTCGAAACGGAACAAGGCCAGGATGCACAGTCGCACATGCGAAAGGGTCCCGGTGGCGTCAAAGAGCGGACAATCCACGAGAGATGCATAATCAGGGAGGTAGGGGTTCCCGGGCGTTTTTATGGCTCCAGGGGAGTATCGGGCAGCTTCGTACTTGTGGGGAGTTGGGCACCCTAATTTCATAAAGTGAAAACCGCGATATACACGAGCTTGCTTGCACATATGCCACCTTCAATCCACAGGCTCCGTATTCATCAGATCATCAATAACGCCCTTTTCATCCGGAACCTGTGAGCTCATGCAGGTGTATCTGCGTACTGTGCGGGTTTGATTGAAGGGGCCCTGCCTCGTAACAACGGTGGCAAACCTTTTCAAGCGAGGGCAACTTGAAGGCGTAATGGTGTGTTCCAAAGGGAGGCCATGATACCATCATACCGATTTGCATGCCAACGCCGCGGTCCCCACATTGCCTCCTTCTCTTCTGGCCAACCTACCCATCAGGTCATATTTATAGACGTCCTCCACCTCCGCCGCAAATCTGGGACTTCCACGAGCTGTAACCTCCGTTGCTGATAGGTTGTCTTGAGAAATTAGGTGCGTTGCCTGCGTTAGCGTTATGCTGTCCCCACGCTCGCTTTCGTCTGCCGCTTCCGCCACGCCCTGCAAGACCTCGTCCGCTAGTTTTAGCTGCACCCGCAAGCTGGCACCAAATCGCTCATTGGTGAGGTGCAAGACGTCGTCGACCAGCCGCGCGACATGGTTTGTGGGTGCCGCGACAGGGGGCACGGTCATCGCAGCAGGGCCCTGCAAGTCCACCTGCCCAGGCACCTCGGCATCTGTAGGGGATGTCACCAACTTTGCTTTGCTTTGTCCAGATGCCGGCGTCACGGGCGCACGGTCAGTTTCTTGTTGCTGGGTTACCAAACCGTTAGGTAGGGAGCCGAGAGCGTCCGGCGTGAACTCAGTGTACATGATCTTAGAATCAAAGGTGTCGACAGTTTGATGAATTGTGGGTGCTTCTTCGCACAGAATGCTCTCTTCAGACGAGGAGGGCGACGGCTCTTGCTGTGCCTCATTATCTTCCTCAGCCAGGGCCAACTGTCGGCGTCGCCGCTCCTGTATAATCTGCTCAGCGGCTGCCGCCGTTGCAACAGAGGAAATCATACTGTTAAGCCCTAGAGGTAAAAGCAACTAAACCCCGTCCGGAATAGATTAGGAACTCGTTATGCTCCCTTATGCAGATAAGGACTGAAAATTTCTTTCGTGAGGAAAATCATGGCCACTACCAGAGCAGCTGTTGACTTCGTGAAGCAAATGTGGCCAACCGGCCACCAAAGCGTACATGTCTGAAACAATAAGCGGAGAGTATTGCATGCCCTTGGGTATCTTCAGCTATTTAAATGATTCTGTGTGATCTTCTTTTTGTTTTCTGCCGTTTGTACGTGGCAGTTGGATCGCTTCGACCGCTGCTGGTAGCTGGTTCAAGCCGATAGAACGCTAAAAAGCTCTTGCTTATTGATGTGTCATCTTAGACATTTATTGATTGTGGGAAATTTAGAACTCGCTTAGCCTTGACAACCAGTCGCAATGCTGGTCCAAACACAACAACGATTGCTAAACTGTAGACACCATCGCCATGCAAATGATCGTATTATTCCTGGTGTCGTTACAAACTGCATTTCCAGCTTGGGATTGCCGTCCATCGCAATTGGAAGACCTGCCGCTGGCGCGTGGTGTGGCCTATCCATTGGGGGTCAATTTTATATCAAGCTCCACTGCGATCCTTTCTTAACCCGACGACGCATCATCACTGAAACCTTTGCGGACCCAGTGATGGATGCCCCAGATGTAGAAGAAGAGGAGGGTCGACGGTAAGCAGAGTACGAGGGCTGTGATAGTAAATAATTTTGCTATAATAAACCAACTGTTATTTTTTGTTACTGATCCATCGCGATGGTTGAAGGGATTGTCCAATTTGTGTTTCGGCGGCATTCATGCGACGGCACTGTCATGCTGCTGGGCTTTACTACACAGGAAGCTGATTTATGGGAGTCATATTAGGAGCTGGAAGTCCTCAGTGCATTGTAGAGCATGAGTCCACTTCCTCCGTTTGGTTGCTCAAAACCCTGAGGCAGTTAGGGTCGTCAGCAGACAGACCCGTGCGTGTTTGCACGCACGGGTTCGCATTCCATAACCAAGCTGTTCTCGGTTCCCTCAACATTTTTATTATACCTCCAGAGCACCCGTAGAATGTCTGTTGTGATACTGTAGGTGGGATCCGACCACCCTAACGGCCATCGTGGTCGGCGCAGGCCCAACAGGGGCCCTGGCCGCCATCTACCTAGCTATGCGCGGCTATCGAGTTGAGGTCTATGACAAGGGACTGCGGCCGTTAGCCGGCGACGCCGCCAGTATACCGTTAGTGCTGACCAGCCGGTGGGTTCCGGAGCTGCGGCCGCGGCTGAGGCTCTGGAGGGCTCTCGACGGATCCATATGAAAACTTATGGGCCATCTCGAATGCAGGAACACCAGAGACGCGTTAGATGTCTATGGCAAGCTCGGTGAAGTGTGAAGACGCCGGGCCCCGAGTGTGTCGTCTTGCACGCCGGACCGTTATCCAGAAGCGATCCCAGCAGGGGGTCCGGGTTGCTGCGACCGATGGCTTTTTATATGTTGTGTAATCTCGTCTGAGGGAATCAGTTTCTCTCTTCCTGCAGCGGTGCTATCGCGTTTGAGGAGCTCGGACTGGACCACCAGCGGCGCGTGGGGCCCAATGCCACGGCCCTGCGCGGTGTATGGGACGTCGTGGGACATCGGCTACAGCCGCTGGACTCCACAAGCGCTTTCCGCCGGACCTTTGTGACAGACAGATCGGGTGAGGTGGGGCTGTGGTGGCTGGGGATTTTGTTCGCAAGAGCCGTGCATTACCTTTTGGCTACGTTTCACCCGGTTTACTCGGTTTACTCAACAGCTCTAGCTCCAATCCATATGAATTAAAGTTGGGGATGCGAAAACCCTCTTTTGGACGCAGCTTAAGAAGTGTTCTACTGAATGGGACGAAAGGGTTGTGGGTCCTGTGTAGCAACAGCCAGTCGTCCCTATGTGACCGCCCTCCTAGCCTGCTGGTGCTCCGCCTTCCACGGGGCAATCACAATTTCCTCTTAGCCCATATCTCGAACCGCGAAGCCTCCCTCCTCGTCGTTGAGTTCCGCCCTACCCATCTGGTAGCCCACTGGCGGCTCCCATATCGCTCCGTTTGACATAATGTTTGGAGATCATGTGAATGCCCTGCCGCTCAGGCCTCGCCGGCGACATCATACGGGCGGCGGAGGACCGCTACCCTGACACGGTGCGCTTCCACTTCAATACGGGTGAGCCGCGCAGAGGCAAGGGGCCAGGACGGGGCTATGATTGGAGGTACTGACTAAGGAAGAGAATGCGGTCAAGTAACTGTCAAGAGATTAGAGCAAGAACCCGTTTAAGTGCTTTTTGAGCACGGTTGCGACCCACGCCATCGAATCATATCGTTCGGCCTGTTGCGGGGGGGGGAAGAGTTTCATGCCTTTGGGTTTCATGCCTTTGCTGCGTGCTGATTGCTGCAGAGCTAACTCGAGCTGAGTTGAAAAATCGAGTCGCGGGTGTGCGACTGAGTGCAGCCGCATCGGCATCCGCCACCGGTGTGGCTGTTGATGTGGATGAGCAGGAGCGGGAGCTGTCATACGATCTCCTCATCGGTGCCGATGGGACAGAAAGTACCGTGCGCCGGATACTCAAGGTGTGGATTGATGACAAAAGGGCACCTTGCCCATGTATGGCCTGTGGGAACGCTTGGGGCCAGGTTACGCGGCAGGTGTGAAAGCTTGGCGCCAGTGGCAGCATCCCGATGGGTAGAGTCCTTTGGAGGCAGGAGACGGGAGGCCCCAAAGCCCATCCCGGCGGCGCCCATACCGCCACGGGATTGCCCCGGTGGGAGCTTGCGTGTTCTCGGGGTGCGCCATTCCCCTTTGCCGAATCGCCTGTTTGGCTCCTGAAGATTTCAATACCTTCTCTCGCGCACAGCCATTAGTTCAGTGCCCAGAACTGTAAACCTCTGGTCCTCAACGACAAGTTCCATACCTACGGCAGCTGGGCCATCCCTGATTTATATCCGCTTCTGCCGCCAGGCTAAGGTCAAGGACTTCGGCGTGATCCGCCCGGTAGAGGAGACGGCCGCCTACAAGGCAGTGTCTCGTCTGCCTCGACCCCGTGCGGAGCCTTTGCCAGGGTTCTACACACATAGACCGCAAGTAAGTGCGCGGTCAGCTCTCCTGCGTTTATGATGCAACGCCTCAACATGAATGGTTGCTAACCTGTTATCATCCACCTGTCCTCGGCTCATTGCAACTCACCCGAAGCGGCTGTGCCATGGCGTGGGCTTGATTCCATGCCCATGCCCGCGCCTGAGCCCCACGGCCGCGTGCTGAGCATGACCACCTTCCGGTCTGCAGGACACTCCTTCGACCTGCTGTAGGATACAACTGACCTCTTAGAACGGAACGAGCAAGACTCTCGTTGGTCTTTATGGCGTGCGTATGCAGGAATACGTGTACGACTGGTCTACTCCCGGAAAGCCATCTCTACGGCTATTCATCGACGCTGATGGGAGCATAGGCGGCACTGTAACAGGGTTGCAGCGCTGGGACGACGCGGGCGCTGTGGCGACCGAGCTTCTGGCCGCCTACCCTGGCTGCCTTCCCCTTGAATGGGCGGAGGCGGTTGGGAAGCAGGTGGGAGGCACAGGGAATGTAGTTATGAAGTGTGGCAGTCTGCAGTGACGTCCCAGATAAGGTCAAGCATTGCAGCCCACATGCTGACACCCGTGAAGCCCCAGGTATAGGTGTCTGCCGTGGGCGGTCGCTGAACGGCAGAATCTATGCGGTTCCCTCCACGTCGTCTCGTCTGCCCTCTCGCCGCCCAACCCCTCGGACCCTTCTAGGCCAACTCATTACGGATTATGTACCCCGGGTGTGCATGGACCCTTGCTGCCGCACCCATACGGTCGTCCTTCATGTCCTTTCATACCGGGGCAGGGGCTGAGGGGAAGGTTCCTGGGTTATTAGGCTTGGCGATCGAGGCAGCTGTAGCAATGGGCCCAACAAGACCCTTGATCTATTCCGCTTCAGGTATCGTCGCCGTCCTCGGGGGAGCCACGTCACGCAGCCATCTTGCAGTGCAGCCAGTTCTATGGCCCACGGACGGTATTGTTGGGCGACGCGGCGCACGCGGTGACGAGTGCCAGTGGACCCGTAAGCCTGGGCCAAGGTCCTAGTGCGGCAGTGGAGAGTGTGAGGACGCTGGCGCTGGTGCTTCGCGGCGCACAGGTACGTGTCTTATGGTTTTAAGGGTGATGCTCAGCGGGTTACAGGATCAGCTGCAGCACGTTGGACATGAGAGTCACCGGTCACGATCACGGCTGCGGTGACCAAAACCTATGGGAGGGGATTTCAAAGCGGGAGCTGAGCACAGGCCCCACAACAGATTCGGGTCGGGGTCCTATTCGCAAATGAAGAGACGCGACAACACAGTTGCCACCGCCACCATCATCAGCGGCGTTTGTGTCATCGTTGCCGATGGGAGCCATGGGAGAGGTGCTGGCGAAAGAATTGCGTTGAAGAAGGCATCTCGCCCAGACGGGGCCCCGCCTTGCCTGAGCCGAGGCCTGGCTCTTCATTCAATATTCACTGTTTATCCACCGCTGAGTGAACTTAGCTGCGTTCAGCATTGGCTAGAGTGGAAGCCCAGCGAATTTGTCCGGCTCGATTGCAAGTTTGACAACCAAATGTCCAGATCACTTAAAGTATCCATCAATATTTCGAGAGCTCCACCTTACGGGTCGGTCCATCTCTTTGTGAGTGATTCCCAGGACGACCTTGACAAGGTACCCGAGGTCTACTCCAACGTGCGAGGGGACGCCGTGATGGCTATGCAGATGCTTGAATTTATGGAGGTAGGGGCGCGAAGAACACCACCCCGAACGGGAAAGGGGGGGCCATGGAACGCTGAGAGGCCGAATATGTGCTTGCGTGGATGGGGCTGTTGAACGAAAGCTGACGAGTGACTGCCGAGTCCAGTCGCCCTGTTGTGGTTTTATAATGGCAGTTGTCGGGAAATCTTAGCTGTTTGTGTGAGTAGGCAAGAGGTAGGGATGGCTAATGGCATGCAGAGACACCCGCAGGAAAGTTAGTGGGAGGCGCCACATAGCGTGTCACAGTGGGCCGCTTGGTGCGTCTCCATCTAGCCTCCTGCGCGCCTTCTGCAGGCCAGTTGTCTGCCGGTATTTTTTTGCACCAATCTGACCCGCGACGCCTTGCCACTGTGCTCCAGTTGACGCGGGACCCGGCGCGAATGAAGGGCCTGAAGTTCGCTTCCTTGTGGTTCGCATGTAGCGCTTACGTGACTCAGGTATGAAGGCCCCAGCGTGGGGAGAACTGGACGCCCTGAAGCCCTGAAATGAGACTTCCTCTGCTGTGTTTGAATGTGGCCTAGGAGTCAATTGTATTGTATCTCGGGAACTTCACCCATAAACCTGTTTGAATCTTCCTGCCCACGTATCGCGGGTCTTCACCACGACCCGTTCACTTCACGGACATAATGTAAATCTTTTTATCCTGCTAACCCTACCTTCGCATCGCCAGGGCTTCCGGTGGCTGGCGGAGACTGTGGGCGGCCTCCTGTCAGCGATTCTGCCCAAGACATTTCTTTCTGCGCCGCAGGTAGGCAGCTCTATTGTACTCCAGACCAGGCAGCCATGGGTCTGGGTTGGCAAGAGCTTTGGTAAGGAAATACCGAAATGGGGGGATGGCATTGGATGGCACAGTGCCCAACCCGCCCAAGCTGCGTACCGTTGCTCGTGCTCGTGCTCGTACTCGTGCTCGATGTTGCATGTCCTTAGCTGAACTAAGGTCGCCTGTTCGGACGTGTTCACTGCCGTCACGGATACATAACATGATAGGTACTGGCGCGACTGGAGGACCGGCGCATCGGCTACAGCGAAGCCATCAAAATGCTTCAGGCAAGTGTACGTGTAGCATTCGCAACCTAGGGCTGGGGTTGGAGTTGTGGGCGCGGTTGCAGCCTTCATGGCAATCATCCCTGGCCGGGGTGCAGTTGCGGGCCAAGAGCGCTCTCTCGGAGGTCATGTGCCCGAAGTGCGGAGGTTGTAGGCGTATTCTGCGATGTGCGGACGGTATGTCTCCCAAGAACCCGCATTTGGCGTGACCCGCATGTGACCCTTACATATGTGGCGGTTAAGGGTGGTGTGCGTTTTTAAGGAGGGCGACGTGAATGATACCGAGCTTTGATTCTTTAGTATGGCCTCCGGCTCTGCTGGTTTGTATGTCGGGCTATTTCGTCAGGGGGCGCAACTGGGAAGGGGCTATGGGGGGATGGATATGAGGATTGAATTTACCTTCGAAACGTTGCGATGTCCGGAGCTCTCATGTGCAGGCGATGAAAGCCCACCACAATGAAGTCCTAAATACGGATCCTGATCCCTGATCGCTGATTGCTGATTGCTGATTGCTCCGTTAATTCTCAAACAGGGCTACGCTTCGCCCGTGGTGGCGCTATTCCTGGGCGGCATCTTCCTGGGTCTCTTCATGGCCTTCAACCGGGCGCTCGCGTAACAGCTTCACGCATCCAAAGCCAGGAAACCAGCTAGGGCTGCGACGCGGCGGTTCCTGGGCTTGGCGATGGAGATGGGTGGGCACTTGCGGCATGACTTGACAGCACCGTGAACTAGCGTCAGTTGCGTTGCCGCACAACCGATAGTGTGAGTGCTGTTCATGGGTGACCCGCTCGTTTTTGGAGATCGTGAATGTGACAAGAAGGAAACGTGGACGAAAGCACCTCTGCATGCCTATTGTCTCCTTGTCAACCACCTTATCCCGCTCTGCGTCTCGCCACGCTGGCTCCAGTCCCTCCTTTCCAACCTTGACCCCATTCCGTGAGTCCACTCCACTCCTAACAATTTCTCCGTCGATGCGCTCAGTCGGATATCGTCACCGGACAGCAACACCTGAAATGTTGGTACAACTACTGTGAGCTGGCAGGCAGGACGTTGCTTGCATACAACGTATGTCATAAGGAATGCATACCAGGAGGATACGTGGACATGGCGGCTCCCGATTCCAAGGACATAGCCACATGATGCACCTGGAATATCGGGGGCTTCCGTCATACGCTAGCTTCAGGAAGAAACCTTACTTTGCTAGGTGGTTGAGGAGAATTGAGGCCTGTGGTGGTGTGTGTCTGTCAACCTGTGGAGGAGTGCGTCTGCGTCTGTGAATGCAACTGGACAAGTCAGAGACGGGTTTTTTTTAACTCCGCGCGGAGTGGTTATGAACCCAGTAGTGTTAACACGTGCGCGGGCGGATAAGGCACACAATGCTCGGCGGTGGTCAGAAGTGGAAGTGGACTGCGGGTGAGCTACGGCTGTCTGTGATTGACGACGGATGGATCTTAACATCATGGTCCAGTTGCCATTACATCCGCTTTCACCTGCAGCGTTGACTTAATAAGAATGCATTGAGACTACTTTGCCTGCATTGGTGTTGCTACGGGAAATATAACGGAAGGGAGCTGGGTATCGGGAGGGCTTCACGATGATTCGAAATTTTTTATCGGATCCGCGGTTGTAAGGGTGTGAGCTAGGGTACTTAAGGAGACGTCTTAAGGAGACGGATTTCTTAGGATTATGATTAGGAACGGGCCTGTGTACATCAATCCGTGCGTGTGTGCTTAATACTCACCGGCTACAGCTGCACATTTCCCATGACTGATAACTTCAACTTCGCGTATATTTGCATGTGTCTTGCGTGAAAAGTTGGGACCGAGTGCGAAGGAAGAGTGGATAGGTGACATTCTATGACATGGCTGGTGACATTCGTCTGACTGGAAAGTAATGCTGCATACGCATCTGCATTTCTCACTGAATTTACTCCTGTAAAGCTGTGGGGTTGGGCAGGCCATGTGGCATTGCTGCCAGATCAGCCATTCTGTTGATTGTTGACTAAAAATCGGGGGCATTAAATGATATCGTGATATCAAACTTGTCATGCTGAGACGCGACTTGGCAGAAGGGCTCCTCAGAACCGTACATCCAGAATGCGCCCGAGGCTGGTCCCTCCCCGACTTCCAGCCAACGATATGGCCAATCAACAACAGCCATGATGACGAATAGCCACACAAACACACACTCCTCTATTTGTAGCGTACGCACCAGTACCATATCACTATGGAGGACATGTGCTGTACTAGGTACCAGGGGAATGAGGGTAAAAACCCACCAATCCATAACTTATCGACCCCTTTGCAGTTGCCCAAACGTGTGCGCGGCTCAAGAGCCACAGCTAGCCGCACGCAATGCGCAGGGATGGGGCAAGCAGTGAAACAGCCAGTGTCTTCAGTGCACTCTTCAGTAGTCATGTGCGGTCATGATCATTAGGGATAAGCGGACTCAGGGATAAGCGGCCTCTGGAAGCCCCGATGAGGCAGGATAACATGACAAGACTAAAGATAAAATAGTATTGCTATGTTGCCTAACACATACAACTGTTAGCTAACAAATATTGGTTTATCGTCCTCCCATCCAGCACTCCTTGGCATACTCCAACAGACTTCACGCACGCAACAGTCCGTGGTTCATGTCCCCTGCCCTCACCCAGCACGACAATCCGGACAAGAACAGTATGCAACTAGAGACCACCTAGCACGCAAGTGCTGGCACCTATTACACCAACCACTAGCCAGGATCCCGCCGCCACCTTCAGCATCCAAACCTCCCCGTCCGTGTAAACCTGCCTCGTTCACTGAGCACTGCGCTGATCATCTAGGCTGATTTGAATTGCAGGCAGCGTCGCAACTCCAAGACCGTTGCCTGGTGGGAAGGCTTCTTGCCTTCTTGCTCTGCCCTCCTGCTGCCTACTCCTTGTCCGTCTCTAGCCGTCGCCTGGGGAAAGTGACTGCTGACTGCGGCTCGACCACGTCCACCACCGGCTTGGAGTCAGTAGGGTGGTTGACCAGCATACGTGTTGAGCAAAAACCTCCAATCGTCTGCTTGTATAGCCCGTTGGCGGTGCTCTGCAAAGAAGGACAGGTAGGGGGGCGGTGTGAGATAGATGACATTAGCAGCCTTGCTTACAATTGTTGGACAGCAGCAAAGCGCAAAAACCATACACGTGGTACCGTGCCACTAATTACTCGGGTATTTGGGATCTCCAACGCCCACGATACAGTTCCAGACCCTCACAAATCACACTATTCACATATCGCATAATGGCGGTTAGGCGGGGCACTTGCGACTCATAGTCGATCCATCGCAGTGCTTCCTCCGCGGTCTGCTTGGGGGACGGCTACTTGCCGTTGGTCTCGTAGCTCCGGAATTGAATGAACACCGAAGAAAGGCACTCCAACAGAGGAGCGTTCATCAAGGGCACACCCGCCTCCGTCCGATATGGCTGCAGATGAAAAGCAAGGGGAGGGCGGCAAGATCCCCAACGGACGGCTTCATCTGTGGGGTTACTGAAGACAGTGAGTACGTATATGTACGTACATGTAATCCAGAATATACGTGAGGCTACTACTTATCACACCAGCCAGTGCATCAAAATACTAGGAAAATCCCAGCAGTGGTTGGTCCATGCATCTATATCTATCCTGACTGTCCTTGTAAGCAGTAGTGTCGCGTGCTGCAAATCCCCACCACCAACCCTGGACAGCGCGCTAACTTACCGTCAGACCACAAAACAGCGTGTCCGTCACGGTGAGACTGCCCGTGGCTTTGTCCATGAGGGGTGGCACCAGCACGGGCACCCCCAGGCGAACCTCGGACATGAACTGCAATCTTACGTCGGCCAATAAGTAATTGGCACCTGACAGACTCCATGAAGTCTAGGCGAAGTGCGGAAATGTAATGCATCTCTTTGCATGAATAATTCAAATTTGTCAGGTCAGACATACAAGCAAGTCAAATCACAATGTCAGTACGTCACTAGTACCCGAACTTCCGTTGTAAGGCAACTTCGTTAGCTCGGTAGGCTTGAACATTTTGGGGCACGAGATGCCAACTGCCAAAGGTATATACACATTGTGGTTGGGAATTAGATACGAGACGGAATGTACTGATCTTTTTGACATCACTTGACATCACATAACCATTTTTTTGAGTCCGATTGGACTATTTGCAGCTGCATATGCCATAGTCTGTTAGTGAAATGCCGTTTATATGTCAAGCTAAACATCACATACCGGCCGTCTTGTTACTATGGCGGGCAGCTGCATTCGCGCTCCGAAATGGTACTCACACAGCTTTTACCATTATCCCTCACCGTGCGTCAGAAGGAAAAGGTGCATCAATCACAACAGTAAGGAACCTGAGAATTTTGTCCAAGTTGTCAAATCATATTCTACCTACACAGGACGCGTAACCCTCTCTGCTCTCCCTCTCCCTCTACCGTATCAGTAGCTGAATCGCTGGGCACACAAACGCTGCTTTAAACAAGAACTGATTCTGTGTAGGTAAGTTCACAATCGGGCACGCCTATTCATGTTGAACATTCGGGCCACATTTGGGCCAGCATAGCCGTCCAAACCCCACGTTCTTTCCTTTCCACATCATTATGATTTGATCTGTCGCTCTTTGGCGGCAGGCCTCAACATGGCCGATTGCCTATGCCCTACCCTCGAGAGCACCACGGGGTGGCTCCTGCCTATGGCGGGGTCCCCAGCCGCCACGCTATGTCCCACTGGTCTGCCCTTCGGAGTCGTCTCTTCCCTGCGCTAAGATTAGCGGTGCTGCCCGTGACAGCAGCCTGTCTGGCTACATTTGCAGGAGTGAAGGGGTGCGCGAACGGAGCTTAGAGCTTTGGAAAAGAATTGAGCACGTCTTCTGGGGGTGATATCTGAGTTGCACCGGACCGGGAATGGAGGGGATTGGGCTTGCTTGCCTGCAATCCGATGTGACCCACTTGCGTGACTTAACAACTTGCACATTTGGCCAAGTATTGCCTGACAGTTAAGTGGTACGCCACTGCTCCCGTTGCTGCTGATCCTGCATTGCACCCGCGTCATGGATCCTGTAGGCACCGCCAGCAACCAGGATTCGTGGACCTGCACAATTTACAGCTGCCGGCACCCGAGCCGTTCGCTGCACCCAGACCGGAACTCGTCGACCACACTGTCATAGCGCCCGCCGACGTGAGTACGGCACGACAATTGCTAAATTCACGTGGCTTCATGCATCCGGGCATGCAGCCAGGAGTCACCTGGGGGGCCATACCTGCGAGCAGGTACGGTCCATCGTCGCTTCAGACTATTAAAACACATTAGCTCATTGAGCACTTAGGCGCGCCAGAGCTTAGGTCAGTCACAATTTTCCCTATTATATGTACTATATGCATTGCAACCTGGTCATCATGTAAGGTCTTACCAATACGGTCACCGACACGGCCACAAAGAGTGACAGTGATGGGCCGACTCTTCTGTGGTTGCTGTCGGCGTCTTCGCCCTAGAGTTCCGGCATGGACTAAGACGCACAATCATAGACTGGTATATCAGGCGGTGTCCGCAGCCACATCTGCTTGTTGCGCGTGCTGGGATGTCACCTGTTTGATACTCCACTCGGGCACTCCTGGACTCTATCTGTGTCCCACGGCATCTGCCTCGATTTCTTGTCCGGACTTGCATATACGATGTGTGTATGTGCCTTATGGTTCATAGTGATGCTCAAGATTGATGCTGTGAAGCCTGTGTTGCCCGGCAAACCAAGGCTTACTGATCCGTGCCGACCCCTTGGCGCGCCTTGGCCTCCCTGGCCACCCTCCCTGACCCCATGCGTGCACAGCTCCGGAGAGGTGCACGCAATGTTTGAATATTTGCTGCTGTTTCCAGCGTAATCAGCAGCAACATGCAGATACAAACCCTAATACACTGAATACAGCACACTGGTTTGGCGTTATGAAATTTGCGTCACCATTTCATCTATGTCATGTAACCAGTCCGTTATGGCGCTCAAAGCGTCCAGTCAGAGCGTAGCCGCCCGCTGGCCGTAACAAGCAACGTTTCCCAAGTTGAAAACCGTAGGATTTGCCTAAAAGGCTTGTAATGACCTAAATACGTCGCCATGTTATGGGCGCCACAAGGCTTGATAATACGCGTCCTTGCGGAGTCGGAAGTAGCAGAGAATGTCTCTTGCTACAGCGTGATATTATGGGATGCGTGTTAAGGGGAAGCACAGCTTTTAGGATACCGGGGCACGACCGCACCAGGAGATAGACGGATCGTAGACTGTATGCTGCAAGAAGTAGGCGTTGTATCACCGGGTATGTGGTGGGTTTAGTGGTTTTCTTAGGTTACGCAACAACCGCTGCTGCAGCATCTAGTTAGTTGGTCTTTGACTGTGTTCGTGCAGGAAGTGCAATAGGAAATTGCTGCCTAGCCGGGAGGATGCGGCGGGGGAACTGGGGAGCTGTTGCAGCCGTGCTGAGGGAGGAGTACTCGGCTTCTGGTCATTGTTACCCTGTGCTGCAGTACATGTATTGGCTCCCGAGTAACACTTGTTGGCGTACACCTGGGCTTTCTGCTAGTATGCGATAGCTATTTTTGCTGGGATTACAACCAGATACGAATGATTATCTGGCAACTGCTGCATAAGGAAGAGCCACGGGGGCTTTTTACCTCACGGCTTGTGAGCACTTACGTTGCGACGCAGGAACATGCGTGCCAATACATTTTCAGGGTGTATTGATTGCAGTCATATGCTCATCCGTTAGCATATGCTGTGTAATAGTACAGAGGACGCCCTGGTGCCCGAGTATGGCGACAGATTGGCCCCAACTTGCTTGGCAATGTTGATTTGGACTCCCGTATCTTCGGTGAGGTTTGCTTGGCATTTGGTGTTGACGAGAACGAATGGGATCGTCCATCTAAGCGGTCTCCTCCAGCAACCCTGTGGCAAGCGAGGCATGTGCCCCAAGATGGAACCGCCATGGTCGGGGCCGAGGAGATCTTATCTCTCCTGCAGGTTGATGATGCGACGTAACGTTGGAATGGAGCTTGGTATGTCGTGTGTGAAGCATGCTGACATACTTTTCCCATTCCTTACCCTGTCTGTGACACCCTGCCCGAGATTGCTCTCTAACCGTCTAACCATATAATGGCACATTCTCAAGGCCGCCTGAGGCACCTAATGCTTTAAGCGCCCCCTGGAAGCGCACATGGAACAACACTCTCCCTTATATGAATATGGAACAACAGTCTCGCCGCATGTTGAAATACTATGCCTGCTCCGATTATCTACGAATTTCAGCATTGTACAGTGTAACATAATCGTACGGCAAATCTGTGCACCGATATCGTACCGGAAATGTGTGCTTTCATGCTATGGCAATCCCTCACGCCCAAACGAGTTTGGTATTGACTCACATGTCGCAGTCATTTTACGGTCACAAACATGGTAGGGCTCCAGACGGACAACGAACTACTCGTGTAAAGCGCAAGCCTATCAGGTGTTTGAAGGCTGTTGAAGATGGCAATCGCTCAAACAAAGCGTTGTCAACGCTGGACTCTCTTCTTGGATCGGGAAGCGAGTCAGGTGAGTTATCGATGTCGCGAGTCGGGGCCTGAACCCTGGTTGATATGTGACGCTGGCAGAATATGCTGATGTAATTGTGTGACATTCATGTGAATATTATGATAACATTGGTCATGCACAAAATCCTCTGATGGTTCCCAAGCTTAGTATGATGCAAGTAAACCGTTCCTGAGGCCGATTCGTGAGCGGCTAGTGCGTTGTGCAATTCGCATATATTACACGCCAATAACTATTATGGACACTATCCTGCCACCACCGATACTGCGACACACACCACCAAGCCCTTCAATTACTTTGGCTCTAAAATTAGCTCCCTGAGCCTTCCTGTGCGCGTACACAGCATCACTCTGAACTCATCCCTTCTCTGTTCTATGTCAAGATCCATCCCCAGCCGACCGCGATCCGGCCCTGGTAGAGTGGTGGCGCATCCGGCCGCGCCAAGCCGCTCCCCCGCGGACTACCTCGATATCCTCTTCCGCCAATCCTGCGGGCCGCTTCATCGCCAATGAGGCAATGCTGCGTAACGAGGTCTGGGCAGGCCGAAAGTAAGTGGCAATGCTTAGGTGCTTATTAAGGCGCTCGTGTTCGTATGTCCTGAAGTCATGAGGCGGGGTGGATCATATTTTGGGGATGCATGCGCACAACTTACGGCTTGTGTCCAGGGCTTCGTTGCACGATTACAGAGCTCCTTGTATAATGAGCATTGCTGTGGCCCTTGCGGCATTCTGCCACCCGAAAATCCACAGGACCCTCCCTGGACAAGCGCTGGAGCTCCCGAAGGTGAGGGGTTGGGTAGGGAGGGTGCGGCACGGTCATCACAGATCACCAGTATGGGGAGAGCGCAGAGCCCCAACGCTGTCTTGACGGCAGGGGTTTGACCATCAGTGCGAAGAGTGCTATGGTAACGTCGTGACCCAGGTAAGCCCTCCAACGCCAAGGCTAGGTAGGATCTGTTGTGCCCACCGCCATTCTCTCTTCGTGTACCTTCCCCAGGTGATGCCGTGCGAGTCCTATGTGATCTCGTTCATACAAGCCGCAGTGTACGGGACTGTTGTGCGGGTGTATGCCACCCAAGGCGCCGACGCTGCCGTGGAATTGATCGCGGGCCTGGGACTCACGCGGCCCGCGGTCTGGGATCAGGTGAGTGATTGAGTGATGCATTTCCCACCTTTTCGAAAGAAACGGCTTTACACGGTGCCTTTAACATCAGCATGGAGCACAGCCGCGACGGCGCCTATGTAGCACACAGCGCCTGCACTGCATGGCATTCGCTGTGGGCGTTCCGTCAGCCACCACCCTAACCGCCTTGCCATGCTGTCCTGGTTGCGGCGTCTTTTTCCGACAGGTTGAGCTTTGGCGGCTGCTGAGCGGTTGCTTCGTCCAGCCCGATTTGGCGAGCTTTGCTGTCGTACTATATGGCATGCTGATGGTTGCACCGTGCGTTGAGGCATGCTTGGGGTAAGATTGGGGGTGGGAGGGCCGCACTGTGTTATCTCCACACGGGATAAATATCCTCCGCAAGCTGGCTGCTGGCGGCTTTGCGTGATGCCAAGCCTGTAATTACTACATGGCACATTGATGGGCCAGGCGCCGGGTGCGAGATCAGCACGTAATGACCATAGGGCAGCATCTATCGTTGCCTGTTGTTGCCAGCATGGGTCCGGCGCAATCAAGACTCGTGTGGTCAAAAGCAAATAACATCTCGCAAGATGATATACCTTAGGTATACATACATGTATTTGTACGGCAACATGGGCGACCTGCCTCGATTTTACCCTGATCAGGTACCGTACCTTCACCGCAGCGTACGCACTGTCTGCCATCGTCGCCGCCGATGTTCTCATTGCCACGGCAGGTGGTGACGCTGTGCAAGGGACCTCGGCAGCGGCTGCTACCTCCATGACAGGCAATTCAAGCCTGCCCATAGGGTTGGTTGATGCTTTGTTACTACCCGGTAGCGATGTGTTGGCACTCACCGATCCAGTGTTGTTATGTGGCGGCTTGGGGGCCGTCATGGGAATGGCGGGAAGCTCTGTGGCGCATCAGTTAATTAACGGGGACGTGGAGCGGCAAGCGAGCGGCCTCAGCGTCAGCAGTACTTCCATGGAGAAGGGCGGCAACAGGGCAGCAGCAGGCTTGCAGCGAGCAGGTGGTGCAGTAAATCTGCGGACTGGGCTGCTGCTGGGGGGTGTCGTTGTTGTGGCGCTACAGCACACGCTAGAACCCGGCGGTCTGGCATTAGCTGCGGCTCTTAGCGCAGGCTTCGGTTCAGGTAGGTTGGATAGGGCATTTTAGCCGCAATTTGTGCATACTAATAAGGCTAAGTAGGGCTAAGGTTCGGCCCCCGGGCTGTGTGTATTTTTGCATTGCATGTCCTGTCCGTATAGGCTACGGGCCTGTTGCCTGCCACTCAGGGTTACGAAACTGGCACATGACGCACACGCTTCATCAGGGTTTATCAGTTTTAATGTTGTCATGTCCGTCCTATCCACTATGTCTTCCAGGTTTCCTGCTGACGTACATGGCTGGGCCACGCTACCAAGTCACACGAGAGGTGGAACTGCCCGATGGCTCGATGTGGATTCCAGATCCGGATTCTGTGACGGAAATGACAGTTGTACTGGACCAAACCACTTCGATTCAGCGTACCCTTACCACATCGGCCCTGACTGCGATCGTGTTTTTCACTACCCTGTTTGTCGTGTTTGGAAGTGGGCAGTGACTTTAATGAAACCCATACCAAATGCTATATGACACGGTACGAGAAAGCGGACGATGCACGATTATGTGGAATTTCTATGTACATATCTCATCCAGAGCTTTACAAACCCTTCGTCTGCCAAATCCCATCCCCCAAACAGCAACGAAACTAACTTCATACGTTGCAGGGTTCAAGGCTAAGTCCTGTTGCTAACACTTTTCCGCTAAACCTACCAAGCCTAAGAGTCACGGCCATTAAGCCCCCTATGCATATGCACGTGCGACCTTGCAGTACAAGTCGCCACGTGCAAATGGGCCATGGCTAGCTTGCGCTGCTACACACTGACCTCAACGCTCGGCTGCCACCTACTGCCATCTGCCAGCCGTAAGTCACACAAAACGGAGTCATAATCCACAAGTTCGGTTCAAAACTTTGGGGTATACAGCGCCATCAATCCCCCCGACTCCAGTCCCCATCCCCCAGGGCGTTACACGAACACTGTTTAAAAAGCCTTCACTCCCGATGTATCTGCCATTACTTAATATACTGGCTAAGCCACCGGAAGCCCTCCCCATAACCCATCCGCTTGACGACGGAGCACATGAACACCTCGCAGGGTCGAATCTTCGAGTCGCTGAGGTTAACCTTGCCCTTGCCGGTAGTGTAAGTCAGGCCCAGCCAATTCCTGAGCTCATCTTCTGAAGCAGCGGTCGGAATGTCAATCTTGTTGCCCAGGATTAGGAAAGGAACCGTGCCCAACGAGTCATCGCCCAACAGACCGTCAAGCTCCTTCTTGGCCTCGGGGAAGCGCTCGCGATCAGCTGAGTCCACTAGATACACAATCGCATCCACTTTGGCATAATAGTCCTTCCATACACGGCGCGCAATCTCATGACCACCAAGATCGAACGCTTTGAAGTTGATACCGCCCAATTGAATCTCCTCGGACGTGGGATACTGCGTTGGTTGATGCTGCACAACGCGGTCATCCTTCAACATATGCATCAGTGTCGTCTTTCCAGCATTGTCAAGACCCAGGAAGAGGATCTTCGCGTTCTTGTTGTAAAGACCCAAGTAATTAAGAACTCCATAAAACCAGTTAACTAGAAACATCTTGTTCTCTCAGTTTCTACGCGCACGTCGGAGTTTGAACAGAGAAGAAAACAGGGCCAGGGGGCGCAGCTGTTGCAGTGTTGCCCGCTTCCTAGGATAGAGAGGGTATGCAAGCGCTCTAGAATGCCTGTCCTAAGCTTCAAAATTGGCAGTCAAGGTTATACTTTGAGAGGACACCTGGCGTTTGTCCGTACACGGTGCATAAATTTGAGAGCCGTCAACTGGAAGAACGATATAAAATGAATTTTCCACTCAGACAATATTGGCTTTGGGATAATGGTCATTACTCGGATGTATGCGTAATAAACTGCGCAAACACCCTATCCGTCTCAAGCTTCGTTGGCGCTCACGCGGTAGCTTCCATACCGCTGAAATTCTCCAAGTTGGCTTATGGGATCCCTTCAGTGGCATTGGGTGGTATCCTTCATAGAGTTTATTGTTTGACGTCATATTACCGGCAAAGGGGTATGGTCTGAGGCCCGCGCCCGCATTCATCAACAATCATCTTTCTTATGAAGTTAGAAGCAAACATACCGTGGCGTGTACGACGCTAAAATGTTTATGCCGCAGCGACGCAGTTCCGGCTTAAGTAGGCAAGGTTCAATTGTGCGCTTTCGCGAAGTTGAATGCTGGACCCAAAATTGTTACAGATCACCACGGTTGGATTCATATCTCAACACAACAAGGGTAACTTGCAATTATCCGTCTGTTGCCTAAACGTGAAAACGACGCACAAGGCCTATCTATGTATAATGAGTTCTTCACCCCACCACGCACCAGCGGCGAGGGTTGTCCACTGTGCTGAGCCACCAAAGTAACACCATGCTGCATCCCCTCCCATCTGATCGTAGAGAGCTTCGGCCAGCAAAAGTCTGTGCACGTCTGTGCACACGGTGCCATTTCGTCCATGGGATGCTTCAATCCCAACCTCGTGGTTCACAGTCGCACGCCTTGAGGGACCGCCAGCTGTGTTGCCGTGGGCATCCATCATCTAACTAATAACACCACAAATAAGAGTTCTATACCTTACGTGCAAGTACCCTCCCTCAGCTCTTTCTCTATCCATAACCAATTACCGAATCTATGTAATCCTACTTAATGTAACAGCTCACAAAATCTTCAGCTCTAGGCCCCAACTAGTCTGCATTATTGAAAAATCCGAACCTTTTTGTTAAACGTACTGGCTAAGCCATCGGAAGCCCTCAGAATAGCCCATGCGCCGAATGACAGAGCACATGAAAACCTCCACAGGTCGCTCCTCGCCCTTGCCCACCTGTCCCTGGTTCGTACCCGCAGTGGTTCTGCCCCTTGCTGCGGGTTTTCCTTTGCCTGTTGTGTAGCAGAGGCCTAATGCGTTGCGCAGCTCGTCTTCCGATGCCGCCCCCGGCAAGTCGATTTTGTTGCCTAGGATTGCAAAGGGTACTGTGCGCAGACAGTCCTCGGTTAGAAGTGCCATCAGCTCCTTGTGGGCTTCGGGAAAGCGTTCCGGGCAAGCGGAGTCGACAAGAAAGATCACGCCGTCCACGCACGGGAAGTAGTTGCGCCAGACGCTGCGGACTAACTTGTGGCCGCCCAGGTCAAACGTTCGGAATGTGACTCCACACATTTGAATCTCCTCCGAGGTAGGATGCTGCGTGGGCATGTGCTGCACCACGCGATTATCACGAAGTACGTGCAGCAGCGTCGTCTTGCCCGCGTTGTTCAGGCCGAGGAACAGGATCTTGGCGTTCTTGTGGCGGAGGCCAAGATAATTCAGGATATCATAGAACCAGTTAATGAGGAACATTTTTGGTAATTTCGAATGGAACCAGCAAAAAAAGGAAGCTACGATGGGAAGCAAACAGGCAACGAGTACCGGTATGCGGTTACCAGCGCCGTTTGGGTTCCAATCTTACAAATCTAACTTGTTTGCAAAAAACAGACAATTTTGTTACGTTTATATTCAAAGATGGACTTGAAGGACCTGGAAGCAGCAGTGCGCCAACGCAACTGAGGACACCTGAGCAGCGGCAGGACAGGACAGCGCGACAGACCCAGCAAGGCCTGTGACAAACCCTAAACAGCCCGAAGATATTGATTGTTTGCGTGTTATATTAATGAACTATTTGGAACATGAGTTAAGTGAAGGAAACGTAAAAAGTTAGCAGGTTATCGAAAATGTACAAACACCTGCCATCAAACACCAACAATTATGTTTCGGTTATACCAGGATGTGCCCAACCTGCGGATGCAATCCGTAACTCCATAAAACCTAAAAACCCGCACCAACTCTCGGATGCAACACGTTCGCCATACTTTTCAGTCCATTAAGGTATACAAATAAAACACGTTCGCTAAACCTCGCTTGCTAAATGGCAGCTCGATGGATGACACATCATGCAGCTGCGGGGAATGTAATCGCTCTGCGAAATACGGAAATACCAAAATACTCACCGATAAATGGTGCCTACATATGTTCAATTCGTTGTTTAGTTCAATTTGTTGTTTAGTTCAAAATCGTAACTATATCCTTCTCATGATTGAGAGCAAATTACGAAGCTCCCTCCCGAGCCAAGTCCTGCCTATTGTGCTAGGACGTGCTACCCGGTCCTGTATAATCGTCTGCAGTATCATATACGATGCAAATCCATCCTGTTGGCATGACAGATCTGGCCTTTCTGGCGCCACACACCTTAACGGCTGGTGGCGTCTCTAGACACCCTTATAACCAAATGCCATTGAGAATTCCACGAGCTTCCGGCAAGGCCCCAAATTTCAGAGAGGCGCCTCCGCTCCCAAGCAAATTTACAAATTCATGCAGTCGTGTTTCCTGGACATACTCTTGTGTATGCCGCCGCCGCCGCCGTGTGCCGCCGCGTGTCTTTACCCGTTCTACAGCACCTTCATTCCTTTTCGTCTGATTCCGCACCATCATTCCCGGCAACACTTTTCTAGTTCCATTTAAATGGGGTTTCGCTTTCAGCCAATCGTACACCGATGCGTCGCTCTGCGGCTTCCCCCCAACTAGGCTGGCGGAGCTAGCCTGCAGAGCGCCATACTGCCAGGCGCTTCAGGAAAATTCAACCACGCATGTCAATCTTACGTTACTATATGTTATCATCCAGCTTTACTTGCAGAGGCTGCAGGATGAAGAAGTTGTCCCGCGAAAAATCAGCATCCAAAACACAGTGTCTGGCACGTCAAGATTCCCCTTCGAAGCACGATTCTCGTGGAGTCCGCATTCCCGGGTATACAGGCTGTCGCGTCATGTCAGTATCGCGACAGTAAGGCCCACTTTCCACCGGGCTGCCGCGTGACACCTAACTGGCGCCTTCGGGCATTGCCGTAAAAGAACAGGCATCCCTAAAACCCTCACTCTCGGGCCCGGCGCCTCAGATCCTCCAGCTCCCTCTCCAGCGGGTCAAGCACATCGCGCAGCGGTCGCCCCATCAGCGGTGGGGAAGGCGAGGGCGGCAGCTGCGAGGGCGCGCCTGCGCAGTACAAACTGCTCATAGGATCATAATGTACTGCATGGGTGCACGATAGGATCATGCTTTCCAAAACAAAATACATAATGTTGCCCTTTTTCAACACCGTCAGAACACGTCAAGTGTAATATCGGCGTCCTGCTTTTCGCGCCGGTTTCACAGTCAGAGCTGAGAGCCCTTCACTGCCGCCACCACGGTGGCCCCCACCCCCACCCCCCACTGCCCCGGGGCCCCCTGCGGGTATGAGTCCTCCACTTCGTTTGCCCCTCTCACGGCGCCGCCTCACCAGCCGCCAGCCAGCCGTGAAATATGCACACCTACCAAGGCTCTATAGACTCGCTTTTCTCGGTCGGCACCGAATCAAATATGCAATATTTGAATATGCAAAATCCCCTTCCCCCTCCCCGCCCCCTCCAGTACCTACCTCGGTGTTTACGTTGATGTTTGAGTGCTGCCAGTTCTACGTCTACACCCGTGTCTCCCTCCAGAGCTGCGAACTGGCGCTCCAGGGAATCCGGGGCCACCAGGGCGTTAGCTGTCTGCGCCTGAGCCTCCAGCTGAGCCACCTTCTCCTCCATCTTCTCAAACGCAGCCCAACTGGAACCTGCATGTATGGGAGGACGCAGGCGGGGCATGCATCCAGAGGGTCCTATTAGAGACACGCATTTAGCACACACGGTAGTGGAGTGAGGAATTCACTAAAAGGATATCAAACGAAGTACCGAACTTAACGAACATGGGCTTCCACCTTCTCGTGAAAACCTTCTAATCAAAGGGAACCCCAAGTGAATGACAAACAACAAACAATCGCATTACCATCCCGTGCGGGGATCAAAATGGATGTAAGAGGGGCTAGCATATCGACTTTATTGGCGGTCAAGAAACGTTCAATAGCCAGCTAGCTGGTAGCCTAGTACTGGCCACTTTAAGCGGTTCCCCATCCGCTGCAGCACACATACCAGCTTGCAGACACCACAATGGCGGCCAAGGCATGGGAGAGAAAAGATTTCACCGCACCGCACCGCACAGCGTGGCGCCCTGCCCAAATGACACACCGGAGGTGTGTGTGCGTGTGCGAGTGCATGTGTGTGTGCGGCCATCGTCCTAGCTTTCCTGCTCCGGATGTTTCATCCGAACCTCAAAAAAGCACGGTAGGTCACACGCAGGCAACTAACCCGTGCCTTCACTCCCCCACCCCTGTGCGGAATACCCCCCCCACACACACTCACACACATACACACACTCACCCGACCGCATCTGCAAGCCGCCAATCATCTCCTGGAGAGCAAGGGAGGTCTTGGCGGAAGCGGCCCTCGCCTGCGGGGCAAGAAGGCAGCAGAAAGACATGCAGGGAGGGAGGGAGGGAGGGAGGGAGGGAGGGAGAGGCCCTCGTCCTCCCTTGCGGTCCGAGAGTCCAACCTTGCGGCCCACCTCACCTTGAGGGTTTCCTTCTTGCTGCGCGCCTCCGCCAACTTGCCCTCCAAAAGTCTGACATTCGCCTGCAGCGCAGTGCAAGAAAGTGTATGGAAACGATTAAGTTGTAGTCACGGAGCAACACGGTCTGACCACATGCATATTACGAACCCGCGCACGACACAAGCGTCTGCATAAGGCCTGTAAAGAGCTCTTTGGGGTGATGGTCCGTGAGGGGCTCCGTGAGGCCTTATGTTGTTTATTCCTAATTTCAACGAGCGCCTTCCGGAATTCACCTACAAACCTCGAGTCGTTATCCGAGGGAGCCCTGGCTCCACCAGGTATGATTGGCGAACCCCGCCCTCCTGCCCCCTCCAGCTGGACCGGGCTTAAGGCCACTGTATGTGTCTGAGGGGCGGTACTTAATTTCTTGACACGCCTGCGTGCCGCATACCCCTCTCTTCCCCTCCCTCCTATCTCTTATCACCATCAACATCCCACCTGCAGCTGCTCCAAAGCGTTGGTCTGCAGCATTACCTGCTCGTTCAGCCGATCTAGAAGGGGGGGGGGAAGAGGGTACAGGTTGAGGCGCGGAGGGGGCCAAGAGTCACAGACGCGGCCGCGCAAGAGCAGGCAGCAATATGACAACACCGATCAATACCAATACAGCCAGCAGAGACCGAATCGGAGGTGGTGGTCGTCGATAAACTCGATCGAGACCCCCATAGCATCGAAAGACGGTGGGGAAGGCAAGACGATTAAACGAACATGATACCGCTGTAGACTCTGCAGCAAAGCATGACTAGCTCCGTCTAAGAGAGAAGGAGAGGGGAGGGAACTTCCCTCGTTCTCAGGAAGGCAACGAAAGGCTATGAAGAGCCGAGCGTACAATGCCACATGTGCCCCTTTTCCACCCTCGCTTGTCTTAAGGACTGGAGTCTCCACTTACGGCCACTACCCCGCTACCGCCAGCTGGATTCCAAATATTTCAGGTGCTTATTTTGCGCCTTCGTCGGTCCTCTCTGATGCCGTTCCACCGGGGCGGATGTGGGGCGGACATCCCTACCCGTAGGCCTTATAACCGACCACTACGGCCCCCTACCCCAACAACCGACCCTCCCACCTGCGTCCTCCTGCAGCACCTTCCGCCGTTTGAGCGCCTCCCTCGCCAGGTCGTCCTGCCCACGACTCACTGCCAACTCAGCTCGCGACAACCACTGATCAGCACCGGCCTGTACGCACATTCATACATCCATACATTCATACATACATACACACACACACACACAGACACACACACACACACATACGCGCGCGCACGGGGTATCTTCGCTTCCACAAATACATGACACGCAGAGGCTCACTACTGCAGCGCATCGAGTTGATCATGTACGGTCCACGGGACCGCGGAGTGGTTCGGTGCGCCCAGGTCCCCAACCCCACGCGACGATCCCTTTTCTCTAGAGGTATACCTGTAGTGACTTTTGCTTGACCATCATTTGCCGCTGACTCGCCATAACCTGGGCCGTGGCCTGGAGGTGGCGGGAAGGAGGAGGGGATCACGGGTACGAAGGCGAAGAAACCCATCATCCAAACCTGCTAGGATTAACAAGTATCGGAGTTGTTGGCGTCCCGACGACATGTGGTGTGGCGTGGTGTGATGTGGCGTGGCATGGCGTGATGCGAGGCTTTATCTGAGAGGCAATATTGCAATGACCGCGGCAGGAAGCGGGTTGTAGACGACTACTGAGCCAGGGAACCAGAAGACAAAAGAGTTACATTTCTTAACGTCAATACGTCACAAGACACGCTCCGACACGGAGGGCTTACGACGCAGTGATAGATCACATAACGCTGAGTGCCTCGTGAGCCGCCACCAGCGCGGCCGCGCAGTGCTCACCTCCCCCCCCCCCCACTCATCCCCCACCTGGCGCATGCGAGCCATATCTTCTTGCATCTCCTCCGCCACGCGATCCAGAAGCTTCTGCGACCCGGTGAGTAGGAATCGACATTGGGGACAAACACAACTCGACTCCATAATCGTGCTTCCGAAGCCTTAAGAGTGAAGGTGGGTGCTGGGAGGATGAGGTGTGGTCCGCAGTACGTCATATCGTCCGGATGCACGACACAGCTGCCCACATACAGCACTGGGGTTTGAAGTGCTGGAGAGGGAGGAAGGGGGAGACGTTTCCACGACCCCCATTTATCAGATAACGTCACATCACATCATATAACATCACGGCCGGTGGACTCGCGCTCATATCCGTCAACTGCTCCGGATCTCCCAACCGACCTCGCCCCCCCCCCTTCTCCGGCTACTCCGCCCACTCTGCCATATAAAGGACGTGCAGTGGTCGTACCTCAGGATCCTCAAAGCTAGCCACCATGCCGTTAAAGAAGCTGGTGACGATGCGGTATATGCGAGTGAATAGGTTAGCAGATACAGTCACTGCCACTGCAGACCGTCCCGTACGCCGTACAGGTGCACGGCGCCCCAATTGCCGTACAGGCAGCGTGCCGCGCTTGAACACGTGAAGGGGCTTCCCGGCCAGTGCGGCGGAAGAAGCCACGCGACAGCCGCGTGGCAGCTGGTTGCCAGTAATCGCGATGGCTGTGACAGTGGCGCGGCTGTGGATGCCGGTAGCGGAGTTGACACGAAGATGATGCGTCAAGCTGGGCTGAAGGGGGTTCGCGACCGCAACGTGAGCACGCGGTGGCTGGACCCGGTGAGAGCAAGTGCCGACAAAGGTGTTGTTGCCCTTCGACACCACCCGAACTCTGGCACTGCCTGGAAATGCAAGGATGGCCCAAAGTATTTTTTCACATCGCGGACAAAAACGTCAGCAGTAAAGCTTTCAAAGTTTTCTCAGAGCATCACTCCAACCACAAGTTTTGAACTTCAAATAGGGCCGCGAAAAACAAGGTTGATGGAACTTGAAGTCGCATCTTACAGCTGTCGACAGAAGCATCGCATATTTACATACGTTTACGTATCATAGGTGAAGCGGTACCACCCACCAGAAAGATGCAGCGCCATGTGCAGCTGCGAGAACAAATTCCTTGCGATGCGGTGTTTGGTGTTGCTTATGTGAAGGGGTTCAGTGATAAGAAATAAGAACACAAGGCGGCCGAGTATGAATCTGATTCAAAAACGTTTCATGTTAAAATAGGAGATGCATTTTATTTCGGATCGTGAGTCTTTCTTTCTTGGTGTGGAGATGACCCGTGGGACAGTTCAATGTCACCGGTAGTAAAGCAAACTACCAGAGAGTGAGAGGAGAGACCATATGTCGTTGGCAGCGATAAAAATGATCCAATACGATAGGTAATATATGTGAGAACCTTAAAACTGAAGAGTCGTGTAGAATGCAGGGCGAAATGGAGGGCGAAATTAGGCGTACTTGGGGAAGGCAGGGCCCTGGAGGGCCTTTGGACGCGAGATCGGAACTTGCGCTCAATGATATGACAAGAGAACCTAAGATATACGATACCAGTACTAATTATAATCCATTTTTGTATGGGCCTGGGGGAACCGTGGTCATTTATCTTAGTACCACAGTACCAGAAGCCAGTCGAGGTGGCAACCAGCTCTACTAAACATCTGCAAAAGGATGGACCGCGACACCCGCGGATTGCTGGTGCTGCTGCTGTCGGCAGCACTGTTGCTTATGGCGTCGACAGCCAGCGCGGCTAAGCAACAAATAAATGGTGGGCATAATGTCACGCATCAGGTGGATGGTTCCGGATTTACCATCAATGTTACTACGCCAGAAACTTTTATGCGCGTCCCGATTTCCTCAGCGCCGCGCGGGATCACTTATATAGCTCTCCACCACGTAATTATATTCCCGTTGCAATCCATTGACATTTGGGCAAGGCGTTAACTATACACTTGCGCACGCATGCACACACACAATGGAGGCGCAAACAAACAAATAAATTGGCCTTAAGGGACGCGCACCTGTTTTCGCTCACCTGCGCTCACACGTGTGGGTTGCACTGTAGTGGTAAAACGGCGCAAATGCGAAATTATCATGTACTGGAGTACATATTATGGCGCAGCCTTTGCTGCTTCCAACGATGTCGATTGGAGCCTTATCGGTACTCTCCCTGCTCTACCGCAGGTCGACAGCTCCATCAAGCGAGCGCCAATGCCGTTTCCGCCGCAGTGGCAGCGCCAGGAGCAACCGCTGAGTCCAATGTCGGCGCGAGTGAGTCCTGAGCGGGTGGCACACAGACGTGCTTCGTCTCCGCCTGTCGTGCAGCCACGTCGGGTTGTGGATCTGAGGCCTACGTGCCGGTGTTTTTTTAACTTGACCCCTTAGGAGAGCCTATCCGCTTCGCGCGCAATTTCCCCGGCCTACGCGCCGGCCTCTGGCTCGGGACGTTGGCTTAGAGGAGTACAGCAACAAGCAAAAACAGCATTATAAAATTACCTAAAAGTTTTTCCTGGACGTCGGATATTGTTAAATCGTTATAGCGTTACATACATAGTCGGATGGGACGGCGATGGGTTGGGCGTTTTTCTCATGGCGCAAAATTTCTTTACGGAATGTTAACCCGTTTGCTGCTGCCATATCATTAGCTCCCCTTATTCGGCAGGGTAAAGGAATCGGCGCGCGCAGGTTGCGTGCGGGGTCTCTTTTGGGCTCTCTTTAACGACCCATGGGTCGGTGGTGCCAAGAATGCCCTGGTGTTGATTTAGGTGCACCCCGGTCCACCTGACAAATACCCGACTTCTCCATAAAGTAGGCCAAGGTGTCAATGGATCCGATCCATTGCACTAAACCTGGCACAAGACCACTTGTACATTATGGAGAATGGAATGAATGCAGATACCATGTGTCCGCAATTCGGCAGCGGTGTCATCCTGACTCGCCGAAGCCATGGAGAGGACAGACTGGTAGAGTGACAAGTCAGCGCTGGCACTCGACTGCACCCGACGAACCCTTCGTGAGGGGCGCTCTTGGCGCTGACGCCCCGCCCCGCCCCGCCCTTTCTGTCCGCAGCTGCCGTCTCGACCGGAGGCAAACCCGCTACAGCCACAGCACAGGTAAGTTCAGGCAGGGCCATTGGGCCTGGTGGCGCCGCGCGGCTCATGGCCCCGTATCGCCACATGGGAGGCAGAATAGCTGCTGGGAATAAAACAGTTTCCTGTGTGCAGCCGTACGCCGTGCGGGAATACCACGATTAACTTAGGAAAAAAGTTAATTCCTAGCCGTCGCCTGCTCCGCCGCCTCCCACCTCCCCCGCCTCCGCCGCCTCCCCCGCCTCCCGCGCCGTCGCCGTCGTCGCCGCCACCACTGCTTTGTGCAGGGCGCCTCCATAGCCGCTGCGGGCCAGACAGTGCGCACCGAGTGCAATGTGTACGCAGAGAATTCCGAGCAATACCGTGTTTGCATCAACACGCCGCCGGCGAGCAAGTCAAATGTCACCGCCAACGAAACCGCGGCAGCCGCCGCAGGCGTGGGTGAGCCGTGAGCCGTGAGCCGTGGGCGAGCAGTTGCTGACGGTCCTACTTCTGCGCCGTTTTTAGCTGCCTCCTCCCTTCCCGTACTTCCTCTCTATATTTGCCCCCTGACTGTTTACGACTACTGCTTTACTAAGCTGGCTTAACCAAGCTCTTCTTCTCCTCCTCCTCCTCTTATCCTCCTTTTTTTCTTCTGTCATTCTTCTTGCCGACCCCACGCGGCGGCTCAGTGTCATGGGAAGCTGCCAAGAACTGCAGCCGCAATATCACATCCTCCATCGCCGACACCCAGGGCCGCCTGTGGGGCTACGAAAACGGCGCCAGCTGCGCTTTCAGGTGTGGTGGGCAACCGGGGTACAAGCGGTGAACAAGATGCCATGACATGATCGCTCATAGCCACCCGCAATCGCGCCCAACCTCATGACGGCCTTTCCTCCGCTGACACTTGTCAGACCCGGGATCCACTCCCCCAAACGCGCTACAACTGATCTCCCGCGCCCCGCAACGTTAACGTTCGCTTGCCAACTTAATCAGGACTGAAAGCGGCACCGCTGTTGTGGCACCTACAAATACAACTGGTGGTGCTGCCGCAGCTGGTACTGGCGGCGGCAGTGGCGGCGGCAGTGGCGGCGGCAGTGGCGGCGGCAGTGGCGGCGGCAGTGGCGGCGGCAGTGGCGGCGGCAGTGGCGGCGGCAGCGGCGGCGGCAGCGGCGGCGGCAGCGGCGGCGGCAGCGGCGGCGGCAGCGGCGGCGGAAGTGGCGGCAGCAGTGGCGCCGGCAGTGGCACCAGCAGTGGCGGCAGCAGTGGCGGCAGCAGTGGCGGCGGCAGTGGCAGCAGCAGTGGCAGCGGCAGTGGCGGCGGCAGTGGCGGCGGTGGCAGTGGCGGTGGCGGAGCTGGAGCTGGTAGTAGCTCCGGAAGCAGCGGCGGCGGTGGCAGTGGGGTGAGTATATACTAACGTGGGCAAGGGATTTGCTATCAAGGGTTTGACTGGTTTCGGACCGAACCCAAGGAGCGTCTCACTTTTCTGGGCTGCTGCACTTCCCGTGGATGTCCGTTGGGAATTAACTGCTGTACGGCATTTGTGATCGGCCCTCGTCTCGAATAGCAGCACGCCGGGGGACTGCGGAAAGTCAGCCGTATCACATAGCGTCAACCTGAGCATGACCCATGGGTCATGGGTGCCGGTGGGTAATAGCCGTTTGCTGTAAGCCTCTAGAAGCTTTTGACCTCCGTTTCTTCTGGACAGTATCCCGAGCAACCTATCCGACTTCGCAATGTGCGCAGGGTTCTGGTACTGGCAGCGACGGCGGCCGCAGCGGCGGCAGTGGCGGCGGGAGTGCCAACGCTGTCTCAAATGCCAGGGCGTGTGAGTACGGGGGTAATCGGTGCCTAAGTGTGCACCTACTGGCGAGCAGCGATGTCACCACGCGACCGATTGTCGGGGTGACATAAATACGATGAGATGCGTTCGCCTTGTCTAGAAAGCGTAACGGTCAGCATAACGGCATATCGCGAAAAATCCTGTGTCATCCTGGCTGCTGCGTCAACCGCACCGGGTCCTCGTTTCTCCGGTTTCAGCATCAGGATTCGTTTTATTTGACCTCCCCCCCCTTTTGGTTCGGAGCCATGAGCTCCCAGCCGTGACTGCCAAGCAGCTGCCAACATTTTAACTAGAGGGACCGTTTTACAGCTGATCAAATCATGAAATCATCGACGGGGCCCGCCAGCGCGGGTGTGGGAGCAGAGCCTTGTGGGAGATACGTTACGAGAGCCGGGAACATTGCATGCGATGCCGACAGCAAGGGTGAAAAATCCCAAATATAGTTTCGGAGCCTTCACCGCGCGCGTCGGGCGACACGGAGATGGCAGCCGGTGATGTGTTGCCAGGTAGACATCACCTCACCGTTGTGATTCTTCTGAAGGTTCTGGCGAGGCCTGCAGAGGGCTTTTTGCACGTTATGCATACATTAAATAACAAGTTCTTCTCTTGTCATGAGGATTTCTTGACCAATACCCGTCGACCAATTTCGCCCCTGCTTGGTGCTGCCTACCGCAAACTCGCAGACTCGGACAGCGGGCCCGCCAGCGCAGACGCCTCTGCTGTCGCGTATGGGAAGCGCCGCCGGCATCTGATGCAGACTCGTGCGCAGGTTTAGGCAGCAGGTGGAAGCAAACACCCCTCCCCGACGGGGCACATGTCGCGCAGTGTGTGCTGCGTTTTATTTCCAGCTTTGATGACGCTGAGAATGCCCTGGGGAAGGTCCTTTGGTGCCTCAAATGCATTCTGCACCGTTCGCCGTTTTTTGCCTCTGTCTGCCTTGTCTGTCTGTAGCGAAAAGATAACGCCGAAAATGGCTGTCCATGCTTGCGTGTGGTCATCGTTGCTTGTGGTTGTGTGCGGCATATATGACACGGGATGCATTGTTTTGTTGGATGGATGATCGAAGAGTTGGTGAAGGTTTCCGGAGAGATGTCCGTTGGCTTCTTGTAGGAATGGTACGTACCTGCAGCCAGAAGAGAAGACTCCGCATCAGATGGATGTGTCGTACGTTGTTGGTGGTTGTCGAAGCCGCTTCGCTGAATGTGCACGATTACCTAAAGCCTATCGGATCTGCCAAATTATTTTTTTGCCGAATTCATGCACACAAACCTCAAGTGCAATATATAAGGTTTCATCCGCAACCATGTATAATTCATAAGGTAGCAGCAAAAGTTCCCTTCTCCGCGTAAGCGCAGCCACTGGACTCGAGAACCAGCCATAACCTCCGAAGCCAACCCAAGTGGCAGCACACGTTGGCGCTCATCTACTTAAAAATGAAATGACATTGCATCTTTATAGAAAAAATAACAAATGTTAATTTCTAAAAATTAAATTATTCTTTAATCTTAAAGATCCAACGCTTGTTATCATTTTTATTATTTTTAGTATTAGTTTTAGTTAGTTTTAGTTATATAAGAACTCAAAATTTTCAAGGGTCATCTACTGGTTACGGTTTTTGGTGAAAATATTAACGCAGGTTCTGGACAGACACAGGGTCCCCTTTTCCAATCTGGCTACAAGATAGCCCTTATTGCCCGTTTTATACTTTGAAGATGTTCTGCTTCGGAAATTTTAATGAACCAGGGTTATGGGTTGCATGGGTGGGGTCCATTAGGGGAAAAATTTTGTCGCAGTAGATATACAAGCGCTAGGTGTGGAAGCCCGCAGTCAACCGTAATTCCTGTGCAAGTATCCTGGATTGGATCATCTTTGTTATAGTAATGTCTTCTTGTCACGGTTGCGTTGTAATCGTCTCACGACTTTAGCACGTCCATGCCGATGTCTACGTACGGCTGACTACGGTGCTCGAACATGAATTCAAGTAAGTAAGGGACTATGTAATAATTCAATATAATTTCAAGAGATATACTAAATTATATTTACTGCACAAGGGACTCACGCGGTCATCGGAGTGTGCATCCAGCATGCATCGGATTACAGGTAACGTCATAATATAATATGAATCTTAGTAAAACAACAAAGTTTGACTATTAAGGATAGTAACATACAGGCCGTGAACAATTGTGCATAACGTTGCTGTACATCCAGATCGTACATCGAACCAATTTACCCCAAGTGCTGTGGGTCTAAGCCAATCCAAGCTCAAAGCCCCGAACACATGTTCAGAACCTTTGTTTTTAGCTTATTGTTTTGAGCCCATGATGAGCTCTAAGACAGTCGCAGTCTGTTTACCTTTAAAAACAGGGTTTTGATACTAATATTTTAGTCTTTCATACCTGCAAATACTGTAAACATCAACCGCAGCTTGCATACTATGGCTTATGATGTGCAGAACGGGGATGCTGACTTCGACGTCTCTCCCTTGCAGAAGGCATTCTTAACCCTTGCAAACAAGGTACAGATTATTATTGAGTAACAATCTAGATGGTGCCGTCGAGAGACCTCATTTGGAAGAGGCGTCCCCAGCGCACCCTTGGGGACATCGCAACGAACTCTCCTGTAAACCCCCTGCAGGTTGATCAATGTCAGAAAGAAAATGCAGCACTGCGGGCGGAGCTGACGGAGCTGCGGGTATGGGTTATGGGTTTTCCTTGGCGGCAAGACATTTTTTTGCTTGGTATTTATCGGAGGGAGGCAAGGGAGGTCTTGACTTGATGGCAACCTACCATACTCTTGCAAAGAATAACTCCCAATTCAGTAAACGTATTTGGTAAATAAGCTGTGGTTTGCGTTGGAGGACAGTACAAAGCCTGCAAAGCAGGGGGACAGCATGAATGGGAGAGCAATTGCCGTTACCATAAGAATTCAGTCCCTGCATACGAAATGCGAGAGTGCGCATTGCCAAGGCTGCCGGATGGGTGTACTGGTGTGAGGACAGCCGGTGACGCCAGTGGCGAAGCCGCTGATGGGAAAGGGTGCAGGGATGTCCCCCCTGCTGGGGACATCACAGATGATGTATATGGAATATCTGATTCCGTAAAGATGCAAGAATGTTTCGTGGGCAATGGCCTACATTTGACATCCATGGATGGGGTCGGCCGGGAAGGAAGACATTAGCCGGCGCACATCCTGCTATTTCAAGCGGACCGGGCGCTACACGGTTTCTACCTCCACATTTGCGCTTGCACTTTTTACCTGCGCATTGTTGCCTGCTTCTCGGCTTCCTCAGCCGCCTCCTTCGCGGCTCATCACCACGCGGGCCCCTACCTCTTGCCATTCCACCCGACAAGTGCCAGTCTCAACCCACCCAACCCCGACCGATAACGGAAACGATCCCAGGTCGCTAAGCGCCTGGAGGCACTGGAGCAGGGCTTACAGGAGCTGGCGGACACATCCTCACCAGCGGGCCTCTTTTGGAGTCAGGTAAATGACGTCCGTGCCTGGGGCCCCGTGACATTGCCTGCTGAACAGGGGTATGGACGGCAATCTGCTGGAAGCGCGGCGGTCACACCATCCGGCATTCCTGACCCTAGCATTAAAATTCTGTCCACCAACCCTAGACCTCGCTCGTGTCGCGCCGCTACATTCCGCACGCTTGCCATGAGAATTGCCGCCCGGCCTTCGACGAGGTCCCGAGAGATTCAATCTTAACCCCGGTTGAATGCACTACACTGCACCCAGTAACCACTAAACAAGCACTTTATACCACAATGATAACGAAATCTCGCAATCCCGCACAGTCCACGAATGGAAGGGAGGAGTTCCGCGCGGGCCCCCGTGACTTCGCCACCAGCGCTTCGGGCCGCTTCGCCGTAGCGTCCATGTCAGGAGCGCGGCAGGGCGGTCCCAGTGTAGAGGGCGGCCCGACAAGCACAAGTGGCACCGCTGCTGGGGGGGCGGGAGTGCCGCCGGTGGGCATGGAGGCGTCGTGGCTGGTGCAGGAGGTGATGGCGCTCAGGTGGGCTCGGGCCTAATGGGGCCTCCAGCCTTTGTACAGGTCAGCACGCTGTTCAAATCCACCGTCCAGCGGAGCGTAGAGCAAAGCAATAGGCGGAGAGAAGCCGTGCTGAAGCGCTTAAAGTTGGAATTGAGCGCCCTGGAGACAGGGATCCGTGGTGCCAGGCAGTTACATATCTGCGCAGGAAATGGAAAATGTAATAATGCTGCGGAGCGACCGCATACTATCACCTTCTTAAGAGAGTTGAGATGGTGATGTGGGTGTCCAGGACGCAAGGCCAGTGCCGCCTGCCGAATTCGGCCGCATGGGCTTGGGACGTGGCTGACTATGTTGGCGGCGGCACGCGAGGCGGAGGGGAAATGCGTTCTCAGCAGGGGCAGCAACAGCTGGGCGGCACCCGGAGCGGAGCAGCAGGGTAGACAGCGTCAGGGCCCTAGCGCTTACACGCGATAACAATTTGGAGACTTGGAGCAGAGGTTTGCTGGTACATCCGCCTGCTGATGCTGCTCCTGTTGCTCCTGCTGCTGCAGAAGAGCTTGCTGAGCTCTCCGCGAACCGAGTCGCCCCGTTGCCTCCAGCCTTAATCCCTGGCCGCAGCCACCGCCTGGGAGCTATGACCCCGAGGTCCCGCACAGCGAGAAAGAGCACACGGCTGCTGCGCAGATAGAGGTCATGTCAGCGCCAATAGGGCCGTAAGATTGCCCTGCAATGGCTAGACCGGGGCCATTTGCTCGCCTATGGACACGTTGCGTAACGGTGCCTCCAATATTTCCTTCCGCACGCAGAGAGAGACTCGGGGCGATGGAACGAAAGTCAGAGGCGCTGTGGCATGCGCAGGTGGGACAGCTCTTCGATACGGCAGGGGAACAGGCAGACGGGGGCCCATGTCCGGCAGGGGACAGGGACGGTTTTGAGGTTGGGGAGGGGCGTGGCGGAGCGTAAGGCGGGTCGGCCGGGCGGGACTCCCCGTGGCTAGATCTCCCTGCCTTCTTACCAAAAGGAAAAGGATTAACGAGCAGTGGATTGTGGGGTGATGCCGCTGCTGGGCCTAGGTCCCACATCCTTGTTTTCGCGCAGCCCGTATTACCCGGGGGAAGCTACAAACACACGCTTTAGATGGCTCTTCCGTCCGCCCATGGCCGCAATATGTGAATAAGCCTGGCCGCGGCCTGCCCCGTGTGGATATGCCTCATCGACAATACAGGAAGACGACGAGCAGATTCGTGCGACTGTGGAGCGGTTGCGGCAGGACGTCGTCAACATGCAGGCAGGCGTGGCGGAGGCGCAGGTAGGGCGGGGGGAGGCGGGAGGGATGGGACGGGAAAGTGACGGAACGGGTGCCAGCAGCTGTTCAGGATCCATTGGATTGGTTGAGAGAGAGTGGACGGATGAAGCATGGGGGAGGGTGACTGTGGATGCTTGGGGCGAAAGAGCAGCATATCCAGTGGTTGCAGCCCTTAGTACGTCCTGGACGGAGGGACGGACGGACGGATGGCTGGACGCGAGGTCTTTGAACGAATGGCTAATTTTAATCGATCGCACGACTTTCGAGTGGCTCCCTGGCCTTCCTGTCTGCTCATGGCTGGCACCCTTTTTCGACCTTTCCATCTCCTCTCCTCGCGCTTACAAATGCGTGCAGGCAAAACGCACACCTTTCATATAAGCATGCGCACGACCATCGCCCTTCATCAGCTGTACCCAATAAGACAGAACCTGCTTCATCACACACTTTTCGCACACGATATGTCGTTAACACGCAACCCCCAGGGTGCCGCGGCCTCCGCCAATAACCTTGCCGAGCGCCAAGCGGCCGCCACGACGGAGAGTGTTGTGTACGTGAAGGATCTCCAAGAGCGGATGCACATGCTGGAGATGGGGTCTATGAAGGGTGAGCACCAGCGTGTGGTTGATTAGAACTTGTGATGTGAGCCACGCCTCCCTCCCAATCCCCGCCTTGGGCACCCCGGGCATTCTCCATACGGCGCTTACCCGGCTCTTCCGCTCCGACACATCAACCCCCCTCACCTCCTGCTGCTTGTCCCCCTTCTTAGCCGCTGAGGAGCGCCGCGAGCTGGCCAGCAAGTACGAGTCCAGTGTGGGGCAGATCTGGGACCAGCTGCGTCACGTGGAGGGCTCTTTGGCGCAGCGGCTGACACTGGCGGAGACATCGCACGTGGCGGCGTTGCAGGCAAGACGCCCGGACCTGAGCTCCTTGCAGGATTAAGATGCAAGAAACTCTTTTGAAACAGTCGCATCTGTCTGTGTACTTTTTTGCATGCTGAATTAATGGCCATCTGAAACACAAACACACATACACACACACACACACAATCCCACGCACACCTTTCCCGCATGGCCTCGTTATTATTTTGCCTGGGAAATGGAATTTGATTCGGCCCTTACCTCTGGCGTCTTTCTTCTCTTGGTTTTCCTGCTCGCTCCTTGTGTTCCCCGCAGGAGGTGGACGAGGCCAAGGAAGCCACCAACGAGGTGCTCCAGCGCGTGGATGACGTTAAGCGCCACGTCAGCGCCCTGGAGGGAAAGTTGGAGAGCTTCAACACGCAGGTGGGGACTGGGGAAAGACGGGAATGAGGGTAGGCCGCTGTCGCGCCAGAGAGGCATGGACGGGATGCGGACCAGGGGGGGTTGTCTGGGTGTTCACAGTGTAGGCAAGGCAAATCAAGTAAGGATGTGGCATAAGTACTCGTTATCGTAGTAATATTGGGGCGACCAAGATGAGAAAAAGACCGGTGAGAGATAGCAGCCGAAATTAAACGTTCAGGGTGATTACGAGTGCTGATGGCCGCTCGTGCTCAATCCAGAGTCATGGAGTAGACGGGTGGGCGGCTCTGGCAAGGCTTGTTGTGACCGGGCTTCGGCCTCGTCCTATTTCATCGACTCACTTTCCCCAAGTTGACGCTCCGGCTCATTTCCCCTGGTCTTCTGGGCAGGTTGCTGCCGCCATCAACCCGCTTCATAATGCGCTGGCAGCCGCCACTGAGCGTCTGGAGTCTCTGGCCACCGCCAAGCAGGACGCCGCCACTGCCATCAAGCAGGCGGATGTGGAGCTAGGGGTGGCCCGCGCCATTGAGTACACGGACAGGAGGGGAGACAACCTCCTCAAGGTGCGTGCCGCCTGCCACCGCGTCCGCTGCGGCCAAGGCTATGACCTAACCATATTATAACCTTCGTTCAGGTATGGCGCTGTAGGCCCCCTGGCTGGCTATTATGGGAGGGGGAGGTGCGAAGGAGACGGTATTACAGCGCAAACGAATGCATTGGCTTCAGAACATAACATCCCCATATCCAAAACCGCCTACATATATGCGCGCCATCCCTCACCGACCCCATGTCCCAGCTGTTCGAAGAAGTACGTGCCCAACTACCCCTTCACTGCGGTCCCCCATGTAGAGAAACACCCAACCCCTTCGTTCTCTGTGTCTGTGTGCACCCTGTCTGTGTGCGTCCCGGTCCCCACAGGCCATCGCGGGTCTAGAAGCCCGTCTGGAAGCCCTCGCTGACTCCACTCCGAATAAGGGCGAGGTGGTGCTCACCTCCGACCTGGAAGCGTTGTTGACGGAACACGCACACGAGCTTGACCTCCACCTAGAGGGGCTGAAGGCGGAGATGCTGGCGGGCATTGCCGCCAAGGTGGACCGGGACGAGCTGGCAGGGATTGACGGGCGGCTATGCGGGCGGCTGGAGGGGCTTGAAGGGGCGCTGCTCAAGGGGTTGAGGGCCATTAGTGACAAGGTCTCGGCGGCGCTCGGCGAGAAGCTGGACCTGCTCAAGTTCAATGAGTTCAAGCTGCAGGTGAGAGGTTTGCTCTTTGATTTTATTAGGTGGATTTGCATCACCCGAGCTGGGACTTCTTAATCGTGGCGGTATGGACTCAGGCGCTATGGTAGCTTATAGTGTAGTCAGACAGGAATCATCACCTGATGATGCTCCGTTCCATACCCAATCCTTGCCAATCAGGTAAGGACATGAATCACCCTCTGCCCCGAAGCCTTCATTATCCTAACAAGTACATATACCATCAGCAATTATACTATGTTTTGTGTGGGAAGCTGCTTGACTAAACTCAAAAGAAAATGACCGGCCCTCACAATGACGTTTCTATTACACCCCATCCTCTGCCCTCCCTCCCTCCCTCCCTCCCACCTTCCTTGTCGTAGGTCCGCGCCATCCTGGCTGATGTGGAAGACCGGCTGAGGGACTGGAGCCCACTGGCGTTCGGTACCAAAGCGCAGCTGGGCACAGATCCCATGACAGCCGGGGCGGCCGGGGCGCCGTCGTGCCTGTGCTGCGACTCGCGCGTGCGCTCGGTACGCGACCTGAGAGCCATGGGATTCAAGGAGGACGACCGGGTCTTCTCACCTGATAAGCTGCCCCTGACGGACCCGCTGCTACCTTCCATACAGGTGGGGCGATGTGTCGGATGATTCCGTGGGTATGCGGATGGCTGAGTGGGCGCATTTATGCTAACCCCGCGGAACCTACTTCCACTTCCTTAACACCCTGGACACGCAGGGCAACCGGGCCGTGAACCTGGGTGCGCACATCAACGCCCGATTAAGCAACCGAGTGGCGACCGCCGACGCGCGGCTCCGCACCACTAACAGCCTCATGGAGATCCTTCCCAGCGGTCCCGTAGGAGGCAGTGGTGGAGGTGGCGGCGGCGGCAGCAGCCCTGGTACGGCCCCTGGTGCAGGCTCCAGTGCGGGTGGCCTGGCGGCGGCGGTGGACGCCGGGAACTTTGCCACGCTACCGCCGCAGCAAACTCGCGAGGACAAGCTCGCATCCGCTGGAGCCGGCCGGGTGGCTTCCGCCCGAGGGATCAAAGTTAAGGTGGAGACCGTATCTGGATCGATTATGAAGGGTCAGCTGCCGCTGCGGCAAGGAACGGCTAGTGGCGGTGGAGGAGGAGTTATGCCCGGCAGTCTGGCGGTGGCGGCAGGGATAGCACCGCCACGGGCACCTCGGACGCCGGTGGCTGCAGCATCAACCGCGACGGGCCTGCCACAGCACATCGGAGTGACAGGTAGCGCTGGCGCGATGGCGGCAGCAGCCGCTGCAGGTGCGGCGGCGGTGGCGGCGGCTGTACACGGGCATGACCTCGGCGCATTCCGGCCGATGTCACCGTGGCGGGCCGACATGCCTGGAGCTGACATGGAGACAGGTCCGATGGTGCTCGGGGGCGGGGCGGGGGCATAAGTTGTTGGAGAGAACAATTATCTCCCTTCCGCTCTTCCAGCTTCACAGCTAGCATGTTGTTGGGGTTGGGGATGAACACGAGCGCGAGCGTGCTGTGTTACCGGACCACGCAGGAGGACCGCCGCATAACTCTACCTGTGTCTGGATATGTCTTTATGTGTACATGTTGCTTGCTCTGTAACGCCGTCGGACTTGGCTTTAGAAGCGAACAGCGGTGCCGCACCGGACGGCGCCGCTGGGAAGGTCGGTGGGTTTGGAGTTTGGTTACAACCTTGACAGAGACAGAGAGAGCTTATGGCTACGGACTATAGAGGAGAGCCTGTGTGCTTGCAGGGAATATAAACCCAAGGCTTTCCTAGCTTCCGTCTTTTTTGGTCTTTTGTGCCGATATGTCGATGTGTACTGTACTATACACATGGGTCGGGGGAACCGTGCATGGATACACCAGAAGGCGGCTGCACATGCAGCCGTTGAGTGTATGAAAGAGACTCTCTACTCCCGCTAGATGTCGGTAACGATCTCGGCAACTCTTTCGGGACGCCCGCGACCCGGCATACGCGCTGGACTCCCCCCTGCTGAGGATGGGATGGTTTTGCCGACTTGCTGCCAAGACGCATTAAATGCTGCTGACGAATCAGGACAGCTTGGGTACGAATCTGTGGGACATATATATGACAAGCATTAAGTCAGCTGGCGTGCAGTTCAGGGGGAAATGTTGAGGGACGCACGAGGCACGGGTTCATACGGTCATATATTCGCAACCCCTCAAATTCGGGGGCCAACAACGGAATCAAATGGCCCACGACGTCCCACGTCTCTTCTCTTTCCTACTGAGTGGAAATGGACTGAAACGCAAAGTGCGCACACGAATGGCCAAGTCCTGTGGCGGCGTATAACGTACAAACAAGTCTGCTTTAAACGGTCAATCAACGCCACTGAACCCCCACAGCGGCCTATGCTGGTTTATTTGCCAGCAATAATAACGGCCGCTAAGTGTCGGATGACTTGAGGATTCAGTCTTCCCTTTTCGTCCACAGCAGCCCTGGTAACAACTTGATTTAGTTCAGGACAAGGAATGTAGGGTTGGGTATGCAAACGCTGAAGTTTTGCCCCCCGAGCCGCTGAAGTCATGGCCCTGGGGAAGGATTCTGATTGCCTCCCCTACTATTGTGGACACGTTTCTTACCAAGACTCCTTTACCAACTTCCCGCGTTTACAGACACGAGTCAGATCCCCCTGTCCTAACGCAGGTGTTTCATCAAGCCTCGGTATGGCTCCTCAGTGTTGTGCCTCATCCGGTTTGGGACATTTTTTGCGCTGGCTTACACATTGGGTCAGGCCCACAATGTCCCCCTCCTTTCGAACCCACACCCGCATCAGCGCGAAGTGGCACTAAATGCCGCGCAACCCAAATCCATATCCGTGCCTTCCGACTGGGCCGTGGGGCGAATTCCACCCACCTCTTCTGACCTGACGCAGCTGACCTGGGGCCCCTGCTCACCCGGGGAGTGTCAATTACGACCCTACTTAAGTCATCATGCCCGAACATCTGTGTTTCCGCAAAAAGGACTAAGCGGGCACTGCTTGGGAGAAACATATCTATCCAATAATGATCCAGAATTGGATGGGCGTAAAATGCACCAACAAAGTAAATCTAGTTCAAGAAGTGCGAAACGTTTGCGGCACGAAGACCCTCCAATAGGAAGCAAAATTCACCTTCACTCCGTAAAATCCTTTGCCGCTAGGGGTTCCATTGGCCGTGTGGGTTAATCTGACTCATCGGAAACGTGCAACAGTATCTGGCGGCCACATTCGTTCGTGCACGCCGCCATGTGCACCATGCAATACACTGTGCACTGCATACTCGCATGCACGCGATGCGTTCATCATTATGGTGAGTTGACATCAATGAAATATGCTCTGTGGTAGTTGCAGTTGTGCAGTATCGCTTTTCCCTTTGCCAGGACACCTCCAGCCAGCCGCCCCACCTTGCCAACATACATAGAGTGGACCTCTACCCAGCTATGACCCCCAGGCCCCACACATTCTCCACGCTTGGCTGCGGCCCGGTCCCTGCGCTGCCCCGCCCCCGTACCCCAGTAGCCCCTGTCGCACTGTAATGTAAAATACACACTGCTCACTGCTCTCTGGTCAGCTCACTGGAAGTTCTCCTGAAACCCGCCATATGGAAATAACCAGAAACATAAATCGTACAGTACTATCAGCTTGCCTCCAGGGTCAAATGTACGCTAATTTCCCATCCATGCCGAGCTGCCAAAAACACAAACACAGCGCAGCACGCTGGCAGGAAACGCCGGCTCACGCTCGGATGTGCAGATATAACAGACAAAAACAGACCTCACTCTTTCCCTTCTTGTTTCCCTGCGTCCGTGCCCTCCCATTCCCTCAAGACGGCGGGGGCCCGCCTTTGGCCGGCGCGCTGGCACTCTGATCCGGATTCGGCGGGCTCTGCCTTTCCAGATCTTGCAGTGCCGTCCGCACGCGCTCCGTGATCAGTCGCCACGCCTCCTGCTGGTCCGCCAAATTGAGCGAGTCGCAACGGCAGGTGAGATCGTCCAGCTTGAGTGGCTCGCCTGCTCGCCACGGGGGGAAGGCCAGGGAGGAGCAGCATGTTAATAGTAGCATGTTAGATGAGGGTGGCCATATGTCAGAATCTCCTTCTTTGGACTTTGTCCCTTCCCTTCCCCCGCCCACTTCTGCATCCCATCGCCATCTGTCCCTCCTCCGATTGTATTCGGCTGAACACGCCATTCCAAACCCAGCCCTTGCCTCACATCCTTCCCCCCCCCCCGTCGTCCACCACGCAACCTACCTACTCGCACCTCCACCTTGTGCCCCATCGAGAAGCCGGCGCCTGACAACGGCAGCACGCTGCCCATATTCGAGTGGTAGAAGGGCAGCACAACCGGGTCCTTGCCACCCGACACCTGTCGCGCCTCACACACCAGCTTGCCGCAGCCCCAGCGCAGCGGCCCCAGCTTGCCGTCGTAGTTAATACGGCCCTCCGGAAAGACATGCACCCACTGGCCGGAGGCGAGGGCTACAGAAGCCAATGAAACGACAGGCTGGTGCACACCTGCTGCACGCCCCGGAGGATGTGTACGTGGGGCCGCATGGAAGGAGCAGGGGCAGATGGAGAGTCAGTGCACACCTCCCAGCCCGCACGTGCGGGTGCAAGTTATGAGTTGTCTGCGTGGTGCGCCTCTGCCGGCGGTGCGGCTTATGGGGCAAAGTCTCCGACGGAATGCTTATGTCTGTATCATCTAAGTCTACGAAGCGGACAGGTGCTTGTATGGGCAAATCTCAGAGCGCTTTTGTTCTGTTGAGAGTTCTAAATGATGCTCGCCAAATAGTGGACTCGCCGCTTTACCAGGGAGCCGAAAGAAGCTGATGGTACGGCACGACCCGGGATCGTGCGCTGGGTGGGCCGGTACGCCCAGGAGGGCTGCGCGCGGCCCACCTGGAAAGGTGTTCCACATCTCGGCAATCCAAATCAACACCCCGGGGCCAACTCGGGTCACCCCGATCACCGCAGCACTCAGCTGGGGAGCTCATGCAGAGATGATGGCCCCCAGTGAGGACCGCACTGTGACAACGCACTGTTACGACGTCCCCATTTGCAGCACGATAAGGGACTTCAAGTCCCTTTGGACACCTGCCTTTTCCCCGCTCCACCGGAAGGGTCTTTCCCGAAAGGAAGAATTGCCTGCGAAGCGGCACACCAAGGCGCATCCGAAGATGGGGGGGAGAAACCGTATGGCAGCTTTTCGCAAGGCCCAGGCTTGGTGCGATCACTTGGCGGAATGTAATGCCGGTAATATCGGGGGTCCGAATCATCACAGCATCACGTGCAGATAAATCAGAGACATTCACAGATTGACAGACAGACAGACAGATGGTCGATGTGCGTCAATGCCCAACCAGCTCGCCCATTCTGTAATGCGCATCGGCATATCCGTGTCACGCATGAATCAGTACATCTGTGATGGGAGTTAATGGGGCAAGCATGTGCGGCAAGCAAGTTCCGTGACTTTCGTGCAGGTATGTAAACCGTCGTGCAACGGGAGTTATGAGCTCTTTGGAGGGTACTGATGCAAAGAGTGAAACGCTGGTAGCCATGTGCATAGCTGTGCCGAGGTCAGTCGCACTGCTTTCGCATAGTGCAAAAGTGAGAAGGGCGCTCAGGACTGCCGGCGTCTGCCGGGTAGCCTAGGTATTACGGTCAGAAGTAACGTACCGCAGGAGTTCGTTTTTAAAGCAAACTTCTTTCGCGCACAATGACCACCGCACATGGTGCTGGATGGGATCCATCCAAAGCCAGGACCATGGCATTATGACACTGAGGACGCCGGGGTCATCGAACAGGCTGCGCCGGGGAAGCCGGGAGTGCCGTCAGGTAAGGATATCCCAAACGTGCAATTGGACGACATTCAAACGCACCTTGTATGATTACATACCGTCAGAACGCCTGCACCGTTTTGTCTATTTTCTATTGCGTTTATGAGTCGGTCCTGGTTGATAATTTCGGTCTTGTTTAAGACTGTGAGTACTAGCCTGGCAAAACTTGACACAAGACCTAGGCTTAATGAGCGACCGAATGCACCCCATGGCGGCGCAAGAACTTCGTCGGCGAGTTTACGCGATGGAGACGCTTCTGCATTCAGCATTCCTAGCTCAGCACAGGTTTTTAAGTGTACGCTACGGCTGCAACTCTACGTATGCTATTTGACCCAGCTGATTTGGCCCTCGCAAATCTTGCATTTTGCGCGCTATACCGTTATTACCGTTAAATTTTCTACGTACCGCGAGCCAATTCTAGCGGTTCCCAAACGCCCATATGAAAAGTTCAAGACAACCTTACACTGTACTGTATTTGATGCGAAATACAGCACCAATGAAAAGGAAGAACTTATCGGCGCAAGAGCTTGCAAAAACAAGTTCATTCATACAAACCGTGCACATTACCTAGGTTGCTCCATTTTTGGGTGTGATGGGGACTGCGCAGAGCGTTTCACGCACGAAGCTTAAAACCTGTGACGTCAGACTACGTCGCTTCGCCTTTTCATCGCTGGGCCGGCGGACCTGCAAGCCTCACCACAGTTCGTCGCCAGCCTGCATCCGTCCAAAACCATCTCCCATCTGGGAAGAGTCAGTGGCTTTTGCGAACACCTTCTTTACCAGCGATTCCCCGCCATCACCGTCGGCCTTGCCGTGTTCCGCCACCACTGCCCTCGGGCTACCAGCCGCAGCGATGAGCAGGATGGAGGATGCTAAGGCGGGGATGATGGTGGAGGTGGATGCCACGGCTGCAGCAGCAGCAGCCGCTGTGCAGCCCGCCTGGACGGACCTGCAGACCGCTTGCATGCTCCTACCGAACCTCCCCGACCGTGCCCTCCTCCACGCTGGGCCGCCTCTAGCCCCCCTGCCCCGTGGAGCACACTCTGTGCACGACCTCTGCAACAGCAGCCCCACGGGGAGTTCTGCAGATTTGGCTGATGGCAGTGCCAGCGGCGTCCTCATTACTTGGGGAAGTGGTAGCACTGGGCCCTCAAGCGGGTACATGCTGCCTTTACCGCTGCTGCATTCGGCGATTGTGGCGGTTCTTTTTGAGGGCTGGGCTGGGGATGAGGTGGCAGCAAGGCGACTGATATTGGAGGGGTCCGTGCAGCTGCTGGTGGGTCTGGGTATTGGGCTGAGGATTTGGGGCTATAAGTTCACGGGATGGTGGCCGCTGCCCACGTCGCAGCCGGGCCTGCGGCCTTCAAGGAAAGGCTCTCACTCGCAGGGGGCTTACAGGCGGCCCATATTTATTAACCATCTCCGTGGCACCGATACTGCTTTGTCAAAGGAGAGGTTGGAGTCGTTCCGGCTCGCAGACCACGGAGTGTTTTTCCTAAATGTCGAGTGTTACAAAATGTGATTAGGCGTCACAACCGTTCCCTGGTAACATATCCTTAACACATTGCACATTAAGATGCAAAGTCCGTACTTCTCGTGAAAAGCGGAACGTCCTCGGGAGGAATATCCTGTTGCTGCTCCACTTACACAGCCCGCACAGGACTACGCAGTGGTCACTCCGCTGGCATGCGTGGTGTCGGCCTCCATGCAGCTCCAGGTAGGGGCTTCCCGGCCGTATACGATGTACTGCTTATAATTGCATGATGTGGAAACCGGCTTGGGCTGCACATTAATGATTGCACGTATCCAGGAGCAAAGCGTGCCATTGCCTCCCTCAACATAACACATGAAACGGTACATGAGAAATGACACTCCGTCGCACTTCCCGCTGACTGCATGCTCTGTTCATAACATCAAATGTATGTGACCTCAAGGTGGTTGAGGACATGGCCGAGGGCTGCTGTCGCAGCAATGGCCGCGTGACCACCGTGGCATACAGCCCCCTTCAAGCGGGCGCACCTCCCGCGCCACGTTTCGGCACTTTGAACGACATTCATGGTCATGTCCGCAAGCTTCGTCGCCTGCATGGCCCATTGGCATCGGCGCTCCGCACCGTCCTACGCCGCTGCGGCCCCATTCCGCTACTTCCACTGGCTGCGGAGTCGCTGGCGGCCGGGGAGGAATGCCACGCTTCCACTATTGCCGCCAGCGCAGCGCTCAGGGAGCTGCTACTACCGCACCTTGCAAACCTGAAGCTTCAGGCGCTGGCCACACCAGATGGCTATCGGGCGCCAGATGGGGCTCCCGAAACGGAGGCAGGAGGAGAAGAACGTGCAGCTGATGGACATTCGGAAGGACCATCCCGTGGCTGTAGGACAGGACTGACGATAACGGGGGCGATAGATACGATGGGGACGGCGCAGGCTGCAGAGGAGGCCGCTGTGTTTCTGCGGAGCGCACCCAGTTTCTTCTTGAATTTATGGATGGCGGCCTGCAAGTGCGCACTGAGAGCGGCTAACAGCGCTGCGAAGGGCTCCGGCACCCTGGTGACAGCGCTGGGCGGTAATGGCATTGCTGTGGGACTACAACTAAGCGGCCGGCCAGGTGTTTGGTTTACAACGCCGGCGACGCCACCGTCGCCATACGTGCCGGCGCCACCGGTCGGTGGTGCAGCGCTGGCGGGAGATTTTATGTGTGCGGGTGCTACCACCTGTTTCTCAAGCGGCGCTATTAGCGGTAATGCGGCAGCAGCAGTCGCAGACCCATGCGGCGCTATGGGAGACAGCATGGTCGTGGATGCGTTAGGTTTTGGGGCGCAGCTACGGCTGGTCCTGCCGGAATCAGATCCAGGTCAGGACCCGGATTTGGCGTGGCAAGTGGAGCAGCACCTTGCGCGTCGGTATGCCCTGTACACTTCCAATGGCGTCGGGCTTGGCTTGGTGCCGCATGCGGATCTCCCGCGCGGCTTCATATGTCCATCCGAAACGGACTGCTGCCGGTCTGGGGGATCTTCTGCTTGCATAACTATGAAGCATGTCAAAGTTGGGGTGTCTGCTTTGTATTTAATGCGATGCAAGAAAGGCCGTGCGCATGGAGGCCCTATGGAAGCTCACACACCACCCGCAGCCGCAGCAATGGATGGCAGCATTAGGGCCCCGCTGCCGCCGGATTTGAGGCTGTCACATTTGGCTGTGAACTTATCGGTGCTAGATGAGGCGGGAATTTTGGGCATCATCGGGCGGGGTGTGTACTATGTACCAGAGTCATTGCTTGAGCATGCCGTGGGAGATATTATTTCGTGCTAAATCCAGACAGGGAAGGAGATCGGCTAGATTAGTCCAAGGTGGTTGAAGGGAAGGGGGAGCACAGGGAAGAGCACATCCCACGGTGTTGTTGAGGTGTCGGCAAAAAATTTAGTATCATTCTTAACATCAACGCGTTAAGCGGTCTCGTGTGAATGCAGATCAAGATGTTTCCTATGTGATATAGGTATCTAACGACGCGTCTGCCCTTTGTGCACCTGTGAACGGCGATTTTCCATTTACTTAGTCACCTGGACTAAAGTTAACGTATCGATATTTGCATTTTGCTCACAAGGTTAGGATAGTTACTCCGCATGCAATGACGGTACTGGTATTAGTCCCTAAACCACACTTTAGAGTGCTGTGCACAGAGCCGAAATTCACTAACCGGCAGTACGGCAGATCCGCGAGGACCATCTTAGTGCTCAGTAGTAGGTGATTGAGTAGCAAACGTAGTTTTTGTTTGCCATTAATCTTGGTTGTGGTTCTTGATTGTGAGCAGGAATTAGTCTTGACTGCTGTCCTCAGTATTACCAAGAATGCAAACCAAGGCTTTCACTTCGGCGCGGCCACAGCGGATGGCTTCGCTCAAGGTATGTTAATTTGGGCGTTTGCTCGTGCGGATCTTAATATCGCCTCTGGATTCAGAAATTCAGGACCGCATGGCGTCGGCGCTCTACCTAAAATCGCTGTGAATGCGTTGTCGACACCTCGACAGTTTATTGATTTATCTAATGAATATTGTGGGTTGTCTTTGAAAGATTTGAGTTGGCTCGGGCTCACAGACCTACTCGCGGGGCTGTGCCTGGTCGACCACCGCCCCGCTTTCCCAGCCAGCCCGATAAATTGTTAGATCTTTACTTATCTGTCACAATGAATTGTATTGCTGTAGGAGATCTAGATTATGTCCCTTCTTTTCTGAATTGGGTCGTCTTTGCAGCTTGTTTGTGATAATTCTTACAGTGTCAAGAAGGGCACCTCACCTTCTAAAGTGCAAAACTAACACCATTTGGATAGTGGATTCCTCGATCACAGCGAGGATTGAAGTCCATCGCTCTTGTATGCCTCGTTCGCGTCGTTCAGGCCCAGCGCGCTACCTCTGTGGCGGTGCGCGCCGCGGCCGCGCCGGTGGTAGCTCCCGCCCCTGCGGCAAGCTCCGCTGTTGAGGAGCCGCTGATGCTGCGTGCCCTACGCGGCGAGAAGGTTGATCGTCCACCCGTCTGGATGATGCGCCAGGCTGGCCGCTACCAGAAGGTGTACCAGGAGCTTTGCAAGAAGCACCCTACCTTCCGTGAGCGCTCCGAGAGGGTTGACCTCGCGGTGCGTATAGATCACATTCTAATTGTCACCCCAACGGCTTTTCACTTACGTGCTGCTTGTGTGAGAGTGTGAGGTGCCCCCGGATGTTATGGTGTGGATGCGCTTAGGCGCATAGGCACAGGCACAGCTGGGTGCAGGCGGGCCTGGAAGATCCTGCGTGGTGTTGTCCAGGGTTCCGTGTGCACTGCGTCAACATGGATGGGGCCTTGGTGCTCGTTGTAAGGCAACAGTATGGTTGAAGTGAAGCATTGCACTGGAGCACCACTAGTGCCTGCCTGCCTTTTCCATCTTTCCCAACCATAGGAAACCCTTGTACTGCTCGGCTTATTTCCCTCTTCTTGCCCGTGTCCTGGTTCCCATGCCGCCACAATCAGGTGGAGATCTCTCTGCAGCCCTGGCATGCATTCAAGCCTGATGGCGTCATCCTCTTCTCGGACATTTTAACTCCTCTGCCGGGTATGAACATCCCATTCGACATGTCCCCCGGACCCATCATTATGGACCCCATCCGCACGATGGAGGTGAGTGTTCGTTTTGGTTTTAGTCCATCCATGCCGTGCCAAGTCGAGCCTTGTGAAGGCCGATGCTTTGGGCGGGAATACTTAAGAAACGAAAGTCATGGCCAGGGGAAGATCGCCGCGGTAACATTCTACCGGGCGCAACACTCAGATAGCGAAAGGTGAACCGTCTGCATGATATGAGAAGGCGCTAAAATGCAAATGCGCTGCATTAGTGTAATTGGGACTCGCTGCCACCAACTTTTTACAGTCAGGACCCCGCTTGACCATTTTCCTTGTGTAGCAAGTGGATAAGGTGACGAAGCTTGACTCAGAGGCTGCTTGCCCATTTGTCGGAGAGTCACTGCGGCAGCTGCGCAGCTACATTGGCAACCAGGTGGGTGGTGGGTCAAGGACGGATCACCGGGCCTGGAGCCAGGGAGAGGCTTTTAAACTACCGCTTCTCCAGAAAGGCAGAATCTCCACCAGTCCGCTGTTCGGTGATGGTACCCGGCACAGCATCTAAGGATCTGGTTCATTCCGAAGTCGCAATTTAATCCTCGTGCAGGCTGCCGTCCTGGGCTTCGTGGGTGCTCCGTTCACGCTGGCGACGTACATCGTGGAGGGCGGCTCATCGAAGAACTTTGCGCACATCAAAAAGATGGCTTTCTCCACGCCAGAGGTGCTGCACGCGCTGCTTGACAAGCTCGCAGACAATGTGGCCGACTATGTCCGCTACCAGGTGCGCAACTGTTTATGGGGTTTGCAGCGTCACATATAAAAGGGTTCGTCTCGGAATTGGCCGTACTAAGTGGTGACATAGTTGGATTGGATTGTTCGAGAGGTTATGGAAATCAGGATTTTTTAGGTGCGGCGTGTCCGCAACGAGGATATAATTTGAAGTGATGTTGAGATTCCTGAGGTGTTTCCTGTAGGCCAGTGTGGTGTGGATTAGTGCTCCAGCCGTTAGGCTCTTTGTCCCACGTCATAAAGCTCCCCGACAACCCTGGCTCGACGGTGGTGCTTGAAAACGAAAATGCGCCGACCCTCTACCCCCTTACCCCCACAGGCCGACGCCGGGGCCCAGGTTGTCCAGATCTTTGATAGCTGGGCCTCGGAGCTGCAGCCGCAGGATTTCGACGTTTTTTCGGGGCCATATATCAAGAAGGTCGTCGACAGCGTGCGGAAGACGCACTCGAACCTGCCCATCATCCTTTACATCTCGGGTAAGGATGAGGTGAAGCGGAGTGTACGATAGCATGATATGGTTGCGACGTAATCAAACTTGTTATCCGTCTGGTTAATGGCGTTTCTGGTCGTGTGGAAAACACGGAAGCTGCATATCATCACTGTTAGGACGCAGAATATCTAACCACATCACCAGAGACTTTCAGATGACCCCTATTCAATCGTGGTGTTCATCCTGGTACGAAGACTGTTTTGCTCGAGTCTTCTCCATTGGTGACAGCGGTTAACCATACCGTAGCCTAACCCATGTACTCTAGTCCCTATCCTTGCTGCTTAACTCCTTGACGGCAACTCACAGTCTTTACTTACCTTTCACACAGGTTCTGGCGGTCTGCTTGAGCGCATGGCTGCTGTGCAGCCCGATATCATTTCTCTTGACCAGTCGGTGGACTTCACAGACGGTGTCAAGCGGTGCGGCACCAACTTCGCCTTCCAGGTAGGAACTTGTAGGATTCGGTCGTTGAGACCAGAAGGGCTCTCCGCGGTTGACGCTTCCCCTCAGCCGTCCTTGTTCCTATCTGACTCGGCGGCTGTAATATGTTAATAGTTGCCTTGGGCCCAGAATATACATATCGTCCCAACTTTGCGTTATGCACCACCACCGCCAACACTGAGTCATGCAACATTTTCCCCATTGCCGTGCGCAAATAGGGTAACATGGACCCCGGTGTCTTGTTCGGCTCCAAGGAGTTCATCGAGAAGCGTGTTATGGACACGATCAAGGCCGCACGGTCTGCCGGTGTGCGCCACGTGATGAATCTTGGGCACGGCGTGCTGCCGGGCACTCCGGAGGACCATGTGGGCCACTACTTCCATGTCGCCCGCACCGCGCATGAGCGCATGTAAAGAAATGAGCCAGGGCTGACCGGACGGAGTAGCGGCACCCTGATGTGTCCGTTTTGTGCGAGGGCATGAGAGGGTTGTGTACGGAACTGGGTTTTGGGAACCGGTTGCACAGCTGGTGCACTGTGCTCCCTTCCCGGCCCGAAGCGCTGATATCCGGAATTGTTGGAGGGGCCATGTGAGCTAGCGTTTCCGCACAGGCCAAGGAGAGTTGACCTGAGATGGTTTTTTTTAGCACCCAAATGTTAAGTCCTTGGGATTACAGAGTCTAGGAAGGGAAGGACAAGAGCATGGGCTCTGAAGCGTGAGTCGACATGGTTCGTGGCCCTCGTGGCTGAACTGACATTCAGCAGCACTTCACAGGCTTACGGAGGCATCTAATGGGAGCAAGGATAAGGGAAACCAGTCGTGGACGAGCCGTGCCTTCAGGGTTGATCTTTAATGACTTGTGGCAAATCTGGGCATGGGCTTTTAGGGTTTCCGAGTCGCTCCAGCAATGGAAATGGTCAAGTGCATCCGTCGGGATGGTGAGAAATGAACTGAATAATATTAACGTTCCTAAGCGGATGGTGGTACAAGTCTGGATATATGGGCTGTCTGTGCGTCAGGTACTGCATAAATGGGTGTGCATGAGATTTGCATTCTTAGATGCCTCCCACTAGGTGTCTTGCGGACAGGACAGAATATTTTGACATGCCTTGACCGAATGATGACATCATCCTGGCGACTGGGGATGTGCTCGACTCGTGTGGCACATGCAGTCAGATGAGAATGCGTTTGTTGAGCGCAGCCAAGCCATGGCTTCTCACGCCGCTTTTCCTTGCTCGCCCTAGATGACATCGCAAGGAGTTTCTCCCTGACCTCGCCTATGCAGGTAGGACCTGATAATGCCAGAGCACACTATCGCGCGCGTATTGTTTGTAAGTCGGCCTCCAGGTGAAGTCCTTAATAAATGTTTGCTATGTTGTGGTAACGTATGACAAGTTGAGGGATTGAAGCCCCCGTGTCAATCCCTGCCTCAGCTACACTTGGATCCGACTAAAAGGTACAGCATCCATCATAGCGCCGTCCCCCATGAAAGCTAAGGGTGGAAATAGCCCCTATCCTTGCTGTTTTGCATCCGGGCCTTATGACATATGCTCGTCTCCACTGTAGAAGATATATAAGATCAGGAGCTTGAGTCGTACCAGGTTTATCCAATGGATTCGCATCGACGTGCCTTGCCGTCAAACTAAATATGCTGAAATCACACCAGGCACGCCTATCCAGCGCTTTGTGCCCGGGGTCGAGCCTACCTCAATGCTATGCAACAGGTATATTTCTTGCTTCCTGGGTGCAAAACGCTTCCAGTCATCCGTCCACATACCGCTGCTCCATCATGGACCTGCTGTGATGAATACACATCACACCATCCCTTTTTCAGCCTCGATGGCCATGGATGCTCACCGGCCCTGCTTCCCTGCTCATAATAAGCAGCTAATTTTGCACATCAGGCATCAGCCTCTGAGCCTCTGGAGACATTTCATGCTTATTAAAGCAAACAATAGTGCGATTCCGGAGCCAATGGTACCCCACACTCAGGCCACCCCGGCCACTCCCGCCCACACCGCCGGCCAAGCAATTGCTGGCACTAGGAATAGCACCGGCCCCTCCAGCACCGTCCTGGCTAGTCGGGCTGCCTCGGGGGACCAGCCGATTGGAGCGCAGGAAGAAGCAGTTGAGGAGAGCAGCGTTCGGAGCTATATCCCAGAGGAAGTGGCGTTGGGTCGTGGAATTCCTGCGGTGGTCCTGCAGCTGCTGTTGTTGTTGTTGCTTCTGCTGCTTCTGCTTCTGCTGCTTCTGCTTCTGCTGCTGCTGGTGCTGCTGCTGCTTCTGCTGCTTCTGCTGCTTCTGCTCCTTCTGCTGCCGCTGCTGCCGCTGCTGCCGCTGCTGCCGCTGCTGTCGCTGCTGCTGCTCTTCTTGATGGTCACCAAGGTGGACTCCGTTGTCGCCACCAGGCAAGCCCTGTACCTGGCCGATGGCGCCGTTCCCGTTCGTTGTGCCAACCGCTTTTCCGCTTTTCCAAGCAAACGCGATAGAGTCCATCTTCCACAACGAATTCCAGTTGGTTGTGCGTGAACGGATGATGCAGTGCCGACCAGCAGCCCATAAGAGTGCTGACGTGACCACAACTACAACAGCCGAAATTGACATGCCCACACAGAGCGGGTAGGTTGACGCGCTGAACGACTTCCCACCGCGATCATCTACGGTGGCTAAAGCATCCGATGCCAACACCTCTTTGGAAGTTGTCACGGTAGCCTTCGCCCCGTCCTTTCCTTGATGGTCGCCCGCGTCCCTTTTGCTCTCATCTGCCCGAGCTACAGCAGGTTGTTCGGCTACCGCTGTTGGAGCCTGTACAGATTCATCTTGCTGCAAGGCCTCTTCTGATGTCTCTGAGACCTCCACCTGCCGTCCCTCAAGAACCGCCACTGTATGCGATTGTCTCGTCGATGCTTCGGACCCCAAGGGCAGTGCATCCTCTTCGGACTCCAAAGGACGTACATCCTCTGTCAGCAGTTCCTCCAGCTCAGCAGTGATGGCTTGTGGGTCCTTACCAAGCCACGCAGGTAAGTCTGAACCCGCATATTGAGGATGAGAGGCGATCGCCTCTGAAGGCGACATACTTGTTGGCGCCCTCAGGCTCTGCCGCTCCGCGCCTTTCTCGCGGATCTCGTCGCGCGCGACTTTACCCTCCATACAGGTGCCGACCTCAGCCCCCATGGCCGCAGCATTATCGTTGGCAGCGTCCGTTTCATCAGCAGGTGCACTGCTGCTGTCGATTTCATCAAGGCCAGATGCAATCTCACCATTGATTGAGCCGCATGCAAATCCGCTGGGAGATGGACTCGGCTGCGGCATGCTAATGACCTTTAAGTTGGAGGAGTTTTCCATTATGGCATCGCTGGTCCATTCATCAGAGACCGGCAGCGGTGCACCTGACTGCAGCATAGTGCGGGCCCCTTGTTCCAGGTGTAGAATTGCGCGCTGCTGCTGGTGGACTTCTTGCGGCGACTGCTGAGCCTCCGACAACCTTGACAGAAATTGAGCCGACCCGCATACCAATGCAGCCGACAACAGTAGGCCTAAGGTGAACGCCCACCAGCCGCCTTGCTGGCCTGTCTCATCCCCCTCGCCATCCTGAGCGCTACCGTCATCCAAAATATCCTCATGATTCTGGAAGAGGAACGCCCACACCTTACCCCATATCCGACCCCGTTGCGGATGACCAACAGGTGTGGCGGCGGCAGCGGCAGCGGCGGCAGTCATTATGCCTGTCGTTGATTGCGCTGTGCTGCCACACACGGCCCTGCTGCTGACACGGGCTTTGGCTTTTTCTTTAATAACTGCCGTATGATGATGCTCCGGCACGCCTCGTGGTGGCCGCGAGCCATTATTTGTACGCGGCTGCCAAGATGTCTGCGAATCTCCTCCTGTTGAGCACGCCTGATTGGTTCGGGTTTGGCGCACGCCCTTGCTGGTGGTGCCACTTGTTGTGGCCTTGGCGCGTGTTGATTTAGCTTCGCCAAATGCCGCTTCAGGATTGGCAGGACCCGCCACCTTCAACGTAGAAGAGGAACTGGCATACGAATCCGTTCGGCTAGGTGATGGAAGAGATCCAACAGCCGGCGCCATCGCCATACCATTTGAAACGGCGTCAGCGGTGACTTCTGCACCTTTGGGCGAAGCCATGGGCATCATGACTTCCCTCCCGCCAGCACCACCATCATCACGGGGAATCCTCCTGGCCTTTTTCGGTTTCGCCGTCCTGCTCTTCTTGGCTGCCTCAACAGAAATCTCCTGTGCCGAATCTTTCCGCCCCCCGATACCGCTCGTACCATAATATGATGCATCCTTCTTTGTTACTGCATCACTGTCGTGCGATGCGGTGGCTTTAAAAACAACGACGCCGGATGGCTCTGTCGTCCGTAGCGCCATCACAGGCGTTCGCTCTGGCTTTTCCACATGTTGTGCGGCTGCTGCAGCTGCCGGTGTTGTTGGCGCTGTTGGTAATGCTGAGACCTCCACCTGCGCACCGTTCTCCGCTGCCGCCTTGTCCCTGTCCTTGGCAATACCTTCAGATTTGAAAGGCAGTGCATTCTGCTGCGGCGGCTTCGCCTCCGACTCGGCTGCATTTGATGCAACCTGGCGCCGCCCAGGGCTGTCGAGTCGCTCCGCAGTTTCCCCGTTAACCCCACAGTCAGTTGCCTCAGCTGCTGCACCAAGGGCTTTCACTGGCATCATTGCGGCTGCTGCCGCCGCCGCCTTGCACTCCTGACCACTGGTGGTGCCTTCAGCAGCAGCTGAGTGCATTGGCACTGTCACTTTCACTGTCACTGGCGCCGGTGCCTCCCAACAAACGTCACTTCGCCCTGTAGCTGTCTGGGGCTTGACCTCGGCCAATACGAACTTGAGTGGGAAGAACTGTAGCTGCGCCTCGAGCATCGCTATCGCTCTGAGGTCACATTCCCCCCCTGGCGGTGTCTCTACGTCACGATGCGTCGACCCGGTTGGCAGGCTGGGAGAGAGCACAGACAGCTCGGGTAGAACGGGGATACTTCTCGAAAGCTCGCCAGGCTTAGGCCCTGTAGTGCGGACGATGGGGTTAGGGTCGGGGTCGGACGACTCATCTGGCACACCATCATTTTTGCTGTCCCCACCGCCCTCAGGCTCTAAGTTTGCTGCCTGCAAGGAGGACCCTGGCGAAGCTGCTGCGCTATCGGACTCAGGCTCTGTGGATGTCGTCGTTACCGTCTTCGCTGGGGTGGGGAAACGGCCACCTGAGGAGCTGGACCGCGCGCTGCCCCGTAGTAGGGGACGGTGGACCAGGGGACGATGAGACCTTCCAGGCGGCGTGACTGTTCCCGGAACGCCCTGTACATCATCTTCATCTTCATCTTGGTTCTGATCAGCATGTACGGCAGTTCTGGGGTCCGGCGACAGCTGTGTGACGTTATCCAGCAGTTCGCTAGCGCCACCAGCTTCAGGTGCATTATCACTGTGCAATTTACTGGAGGGAAAAAAGGGATTATTCCTTGTGAGCAGTTCGGTGAGAAATAATGGTACTTATGTCACAAGGCTGCATTGCGCACGAGAAGGCTTGTGTGTTAAAAATGGTGTAAGAGAAACCCTTCAAGCCACCTCTTGTCTGGCTTCACCACCTACTTACCGACTTGCCATTGCGCGGACCATACCGGTATAGCCAAATATCTTTTTGCGCGAAAACGTAGCACTCCTGGTGACTTTGTGATGCAAGGTATGCAGCAAACGATAAACACTCGGAAGGCCGGAAGGCCAGAAGGCCCGTATCCGAACCGAACTGATCTATAGATCATACGAAGGAAGTCATTAAGAGTCATCTGATGTTGATGTGCAGGGTATGTTGGCATTCCCAAGAAACCGTGACTGCTTTGGGGCAGAGGGAGGGGAGTGCATAGCGGGCGTCTCCGTCGATCAAAATTGTGAATACACCCACACCCATGAGCAACACTGATAGCCGGTTCGGATGAGGGCTGGGCAACACCACTCCAGCACCCCAACACCCCAGCACCCCAGCACCCCAGCACCCCAACACTCCAACAAATCATGTGCCCACCTGAACTGCGAGTTAGTAATCAGGTTGTTAACTGGGCAACCTAGCAGTGGACCCGGCTCTGTGAGCGGCAGCTCCTGCTTCTGCCGGTCCCCGCCCTCCTTATTTTGCGTCATGGTGCGTGTCTTGCCGACCCTCGGCGCCGGTGGGCTCCGCGCTCGTGTGAGGTTTCCTATCACGTTCAGAGACTCCTTTTGCGAACGGCGGTTCTCTATTTCCTGTCGCTGCGAAGTTGGCGCGTGAAGCTGTGGGTATTCAGCTGCCCATGGTGCGGGTGTTCGGCGCCGTGTAACATTTTGCTGAATAATTTGCTGCCGGTACTCACTGGGAGGTTGTATTGGCGGCGCCTGCGTCTTTCCCCTTTCCATGAGTCCGTCAGCCGGATGACGAGAACCGGAAATGACCTGCTCCTGTTGCTGCAGCTTCTCCTGCTTCTCCCAAAGCTCCACCTGTTGCCGCCACGGCGCCGGCATCGGTGGCAGCGGGATCTTGCCGACAGCTGCCACCCCTGGAGCAAGAGGGTCCTCTGCAGCACTTGAAGCCTCATCTGCCGCCGCCAGCTGCTGACTCAGCGCCTGCCGCGCACGCCGGCGCCGTAGCTCCGATACCGTAGCAGCATCGTACAGTCCTCCTTGATTCCCCGTCACCAGATCGGCTGCATAGTACCGCCAGGACGCGTCGGGATTGCTCCGTGCAGCAGCACCGTGCCAATACCCGGGAACCGTAGCTGCTGCACCAAAATCTGGGCCTAACGGTAGGTTATAACGCGGGTGTGATTGTCTATAGTATTTTGAGTACGGCACCGAGGCGGTGGAGGCTGTCGGGCTGATGAGGTCTGGGTAACGTAACCCGTTGGTTGCGGCATCGGAGTGGCAGAAGGTGTTGGTAGAACGGAATCCGGCGGGTGGGGTGACTGAACCCAGGGAGCCCACGGAACTGTGTAGTTCACAACCCAGATGGACGCAGCTGTGGGACTTGTACCCCGGGGGTGGTGGAGCACGACCTGCATATCCCCATACAGCGATATAAGTACTTGTACGTGAATAACAAGGCCCATATGTCGACATGTTGTCGTGACATCAGCAGCTGTCCCCGTGGACCTGCTCACGACTGACGCTGGCTGAGGGATCATAACTAACATGGTGCACCGTATCCACTGTTTCCCCTTATATGTGCAGCTTTGGGCTATGGGATGCATCATGCGTGCAAGTACGGCAGGTGTCTGTCAGGCGGGGCTCGCTTCGGCAACCGGATAAACCGGATAAACCGCACATCCCTAACAGAATGTGACAGAAGAACCTGCAGGCATGTCAGCCAGTCCCCCGCCTCCGGTAATATATACGACCCAGCCGTGCAAACATGAAGTTAGCCCACAATCTCTTAGATTCGCCACCAATCGTTAGTGGCCGCTACAGGATCCTTCAAGGGGTTAGCTGTTTGTTCCGGGGGAAGGGGTCTCCGGAGCACCAAAACTGAATACCTTTCCGCAGGGAGCACCCCCAGAACCCTAACTGGGTTGGCCCTCAAACGTTCCGGGGTCCCCTGAAATCTACAAAAACGTATTCCAAAACATAGAAATGTTAGGCGGGAAATTGCAAGCAAGCGGAAAATTTGCAGCGTGCTGCTCTTGGAGAGAGCTTCTTAGCATGACTAGGTATGCAGCAGAAGCACCTTCGCCTCCTTAACTGGATATTGCTACGCGCCACGAACGATACGGAATATGTTAAGACATGTTTACATATACGGCAATGTCTTGGTGTATGATGTGGTGTGTGGGCAGGCTTACTCGATCTGCGCGAGGAGACAGTGGAGATGGAGTCCGGACTGGAAGGTGGGGGTCCAAACTGGCGATGTCGCTGTAGCTGACTGACGCTCCCCATGGGTGAGCTCATACCGAAATCCTGAATCCATCGGCAGAGAGTCACGGCACGGCATGAACATACCAGTTAAAAGGAGGATATTGATATATGGCGACATAGCGGATACAACGCAAGCAAGTGGCCGGCGTGTACGCAAAGACGTAGGGGTCCGTATTCAGGGTAAGGGCGCCCACTCCGCTTCAAAATCGTATCGTGCATTGATGCCTTGATCATGCAGCAACCATTCCCTTCTTGAAATCCCCTCCGAAGCACATACCGATGCCCCTCGAATTCCAAACCCAACCTACCTAGCTCGGTACTTGCGCGCCCGTCTAGATCCCCCACATCGCATCGAATCAAATCGGATTAAATCGTGCCGAAGTGGCAGCGACTTCCTGCCGTGTGCTAAGCCGGTAGCTAACCCCTCTTCCGTCATCCCCACCTGGAAAACACATTTTCAACATTATAAACAAACACATCCCCAGCTGCATTATAATACCCCCCTCCCCGGTCCATCACCCAGGTTGATAGATCGCAAGCTGGATTCGCTTACGCAGCGTTCACCCCATAACCAGTCCCGGATTGCATACCGTTATCGTGGACGAGGGCTTCCGGCTGCTGGAGCGGATGCCGAGGGAGCCGTGGCTGGGTAATATGGCGATGGACACTCGCTGCGTGCCTGTGATAGGAAGCTCCACCTGCTGGACAAGAACACGTGTATTACATGCTTGAATGAAAAGTAAGGATAGTTGAATAGGTGAGAGCATTAAGCGCGATGTACGCAGTCCTCGAGGACAGATTGTCGAGATTGTAGCCGTCAAGGCATGTGGTGTTTTTATGAATAGCCTTGAAAGTAACCAAAAGACAGTAATTCTTAATGCAAGTGTGTATGACGCTATTTATCCGTGTTAAAGTTTTGTGGGAGATTGATACGCGTAAGGGAAGCAAGACCGTCGTTGGCACTAGGTGCGTGCACGCGCGCGATACTTGCCGTAGTGCCCGCTGCGTCCGCCTCGCCAGATGGATGATGAATGTAATAATGATCCAAGAGGTTTCTTGGGAATTCTATTGGGCCGGGATGTATGGCTGGAGACGCTTCTTCGTCGCTGCTACCGCTAGCGCTGCTGCTGGAGAAAAGTGGGTTCGACTGGCCAACCGAAGGAGTTTGCACCTGAAATGAAGGTAAGGGCAATTCGGCATTCATAGTGTTGTAAGTTCAATAACTGCAAAGAACTTTTATAGCGCACCTCCCGCTGGTGGAGAGGTTCCGTTCTGCTCGCTTCCATGGTGTTCAAGCCTGGCCCGACTTTTCGCCAAAATTTAGAGCAAAGGAAATACACTTGCTTAATACTCAGAAATAACACAGTTACGCCGTATCGTTGAGCGAGGACATGTATGGATGGACTTCTGACAAATGAATTTGCGTAAAGCGGGCTATCAGTGCCTCACAGCGCAACAGGAGGTAACAAAGCTTATGCAACACATGGTTATTAATTAATTATATCGAAGCAAAATATTTGCGTTTTGCTTGCGAAAACCTAGAAAGTTGGGTAGGAAAATCGTTTAAAGACGTTTTGTGAGGAATGCCTCGAAAGAGAAGGTAGGACTATACCATAGTGACATATCCGAATGTGTTACACTTGCAAGATGTAAAGCAGCTCGATGCGCTCAGGAAGACGAAGGATGAGAAGTTGTACGGGGCCTTGGTTTTGGCAACCCTCGGAGAGTCACCTCAAAATGCACGTCCAAATTAGCTATACGCGGTAGCTCCAGGAAAAGTTGTTCTCTTAGCCATCTTGACAAATGTTTTGCTGAATGCGGAGAATGCCGTCGAAGGCTTAATCAAAACCGAATGGTGCATGCGATACGCGAACAAGCACGATTTCATGCACACGCTAACCCAAATGCAATAAAAAAATATTTCGTTTTCAGCATATTATGTTGATTGGTCGGGGCTCACTGCACTCGCATACAGACAACGGATTGCAAAATTATGCCCAGTCGCACTACACACGTCAGACAACACATCCAAGCCTGAAATTACATTGCGAAATCTTCGGGGACCTCGAGGTAATCCAGTCACTGAAAACTGAATTCGTGGGGTCCATTTACAGATTAGTATTGTCAGTCAGCATCGCATTGCGTGCGCCCGCGTTTTCACGACCGCGGCTGTTCGTCATGGCAAGCGCCTCGAAAGGCCACGCGATGCGGCGCTCTTTGTAAATCCTGATGGATTCAACATCCACAGCCGGCTCCCAAGCACTATCAAGCACAATAAACAGAAGAGCACATCGGCAATCACCGATTGCCGCTTCGTCATCGCAAACAAGGGCCGGCCACCAGCAGCTTGTACACCATCAAAGACCCCGAGGAAAATGTTTGCGAGAAAAAGGGTTGTGAACCGGATCGCTTATCCGCAGCATCACGCACGCAGCGGGCCCCACGCTGTGGTCTTCTCTGTTTTCGCGCTCGTAGATAAAGATACACACACACACACACACACACACAAACATAGACCAATACTCGCATGGCAGGAGCCCGCCGCCACCACTGTGACAACTCCCGCCATGGATAAGACTTTATTCATCCAGTACGCTCCAGGGAACGTCTTCCCCTGCCCACATGGGCACCACCTCGCTCTCACCGAACACATAGCTGTCAGGTACCCGCTGCGGTCGCCGCACGAGTGTCACCTTGCCGCTGTTACGAGGCAGGCCGTAGAAATCTGGTCCGTGGAAGCTGCACAGCGCGGGAGGGAGACGAACAGCGCGGGAGGGGAGGGAGGCGGCAGCAGAAGGACATGAGAGATGATGTGGTACGTATGCGACAGACCTGGTCCGCGTCACGAATCGGTCGCGCATTGGGCGGTGGCCGTGAGTCACGCGGACGTAGCAAAGGCCGTGTACCGGTTTGAAAGGTGCTGTATACACACCCATACACACCGTACAGAAGAGGGACTCAGGGAGGTACCCTGCCCCGCCCCGCCCTGACCCTCCCTCGACGCACCTGGCGAACCCTTCCAGTTTGTCCAGCGCCCCCGCCTTCTCAAAGGCGGTGGCGTAAATGCCCAGTGCCACCGGCGCGCTGAACATCCCCGCGCAGCCACATGCGGATTCCTGCGTGCCGTACGTGTTGGGCTCGCATGTTTGGAGTCAAGGCATTGGGATCAGCAGCAGACCCTGGAGTCCACCCTGGAGGCCATTCATGGCCGAGTGGCAGCGACGGAAGATACCGGCGCCACCACCTCCACCTTCATCCCCCCCTCTTATTGCTGTCCCCACCTTGGCATGCTTTGCGTGCGGCGCGCTGTCCGTGCCCAGGAAGAACTTGGGGCTGCCGCTAGTGGCGGCTGCCATGACCGCCTCCCCTGGAGCACGGTTGCGGGGCCGTTATCGGGATCGGAAGGAGGGGTATGGTGGATCCCGACAGCGCCGCTTCTCGATGTCGCAGCACCCTCCCGAAGCTTTTAAGACGGGAAGAGCTGAGACAAATGTGCGTGTTTGTGTGTTTGTGTGCGTGTTTGTGTGTTTGTGTGTGTGTGTGTGTTTGTGTTTGTGTGTGTGTGTGTGTGTGAGAGAGAGAGAGAGAGAGAGAGAGACTGACAGGACAATGGTCACAGACAGCGATGAAACATGGACGTGGTCACGAAAGAGAGAACGTGAGAAGGTATACCAAGACACCATATCGAGGAAAAAGCGATGGGAAAGTGAGCCACCCAGAGCCGTTGGTGTGGTGTGGATGGGTGTGGGGTCAATGAGCCGAAACCCAAATTGCGCAGGTAGCAATGACCCCTGGGCCCCAGGGGTCGCGCGCGCCTCTGTCCGCTCTTCGCGTTACGGCTCATTGGCTCCTGGCTCCGCGGCTCTAAACCGTCGCGGTCCCCACTCACGGTGCTTCTCCCGCTTGAGGATGGGCAGGCAGTAGTTGTGTGGTCGCAGGCCCGTGGCGAAGAGAGCGTTGCGGTTGAGCAGCATGTGCTGCGGTGTGATGGTGGCGGCCACGCTGGGCGGTGCGGAGGCTACGAACTCGGCCTACGAGCCAAGGGCGGGCAGCCGCACGAACGTGTATGTGCGTGTGTATGTGTGTGTGTGTGTATGTGCGCGTTTATGTGCGTGTTGGGGTTTTTGAAGCGAGCCACGGGGAGGAAGAGGAACGGCGGGAAGTATTTATCCTAAACCACCACCACCACCATCTTCACCCGCAAACGTCCACTCACCGCGTCCTTAGTGGTGATATGCTCCATAACGACCTTAAGCTCCGGAACCTGGTCCAGAAGTGGAAGCTGCAAAATACGGCGCAAGGAGGTGTGTGTCAGTGCGCATGCGTTTGCCTTTGGGGGGCCGGGTCAAGCTTGCGGTTCGGCAAGCAAGAAATGTATGAACAGCCGGATGAACGGGGAGAGGTCGTGGTGGTGAGTGAACAGATGTGGCAGGCGTAGAGGAAACACCGGTCGGGGTCCCCCGGCTCCCCTTCATCGCTGCCAAGAATGAATGCAAACACGCTATCCGGGATGCAAACACGCTTGCACTTGCATGGATAAAAGAAGGGGAGGGGCACATTAGCCCAGTGCCGAGAAACTGCCGCCAATGGAATGGACCTGGAGTCCCGCCCTGGAGCGATGCCTGGAACGTATTGCCCCTATCCCCCCCTCCTCCTCTGCAGGGATCACGTGATATAACGGCTCAAAGGGCCGGCAGAGGGCTCAATAACCGAGAGCGCGCAGCTACCTCCGCCCGGGGCACCCCCCAATACAGCCCCAGATCTCGGATGTGGGCCTCGGGGGTCCCTCACCAGCTTTTGTTGAATGAAGACAGCCTCTCGATCGAACATGTCCACGTGGGGGTCCGTCACCTCGCCGTGTACGAGCAGCAGTACATCTGCCTCCGCCATGGCCTGCGGCACGCGATTGCATACACCGGCCAGATTGCGATCAAACGACACAGGGATATTCGGCCCCATCAACCAGCTGATACCGGCTAAGAACTGAGCCATTGGGCGCTGGAGAAGCATCGCGGGGATGCATGCCATTCATCTAATATCCCGAAAAGTCCTTGAGGGGAGGAAAGGAGGCCGCAGTGGCTGTGGCGCAGCGAGGGCAGCCCACGCACCACACCAGGGGGGGAGGGGGTTAAGGAGCGAGTGCAGTTACCCGCTTACAGCCCCTGCCGCATTCCCTCTCCCCTTCTCCCCCACGGCCCGGGGCCCACCTTGAGTGCGGCCAGGGGTTTGTTCAAATCAGTCACGCCGGAGTCTGAGTTGGTGGTGGCGCCTGCGAGGGGGAGGAGGAGCAGTGGGAAGGGGGTGAATGTACGGTCATGTGCACGATCCACAATTCACATTTCACTTCGGTAACGAATAACCAAATGCTGAACGGCGAGGGACGTACTCCCTCTGTGCCACAAGGGCCTCGCTCGACCGGACACCAACTGGAATGACCGCTCCGAAACCAAACCCTCAAGCGCACCCTAGCGTGGTTCGCCCGCCCCCCCCTACTTCAAATGAGTCACATCCCGAACCAGGTGTTTGTTGTTATTGGAGGTTAGGGGTTGCTGGCGGGGAGAGTCGAGCCACCCTGCACAATACACACACACTATGTCGCTCCCCATGCATTGTCTCTCTGCCACCCTGCCGCCCTGTATTGCTCTCGGTAACCCCGTACGCGCACCCGCTGGATACATCTTGAATGCCACGATGCCTGCTTCCTTGGCACGATACACGTCCTCCTGAGATGTCCTGGCGTGTGGTTGGTGGTTGGACGGAATCAGGATCCAAATTAGATGGATGCACGAGGCGAAGTTAATGGTTAGATGATGCTGGTGATGCCGTAAAAACACACACACCGGGGCAAGTACTGCCCGTGTGGATCTGCCCCCAGTGACAACCAGTGGGCCCCCCTCCTCAAGGAAAGGGGGACATGAGGAAGGGGGTTCCTCGCAGACGCTGCTGACGGGGGACGGTCCCCCCCCGTTACCCATTACCTGTCGGTCAGGTAGAGCGTCATGAGCGGCGTGAAAGGGGAGCCGGAGGGAATCGCGTCCTGAATCCGCACCTTGTAGGCCAACGCCTGACGTGCCGGGAGCGGGGGTTTGGGCGGCAGGTGGGGATGGGGGCCGGGAGCGGTGGGAAGTGGAAGTGGATCTCATCGTGGGACTGGCAGCAGGAGGCGGTGTGCGGACATAGGGACAGCGGAGGCCACTGCGACCCGATGAGCCGATGCGAAAGGCCCCAATATGCCATCACCCGTCCTCGCGGCTCAGGTAGGGGGCTGCATTCTCACCCTACAGGGTGCTGAAGAAGAGGCCCCGCTCGCTCCCTCACACACATTCAGACAGACATTGCTCACCATGCTCCCCTCCACTATTCACTTGGATCCATCCCACATACCGCCTGCGTGTTGTTGATGGGGGGCACTAGATTGGGCATGATGATCGCACGACCGAAGTGGCGGGCTGTGTGCGGAACCACGTCCTGACAAACCGGGAGAGATCAAGAATTTGTTATTTCATTGTTAACCAATTTAACCATTGTAACCAATAAAACCAATGAAAACCCTAGCCACCCCAGGGGAATAGCGGGCCTAGGGGAGAGGGGATGGGGCCCCACGAGTAGCGTGCTGGCTGCGGTAATGTCCTAAGACTATGAATGCCCACAGGCCGACCTTTCTCCCGAGATTGTCTACACCCCCCCTGCCCGCGATCCCTCACACAGACCCGGGACTGCAGCCCCAATCCCGCAGCGGCCGTTGCTCACCCGCATGGGCTGGCCGTCACGGACATGGAGGTGCCAATCGTCGGGCCGTGTGATTGTCAGGGATGGCAGGGCATCCGCCGCTGCCGAAGCCGCCGCCGCCGCCGCAGCAGCAGCAGCAAGGGGGGCTTTGGTCAAGGGAGGGCGTGACGTGCTATAAGCGCCTGCGGTCCAGGTCAGAGGCCGCGGCAGCAGTAGTCAGCTCCAGGGGAAGGTACTCTTGGTGGTAAAGGTTTATGACGGCGGTTGGAACAGCATGAAGAATGAGGGGACACATGACGAGGGATGATGGCCATGCGAACAGGGCCTGAAGGAGAACTCGTGACGTAATTCGCACACGGCTACAGCGGCTGCGGCTGTCATAAGGCTGTAATGGGTCAATTCGGCGGCAACTTTCGTGATGCTGGTTGGACCTGGAGCGAGAATACAATGCACTATTGGAAACTGAAATCAGCCATGGACCTGGAATCGAACCAAGAGTGGTGAGGTAGGTGATGGATTTCAGATAGGTGATCACAGATATTGCAACTTATAGCTGCGGTTTAGTGTGGAAAATTGTACAACCCGAACACTAGTGTACTCCTTTCCATATTCCTAATTGCTAGAGAAGTTGAATTATTCTATCTATGTGCTATCATGGATTAGAAAATGTTAACCTCGCATAATGACAACCGCGTTCGAGCCGCTCGTGGTTTCATTCATGCACGACGGCCGCCGATGCAACCTGCTACGCTGCTGCTTACACGCCGTGAAAGACGACTTGCATCCCTTTGGACAACGAAATGATGTTTTAAGCATCCTGGCTGCAACTCCAAACATGCAGAGCCGCTCGCCTCGGCGAGGTTGAGAACTGATGCGCGACTAGCAGTCAAATGATTGTTTAATCCGAATGCGTGAACAATACGGCATGTTTTTGGCAATAAGCCGAAAACGAAAGACCGTTCAGTTGGTTGGGAGGCCCTCGCTTTGAAATTGACTATCAAGCGGAACTGTGGACGGCGCAGATGGGCAAATAAGAAGCCCTCTGTGACCTACACTTTATCGAAGTTATTGAATTATCATAGACGTTTAAACCTTCCCTATCTGCTCTTGGCCTTTCTTGTTGGTGCATACATATTGTACCGAAGAATGCACCCAAAGATATAACTATTTTAGTACAATAAACGTCTAGCTGATCAGAAGGAGAATGAACCGAGATGTGTGGTCAGAACGTCGGGAGCTGCTCGAATATGTGCTCAAGGTGCGTTGTGGCAGCTCGCAGCACTGGATTCAGAATGTTCGAATACTTGCTGGCGCATCTTTGGGTTTAGCTTTAAAGGACTTACGCTACCACATTCTATCTTCGCCCATGCGCTGGATAGGAGCATGCCCGGCGCGGTGGGCGAGTGGTGGCAGCTCCCCAAACTTCTCTCTACGAGCCCCGGGTCCTTGATCAACTGAACATCACAGCCCTTGTCAAGCAGCTGCAACACGGCAAGTATCGTAACAGTCTTACCCACTGTTACAATGTCCGCTGGGGGCAACGTAACTCTATTAAAACCCAGTAGCCTTGCATGCTCGCATCTCTTCTCCCTCCCTGTGCTCTCCAAATCCAGAATACCAAGCACTGAATATCCAGAACAGAACACCCTCCGGTCCCTAAAACACCAATCCTGCCCAGCCTATCACTCGCATATGTACACGCGCAGCTTACAGCTTGAGCATATATGCCATAAACCCCCACCTTACGCCAGGTGGCATCTTGGAGCTGGCACGGATCATGCTGCCCGCCTCGCCCCTCAGTGCCAACGGTCCCGGCCCTGGCGATTTGGTTCCTGTCAATAGTCGAGGGCCTTCCGGCAGTGTCGCTGGCAGCTCCGAAAACCCTTTTGGCCAGACACCAGCGGCATTATCGGCGAGTGCCTCAAATGGCTCTCTTGGAGGCGGTGGTGGCGAGAACCCCTTCGTCCAGAACCCTACGGGATCTCGTCACGCTCCACACGCCTCCGGAGAGAACCCCTTTTCAGTGACTGGCGGCGGCGGGAGTGGTGTCAGCGGTGGTGGTGTTGGCGGGGTGGGCACGAGCGGTAGCGGTGGCGCTAACCCGTTCCATAAGCCCCCTGCCCGGCCTTCCAACGGCACAATCTCGGCATCAGACTCTGCCATATTTGGCAAGAAGAAAGGGTCGCTGGTGAGGCGCAGCTACCAGCTGCTGCTAGCAGCAGAAGCTGCAGGTTTGGGGTAGGGCGGAGGTAATCTGTCGGTTTCGGAGCTTCGGCGGGAGGGAGGAGGAAAGCTTAGGGAGGGTACGGGACATGTTCGGTAAGGCTCTCCGGCGTCCCGTCCCGTCCTGCTGACCTCATTGAAGCCATGAGGGGATCTGCATCTGGATGCACCTGGTCGATGTGCTAAGGAAGCTAAGAAAGCCAACTGAAATAGGGATATTTGTGTGTGCAAAGCTACACGGTATCATGGAAGGTGCCGCGAAGCCCCAGCCCTGCGGGGAAGGTTGCGAGGGCTCCTGCCCAATGGCAAGCGATCAACGGGCGATGTTGAAGAGTGGGCAGAGCAGCTGCAATAGAGAAAATGGGGCTACTTGATCAAAATGACTTGGCGGGGTGAGGTTGCGGCAGATGGAGGGACGAGCTGCCAGTAGGCGGGTCAGAATTTATGTGTACATATGGAAGGTGAAGCTCAGAAGAAAGCCGGATGTGTTCTTTACGTTGTGTACTTCAGTCTGATTGCGGTGAGCGTCGCACTCTTATCCTCTCACTGTGTCCTCCCCCCGGACTGTCCTCTTCGCTGGCCTCACGTATGTGTGCGTGCGGTGCCTTCCAAAAGAATGGGGGAGGAGCTGGCGGCGCCGCAGCTGGCGGCGCCAGCGAGCCGCCGGTGACCGCCCTCTCGACCACCACGAAGTTGTCATACAGCACGACGGCATCGTCGTCGCCACAGCGCAACGCCGCCGGCCTGATCGACGGGTCCTCACGGCGACGGGCGGACGTGGACGGGGCAGCGGTGGGGCCGCGAGGCGAGGCGGCGGACGGCGCTGGGTGGGGCCCTCAGCAGCCGCCACGTCTTGACCTGCCGCAGCTCGAAACGGGTAAGGGCAGCCCCACATGCGGGAAGGAGGGAGCTGGGATTGACAGTCGTCGTTTTGGTCTGGGGTTGAGCGACGTAACGTGAGGACGGGAGACCCCCTGATGCGCAGAAAACGAAGTGCAGTGCCGCTTTTGAATGCCATGTATACTGGTTTGGGTAGGCGGGTTGGGGTTTCTCGGAAGTAGCCTGGGGAACAGCGAGGAAGGCGGCGAGAGGCCGGAGCGGGACCTGGGGGGAGGGGGCGGGGGTGTGAGAGCTCCGCTTTGACCCGTGATGATGATGATGATGGTGGGGGTGGTGGTGGGGTGGTCGATGATTTGACAATGCCCGGTGTCCGTGTGTGCCGCGCTCGTGTCCCCCTCCAGTGTGGAATTTTCCTTTCCATACCGCGGGCCGTCCTCCCCCTCGTGACCCTCAGGCCAGACGGACGACCAGCTCCGGAACCTGGCCTACCTGCTATTCGCCGCAGTGGCTGGAGGCACTGGCAACCTCCAGGACAACGCCCTTCTGCCCCTCATGAGGCAGCAGCTGCTTATTGATGAGGCGCATGCGGTGGATGTATCCCGGGTGCTGAAACATTTGCAGCCAGGTGGGAGGGGAAAATCGAGGGTTTGGGGAGAGGGTGAGATGCAATTCGCAATACAAGGACGAGGGCATTGTCACCCTAGGTCGTCTGGAACCCAAGGATATGAGTCGTAGGCTCAACACGATGAGACATAATGAGGACACAAGGAGTGTTACGAAGGAGTACGAGCTACACCGGTACGGCGGCGGCGGCCGGAAGGAGATGCATTGGACACGAAGGGCACTGGATGCGGATTGCCCCAACTGCGGGGCTAGCCACGGTGGAGAAGGGGAGCGTGTGTGTATGGGTAGGGGCAATGACAGACTTCCAGGACCTTTGTGGCAAGTCCCGGCGGACTGTCTGCCCGTATTGTTTTGCAGACTCCCTTCTTTCCCTCCTGTTCTGTCGTACCTCGTCCCTGTAGTCCCTCCGTGTTGCGGTCTTGGCATCCAAAAATGTGTTACGTCCCTCCCTCTCTCCCTCTCTCCCTTCCTCCCAATCCCTCCCTCTCCCTCTTTCTTCCGCTCTTGGCGGCTGGTGCAGGGGGCGAGCCGCACCTGATCGACCAGCCGCACCCCGTGTTCAGTGGCGGCGACCCGGGAGGTGCGGGCGGCTGGCGGCCCAGTCAGAGGGCCTCTTTGGAGCTGCTGCTGCGGCTCATCAGCGTCGTAAGGCCCTCGGACTTCGAGGCTGTCAACCCCACAAAGGCCTTTCAGGGATTCCTCAGGTCTGGGGTTTTAGGACCTTCTCTTATCTGAGCCGTTGATTAGCTTTCTTAGCAGCGGCGTTAGCAGCGGCGTTATCATGGAAGTTGACGAACCCTTTTCAGCGGTAGTAGTGGCGGCAGGTAAGCGGGTAACCCAGCATTATCTTGAGAGGAGGAACAAAGTCAGGAGCTGCGCTGCACGCAGTGCGATGGATAGGAAACGAAGCATAGCCGCGATGGAGTCACCCAATACGCAGGAATCTGGTGGGTGGGATCGTGGCTGGCATATGGCGCGGGTGACGTGTGTTTCGCGGTGTGTATGGTGCTGTGGGTCTTCAGTAAACACTGGATGAGGATTCCTCCTCTGCTCTTCCCCCCCTTTTTGCCTCCTCGTTTATTCGACTCCCCACCCCAACCCAACCCCCACATACCAACTTGCTTTCAGGTGGAAGGACGTCACAGTGGCGGTTTTGGAGCGACAAGTGGCCACTGCGGTGGAGGCGGGGTGGACGGGTGACAACGCGCAGCTGAAGAAGATGCTGGCGAGGTGAGAGGCGGTAACGCACTGCGGCATGAGTGCGGGGGCTGTGAGGGGTACGGGGTTGGAATCACCCGGCTGGAGGTCCTTATTCGGTCGACTCACATGGATACGGGGCGGAGGAAAGCCTCCCTCCACCCACACAGAGACATACAGACACACACACATGTAAATATACACACAGACACTCATACAGCACGTGAGGAGATTGAGGGACCTGTGTTCGTCATTACTGCTTCTTTCCCTCTTCCCCCCTCTCTGTCCCCGTTCATCGGCCATCTGGTTGAAAGGATGCACGGAGCCGCCCGACGTGCCGACGTGCGCGGTGAGGCCGACTATGATGACGACGAGTACGGCGAGGCAACCCGCGTGTTCGCCGACGTTGCCGGTCAGCTGCTCGCGGGCTGCAACACGGTGCTGAAGTTCCCTTGGGCAGTGCGAGTGAGGCTGTGCGAGATACTGGTCACAGGTGAGGAGCTGGGTTCAGTGCGATGGGGGCAAGGGATGGGGAAGACGAAGGTTGGAAGTGAAAGGGAGGGTTGGGATCTTCTGGGTGGGAAGGGGTCAATGTGTTTCATCCCGTACTTACGGGGCCGGCAGGCGTTGAGTTCACCGCTGCGGGGCGCGCCAGTCGGGGACTCGTGGTTGCTGTTGGGCTGGTTGGCACTAAACGAATGCCGGTTTCTGGTTGAAGTTAGCGGCGGAGAGAGCTCTACGGGAAAAACCGTCTCGTGCTTGATCGGGTGTATTCGATATACGGATTGATGGGACGGTTGGGCAGGGCAGGGCAGGCCCGAAGGGGGTCCCTTGTTTTGAAGTGACCGGTGGAGAGAGCGGTAGCATGCGCGTCTGGCCCTCGAGTTTCTGCAGCCAATGCGAACATCATTGAACGCTCAAAGGTTGTGAAAACAGCTATACCTGCAAAGGCCCCATCCCACCTTATACGGTTCTGCCCCCTCCGGCTGTCCCCTTGCCTTCCTCACGCAGCGCTGTTTGACACGCTAGAGGCGGGCATCTACATCGACGAGGCATCGCTGATCGTGCAGTTTTTGGATTGTGTTTTCTTTCCGGCGCTTGGGCTTTCCCCTTCAGCATCACAGGCGGTAAGGCGGTGCAAGGGTTGGCACTTTGGGGGACTGGGACTGGGATGCGGAACACGGATGGTGCACGTAGCTTGTGCCCGGGGAAGGGCTTATGCCTTAAAAAAAGGGAGGAAGGGGTTACGATGAAATGGGATGATGATAAGGCCCGTCACTGAAGGACGGAATTGGTGGGTGACGAGGAGTCAGTATTGTCTGTGAAGGCGAAGCTTCGCGGACTCACCCACTGGGGGCGTGGGAAGGAGATACTGAAACTAGATGACCGAAACATCGCAATCGGAACTTGAGGAAAGGGGAAAGATTGAAGCGTGTGTGTTTTTCCCCAGTTCTCCCACACCTAGCGTGTTTCCCGTCCTCCTGTGTCCGTCCATGTGCAGGTGAATGCCTGGGTCCACTTCAGCATGTACGTCGGCACCGGCTGTAAGGAGCAGCGCCTGGTGAAGCACCTTAAGCAGCAAATCGCGAAGCTTGCGACAGCGGCCGCGGAGGCGCCGCTGCGGGGCAGGTGAGTGCGCTGTGCACTTCTTTAGCAGCCATCCCCTGGAGTTGTCCATGTTAAGTTCAGAGCTTGTGTTTTCCTCGGCACCAGAAGGGCGAGAGCGAACAGAACCCCGCACCGGTTTCGCGGCAGGCTGTTTTCTCATACTGTTGATCTGCAGTTTCGCTCTGCAAACCGTACAAGAAAAAAAACCATGCACGAAAGTCATGCACGAAAACACGAATCCTAAGTTTATGCGTTAAGCTTCAACCATCACCGTATTCCCGCAGGCGGCATCCACAAACTCCCTTTCCTCGCCCCCGCTTCCCCCCCCCCCCCGTGTAAAACCTCTCCCCTCCCACACGCAGCGACACCTTCGGCCTGGCCCTGGACGGCGGCCCCCCCCCCGCGGAGGAGCTCTTGCGAGACAGCGCGTTGGCTTCCCAGGTGGCCAACCACATTGTGGAGTGGGTGTACGGCCGGCTGTGTAGCTACCATGTCGCATTCCCCAGGTGTGATGGGGAGGGGGAAGAACGAAAGGGACGGGACAGGGGATATAGGGGGAGCCGAACAAGGAAAGGTGCTGGCCAAAGGGGGGAGGGGACCTTAAGGGTGGATCTGGACAAAGGGGGGAGGAGGGGAACATCCGCACAGCTCGTTCACGCTGCGTTACCGGTCATGCCTGGTTTTGAAATGGTGCTATCTGGATATGCCCGATTTCTTGTGTGAGGGCGGAGAGGGTGCTGCGGAAGGAAGGCATAGTTGACGGCCCCCTCGCCGGTCGGTCTCGGCGGCTCATATCTTGTACGATTGTCCCGCCCCCAGAGCAGCCCTCCCCCAGGTCCCACATCCTCTTGATTCCGCCGTCGCGTCTTCCCCGTCTCACTTCATCCCATGCTTCCCAACGTTTTTATTGCAACACGCATTCGCTTCCGCCTCGGCCCCCCCCCGTCCCTCCCCTCCCACACATACATGTCCACACTCCACCTGAAATGAGGGATGAAACCCGCGCCGATCATGATCCCTTCCCCTCTCCCCGCGTTGGCTCACAGAGGGGAGAACCTGGCTGCGCTTCTGGACGTGTTCGTCTTCGCGTGCAAGAGCCGGGGCGACGGGCCCCAGAGGTTGGCGGAGTTGCTGGTGGAGGCGGTGTGCAAGAGCGCCACGTCCTCGTTCCAGCAGCAGATGCGGGCGAGAATGGAACCGGGGGCGCCAAGTGGGTGCGGGGAGGGGAGGGCCAAGATGCCAATTACCTAGGCACACGCTGACACCAAGCACGCCGACTGGCAAAACACGACACCTACACTCCGGGTTGCCCCGCCCCGCCCTGCTCTGCCCCGCCCTGCCCCGCCCCGCCCTGCTCTGCCCCCACCCTGCCCTGCCCCGCCCTGCCATGCTCTGCCTCCCCCTCTGGCCCCCCCCGCCCTGCCATGCTCTGCCCCCCCCCCCCCTGCCCCGACCTGCCATGCTCTGCCCTGCTGCAGATGAGGCGCGGCTGTTGGAAATGGCCTCCATCGTCCACGACATCCACGACGCCGACGCCAACACCTTCTGTCCTGCTCTGGCACCTCACATGCCCGCCGCGCTGGCGGTGGCGGCGGTGCAGATGCACATCTTGTACGGGCAGTACCTGGCGCCGTGGCTTAGCATACGTGAGTGGGAGAGTAGATGAGGAGTGTGTGCTCAGCTGCCCAGGGTAGATCTTTCAAACAAAAGACGACGGGCTATACGTGTGCGTCAGTAACAGCAGGAAGCAGCTGGGCGGGAAAAAAGGACTGGGAGGGAGGGAGAGGAATTTCCCATCGCATCCATCGCAATGCTCACCCGCGCTTCCTTCTGTTCCCCCCATCCCGCCCTGGTCTGATCTCCTCCCGCGCCCTTTCCGCAGCTAAAACCATCAGCCCGGCCGTGCTGGACGTCTTCCGTACCGCAAATGTCCTGGAGCGGCGCCTCGTGGGCCCGATTACCGCCGCCGGCGGTGGCGGTGTTGCGACGTCGGGGTTGCCTCCGCCGGCAGTGGCGGACTTGTTGTCGTCCTTTCGGCGTTGGGATCTGTCCAGTCCCCTCAAAGCGGCCCTCCTGCAGGTGGGGTGGGGTGGAGGTTGTGTGGACACAGAGAGAGACACAGAGAGAGACAGAGAGAGAGACAGAGAGAGAGACAGAGAGACACGTGGGATGCGGAAAGAGGACTCCTCAGACTGAGGGAGGAGGGAGGAGGGGAGGAGAGGGAAAGGGATGGCCCGAAATCCCCTAGCCGTGTTTACTTGTGTGTTGTTGGCGAGTTTCCCGTTCTAACGGATTTCCAGCTGCGTATCCAGGATAGGCAAGAGTAGTGTTCCTCTTTCCAAACCCTACACAACTCACTAGGCCTTCAGTAAAAAGGTTTCAAATCGTTTGTCCGCCCGCGGGGGCCCTCACCCTCCAGCTTCATACAGCGAGCCGTCAATGTTCAAGATACTGCCACACACACACACACTCCACTCCTGTCTTATTGTTTCCTCTTCGTTCTCTTTGCCACTATTCTCCTTTTACGATTGCGGACCCCACCCGTTTGTTGCCCCATGCACGCGCAGTGGGTGGAGGTGCAGGTGTCCAACATGACCACCTGGACGGCAAGGGCACTGCAGACGGAGAAATGGAAGCCGATGGGTGGGTTAGTGACTGACGGGATGAAGGGGAGACGCCCGGGGGATGTGCGGATTCCGTCTCATGGCGGTTTTGGGTTTCCACCGCCTTCCCCCAACCCCCGCCCTTTTTAATGACCTCGCAGCCTAAGCATTTTACTTGGTTGCTACATGTTATAGCTCTGGAGCCTTCAGCTACAATTTCCCCTTCCTCCTTCCCCGCCAATTACAACTTACTCTCAACACAACACGCCTTCGTAATGACAATCTGAAATCCGTCTATTGGGCCTTTGCCGCCGCCCCGCCCGGCCCCCAGGTTCAGGCCCCGACGCGGCCCACACCTCCAGCGCCATTGAGGTGTCCCGGATGACCATGGAGGCTCTGGATGCCTTGTACGGCATGGACGTACCTATGCCCTCGGAGGTGCCGCAGGCGCTGCTGGAGGGCATTGACGCGGTGATGCGCAAGTGGGTGCACAGCTCCAGAGGGGCGTGGGGTAGTTTAGGAGTTGTTAGAAGGAGCGGTTTGGAAGTTGTTTTGACACTATTTTTACAGGGCAGGACTAAAGGGGTCCGTTGAGGGGTTGAGGGGATGGGTGTCCGGATGACAACGGGAGGGGTTGGGGAGCTGGCAGAGGAGGCAGGTTGTGGGCGAAAAGGCAATGGTGGGAAAACACCATTCTTTGGTCCTGTGTGGGTTATCCGCTCATCTCTGTGTTGCAATGCCCCGACCCTCGTTTGTGCAAAAGACACTGTGTGTGTGTATATGCCAATGTACGGACATGCCATGCAGGTACGTGACCCATGTGAATGAGAGGCTGGGGGCGCTGCAGAGGTTGATACCTCCGGTGCCTCAGCCTGTCAGGTACAAGAAGGTATGGTGAGGGCCCGGTACGTCCTTAGAAAGACATTGTTAGAGACGAGGTCCATGCTGCGTACCCTGTCTGTCTGTCTGTCTGTTAGCAATGACCGCATTCCCCCTTCTCTCCTGCTGTCCGTTGCCCTCTCAGGATATAGCGGTAAAGAACGAGCAGGCGGAGCGAGAGGCGGGGCGCAACTCCGTCAAGGGCGGCAAGGGGAAGGTGACCTTCCTGGCCAGCGTACCAACCGTGAGATTGCCTTTCACCAGGGCCAGGGGGGGTGAGGGTGAGGGTGAAAGGGGGGGGCCAGGGTGGACCCGCCGGATTGCCGCTGGACACCCAAGACCCCCTCGCATTTCGGAGTGCCACCAACCCCAAGGATGGCGGCGCTTCCCTGCCTGTGGTCCCCCTTTCCTTCCCTCCATCCGTCTGCGTCTGTGCTGTAGGTGGAGGGGTGCAGGGGAAGGAGGGAAGGGGACGAGGGTTAGGCCGCCAGCCTTCATGGGCTCCCCCTCTCGACTCCCCCTTCCCTCTGCTGCCCTCATCCTTTCCCTCTTGTATGGTTTCCGGCGCGCGTAAGACTTTGTCACGAAACGCGCTTTGTCGTGCTTGTCATGCATTCAACCCCTGAAGCGGTGTAAATCCACGGTATCCTGTTTGCGTTATTCCTTTCCTAGATAGGTCCGTTTGATTCGGTTTGAGTGCTTCTTTGCATTCAATAAGTTGTAATAGACTGACACACACACCGAAGACATGGGTGTAGCATCCTAGAGTATCTACGGGTAGTGTCCAGGATGGACCGTATATGGTCATCTTCCGATTGGGCCTTTGCTGCATGTTGGCGGACACAACAGAGATACGCCAACGGGCAATCCTACAGGGCAGGGCTCCCTGAGGTGCTTCACACTGGCGCCCCTGCCTCAAAAGGAGGAGACGTTGCCCTGCCTTGTATTGTAATGTCCTGCATGCTGGTCTAAGCCAGAAATCGCGGTTACGTTCTGCTTGGTCATGTTGTCTCTCACCTGAACATGTACCTTGACTATGGCGAATGTAGCAGAGTATTTATACTATATATTACGCTATATTATAATACTATATTTATGAAGGTAATACACAATAGCTTTAAAATGTAAAATCCATTTTCAAATCCAGGATACTTTGATGGCCAGCTACTTGCTAGCAGAGGGCTAGCTATCTGCATGTCACGTCCGTTTATGCAAGGATTATATTACTAACATAGTACTTTGTTTAATTGTTGTTAATGTGAAATTGCCGTGTTAGGTGGAGAGCTCCCCAGACTTCACAAACGTCAGCGCCTCACTCACCGCGGAAACGCTCACCGCGGCGGCCTGCAGTCTGCATTTCTTGTACGGCAGGGCGGAGACATTAGTTCAGGTGACCAGGGTGCATGTGGATGTATGTCTGTATCTGTGTGTATGCGTACGTACGGATCGTGTCTTGTTGTCGCATCCCAAACCCGGAATAACCGATACCCGAAAATGGCATCTCTTCCTCCCCATCTCCCGCTCCCCGGCACCCTCTGTGATGCTCTGCTGTAAGCTCGGATGCCACTTTTAATTGATTGCTTTCCAACATGTTTTTTTATTGGCTGCGTTTCAACATGTGTTACTTACATCCCACCGCCCACCTCCCCCGGGTCCCAAGGTTCATTACCTGATTGGTACGCATGACCGCAGTGGGGCCTTCAACTGCAGGTTGTTTGTTTCCTCGCATTCTTCGCGCCAACGCCCATCGCCCCTCCCTCACCAGGTGGCGCGGGAAAGGCAGCTGCAATCTGCAGCGGCTCACAGTCTGCCGCCGCCACAACCGGCCTCAACTGCCGGATCCGCTAAGTGCTCCCCAGCCAAGGTGGGTAGTGGGTCAAGTATGAGGAGCTAGGGCGGGATGGAGATGGAGGTGGTGATGGTAGTGGGGGTGGGGGTGATTGGGATGGGGGTGGTAAAGTAGAGCATCATGATGCCTGGTTGTACGACCACCCAGGTCATGTCACCTTGAGCTTCACGCCCATCCTGTCTGTTGGAAGGCGGAGGGGCCGCTTAGCAGCCGTCAAGTAGTCAACATGATCATAACTTGCAGCTGTCTGTTCGCAGAAGGTACGTACCTAGACCACATGTAAGTGGGCTCCTGCCTCCCCGTGGGTTTGTTGTTTGACCCAACTAACCCTCATCACCCATCCTCATCCTTGGCCCTCCGTGATGTCTGCAGTCCGAAGGGAGCTCCTCCATCGGCGAGGCTCCGGAACCGCTTTTGCTTGCTCGTACAGCCCTGATGACGGGCATGCAGTACGCATGCAGGTTCCTGGCCACAAGGGTGAGTGGAACCTTTTGCTACTTTCCCAGGTTTGTGACCCCGGGATTGGGGGGGATGGGGGAGGATGGGGGGGGACGGGGGCGATTGCCAGCTCCCTAGCATGCCTTGTCCGAACGAATGGAACAAAGAGAACAGCCGGTGGGAAGTGGGGATGGGTGTAATAGGGGTTGTTAGGGGACTGGAATGGGGAATGGCATATCCAAGACGTCGGGATAACGCTAGCAGAGGTGGGCTGCTAGCAGAGAGCATCCACCTGCTAATATCCCCGAGCTCCCTGCCTTTACGCGTCCCTGCCGCCCTGCCATCTGAAATGTCAGGTTGTGTTTTGGGACCAGCGCACTCCCTGGCTGGAGCTGCTGTATCGGCACCACGTGACGCTGCCCGCCTCCCGTATCGAGCCGGTGTTGGATGGGCTACACAAGGTGCTGGCTGCCACCTGCCCGGGGCTGCCGGACGCAGTGCGGACGGCCTTCGCCAAGCACCTCATGGTGGCCTCAGTCCAGGTAGGTGGAGGGGGTGTCTCTGGTTTCGGGGCGCGATTCGAACCACTTGCGGTTTCCCGCTGACGGAGGCTGCTTGGCGTAAGGTGATGGGTCCGGGGGCCGCGGAAAGGTCTCAGGCAGGAGAGACCGCCGGGGTCCGCCCCCCCCCACACGCGACTTGCCGACTAATTTGACCACTTGGCTGTCAAACCGTTATCGCGTGACTGGTGGCTCCGGAACCTACGTCGCGCACAGTGGAGCTCGCGGAGGGTTCATTTTGGTTTCACTTCGCTAGTCCTCCTCGTTATAGTCCTTCGCCGGAAGCCACCGCTTCCTTCGTGTCAAGTGTTGTGGGCCTGGGGCTGGCCCCCCTGTAGAAGAAGGGAAGCACCCGGGCAATTCACGTACACACACACACACACATACGCACACTTTCGTGGCCACCCCGCAGGCGGCTGAACGGATTCTCCTCGACGGAGGGCCTTGTCGCTGGTTTATGCCAGCGGATGTGCAAACCATTGACCAGGTACGACAACGCGGTGCGGGGACGTCAGGTTCGTGCTCTCAACCTCTCGTAGACGCAACGGACCCACGGGGCACAGGAATGCACGATGCAGCGGAGGTGAAAGGGTCAGTAGAGGGGACGGATTACGTGCCACCCCGGTAACATTTTTACCCATTATAAACTTGCCCTGAACGTACCTTTTGATAAGGCAGGATCAACATGCAGACAATATATAATTGGGATAGGATGAAGAAAGAAACCGCTAAATCAGGTCATAGCCATGAAATAAAAGTGCATGTTCCGCCCTACCTACCCTTGCTACCCATTACTTGGTAGCTCTTAAGGGAGTGTGCCGCAGCATATCGCCTGGTGGGTTGGGTGAGAGCCCTGAGCACAGCAGCGCACACATCCACATTACGTACTGCTTTTGCCCGCGCCTGCTCGTGTGCCAATTATGTGTGAGCCTGTGTGTTTTGTATTCGAGGAAAGCGCTGCTGAAATGATCAGATTAGGCGTGGTTTCGGAGCGGACGTACGAGAGTTACCAGAGATGTTTGTTGACTTCCGTATTGAACGGTGTTTCCAGTACATGCCGCTGCCCCACCGGTGGTCAGGATATGCACAAGCTGCGGGCCCTGTTTTACGCGGCCGGTGACGGTCTTGATCGGGAGCTTATCGACTCAGAGCTGGAGCGGGTGCAGCGGCTGCTGCCGCTGATGCGGGTGGAGGTGGGCCCGCTGATGGACTTGCTGAAGACGGTGAGCTAGTGGGCCCGGACCCCGCCCGCCAGCCGGAGGAGGAGGAGGCGTGTCCGGGATTATCCGCGTGGGCTTCCCGATACCCCCCCACCCACCCTAACACACACTCTGGGAGGGCGGACACTGCATTTCAAAAATTATAAATTATTTGATTATTTATTTGGTTTTGTGTCATTCATGTTATTTATTACGGATTTCATCTTCATCCTCTACCTTTTTTCACCCCTAATTTCCCACCTCATTAGGCTCGTACACACGGCACTGCGCAGCTTATGGCTCCCAGCGGCGGCCCAGGTCATGTGTACGACGAGTCCACAATTTTGCGAGTGCTCGTACACCGTCCAGAACGCAACGGTAGCAAGATGCTCAAGTCATCTTACAAGCTGCCCAAGAAGGCCAAGTAGGGACGTGGGCGTTACAGATACTGGCATGGCCGTGAACAAAGGGTCTGGGAGGGGTGGCAAGGTGAAGGCTGTGGGGTGTGGCGGCAGCAGCCGAGGGCCAACGTGCAGTCGTGGCCTCGCGGGCCAGGCACCTCTGAAGGCACCTCCTGAAGGCATCTCTCATAACGTGGCTGTGGGAGAGGCTGGACGGGTCCCGGTCAGGGAAACGCTGCACAGAGGCTTGCTAGGGGGCGGGTGGATGAAGCGATTGAATGGAAAAAAGGACCGGTGGGTCGTCCGGGAGGAGACGGGTCGCTGGATGATGATCTGACGACTGTGTGCGGGTGTGCGGGGTTGGGGGTGTGGGCGTGTGGGGAAACACGAGGAAAGAGAGTTCGTGGGAGGAAGCAATGTTGAGGAAGCGGGTGTGTTGGGGGGAAGCTGCAAGTGTGTATGTGTGTGAGTGTGTGTTGGAGAGGGGGGGATAGATGCGGGACGATACGCAATGAATGCTGAAGGCTTGTCTGAGTGTCTATCTGGGTTATCCTCGAACCTCGTCGACCTCCCGGTTTGGTGATAGTAGAGAGGGAAGGGACGTCCGATGGCTTCACGACGGTGAGCACGATTACGAGTTGTGCTTTTAGCAAGGTAGGTGTGGCGGCCGAGTATCGCCCGGCTGGCTGGGTTCGCCTCAGCACGCACAGCACGGGTTTGAATTCATGGATGAATAAATAAACGAGAGTGGAGTCATGTATTCATACTTTGAGGCATATTTACTGATGGCCTGTCGACATTAAATACAAATCAAAGACGCCTGCATCGATGATGATTATGATCAGGATGATACCACCACAGCGCAGTCGTTTTACCAAACTACGTCAAAGAGGACAGCTGCCCGCCGAGGTGCTGGCTTGAGGATGTTTGTTGCGGTGGTCTGATGATCTCTCCCTTTTGGACTGTCGAGACGCTTGGACGGTTTTGAACCTCCCTTCCTGGAGCCGTGTGAGCGCTGAGGCTGAGTGGAAGGCGCCGTGTCGAACACGTGCAGTTCTCCGCAGCGGCATGTGGTGCAGGTGCCGCCCATTCCCTAGTGGCTAGAGAGTGGTTTGCTGTTACTGCATCCCGTTTCTTTTCCTCCCCAAATTGCGCACGCTGTGTGTCTTGTCCGTACATGTTCGGTGGAGCAGGCTCCATGAAGCACGTGCTGGTGGTGGTTGTGGCGGGCGGTAACGGACACGTGGGCATTTGATGTGTGTGGAGGCCATCGCCGCCTCTTCCGCAAATTTCGGTTTCCTACGTTGTCGTAGGAGGACAATGGCGTGGGGTTGCCGATGCACCCGCCCCGTAATGTCGTACATCTGATGTCGGCGGGTGGCGCCCGCCTGCCTGTTGCCTTAGAGCGATAGAGTTGGGGGGGGCGTGTTTTATCGGGCCCTGTGATTTCGTGTATGATTGTGTGTGGATTGTGATGATGATTGTTATAAACTGTTGAAAAGAACTCGTAAGGCCCGGCGAGCCAGGAGGAGGCTCATAGGGCCTCGCGAACGAACAGTACAAAAAGAAGTGATCTGGTGGCAGCACACTGAGCGGCGGTACCGGTGTACGGGAAATACTAGCCAGTATAATCCACCTTCACACGAGTCACATCCCACCTTTGGGGATGGGGACGGGATGGATGGCAGGTGTAGAGTGATAAGCTAGCGGCAAGACATGGACCACAGGTATTGATTTACACACTGCAGATGTGGAGAGGGAGGGAGCGAGGGATTTGTTTAGGGTGGTGTAACCTAGGTCTGTCGTTGCTTCCCTGTGGCCGTCAAGGTAATGTGGGCTGTCGAGGGGCCGTGCGGGTTGTGTCCGTGTATGTGTGTGTGTGTGTGTGTCTGTGTTAACATGTTTGTTTGGGGTTCATCCCCGTGTGCATTATACTGCACTGCACAGTGAGAAGTGCCGGAATCGAAGCTTGCTGTGACGTCCAGTGCTATTGACTTCATGCAAGGTTAGAAGCTGTGACATGAAGCAATAGCCTACTAAGTCTCAGTCTTCCAAGTCTCAGATTAATTATTTTACATAGGATGGTAGTCTTCATATCACTACCAGACCCTCTTTTTACCATCAGAGGGGCTGCTGAGGAACGTTTCGAAATGTGACCCTCCTGGATCGAGTTAGGCTTTTGTCGTACCACTGCAAAAAAAGGATACATAATTTGCGACAACCTGAATCGATTGCGTGGAAAATGCTTGAACGCCTCCGCGACGACGCCACCACCACCCTCGACGGCCGAACACGACATCCAACTTAGAAGGTGGAGGGTAATTCAGGGCTACGCGTCAAAAGTCAACGTCACGCATAGCTCCGGTGCCTTCTCCGCTCGTCCCCGCTCGCCCACTCCGTTCAACACGCCCAGTCCGTTGCACGCGCCCGGCCTCCTAAGCTCTGCCACGCCGGACAGCACAGCGTCGTGCACACATCATACGCAATATCACTGTCACCCTCTCGCGTCTTTCCCCCAAGGAACCATGATCTACATTACCTTTCCCTCCTCAAAACTGCAGTCACGAGGCCGCTGAAGGGGGCCAAGGGCCAAATGCAGTTACCCGTCGTAACAGCAACTCTCCTTCTCCCTAATCAGTGCGGAGGTTCACTCGGCTTCTGCGACCGCGAAGTTGTAGAATGGCGGCAGCACCGGGTTGAGACGGCTCCAGGTGCGCCCCGGGTACATGGCCGCCGCCACCTCCTTGGGCGTGGGCAGGTAGGTCAGCCGCCACCCCATCGGCGACAGGTACTCCCTCAGAGTGGCGGGGTTCAGACCGCTGCGCTTGGGCTCGCCCTTGTTGCGCACCGTCTGTGATGTGTGGCGCAAAAACATGCATGTGTTTAGTGAATGCATGTGGACGGGGGAGATTGGTCCTTTGGCGCTTTGCAGGAAAGGCGGCAATGGCGGTGGAGGTATTGGTAGTAGCGGTGGTAGTAATGATGATGGTATTGCGAACCACCAACGGACCAATTGACCCACCCGGCCACCTCACCAGGCGCAGTGTCTCGTACCCAGGCTCCCAGCGGCGGCCGCTGAAGACGTCTTGATGCAGGAAGTCGAACGCCACCCGGCTGCCTGGACTCGCCACCGCGCGGAGACTGACCAGCAGCCTGGCGACCGCCAAGGGAGGTAGGTAGTATATAAGGCCCTCCACAGTGAAGAGTGTCTTGTCCAGGGGGTTGAATCCGCCTCGTCCGCTGCTGTTGCTGTTGGTGTTGGTGTTGGTGTTGGCGGCAGATTTAGGGGAAGTGGCCGCGGCGGCGACGGCGGTAGTCGCGGATGTGGAAACGGATCCAGACTTGAAGGCGGCGACGGAGGCGCCATTGGTTGCGGCGGTGGAGAAGCTGTCGGCACTGCCATTGCGCTTGATGACGTAGCCGTCTGCAGTGGCGTCCACACCCTCCACCGCACCCAAGCTAGCCAACGTTTGGTTTCGGGGCCAGGTGCCAAGCAGCACATCGGCAATGCTGACCTTCGAGAGGTCCGCTGCCATGAAGGTGGGTCGGGGGAACTAGGCGTGCGGAACGGCCAACATGGGTGATACACAGGCAGGCAGGCAGGCAGGGAGGGAGGGACGGAGGGAGGGTGGGAGGGAGGGAGGGAGGGAGGGGGGGAGGGAAATACACAGGCAGGCAGGCAGGGAGGGAGGGAGGTACACAGGCAGGGGGAAGGGAGGGAGGGAGGGGGGGAGGGAAATACACAGGCAGGCAGGCAGGGAGGCAGGGAGGTACACAGGCAGGGGGGAGGGAGGGAGGGAGGGGGGGAGGGAAATACACAGGCAGGCAGGGAGGGAGGGAGGGAGATACACAGGCAGGGAGGGAGGGCGCGATGGAGGGACCTGTCTGCGGTTGCCCCATGTCTGTGTGCAATGCGGGATGAAAGGGGGGGCTGAAGGAGGTGCCCAAGACAAACCCCAGGGGGCGGGATTCGGACGGGGACGGGGATGCGAAATCCTGAAGCACAAACACACCAACACCCGATCGTTTGCTGTGAAGCCCCCGAAACGGCCCTGCAAATGATTGTGTGACTGTAAGACCTTGCTGCAGCCTTCCAGTCGCAACCTTGCAAATTCAGATTTCTGGACAACGGCAACGACAATTTATACAACTGTAGTAACGAACAAATATAGCATCCGCTAACAGACGACTATAAACCAACAACTGTTACCATCATCCCCCAACGCCCACCTGGTCGACCGGCAGAGTTCGCTCCACGAGCTCCCTCTTCCTCTGGGAAGCCCCGGGCAAGTCAATTTCGAAGAACGACACACCCGGGGTGGAAAGGCGGTACGCCCGAGTATCAAAGCCGGCTGCAACGACGACCACCTGCACGACGGTGGTTGGTCGGTGGGTTGGTTGGTTGGATGTCATCAACCGCTATCGTCGAGTTCCTAATTGAAAGCGTCAGGCAGGATGCCAGGCGGGAAAGGCCCGCCCTGAATCTGAATCGTATTGTACGAGCACCCTTCCTAAAATTTCGTTACCAACAAGCGGCTAGGGTCCTAGTGCCCCCCTGTAGCGTTCATTTAGCTGAACGCTTTTATCGTTTGACACGGCTAGAAGTACCGGCGGCAATTGTTATGATACATGAGCAGCGCCCCCTCCTCCCCCTCCTCCCCCTCCCCACATCCTCCTTCCTCCTCCCTCCTCCCTCCTCCCACACGCACCTGGGTAAAGCCCTGCCGAATGGCCGCACTGACTTCGTCATCCAGCCAGCGGGTGCGGGCATTTAAGTAGGTCATGATGCCCGGGCACCCGAAAGCGGGGCCTTGGATGAAGGCCTGCTCGGTGGTGGTAGTGGGGGGTCACTTCAGGGAATTCATGACAGGAGGGCGTCACAAGTAACACCCGCACCGAAGGAAAGGGATTGAGAGAAAAACACGGAGACAGAGAGAGAGAGGACAAATGGCGCAGTAAACGGGATGGGCTTGTACAACAGGATTTCACGATCCGTAAGCCTTCTGTGCTAAGTCCAGAACATCATATCGCACTGTACGTGATTCGTAAGCATAATACTACCGGTTCTTCGGGCTGCATCCGGAACCAAAAAGGACGCCGTTGAACCCCACCTCCTCCCACCTCCTCCCGACTCCTGAAACGCCGAGGCCTGCGCCCACGAACCGCACCTTATTGATGTGCAATAGTTTGGGCATGTTACGATGTAGCCAGCCCCTGCGGCGCGGCCGGCGAACGAACACGTCGTTCTCGGGCTGGGGTCTTAGGTGTGAGGTTGACAACTGGCCAGTCGAATGAAGCTCTCCGGCTGAGTGATTGCTTAGCAGAATCACAGACCCCCCCCTCCCCTTCCCTCGCCTCCCCCTTCCCCTCCCCTATAGTAGATATCACTGGACAAACATTCATTGTCGCGCGAACGTATTGAAAGACGGGTGCAGTTTCCCTCCCTAACCCTTACAATCACGTAATAACATAACAGCCCATACGTTAATTCGTACCTAAGCGGCATGAGTTCGTCCCGGAACTTAGCCGCCAGATAATCCTCATTGGCCCCCGGTAGACCAAGGTCTTGGAACAACGTACGGTAACAGAGCTGTGGCGCGGGTGCAGTGAAACACAATATGTCGTAGTGGGCAGATGGTGGTAGCAGGAGGGGTTCATTTATTCGGTATAATGTTGGGAGTGGAAGTGGGACGTTGGCAATTGGCTGTCATGTACGTTAAAAAGGGTGGGGTCGTCATTTTGGGATGGAGTTGTCTGATGTGACGTCTGTCCCCTAATTGCACAGCATCTGGGGTTGGTGATGTGCTACAAATCGTATTAAAACAAATTTATTTTATAAACGCTTTCCCGAGATGGTGCAGCTATATGATCAACAGTAAGCGCCCGACGGCCTTTTCATTTTGTAAAAGATCATATCGACAAATATATTTACGTTTTCCTGATGATATAACATCGCTATCGGCTATCGGGTTGTGTACCGCACATGTACGGTACTTTCACGTACGGTACCCCACTCACCATGACTTGATTGGTGGGCTTATAGTGAGTAAAGGGCCAGATCCACAGCTGCTGCATGCTCATTACTTTCCTGGAGGAAGGTTAAAAGGTGGGGGTTAGAGCTGTAACGGAAAGTTAATCGCTGCGCTCAAGTGTGTGCTCCTGAAGAGTGCATCCTCATGGCCTACATGACCACTTAGGTGGATGTGAGGGTATGAGGTTGTGAGGGTGTGAGGGTGTAAGGGATGATGGAGACGTCGTTTCTGCAGCATCGGGGCCCTGTTTCAATAACCGCGTCTCCTAACCACTTCACCTCATCACTCCACGTCCGGCTCTGAGGAGACCATCCCTGCTAAAACCCGCATGTCTTGCCCCGGCAAGAAGAATAATAAGACCCGGAGAATATAACGAAGCTGCATTCATACGCTGTGAAGCTCTGGCAATCGTGCGGCATCATCAACCCGCGCGCGCTGACAGTGTGGAACCGCCATAAGGACCCCGGGCAACCATGTCGCTATGGAGCAATTTCGACATCGGCATGCCTTTCATTACGGCGTTCGACTCCCCAAACTCTAAAACCCTATTGTTTAAAACCCCTGATGCCACAAAATGACCAGGGGGTGGATCCAAAACCGGATCCGTCGCTCACCGACGCAACCGAGCCAGCTTCGACGGCTTCTTGACTTGTTTTCTGGCGCCGCCGGCAGCCCCGCCGAGATCAGGTCCTTCCCCGGTGGCGGCCGCTGCTCCCCCAGCATCGTGGTAAATTGTGCGCGGGTGACTTCGCGTCGTGCCAGACACGGCGGTTGCCAAAGGTGCGCCCGACTCGTCCTCCCGCCAAAAGTCCGTTTCTGCTCCGTCAAGCATGTCGTCGTGGGGTGCGGTAGTCGCAAACGCGACGATTTGGGCGCGAGCCTTGTTTTTGCTGCCCTTCCCGGACTTGGGTGTGCTGGTGATTGTGAATGCCGACACGGGGATCGCTGCCGTGGCACCAGTCGTGGCCACAGCACCTCCACAGGCTTTGCTGCTGCACGTAGTTGCTACAGGAAGAGGTACCGTCAGGGGCGTAATGGCTAGTGGAGCGGGAGAGGAAGCGGCGTCAGAGGATATTTGGAGGCCAGCGGATGTTTTTACTGCGCCTGGCTTGCCAGTGTTGGATGTAGCTCCCACAGTGGTGGAATTTTTGAGCGCGCTTTCGTCGCAGCGCTGGGGGTGATTACTTTGTGTTGCCGCGGACATCGCTGCGCAAATTTTTAACATCTACTCGAAGTGAAGAGCCCGTCTACCCGTCGGCCGTCCGACAGGTGACTAGAACCGGGGCTAAGCGTGGCAGAGGTACGGGTGGCAGATGTACCGGTTCGGGTTTTGCACACGTGGACGAAGCCCGCTGCTGTCACGCGACCCGTCACTAGTACTACCGGGAATAAGTGGCCTAATCCCAGAGGTCTGAGTAGGACGAGTTAAGATGGGAACGGGAAAAATAGGTTTCTGAGCCTTGGGATTCAAGTATGGTTCTTTTTTTGCTCTTTCCTTGTGCTCGCCTATCGTACGTTCAGTCAGACCTGGAAATATCACTTCTGTGTGCGTTTGAGGAAGGTTGGAGGACCTGGCTCGAAATCGTGTGAGAGAGTGGCGCATATCTAATCTGGCGGTGGAGAGAGGGAAATTCTATACGTGGTTGATGGGCTTCAGTAGGACTGGGCGGGAAGGTGTTCAACGGCGCAGATGGAGGGCTGTCTGCCGGGCGTCAAAATACTGCGGCCGCATACTTTGTTTCCGATCGAATAATGATAGACAGCCTTCTGGATACCTTTTCATGGGCAAGTGTTAGTATTGCTTTGGATTTCTCTTTCATCGAGAAACACCTCTTAACATCGGGAAACTCATGTTTCCTGAAGGATTCGTTTTGGGATATCGCCGGACCCTGACGATTGACTAATTGCGGACATCCAGAAGGACGGGGCTGAGTCCCAGAATGTGTTATTCTAGGAATCATTTAGATGAAGGGAATCATTCAGCTTGAAATTGGAGCCTGATTCATTCTAAAGCTTTGGATGACCGTTTCCTTCCATAGGCCATAGTAGTGTTGAAAGGTTTTGAAAGGTCAACCTTGATTGATACAAATGGACCCCGAATTGACATCGTTTAACGCTTAGTCCGGACTTCTTCCAAAGATATACGCGTTACCATGCAGAGCAGTGTAAAGAGCAGATTGGATTGCTTAGGCAGTGCGAAAATCACAGCGTGCTGCAGGGCCCGTGGGTCATGCCCCGGTGCGGGTGCCGCGCACTGGGTGTTAGCCTGCCCCAACAAAGATTTGGATACAGACTTTCTGATTGAATTGAAATCCGTGTAATAATGTAAATAGTACCATTTAGGGATTGGCATCCGTAATGCAACATGCCCGACAGGCCTTTCCTGATTTGCAAATAATGCCCCTAGTCACGCACCCTCGTACACGGGCTTAGGAGGTCGTGCATGTACATCTCACACTTTAGGTAAGGCGTAAGACCCTATCATAGGGCTGTCTTCAGCAACACACCGTTGGGACTGGACATCATTCGGGAAGGTATGCCCAAAACAAATCATATGGTGTATATACGCTGCAGACCGTCCCATACGGTCCCATGCGCGGCCTGTACGACTTTTCCCAGCGTACGAAATTTCTGGTCCTCCCTTAGCAGGCTTGGTAACATCTTCCAACGCCACTGAATGATTGCATGGCTTCTCTTAAATTCCCTTTCGTGAGACAACAACTTCATGATGATCAATACACCGGCCGTAGCCTGGCGTGTGTTAAGGGGGGTGGGAACGGAGGGGCGGCATAGATCGGTCAGGACGGTTTCGGTTTTGCTACTCCTCAAGGGGTGCAAAAACTTTTATCCTAGACTATATTTTAAGAAGGGAAGAAATCAAAGTTATTTACTTCCTCTATCCCTTGCATGCCCGCACCACCGGAATGATGATGATGATGATGATGATGATGATGATGATGACTAGAGGGATGATGACTGACGATGATAACGATGATGATGGTGGTGGCATCGTAGGGTTTTGTCAAGTTTGTTCGCCAAGATCCCGCGCAGGAATCGAGCTTACAAACATAAGTTTAGCATACGTGTTTTTGGTGCGAGGGTGCGTTACACTCCAGATGGTTAACATCGGCGCTGCTAGAGGATTCTTCCGTCCTTACATTCTCCAAGGCTTCATACTATGTACTTACCAATGGAGTATTTGCTGTCTCTGTGCATCAACATTCAAAGACCGTCGTTGACCATCACGGTTCGAGCATGTTGGAAATCAAGAAAGCTGTCGTAGCTGTCATGATAAGAGAAATATGCTTAGGTTTTGTTGTATCATTACAACACACAGGAGGGGCATAGGAAGACGTAGCAACAAGTTGAACAAAAGCTTGCAGAAACAGGCCAACCGATAATCAGATATCCTTCCCTAGGTGTGGCTCTATGGCATGTTCCAGTGGGAATTCAATCAGCACATTCACCTCAAAATAGTCAAATTTTTTTATCTCAATCCATCCCAACAGAAGCTTTCAGAGCCCGGCTCTGGCAGCTTCCTACCTTCCTACTTCCTTCCGGTGCCCGGTTCTAACGGAATGACAGGTAGGTTGACAAAGGCTTATGGCAGGGGATGACAAGATGACGACCCTTATAAACCCATGGTTTTTGGATGGAACTAATACTGCTTTTGGCGTATCTTGAATACGTGCGTATGTGCGCGAGCACGCCCAACGGCCTGTATTTAGATCCGCACTACGACAGACACGTTGTAGTGACACATAATCTTTGCGCACTGTAAGCAAATGCTAATAAATAGAATGGCGCTCCGGACACAAGTCGAGATTAACGTAAGTCCACAACGTCATATCCTGCTATGCAAGGATGAGCCAACGATGGCGACGCCTAAGCTGGGTCCTTGCTAATCCATTATATGTTCAATATCAGCGTCCACTTAACATGACATAACTTATACATGGGCCTTTGCCGTCCATCTCGGCAGACCACTAGGCACGCTTTCACTGTTGGAAAATCCCAATAGCATCCTGAGCTACAAGTGAACAAGAAATAAATGAATTGACCTTCAATTTACACAAATAAATTGTATTAAACTGCAACGGTTGCATCTTATGCGCCCCATCTCGCAGGCGCCAGCGGAGCGCGTGTGGTCAATAATGGGTAACTTGAAAGAATGGGGCTCATTTAATTCATTCCTTAAAATCGAAGATGTGCCTGACACGCTTGAGCCCGGTCGACCACTGCGTGTGCATTTAAATCCGCCCGGCCATTCCAAGCCCACTCTGATGACACCCCAGGTAATGACCAGAGGAGCTGCAAAAGCCATGTGTTGTTATAATGCACCAGTTGACCCTAAGCAATTGTTCAGCGTCCCATTTTCCGCACGGGTGATCCCGTTTCGTTTTGCCTGGTTGACCGACAGGTGGTCAACTATGTTCCCGGCACAGAGCTACGGTGGCGCGGCAAGCTGATGGGGTCTAACCTGTTCTTCGTGGGGGAACATTTCTTTACTCTTCAGCCAGTAGGACCCGATAAAACACTCCTCCTTCATGGTGAGACGGGGAAGGGGAAGAGAGGGAGAAGGAGGGTGAGATGGGGGGAAATGGGAGATGGAGCCCTTAAGCAAGGGGATATCAGGATTAGGAAAGCCAAATTGCAAGGGTGGAATTGTACCCAGCGTCAACCGGGGTTCGGGATCTTACCGTCCAAGCATCCTATGAGCTAACGGTGCGATGCGATGCCCGTTTTTTTACCTTTTCCTTCCCGACTCCGACTGACGTACGTGACAAACCTTATCAGACTTGTGCTCAATAACTCGTATGTCTGCCTCCTGGCTGGTGCAGGTGAGGATTTCAAGGGTTGCCTGGTGCCGTTGCTGGGTGGCCTGCTGGCGGACACTCGGAAGGGCTTTGAGGAGTTCAACCAAGGCCTAAAAAAAGCGGTGGAGGAAGGTGTGGAGGCTAAGTGAGGCAAACTCCAGCCCGCTGGAAAGGTGTGGGGCAACACGTTTGCGAAAAAGGATAGGGAACGTTAGTGGTGGGATCGCGTGTACAATAGACAACACGGCTGGATAGCCTGGCGATCATAAATGGCTTAATGGAATTTGCTTGTGGATGGCTCGTATTTACCTCCTTTGGGCCTTGAACTAGTCTGGTCAGACGCCTGTCGGATTTGGCCGCCTACATTTGTGGGAGGTGCGCAGTGTTCAGAATCTGCTAAGGGAGCTCACCTTCCCGTGCGTCTCGTTGTTAGAATATACTGTGCACTAGATATGGCTGGTTTACGAAGCAGTGACGCGCCGGACGTCGGGCTTGGGGATCGAGGAAGTCCTATAAACCACGGACAATCCATGACACGCCGCGTCATGGAGTGCCCGGCAAGATGTTATGCGCGGGTGAGGGCAGGCCGTGCTCCTTGTGCAATTTCCACTGCTGCTGGCGCTGGGTGCTCCTACTCCCGCTGCGAGACGCTGCACTAGGTCGCAGGGGATGCGCCTATACTCGGGAAAGCCTTATTCCTGGGCTGGCTTCGTGTTCCTATACATGCGCGCAGCTAGATGCGTATTGAGATGGAGGTTTTTTTACTTCCGATTGATAATCCTTGGATCAGATTTCAAACGTGTCCGTTTGCCATCACGCATTACGTGTTGCTTGTTGCTTGAGTTTAGGTTGAAGATCAGAGGCTGTGATGGTGATAGGAGGATGTAGTGTCGCATCATTTGCCGCTGCTCCATGCATTCTAACTTCCGGATCTTTCAGCATTTCAAGCCCTGCTATATTCCAGGCTGGTTACATCCAACGCCCCGTGTTTAACGTCTGGTCAGGCTTTTTCTGCCATGGATACAAATTTACCACAACCCATTGCCTCGTTGATAGGATACGCGGTGCTGGTTGCCTTACTCTCTACATGGTCAGTCCTCCCCAGTGACTCCCAAAACCTGTCGCAACCTAAGCCACATACACAGCTCCTGATCCGAAGAATGAAACGGGACGCTGTAGACTCAAGAGTCACAAGGCGCACAAAACCATCCTCCCTCCCTCGTCCCCATCCCGATTCCACGTCATATGTCGTTCCTGCTACGCAAGCAACCGTCTCTGAAAGGCCGCAACTGCCACGCGCAGAATACCTCCTGCTTGGTCATTCCCTCGCAGTGAACAGTGCATCCATCCACAGCTCTATGCAAATACCATCAAATAAAATTATGATGAGCTGTGAGGGTCTACTTATGTGGATTGAAATTAAACAAAAATTGCATTTTTTTGCACATCATGGGATGCCGCCGATCCCGGTCACAAGACGCCAGGTACTTGGTGGCCAGTGTTGCGCTCACCGGCATATAGATTGCGGTCGGCTCGCGGACATGTTCGGCTTGCGGGCAACGACCCCAACCCGCTGCCATGAAAGTACTGCCACTCCATGAAGGCAGCGACTACACACGGAGCGAATGCAGGTCTGGGTCCTCTCAAATGATCACGATAGCCGCCGAAGGGATTTTACACACCTTAATGTGCATCAGGCGGCTAGAGTCCAAACGCGGAGTTCGTCTCCCAAACTTCCCTCCTGCCCGTGGACTCCTCGGCAACGACCTCCGCTGCTGCGAGGAGTGCGTGTGCATGTGCCACCGCTGTGCATGCCTCATCACTAGAGCGAATACTCCCTCACGACACTACTCTCATCCAGCACTTCATATGTAAATATGTTGGCAGCAATTAATTGGATCTTGCGAACGCGTAACCCCATCTCGTCGCGCTTCCGCCTGTTCGGCGCCTGAAATCAATCATCTCGCCCCAGTCCAACACGCATCGTGCTCCCCCCTGCCAGACCGACAAGTGCCTTAAGGGCATAAATTAACAGGTTCATCTCACTGTCCGTTCTGCTGCTTGCTGTTGCTGCTGGCGCCACCCAACAGTGCTCCCATTGCCGGCATCAGGCCGTCAGACACAAAAGTCCCAAAGCCCTTCATCTGGCGAGCTGCGCCCACCACGACCGCCGCCGTCATGACGATGGGGTCCCGAGCCGCCGCCGCCAAAGACTCCTTACCCACGCCACTGCTGGAGGGCGCCGATCGAGAAGGGGAATGATGGCCATTAGAAATTGTTGATGAGGGGCTGCCGGACGGTGTCGGAGCCGAGCCTTGCACAACACGCGCTGCAGCCACAGTAGCCACCGTGGACTTTGACGCCGGCGGCGGTGCCAGCGGCGGTTCGTCGTTGTCGTCGGTGCTTACGCTGCTGTCGAATGCTGTGTTACCGGCGACAACGGCTATCGCGGCCGCTGCCATCGATGCCGAAGGCTGAACCGCTGGTGGCTGCTGCAGGACGCTGATTGGCTGCGCAGTCACCGGTGCACCACCCTCCGGAAACTTGAACACCACGTACTCATCCTTGGCAACGACGGGGGTGTTCCTGGCTGCGGAGCTTACAACATCGGGCTGGCTGCCCGATAGCTTCGCCAGCTCCGCAGCGCTGAGCATCTTCTCCCACGTGGACGCCGGCGCCGCCACCACCGGTGTCGCTTCCTCAGAGACAGGTGCCGCAGGGACTGGTTCAGGGGCAGCCGCCACTGCAGGTGTCGGCACCGGCGTGGGTTTCTCTGCCTCGGCGGCAAGTGGGGCCGGGGAAGGAGCCTGCTGCTTAGGAGGCTGGGACACCCGCCACTGAGCGATCCACTCCTTGGCCGAGGGCCGGCTGTCGACTGGCAGTGCAGGTGATGCTGCAGGCGGCGGTGGCGCAGGCTCGGGCGCAACCGTGGTGGGTGCGACTGCTGGCACAGGCTCGTGCGTTACCATGGCAATGGCAAGCGCCGATGGCGCTGGTTTTGCGGGTTGGGATCCACGCCAGTTGGCGATCCACTCCCTAGCCGAAGGCCTCGAGTCCACTGAAGCTGGCGCCGCCGGAAGATCTGGAGCCTGGGCTGGCGCTGGGGCAGCAGCAGGAGCTGGCGCCTCCGCAACTGGACCAGGCGACTGGACCGGCGGTAACGGCGGCGGCGCGGGAGCCGCCGGCACTTCAGGTTGCGGCGGCGGCCTTACTGGCTGTGACGCCATATTTGGATTTGCTGATACTGTCATCGGACGGGCCGTCACGATGACTGGTGCAGCTAGACTTGGTGAGGGCGCTGGAGCCTGCTCTACTGCGGGCTCCAAAGAAACTGCCGCCAGATCTTTTGCGACAGGGTGCTGCACGGCTGACTCCTCAGGAGGCTCCGAAGTGCTGGTAATGGTGCTGCGAGACGCGCCTTCCTTCTTGCTGCCGCCTCCGAGGAGGCTCACACCCCCCACGAGGAGCACCACCACCACAATAGGGATAGTGTACTGTGACGCAGGGGAGGAGAGAGAGAAAACGGCGCCATCATGGGCTGTAAGCATGACATGATGTGTGCATCGACTTGGGTTGCATGCAATGTCGGCAGTTACCATGCACCAAGCAATTCAACATCCTCCACAAAGGACGCAAGCAGCAGCATCATGCCAGTTGAAGCCCTCCCGAGCCCCAATCACGCACCGGCGACGCCTGCACGTCTTTCGCCAACTGCTGCCAGTCCACCACTGCCCCTGCGCCGCTGCTGCTGCTGCCGCCTCCTGCTGCTGTGGGGCCGCGCGATTGCTGCCCCACTACGGCAACTGTCGCAATCTCGTGGGGCTGCATTATTTGCAGGAGGAAAATGACGAGGCTGGATCATGAAATTACTTGAATCCCCCGGGTCAGGGATAACGATAGCACGAAGTTGGAAATAACCGAGCAGAAACGGATTGTTATGCCTAAATCTAGTCCGGGTCCGACGACTTGCGGCACAAGACCTGCTAAAGACGTCGGAAAGATGCGGCACTTACCGTAGGAGGGGGAGCCTTTCTGGCCGCCTGAGCAGCCCCGCTTCCGAAGCCCACGAAGAAGCAAGCTCCCGCCATTAGACCAGTCTGCACGGAACCAAAAAACAAGATGTGACGACAGGAGGTGGCCCGCGCCTATGAACCTGTTGCCGCATCGGTCTACATAACCATAAGCGTCTTTATTATACTAGGGCCACTGTCCATGGCCACGGGATACAACTGGTTCTTGTCAAAATAGTCCCCAGGAACTCCTTCCAGAAGCCGACACAAACCTTCAGACATGTCCGCACTGCCTGTCCCAGCTGACAAGAAGATGCCCGCTCCACAACTACGCGGTGCCCATCCTGTGGGGATTAAGACGGCGAGAGATTGCTATCGACATCTCGTTTTTCGAAACAGAACGGATCAAAGTGTATATAGAATCGGCATTAACAGGTTCCTGTCTTTTCACATAATATGTATATATCCAATAGCTCTTAGCTGCCACACCTTGCTAGCACTGAGCACAAGCGCCTGCCGCTGCAGGGGTCGCGATACAATCTGCCGAGGAGATCGATTAATTATTACATGGGTGCCAAGGCCCTTCATCGCCATCGCGGCTGTGGGCATCTTTCCAGCAAAACTGAATACGACGGCAAATAAATTAGGTACGTTATTGATATCTTTACCCGCCTCACCAAGGCATAATCTCCACGATATAAGAAGTGAGGCTTCTGCAGTTCTGTATACTCTACGACGGGCATTGATTTTCCATGGTACGGCAGCTACGACCGCTGACAAGATCCTCGCCAAAGGAAACGTATCGCAACCGGAGAGCATTGTTGTAACACCTTTTTACCTCACCTTTATCTTTGCGTAAAGGTGAGTAATTTATGATGCCGATCCCATCACCAACAATGACCCACGGGGCGAGCAAGTAATTTTTATACGATAGCTACCAAGGCATACGGTAACCCAAATCCAAACAACCTTACAGAATCCCACAGAGTGACAGGGAACTCATGTTTAACATGCCCTCGGGCTGGTCATGACAACATCGGTGTTGACCGTCGGTTGCAACATTCACTGTAAAGTCATGCACCGCTCGCATGCGTGATGGCTCACATTATACCCCAATTTTCCTACATGGCTTATCAGGACTAGCTCTCATTACGGCCATTGATGTAACATAGCTTTTTAGACGCAAGTCCAAGTCAATTCGTTGTCCCTGTCCGCAACCACTAGTCGACCAACAGATGTAGACCCAAGCCCCAATTAGATATAGACCTCAAGCTACCGCAGATAAAAAATCTCGGCCTGCAAGGATGCCTTGCATCCACGCGGAACTCGACTCATCTATTGCCAAGACATATCCTTATCTGCAACCCGACCCGAAGAACGCTGCCAACCTACGCAATGGCCACCACGTCCATACTCGTGCATCCTCGAATGCCAACGTGAAATAAAAACCTCTAATACCAGGCCATAATCCCGCCCTGGTCTTCCAACTCAGCTCGAGGCACGACTCCGTCAAGTGCAAAGCCGCAACAAATACATATTTGAGGTCCCAATGCAACAGAACATCTAGCCCGAGGGAGTAGTGGTGAAACCTGCATCTACGCGTCGGCGTCTGCTGGGCAAGCTCCTGGGGCTAGAGGCTGCGCAGGAATTCCCCGAGCCACCTAGGGATGTCGGTTGCGGGAAAACAGGAGGACGCACTGCCAATTAATCGACAGGGCATGAGGTGTTTCAACGACAGATCCTTATTTTACAATTGTACAATTTTTTTGTAGTAGACTTTTATTGTACCGTAGTGGAACCGACGCGCTAGCTGGCAAAGCTCTTCACAAGCTCTGTTCTGTACTTGCGACCATGCATGGAACCCCTCCCCAGTTTCAGTCCAGACACGCCCTAAATGGTTCTGCCTAGCTGCAGCAGGGTCGTTCGAAAAGATCTACAGGTGACTCCGCGTGCAGCAGCGCATCATAAGGGGATATGTGCGGCTGCCCCCCTGCACCACTCCGCACGATACCACAGAAGCCCGGCCAAAAAAAAGCTGGGTTTTGCTGCTCGTGTGGTTTTACCGGTTTCCTATTCAGCCTCCTATTCATCCTCCATGCAGCTCTTCACGGCTAGCTTTGCAGTGGCCCAGGCTTCCCCCCACCCCACCCAACCAGTTACCATTCTGCAGCGGTGCACTCGGAGGCGCTCCTCCGCGTCACCCTCATCTCGAACTGACGCATGTGACCACAGGCGCTCCGCCACCGCACTTGCACGCGGCCACGCCCTGCCATACAGTCATGTACCCAGGCGAGCACAGGGTATCCAGTCGCTCCACCAGTTCCAGAAAGAACGGCTTGCAACCATAAGGGTCACAGGATGAGTATTGGGGGGAGCTCTGGAGAGTCTAAGGGGAGATGCAGCTTGTTTCGTACATTAGCGACTTGAGAAATGGCTTTTCCGCCAAGAACAGCGCGTGTTCATGTGGTCCACCTCGAGGTACTGGTTCAAGACTCAGGCGGGTTGGCGGGTTCAAATATGGCGGCACACGCGGACTAAGGCCGGAGGACACTACCGATGTCGGAAATGACACCAGCGGCAAGGGTGCCCTCCGGTCTGCACCTACCCTGGCCCCTGACCACATACCAGAGTGGATGGCCGGCTTATTTTTCCGTTAAAAGGATTCCAATGGCACAAGCTAGGAAATACGATGGTGCTATTTGGACATGTTATATTTGGACATGTGCTATTTGGCGAAGATCAAGAGCGCAATCCAGGGCAATCACGCTGAGTTGAGGTCTGCTGTTAACGGAGGCCGCGGTCCATTGTCGTGGACCCTCATCCACGAAGGACAGCTGACCCATGAGTCAATCCTTGGGTTGACTCTAGCTGTCAAAAGGGCTTAGACTGGCAACTCAACGCCTTTCCTAAGGTTCGCCAATACCTTAATTCAATCCCCTTAACACACTCCAAACTAGGTGTGTATGGCCGCTTCTACTGTGGCTCCGGCACCAGACTATACCTGCCGACCCGCGTGGTTGGTTCCTTACCTGGGCAGCAAGTTCGTGGCGTCCACGTATTCGCCCCAAAGGCATGCCTCGCCTGGTGCAGGGTATGCAGATTATAGGAGGGAGAAGTTGGCCGGTCATAAATTACGCCTACCCAGCATGACAGCGCCTACATGGCAACGCCTTCCTTAGACGCCGTGATGTTGATGAAGATAGGTTGATCAGCGACTTAACGCAACATACCGCACATACCCGGCAACGGCTTTGGGTCGCAGAAGATTACATCCCATCACAGCCATCAGTGCCATCACACCCACCTCCAAGCACCAACGCCTTCTGTGCATCGCTACCCTCGAAGTCCAGCGGCTCCTGTAAGTAGTAGCGCCGCCAATCCTCTCCCCAACTGATCCAGTCCAGGTACCTGCGTCAACCAGCGGGCGCGGCAGCAGCTCGGGGCGTTTAGTTGGCGGCAACAGAAGGGCGCGGTGAGGAACGGCAACGTAATCAGCGACAACGTACAGTTCAACAAAGCACGTAATCACAGATTCTACCATGTAAAAGGCATGGCATAGCACGGGTAGGCGACTCCTTAAATGCTCAAACACGCGAAGGGTGGAATGAAGATTTGCGATCATTCGCAGTCGATGGACTCCTGTATTGTTAATGCTCATCCAACCAATAGCTCAGGCACCGAGATGAAGCACAGCAGCGAGCTTGCCGAGCATAATGCTGTCCCACGCTACGGTACCGGTGAGGATGTCTCACCATCCCGATGACAGGATGGCTCGGAAACCCGCCGCCGTCACAGCCGCCAGCTCCTGCGCCTGAGTCCGCATGACATTAGCACTGTCCGCATGCTCCACCGCTTCCACGGCAGTTCGCAGCAGCTGCAGCTCGTCCCGAAGTTCCTCCCCTTGCTTTTGGTTCGGCTGTCCTTCTCCTCTTTCCTGTCCTACTACAGCATTCAACATCTCCATGCTTGATTCAGTGCCTGCCCTGGATCCCCTGGACGTGCGGCCAATACCGCGTGAAATCGGATGAAGGTAGGGCTGCAGGTACTCGGCGCCTTCGTCCTTCCCCATGCCCCAGGAATACCTGAATTTGAGGGTGTGTTGGACTTTTGGATTGCGCATTTAAACAGGCTTGGATGCAAAGGCATGTAGGCTAACCTCCGTGTGCTGCGAGGCCGGCAGGTATGGGGTACGCGGTGGGGCTGGAAGGGACACTGCCAGTTCCCTGACGTTGGAAATTCCACGCCCAGGTATACTCGCGGGAGGTATAAAATATCGCACATATGTAACACACGCACCTCAGCCGGCGACCAAGCCGAAGTCGGTGGTACAAATCGTCACCGCCGCCTCGCAAATCATCGCCACCACGACCGGCACCATGGCCCTCACTGCCGCCTCCAGGTGCCCGTTTCTTCTTCTTCATCGTCTTTTTCATCATCTTCTTCTTTTTCTTCATCTTCTTCTTGGCCCCCATGCCACCGCGCAGACCAGGCCCCTGCATCGTCAGGTTGTCGTCGGGCAGCTTGTGAAAGGCACACATGCCGGACGTTCCATGACCCAAGCGCGATGAGGCGCAAATGCGCGTCAACGGCTGCCTACACGACAAGTACATAACAGGTCCAAGCCCCCAGACGGCTTGCAAGACAGTGACTCCCGTCACCGTCATAGTGTAATAGTCAATCGACTATTTACAACGTTTCTCGAAATGCTTGGATTCTTCTTGCATCCCCAGTTCGGTGCGTCCGGAGCAGCCGATCCAAAAACGCCATCCACAAGGCGCATGCGGCAAAACAGAGGCAGCCAACAAAGCATACCTGCAAAGACAACAGTCCCGCAGACCATGGCCCTTTTTTCGTGCACGGGATGCTGAGCAGGACTATCGGTGACTGAACCGAACAGCAGCGCAAGACTACTAGTAACAACGCTTCGGCAACAGCCTCATCTTCGCGGGATTCGGCCATGCTGCGCACCTGATCTACATTACCGGCGCCGTGCGTGTGCTCGCCACCGCCGGGCTCGGCGATCTGGCCCGTCTCCTCCTTGCTGCCCAATCCAAACAGCTTGTCCAGGAAGAGCAGCTGCCTGCCCGCCGCCAGCTCCTGCACAACCAGAACCGGTACAAAATGCCAAATATTTTCATGCCGCTTGCATGACAACTACCGGGTTGACTGTTACCACAGTTCCTGTATCTGTCAGATGTGCCTCTCCGCTTCTGCCAACTTGCCTTTGCTATACCTGTTCCTGACTGGGACACTCCAAAACAACTCGACTAAGAAAGAACAATTCAAACTCGCTGTTGTGGCCGCCACCTACCGTACCTGAGCGACATTCGCTGCCTCCAGCAGCTCCTGCATGTCCTCCTCCTGCTCCGGATCCAAATCACTCCCCGAATCGGAATCCGGATTTGACTCCAAATCCAGCTCCGAATCCAAAGTTGGGCTCGCTTCTGCGGCGCCGGCACTAGCAGTTTCAACGCCGCGTCCCGTTGCTCCTTCAGCTGCCGTGGACCGACCCGTGGGTCCCACGTCGGATTTCCACACCTGCACGATGGTTCCTTGCGGCAGGCCAGCTCCTCCGGCTACATCGAAGGCCTCTTGCCACACCACAGGGATCCTTGGACGTTCTCCAACACCGTTGCCATTCGGAATTGCCCGCAGGATGCGGCTCATGTAATGCGCCTGAAGACGACGGGAATCCACGGTAATTCGAATGTGAATCGAGTCGTAAGCAGGCACCTCAATACATTCCAAAACCGCACGTGGGTGAATCACGCAAACTAGGTCATCCGCGAGGTCATCCAACAAGAGGCCTAATTTGGTGATTTTCAGGAAGAAGTAAAAGAAGTCCCGACAACCGAAGTCCAACTTCGGGTCGGGGAATACAGATTCGTTTAGTGGGTATCAGAAGCAAGACGGACAAGGCAGGGGAGCTTGGGCGGTGCCCAACAAACAGCCCTGCATACTTGAGCCCATTCTTAGAAGCAGCGATTCTGAAGCTGAAGCAGTGCCAATTAAGCGCGCCAATTAAATACGCGCATCATTTTCCGCACTACGAATCCCGGATTGTGGTCTTCCCCATACACTGCAGTGGCGCAAGCCTGCCGCGGCGTTATCATTCGTAAGCTGGCCATCCTCAAAACCGCCCCACGCATATTTCAGCAAACCAACCTGTAGGGCCCGGTAGGCTCCGTCATCATCACTATCGTGGGAATGGTCACGGTGGGGCGGTCAAGATGAGCGTTTTGTCAAGAAGTGCACGCAAAGTACAAGATAGCTGGGCTCGTACCGGGTGAACATACACATACACATACCTGCACATGCATGCCCCTGGATGTGGTCCCAGGACAAGCCGCAATGCGGCAGCTACACCAATATAACTTCCCACACAACTACTTGCTTTCCCTCCATAGCGACAGGGGCCGCCCGACCGCCGCCATGTTAACAATTATCCGGGCAACGAGCTCCAGTAAGCTACCGCATGCATTGTCAATCGGCCCTTTTGATCCGCACAGCCACGTTTCATCTTCCCAGCGCGTACTTTGCTTCCCATTCACACGATTACACATAGCTGTGCCCCGGCTCGTTCCATCGGGCCCGCGCGGCCTAACCTGCTGAGGCCATGTGCGTCCATCCACTGTCGGACGCCCGGGTCCCTCCGCCAGCAGTCCAGCTGCACCTCGTCCCCCCCGGCATGCAGCAGCGCGTCTGGCAACAGCGCCGCCGCCTCACGCAGCACAGCTCCCACCACCTTATACGAGTCCTCCTGCCCCGGAACACCCGGTGTCAAAGTCTCTATTCATGGACGCAACGTCTAGAACATCCTTTGTGCGGCCTTAGCTTTGATTAGAGCCGGGGGCCCGCAGGCCGACCCACAAATGCAAGATAAGACGGCGCAGCCCGAGATGCGAGACGCAACATCCCCCCCCCTTGCACAGCTCCACTCGCTGTTCCCAATGCCGAAAGCTGCCCTCCATCCCGCTCTCCCTTCCTGCCTTCTGTCCCGGACCACCCTCAAAACACAGGTTTGGTTCTGCCCAGCACGCCAAATGTTGGGCGGCAAACTTGGATTGAGATTGGTGCACATAAGCGCAGCGCTATGCCTCCCTGGCCTAATCCACCTGTGGACGTCCTCCTAATCTCCCTTCAGATCTGCCCCACCCAGGTTTCCCCAGTCAGTGCAGTGCGAACCACGGCCTCGCCCACCGATCGATTGAGATACTCGTCTGAACCCATCACCGCACCTTGGTGGGGTCCAGGAGTCCGCTGCGTACCGCTCGACTGACGGCTGCATCCCGGAGCCCGCCGCCGCCGGAAGCGTTAACCTCCGCCGCCGCTTCCCCCTCTTTGTCTACTTCGTGGCTCTTCGCCGCATCGCAATGGCTCATGATATGCGGTAGCGCAAGGCCCCAAGAGGCCGTGTGTCCAGGAGTGTCCAGCTCCAAAATCACACGGATGCCGCGCTCACGAGCGTACTGCACCAGGCTGGGGAGCAAAAGGAAAGGGTGGGAGGAGCAAGGCATCAGTGACGTGAATCCGATAATCCAATTCAGGAAACACGGTATGGGAGATATAATGCAAAGGGCAGAAATCCATCTAATAAGTGCTTGTGGCGGCTAAATCGATGATTGATGAATGCGTTCCGGCTAATCCATGGGGACGCGATGTGGCAATTGTCAACGCAGTTAAGCGTTGGGTGTATGTTACACCCAAAAAAGCGAAAGCGCAGCATCCGTGAACACAAGGTTCAGCAGAGACCCCCTATCATTTTCAGATGGGCTCAGATGCACAAAGTCCCCATTCCTAAAATCGACCGCATGCCCGGACACGTAAAATATTCAGCCGCGACGACCCCACTTACCCCTCAACGTCCTCTCGGGAATACACCATGCGCGGCCCGAACGAACCGCGGGTCGCTAGGTTCGGGAAAGCATTAGCCACCGCCTCCATAGGAAACGACTGATCATCTGCGCCGTGCCAATGCAGCACGTTGAGCTTGTTGGCGGCCATGGCATCCAGATTGGCGCGCAGGACGGAGAGGGGTAAGAAGTGGCGAGCTGAGTCCACCAACAGGCCGCTGAACGACACGGATGGGAGAAGGGTGCAACGGGTTTGCCACGCTTGAGCCACGACGAACAAACAATTTAAACGGCATCGCATCATCATCGTACACTAAGGGGGAAGTGCCCATACCTGGCTTTACTCGCACGTGCTGCGGGTTGGGATCAGCAGATGCAAATACAGCTTCTGGTACACAACCCATCAAGCAGAGACTCGCGGGTTGCATGATACCGCATACCGATGGGTGAAACGCGGCCAGTCGCTGATGTTGCCTGCTAACAGCCAGAGCCGTTTAGGGTCGTTGACGGCTCGTCCATCCCCTCCCAATTCCTGCTGCCGCTGTTGTTGCGACGTCTGCAGGTCTGCCAGTACGACCAGCTGGGCCAGAGTCTCCAATGCGTGCAGGGCGCCAACCTGCGCGGTACCCGGTGGTCGATTGTCAAGTACGTAAGACACGCAAGACTTTCCTGCCCACACACAACGAAATAATTTATAGAGCCAAGAACTATTGTTTGAGAGCATGCATGCAACACTGCAAAACACTCCCACGTCGTTTTGAGGTTCGTTGGCTACAGGCCTCATTGCTGCCGGATCTCTGCACCTGCGTAGACGCCTGGATGAGCACCTCCCCGCGGCCAGCGGGTGACTGCAGGAAGGGGAGAAGGGGGGAAGACGATTAAACGAGACATGATACCGCTGTAGACGCTGCTGCAAAGCATGGCTAGCTCCATCCAAGAGAGAAGGGGAGGGAGAGCAGGAGGTCATCGGCGGGCACCTCACGTTGGCTGCGAGGTCCCAAAAGGACTTCCCCCAGAAGGGTTTAATGGCAGTGATGGGCGATGGCGAAAGAGATGATTGCTCAATCCCCTCGATGTGTGTGTGTGTGACAAGTGTTAGCAGCTGACGGAGTCAAGAAGTCTGCTTGACGGAGGGCAAAACGATGTACTCCGTGTAACCATGGAACTTGTAAACCTGGGAGGGCAACACGGTGAGTAACATATAGACAATATATCGTATATAATATAAATAATATTCGATTGCTACTAAAACCTTGCAAAGCTCATCACCTGAATCTGGTACGACTCGTCCATGCCCATGCCGAGTTCGACTTCCTGGTCAGACACCTGCAGCACAATCTGGACAACCGATCCAGTACCATCGGGATGGTGGGGCGCTTACAAGTTTAATTCCATGCAGTGGCAATCCCCACGCGCAGCAGCAGCAGCAACAGGAATAGTAATCTCGGGGACTGGCCGGAAGGCAAAAGCGCTTACACGGGGCTGAGCTCGGAGGTCTGAGGGTATAAAGTAATACGAAAATACTTTGCGGGGGAACATGAAAGACAGCTGTTGCCATGGACGCCACTACCCACTTCAGTCCAACCTGTGTGGTGTTCGCAACAAGGCACTCTCTGAAAGCAGCGGGCGGTGGACTCGTGATTGCATGTCTGAGCTAATAGACGGAAGAACTGGTGCGCTGTATGAGTCCACCCTGTCATATGGTGGTATATAAAGAGCAGGTATTACATACATCATGTAACGCATATACCCATACGATAATATGACGGATGATGTAACGTGTGGGCACAAGGTGACGAGGTGCTGGGACGACGCCAAGCTGCATCTTCCGGCGCGAATGGACCTCACCCGCTGGACTGTCGCATCCTGATCAACAGCCGTCGCGGTGGAAGTGTCTGTAACTGGAAATCGGTAGTTGCTACGTGCGGCGTTGCTGAAAAACCTGCACACGGGCGAGCGAGCGGGCGAGCAGCAAGGTATAGGAAGGGAGCGCATCGAGGCAACCGGCACGAGGCATACTTTGTACACGCATAAGGACTCAAATTGGAAAGGTTGGACAGGATGGATGATCGCTGGGATAACAGCTGAGGGCGATTTCATTCGACCAGAAAGATCAAGAGCCAGGACATCAGGCACCTGACGTTGCTGTACGGGTATGCCCCACCCCGGTCCCACAATCACAATATAGACACGTCCTTTGAGCTGGTAGGACACCTGCGCACCTGGACACTGCCAGACGGAGTACGTCGCCACAGGGTTGCGGGCGGCATGATACGGAGGTGGACTGGAGCTCCAACGGAAGGAACTCGCTGGTCAGGGTCTACATCCAGAATATGCAAGAAAACAAAAAAATGGATCGAATGAAAGTACAAAGGCATGCAAATGATGTGCATCGAGCCCGCATCTCGACAACCATCCATGGTGTGCAAGCAGCCATCCGGATTAAGTTCCCTGTGCATCTGATGACATACCTGGCTTTGAGGTTGTGGCCAAACGCCAGCGAAAAGCGACAGACTGGCCATCGCAGGAACAACTAGCCCGCTCAGTCCAACCAACACTAGCAACGGCAAACCCTGCTGGAATGGTATATCCATCCGTTTTGACAGCATTTGATGAAAGCCACTTATGCTATAATCTAGATGTAATAGATAGGTTTCTTTAACACTTCATGGACGCTCTCTAACCGGAAGCAATTTCCCACGATGGTTTCTCCATCATAGGTGACCAACGATCGATAGACGACGGATAGATGAGTTGGAACCCCAATTTACATCTCTAAGTGATCGACGCGGTTGTAAAGGACACCGACCAAAATGGCCGAGCGGTGTACGGATGACAGCTCTCTGACTTGCCTCGTAGAATGCAAGGGCTCGTGACCCGAACATCGTCACAGAATACGTAATTCGTAAGTTGAAACGCGATCTTGTCATCGGCACGTTTCGCTGTTGCAGGGAGCCACAATTTAGCAGTCGACGACTAAGCCTCCACTGGATAAACAATGCACGTGCTCATAACGCAGCGATCATCATGTAGCATGTCGGGACTCATTGTGGGAACAAAGCGCAGCACCACGCGTATAGCGCCAGTGCGGGCCACAACTGATGCCGCAGCCCCCAAACCCAAGCCAAAGGCTCCGCAACAAATGCTGGTAGGATTACTGATACATTTATAAGTCTCCTCTCTTGTATTTTGAAGTTGACATATTTATGTGCTTGTTTGTGACTGGGTGATGTCCATCTGTCCTTTGCTAAACTCCCTTTGGGACGGCTCCCTTTGCCTCAAATGCATTGGCATGTCAAACCACTGGGCTTAACGCCGTAATCTAAAGGCGGAATTGTTTGCACGCGGCGAGGCTTTTTCACGGGGCATTTGTGCCGAGGACCCTTCTCCCAAGCCAACCCACAATGCGATTGCATCCCACTCCGCACTTACATGGCACACTAACGCTCCTTACGCCATCAGCTCCTTTGATATCTATGAATTGGGTCTGAGGGCTCCACAGCTGCGAGATGCCGTGCTTCCCCCAACCTGCGGGATCCCCAACCCACATGGACCTAGCGGTGATGTCCTGCACGCACGGCCGCATGTGTGACCTTCTACCTGCCCCCCTGCCCCCCCCATGGCTCCACTCTCTGACACCTCCCTAACCCCACCCTCGGTATCCCGCTTTTTAAGCCCCTTCGCCTTACACCATGCCGCTTGGCAAGTATGGCTTGCATGGTGTCCAGTGTGCTTAACACACTCATACCGACTATAATTACCGCCCAGTTTGTATTGTGAACGCATTCTAACGTCACTTTGATCTGACCACATCTGATCACGTGCACGCGCTGCAGGTGTATTCGCCACCACACCCGCTCATAAAGCACTGGCTGGCCATCCTGCGATCTGAGTACACACCCTCGCCGATATTCCGGTGAGGAGAGGCCATGCCGGCTTCAAAGGAACTATTGGGGTCGAGTTTGAGCTCATTGCGATAAATTTTCTATAAATTGATCAGATTTCGTGTCAAGCTTACGAAAGTTACCTTGTCGATACACCTTTTTGTCAAGTTTGGGACAGGGGCGTCCCAGAGTGGGGCTGTCGGGGAACGGCCCCATCTCAAATTCTGATCTGACCATAGAAGTAATCTGTCCGCGGCAGTTTCCCTGTGTTGGGCTTCTCCTGGCTTCTCTCTTTGAGGGGTGCCGATGTCGATGCCAGTGACAGTGTTGGGCTTGCTTCCGTTGCAGCGCCGGGACGCCCGCATTGACATCTCCGACATGAGCCATACCTTTCAGCCTCTCCTCAACCTCCATGAAGTGCAGGTCTGCCTGTGCGGAATTGGGCCGTCTCTTAATCTACGAGGCAGTTCGGGAGTTCTTGCCCACCATGGAGCAGCAGGTGCAGACGCCACTAGGGGCAGTGGCGGACGCGACATTGGTCGATCCATCGCGACCGATCAAGGTGATTGGTGGAATTGGGATTGCTCGGGAGGAGGTGGATGGGCAGCTATAATGCAGACAAGGGAAGCATATGGATAGCCTTTCCTGGTCACCAGTAATACATGAGGGGTGATGGAAAATTTGATGTCGATGGGCTGGTGGCCGGATCGAACAGGCAAGAGGCAGACAGACAGAATGGCTGTATGATATGCTGTTTGCAGTTTGGTGGTTCTCTCTCCCAGTTTGCGCTCCTGGCCCGTTGGGGCCCGTTGTCTGAAGCAGAACTGACTGGGGATTTTGGGGCTACAGCCGTATGGCGGGTGGGCAGTGTCTGGATGGCGGGTGGCCTTGGACTCTCTCCATCCCGCGCCATGCTGTTCTCATCTCGTGGCTCCAAATCCGTTGCCAATCGCCTCTCCTGCACCTCCCACTCCTCCTCCTCCTCCCACTCTCTCTGTTTCCCACTCACGGAGACAGTCTTCGTTGCACCGTTCAAATCCAGCTTCCGTATTTCGTCCATCACTGACCCCGCTGAAACCCCATCAGGTCATCCCGGTCCTGCGTGCGGGCTTGGTTCTACTTGAGCAAGCGAGCCAGGTGATCCCCTTCCAGGAGACCTACCACGTTGGATACGTACGGGATCCGGTAACACTCCAGGTACGGGGCAGCTTGACCTATCCGGTGTCCCAGTTTTGTCCAGTCCAGCTTGGACAGCTGGCTGTCGCGATGGGGAAGGAACAATCCTTCGGGCAGTGCCCATGTCGGGGTGCTCTGCTGGCTGCTTTCGTTGACTGCCCGGCCGGCCGGGGTCTTCCGTTTTATCGCTTCCGCCCGTACTCTTGCAAGTTTGCTCTGGGCGTCAGGCCAGCAGTTCTTCGTCTCTTTTCTCACTCGGTCTGAAGGCTGCTTCTCTAAGAACTGCACTCTTTTCTTCGTATCCATCTCATGGGGTACTGCTTTAGCCTTTACCTGGCCCCGTAACCGGCCTCTGTCGTGTCACTGGCCTCTGCAGGCCAGCGCCTACCTGAACAAGCTGCCTGCCAGGTTGTCTTCCGAGGATCTGTTCCTTATCACCGACCCAATGCTGGCTACCGGGGGAACCATAGTGCAGGTGAGGGGGTACTACCGGTGCGGCAGAGTGTGTGTATGTGGGGTTTTGCTGGCAAGAGCGCTTGCGAGAAGAGCGGGAAAGGGAGGACCTGATGGCGTTATCGTTCTTTCTTCATGTCCGCATAGCCAATGCTGTAAACCACACAGGACTATGGGTCGCCAGGTCGGTCCACCTTTGAGGTCGACTCTCATCCCTTGGCGTACTTCCACGGCAGGTTATTGACGACATCGTGGCGCGTGGCGGGCGAGCAGAAAACATCCGCGTGATTGCGGTGGTGGTGGCGCCGCCTGCGCTTAAAAAGCTGGCGGACCGGTACCCTGGCCTCAAGGTGGGCCACCTTGCCGGTACCTGGGGGGGAGCCAGGCCGATGGAGCGATGGATGGAAGGAGGTGGTCGCGGGGGCCAGGCCACGTTGGAGGCTATGCGGTGTACCTCTTGGACTTTTGGCGCCCCTAGATAGGGATTGGATGAAACCATTGTTACATTGTTTTGACGAAGGGTATCTGTTTTCATATGTAGTAAGGAAGTATAGAACGTCCTAAAAAGGAACAGAGAAGCAGCCGCTTGAGGCTCAGTAGCCGCCCTCAATTGGCCACGCAATTCATGAGTCTAGGAACGGCAGGGAAGGGTGATACTAGGTGCCTCGCTGGCTGACTGGCTGACTGCGGAAGGTGCTGTGCGCACCCATATAGCACATGCAGTCACGAAACATATTCACGACGGTAATGCGATGTATCACCACTAATTGCATCATCATATCGTTTTGCGATACGTTTTGCGTCCCACGCGACTGCCGCTACGTGCGCTTGCAGGTTTACACGGCCATGATTGACGAGCAAGTGGACGAGCGGGGCTACATTGTACCAGGCCTTGGGGATGCAGGAGACCGCGCGTATGGCACGCCTCACTAAACATAACTGAAGACGAGCGACCCTGTCCCCCATCCCGCATCTTTCCATTACATGTCACAAGGGATTGATGACACGATGAACAGCGACAGTGACAGCAACCACGACAGGGACCGTGACAGCGACAGCTAAAGCGACAGGGACCGCGACATCTATCCCCAAACGTGTGCGCGAAGGCCTCTACCTGCCTTTGGACTAAACCCTAAACCCTAAAACCCTAAGTGCAGCAGCTAGCCATCCACTTGACAAAAAGATGCTGGTTCGCTCAGGAGCTGATGAACTGATGCGTGGGTTTGTATGTATATGCGAGGTAAGCGTGCCCCTACCCTCTGAGTGGGGACAGAGGCCTGAACTTGGTAGGTTCAGGGGAGCGCGTGGAGGAGGTGCGTGTGCGTGCGGAGCGACGTATCCTGCGATGCGTTAGACAGGAGTTCCTGGAGCGAATGTGACTCTGATTGCAGTTTTGGGGGCCCTCGGAGTGTGCGCGCGTGTAGATGCGTACGGTCGGTATTGATGAAGCCGGTGGTGGCGGAAGTTCCACCAGGGAGGACCGTAGGTCAGGTCAGAAGGAAGTACATTGTTTTTCGGCTTTTGGGGCGCACTGCTCCCACTGCTGAGGGGTGCTGCTGAACTGCGTTGATCTCAGCTTCTGGGTTTCGCCTTCACCTGTGCTAGATGCATTCGCCTGATGCATGAGTCTCAACTTATGGGCCATCTCACTGGTCCTGAGGGGGAGTGTAATTGTCGAATGGGGAAGCCACCGTGGTGCAGTGGCGTGAATGCAAGCAAGCGTTTGGGGACTGGCGGCTTGGCCGGGCTGCGCGGCTTCTGTTAGCCCGATTCTTTGAAGTGTTCTGGCTGTCCACGCAGCAGCTCCATACTGTCTCCAGGTCCATGCTGTTGCTGCTGGGGTTGCAAGGAACGTGCTCGGCCGGCAGCATATGAAGTGAAGCTGTAAGGCGGGCCGCGGAGCGCAGGAAGCGAGTCGGAGCCTCCCTTCCCGGGCTGTGAGACACCGCCACCGACCCCGACACACACAAGGTGTTTGAAGTGGGAGGAGCAGAGATGGAGTGTTAGCTTGCGTGCTGCTAATTCTCCTGTTCTATTTGGTCCTTGGTGATGTGCGATACTGCCACTCAACTGGCAGCGCGGAGGCTTAGGAAGAAACAGGGATAGGGATAGGGCGCATGAACGCGCAATAGCTGTTGTGACAGGGGGCCGTGTCTTGCGTTGTGAATCACGTTTGAACGCTGCGTGCCTCCGATTAGTGCCAAGCTTTTTCCGGTACCTATCGGCCCGTGGATTTGGATTCTGGTGCGAGCCTCACGGGTGAAATTCCGTTTATGTTAAAGCACGAGCGCCAGCGCTATGATGGCTGACTGCCCTTCTCTGCAATATGTGCACATATGTACCTTAACCCAATCCGCCAGATACTGCACAATGACATTTCTGTGGATCGTGCGGTGTCCCTTCTCCATGCCATATCAATTAAAAAAACATGTCACACGTCTGCCACAGCCCTGTCAAAACAGCATAGGTTGAAGGGGTACAGCATAAATGCTCCTAGCTCGCTGGTTTGGGATTGGCCTGGGTTATATAACCCTCGACTGCCCAGGCATCAAGAAGGGGCATCAAAGCACAGGACAATTGGTGCGGCGACGTCTTGCAGATGCATTCATCGACGCCATATTCACCATATGCGCCAACGCCCGTTTTGCAGTCCTGGTCCCATCGCTGGACTACATGATTAGCACACCGTGAAGTCGTGACTGTCCGCTATTGCCATAACAAGGTGGAGGGCATAACCATGACTTCCAGAGTTATAGGGTTAGGGTTTACTTGACCCGTCTACTTGACACTTGCCAAACCGGAGCAGTTGTGGGTTCAGGAGCCCTTGACTCGTCTGAACAAGAGGAGGGAAGTCCAAAAGAGGTCAGTCCACAGGATAACTCCACCACTGCTACCGGACGACCGCAGTGCGAGGCAACGGCGCTAACTGCCCAAACCTCTTGATTCCTGCCAGTCTGCAGCACACCTGTCGCGATGCTGCTGTCAAGCTCCTACGCCCCGGCGAAGTACCTGTACCTCGCCCCACATGACTTCGATGAGTCCTAGTGACAAGAGGAGCCCATCGCCCGCCAACACCGCGACTGCCACACAGAAATCCGCCCCCCAAAATCAGCCGTCTTTGTACTGCACAAAGCCCCCATATAACCCAACACGACGCCACCAACCCCATCCCCGTCGCAGTCGCAGCCGCTGGCGGCAACCTTGGCCCTGCATTGGCGGATCCGCCTCCGCCGCCACCACCCTCGCTTCCATTTCCAGTGCTGCCGCTACCGCTGCCTGAGCCTGCTGACGTCGACGGCGGCTCCATCGCACCAGCTCCGGGGACACCCGACCTCCCCGCCCCCGTCGTAGCGGGCGGACTGGAGGCCTCACCCGCCGCTGGAGCCACAGCGGATTGTGCGGATAGACTTTGTGTCGTCGTTTCCATGGGGCCTGCATATACCATCCGGATTCTTCGATCCTCCGAAACCTGGGACGAAGAGGATGTCTGCGAGAACGTACGCGTCACGTAGCTGATGGCGGCGCTGACGGCGACCAGTGCTGTAAATGTAAACACGCCTAGGGGTCGTGCGTCCACTATGGTGCCGGCAGCGGCAACGCCAGGTGGCGGCAACGCCAGGCCGGTGGCGCATGCCGCGACGCCGGCCAGCAGCATAAGCGGGACGCAGATGAGGTACGACGCGGCGGTGAAGGTGGCGGCGGTGGACTCGTTCAAACGGAAGCGCCGCGCGTTGGCGAGTGCCTGCGTGGGGCCACACACTCTCCTTTGAAATCAGTCTGTCTGTTGGTCAGTCGGTTGAGCCCACCTCGAAAATTGCGATAGCTACAGCGCACGGGTCTCAACACGTGTGAGCCGCGGATGCGCGTCCTAGGGTGTACGAGCAACTAAACGACGACATCGGAAAATCTCCGTACCCCTATGCTAGCAACTGGTTGTCTTCTCCTCCATCCATTTTACAACAGCCGTATTTCGATCAACCCTCCCATGGTAACGGTTACAAACACTACATGTTTCGAACAAACACGTGCAAGTACAAGGATGGCGCATCCAAGGCTGCACATGCTGCTACCGTACTTGCGGCGGCACCGGCGCCAGGAGCGCAATGAGCGCAGCTGCCAGCGGCATCAAGGAGGCGGACGCCACATGGAAGACACCGTCCGTGCTGCCCGCCACCAGAAGCGCCACCAGATTGAGTCCCACGAACAGTGGCACTAGCAATCGCGCACCCAGCAGCCGTGCGATGTCGGGAAGCAGCTGCCGCAGCCCCTGCAATCCCCCGGTGACCCAGGGGGTTGTGGACAACACATTAAGCGTGTGACCGCACGCGTGCACGTTATGCACACGAATCTACTGTCCTAGGCGCTTGAAGGTGCATTATAACTTATACATGACTCTACAGCATGCAGCTCCGTGAGGACCCTGTTTCCCGCGCAGCAAATTATCGCAAATATCTTTGAAGGATCCTGAAGGACCCAGAAGGATCTGAAACGATCCCGCGGGATCCAGAAATATATTCGAGTTCAAATCCCACGTTCGTTACGATGATGACATACGATACCGACAAGACCCATACGGGTTAGACTTTTATGAAATGGTTTCCAGTCCATCTCACAAATACGCGTGCTCGCTACGCACTGTGCACCGACAAGGATAGCTTCGGAAACAATATGGCAGACGAGTGCTTGTGGGTATTCGACACGCTGCACGTGAGTGGCGGGACCCGACTCAGCTTCTCAATAAACACCTACCGGTGGCGCCGCCAGTGCCGGTGCGGTAATACCAGCTGCCAGCAGCGTGAGAGGCGTGTTGGCTTGAGCCAATACGCCCGTGATGACGTCTAAGGAGGTGGGGAGCGGAACCTGAATCGGGGTAGGGCAGGGACGGGGGAAGAACTTCCTTCACGCCGGTTCGCTCGAGGTAGCTTTCGCGGTTGTGGGAGGGAGAAATCGAATAAACGAGACACGATACCGCTGTAGACGCTGCTGTAAAGCATGAGACTAACCGCGATATGGTGGAGGACGGGCGTGTAGCCCCGTCCAAGAAGGTAGAGAAGGTGAAAACGTTGGAACGTAAGCTATGTAGCCGCCAAAAGGCCGCAAGTAGAGGCCGGAAAAAAAGCAATAGAATCCGTAATCCGTAATCCGTTTACTATTGGCCTTGCTGCTGGTGGCGACGAAAAGGTGTCGCACAAAAGTCGGAAGTCGGAAAAGTGGAATCTAATAGCTGACCGCTGGTGCTGTCATGCTCGTGAACCTCCCACCTCCCCTTTTATGGAAAACAAAGCGCCCTAACCCCATCGATCAGCCCCCGAGAAAATGGGCGGAGGGGGGAGAGATTCATCCTGCGTAAGGTGGAGAGAGGAGATCCTTTACGGGTTGTGAACATCATCTGGACAGAAAGAAGGCTGCCAAGATGTATTCGAAGATGCGAAATCTGAACCACCGAAACCGAGCCCACAACCGACCTAGACCTGCCGTAATCTTGATGAATCAAACGCAGCATGCGAAAAAACCAAAGGCCGCTTAACATAACTATATAACGACTAAACTGAGTTGGATCAACCAACAACTAAATAGCAACTATAATCAAACAGACCAGGTTGAGATCAAACCACCAAACCGTATCCAAGCAGTCTGCAGCACCACCAATCCAACTCCTCCAAGCGCTTTACCCAGAACGCCACTTACTCAGCTACTCTTCCATCACGGAATTAATCGAAACTGACCAACTCAGACAAGACACGACAAAGGCAATGCAGTCGCTCCCCAATCCGATTCGCCCACTTTAACCCTCAAGGGGCTACTTGCTCCTCACTCATGCGTGTGTGCCTTACTAGTCAAGACTAATAAGGCACAAGCCTACTGGACACTTACGGCGACGGGGTCCCTAGCTAACGTAACCCCCTCCCCGCACTCACCCTCGCCAGGTTGAGGGCAACGCCCCCCAGCAGAGCCCATAGTGTAGGTTGAGCCACCAGCATGTGCGCGGCATCCAGGAATCCACCACCACCCACCTCCACGCTGAGTGGGAAAGGCGGGCGCCAGGCGGTTTACGTCGGTAAGCGGGAAGAGGGGAAAAGGCGGGAAAACAAACACAAAGGAGAGGCAGCGAAAAACATCAGGCTGCGGTGTGGGATGAGCGCCCGCGTGTCCGGAAACATGACGGATGGAACCCGACGTGACTGAGTCCATCCTGGGAGTGCAGCCCGCATTTGACCGGCCTGCACGTGACCGGTGAACAGATGTTGGGTCCGATGGGTGGGTGGGCCCTTCCACACCGACATTCTCCAGGCAATGCCATCCTAGGTCCTGTCAGTCCCCCAGCTTTCTGAGGGGAATGCCGATATGGTAGGGGGCCGTCAGCAAAGTCGGCACACACCTGCGTGCCGCATCAGCTGCGGTCGTTGCGCCGTCGGCAGCAAGCGCAACCTGCCAGAGGTCCAGGGGCATCTCCAACTGGCCGTCTCGCCAGCGGCCTGCCTAGGGTTTTGAAAGTGAGGCGAGCAGGAGCAGGAGGCGGAGCAGGAGCAGGAGCAGGGGAGTGGGAGGGGTAGACCTTCAACAGTCTGGAAACGCGAATAGACGAGTGGAAATAAAACGATATTGCATTAATCAAGTGGTGGAAGAACTTCAAGCGCTGTCAAGAGAAATACGCAATATTCGTCCCGCCTGTCGTCGTACTGCAGCCCCCGTACTGCAGCCCTTGTCCAGATGTACACATTGAGTGAATGCCATTCCATCCTACCCCTGCTAACATAAGGCCCACCCTCATTCTGCCGTCCTGCGTATCATCCCTATCTTGTCCCCTTGGGTCGATGTATGGCACCTCTCCGTCGCCCTCCTGGGTCCCCCCGGTCAATGTACGTCACCTCTCCGTCGCCCTCCTGCGTCCCCCAGGTCAATGTACGGTCAATGTACCGTCACGGCATCACGCACCTTCACCTGACCAGTGCTGAAGGTCCGCACCCCAAGCCCGTTCATCGTGCCCCCACTCCACTCGCCCTCATACACACCACCCTGCATAGATATGCGGGCGGCCGAGGGCAAGGGGCATGTCGCGGCTGGTGGCCGACGGACGTGTGGAGCGGAAGTGGCGGTGTCAGTGGTGCGCTGTGGAGCAGTGGTGCACAACGTACCTTCGGGAAGTAGTAAACCCCACGTCCCTCCTTGACGTTGTTGCGCCACTCGCCCTCGTACCGTGCGCCGCTCGGGTACCTACGCAGACGGCGGAGTGTTCGATGGTAAAGCAGGTCGGTGATGTTGGCCAATGCCATGGGGATATTTGCGTATCCATCTACCGGCAGGACCTTTCGCGCGATTTTATACCACGTACGACAGATTGTTCCTGAGGCGGGGAAATAGCCATACCCGCTATACCCTCTCCTCCCTCCCCTTCCTCCTCCAGCCTTCCTCACACAAACACACCCGCTGCTTGCAAACACCGGTTCTCTCTCGTATGTGACTGTATGTCCAACAACTCACTGCACACAGCATCCCTCCTCCTCTTCCCCGCCTTCCGGTCTGTCCCACTTACGTGTACATACCCAATCCCTCCTTGCGCATACCCCGCCACTGGCCGCGGTAGTCGCCCCCGTCTTCATGTTTGAAGGACTCGGGGAAGGCGGGGCCAGCGCCTGCAAACAGCATGTAAGAGCCCACCCAGACTGCGCCAGCACGGAGGACAAACCGGCCGGCAGCTGAGTTGATTAATGGAATTAGCAAGGTGAGGATTCCGCACGACATGTTGGAAAGGACAAAGCTATTAAGCTATACCGAAATTTTCCCAATTCGGTGCGATGGACGCGGCTGCCATCGCCTAGTGTGATGCGGTAGCTGTCGGTAATGATGATGGTGGTGAAAAGTATCCGGAAGTTGAAGGTCACGGCCGCTTCCGCGTAAAAGTCCACCGGCGAAGAGCGCCCCCATCAGCCCCCATCACACTGCAGACAAGCTCCTCCTCCTCATTGGCTATAACTGGCTATACCCCCTAGGCATCTGCTCACCCGCCTCTCATCTTCACGTTTGGGCCCAGGTTGCTAAGCCCCCTACCAGCTATAAGCCACTTCAGCCATTTCCTCGACGACGTTATCACCAATATATCGCATCGCGGCTCCCCCCTGACTGTGGCGTCTTCCCCAGCCGCTACCAGTCACACAGAAAACAACGCCGCAGCTCCGAACAGCGACGGTCTCTTTCCCCAAGTTCTATCAAAACAGCTTCAAACGCAAAAACAGCTTCAAACGCAATCATAGCTGCAGCGCCTGCTCCTCCGTGATCCGCACCTGAAAGATGGTTGAGCAGGTCAATCAACGTCACGGTCTGCAGCGCCGCCCCCGCCCCCGCCCCCGTCCGAGCTGCGCCACCTCCCAGAAAGCACTCCACGATCGGGTAGCCCAGCAGTTGCAACGAAAGACCGGTACAGGACCCTGCCAGCAGCGACCGCTCGCGGACGGATCGTTGCATGACATGTAACCTGGAGTCATGCGGAGCCAGCTGTAAGTACACGCCCACGACGGGGATAGGGATAGGGATGGAGTCCGAAGGTTCAAACGAGCAGAGTCATTAATTATGACGGTAGGAGGTGTGACGCAGGGAAGGAGGCATGAGTGTATTCCGGGTCTGTATACGGGAGCAGAAGAGTACTGTTTAACGGCCCGTACGAGTCAGGGGGTTATGCGTGAATGAAGTGCATTGAAGCCCCTCCCGCTAAGGAGGCCGTACTCACCACGTGGCTGCTAGCTGTGTCCCCGTGCAGACGGCAGCAACCCCCAGCAATGATGCAGCTCCGAAACCCAGGGGGCCGCCACTGCAGGGACCGGAGCCAGGATGCACAGAGAGGCGCTGGAAATGAGTTGACCCGGTACCATGTGGGCCGTGCTTTGGATCCGTTGAAGTGTCAAACGAACGTTTTTGTCCGTACGTCTATCTTAAATATTAACAACTGAAACACCGCATGCGCTCAGCGCCGTTGCATGGCATATCCATGTTCCTAAACAGGCACGTTCAGCGATACATAAGCCTTCTTCGTGGGATAACACGCGCAAATTGTGTGAGCTAGGTCCGCTGCAGCATTTCATGACCCTTGGAGTTGCGGCTTCTCGTGGGCGTTCATGCGGCCTCTTAAGGGACAAGCTCGCCTTGACCGCCCGCGATAGAGGCGGCTATGGAGACCAACCCAACGTATCATGTTATCATCCTCATGGTTTACAAGCATGCCCTGTCGCCACCGTCAGCATCGGCAACGCACGATCCCATGGGCCGTGAGCAGACGGCGCCGCCACCACTATTCCCGGGACATGTGTGACGCATATGACACAGAACGTCCCATCCCCGGAACCGGGACAATTGATGACGAGCTTACTTTCCCAAGGCTTGGACAATGACGGAGGGTAGCGTAAGCGTCGTCGCGACTTTGATGGCCGTCTACAAAAGGTGGCGGGGTAGGGTGTGCACAGGTGCCGGAAGGGGGCCGAGAGAGACACTGCGATGTACGATAGCTGCGACGATATTTGAACATTTGCTGATACAGAGGAACCGACGCCCCGCACCTCGCCATCGCTAATACGAAGAATTCCGCTCTGCTTAAGATGATAGCCGATAGCTAACAAAGTGCAGCATTCCGCTAGTCGCGATGCCGCCTGGACGATAGGCTCCGTCATTACGCAATCAAAGTGTAGAATTTGCAACACATGACCTGAATATTGGAATCAAAAAACAAAAGTTGTCGTGGAAATGATTAAGCTGGCGGAGGGCCCCTGAATTTCACTTATAGCGTGCTTAATGCCACGTAAATACAATGAAAACAGCATGCTTCTTAAGCATTTCCCATTCAGATGCCTTTCGCAAAAAATGAAAAATCGTTGCTCCGAAGCCGAAGCCAAAACTCTCAAAGCCAGGAGTCCGCAATATCTATGTGAGTACCTAAGGTAACAGCGATCGTCGTCTACGGCGGCTGGCGGCTTTTGTCTAGCGCATCGAGAGGCTGCAGCGCAAGAATATCCATCATCTTGGAAGGATGTTGTTGTCGCACAGGTCACTATCGTTGCGTGCTGTCAATGGGAAACGCTCCAATGACATGATCTGTATCTCTCGTCAACGTCAAGTAAGTTTTACTGCGATAGTAGAATTACGAAAGAATCACGCCGAAGATTTCCCCCACGCGCAAGATCTGGAATCCATAGAAGGCTACAGGAATTTCCTTACATTCTGCACTGGCAATTTAGTCGAGGACGGCGGGCAACTGCTTCACGAGCTGCGCTATGATACCGACCTCCTGCAGCTGAGGGCCCCTTGCGTGAAACAACACACTATGCCCAGGCACCACCGCATCCCGGAAAACGCCACCCGCAATCCAGGAACCCTTTGAATCCAATCTTCGCGCCTGCCTTCCGTGGCGTCTATCTTCTCCGCACTTGCGGGGAGAGGGGCCAGCTGGTAACCGTTTCCACCAGGATTTTGACGGCCTTGGCCTGAACTGCGTCCCATTCTGTAGGCCTCCTCGAGCCGGTGCCGCAGCGTTTCCGTGCACGCTACGTTCACGCCCGACAACCCGATTCGCCAGGTGTTGTCCCAAGTGGCCATCAATGTCTACAAGGTGTCTGCGCTCATGTCACAACAAGGTAGGTACGCAGTTTAGGGAAAGCGCGAACGAGAAACTGTGTGAGCACTGAGTTGAATGGTTGTGGATGTCTCGCTTGATAGTGAAGCCACTAGTGGAGCCAATATAATCACACGCGCGCTTTAGCAGGGCATGCATTTAGCGTGACCCTTAAAGGAACCATAGATGGCTATGTGCATCTCAGGATCCGGCTGCCCCCAGTCCCTGAGGCGGGCCCCTAGGAGGCGGGACTGATTGCTTTCCTGGCGTGCAAGCTCGCTCGCGCTTTTGCCAATCCGGAGAAGCACATGCACTCTTAGTGAGAGTTGTGAAGTCTGCAGCGGAGGAACTAACAACAAATACTCTGAACTCCCGCCTCCTTAAGTTGCTCCGCCATCCTCCGGTTTGCACACAACCGTTCTCTCTGCCTGCCTGGTTATCCTAGTATTACCCTGATTGTTCCAACACATCCAGCATGGCCCCCCCCCTGACCCATCTGCCCTTGCCTTCAACGATGCTTGTCTCTCCCCCCCCCAAATGATTCCGCGTACCATCCCACTGCACAGTTCATGAGATTCCATGACCTCATTGGAGCGCTCCGTGTTTACACGGTGAAAACATCCCGTCCTGTTCTTTCTTTTTGTAGTGACACCCCCTTTTTTCTGTAGTGACACCCAGTGACGGTCTAACCTTCCTGCGCTTTGTCCTGCTTGCCCTCCAGAGACTGGGCTGTCGCCGCTGTGGTCGTCACTAAAAAAGTTGGATCTCCCTGGTGTCAATGCTGCTCTGCGTGCCGGCGCAGACCCCAATGAGCGCGACGCCACAGGCGACACGCCACTGCTCATGATCGCTCGCGCAGGGCATTACAAGTACCCGCCTGGCGAGATTCCAGCGGTAGGTTACAGATTGGGCGCCCTGACTGGGTGCGGAAAGCGTGCCGGCGGGTGTCCGCGCTCCGGGGGCTTCAGGATGTGTGCATGGCCGTGACCACCGCAGCTAAGGATATTTGCCTTGACGGTGGGACCAGTGCTTAGACATTGAGTTACCGCCTAACTTTGGGTTCAAATGGGTTCAAATGGCTGCAAGTGTGCGTGGGTTTCCATTACGATGCGCACTCCCCATTTCTTGTTTGCAGGTGGCAGGTCTAAGTCTTAAGACGAATTTGCGAATATAACTAGTGTGATTGTTAAGGTGTATATTGGCATCAGCCAGGGTACGGAAGGCAGGGGGACTCGCCACATTTGAGGCGGTCTGAAGTGTTCAATGTAGGGATGGCGGGGGCATCGACGTAATGGCTGCTGTCGTCCCACAGGCGCTGGTGAAGGCTGGGGCGGACATGGAGGCTAAGGATAACAACGGCCTTACTGCACTGCAGGTGTAACGTCCGTAACAAACCGTTAGATGCGTTATGGCGGAACAAGTCTCTCAGCCCAGTCGCTTTGGCATTTGGGCCCATGTCATGGTCGTAGTAGAGCTTGGGCCACTGCCCTGCTTCGCACGGGTGGATGTAGTAAGGTATTAATCAGGCCACGAGTATGCTTGCATGAGGAAGAGTTGGGCCGTTCGGTGGGTTCATGCACTGGGCCGCCTCACCACCGATCTGACGAGCCCCCCCCAGAAAAAGCGCCGCACCACCTGCTGCTGCGCATTCGATGAGTCAGTTGTCCCGTGCCTGGTGCTGCCTCCTTTCCTAAGGGGTTAAGTTTTATATGCTACAGGTTTGGGTTCCCGGAAAATTTCTTCCTTGGCTGTGCCCACGTTCAGGTGTCGCTGTTGTCTGGTTGGCAGAACGTTGCGGAGCTGCTCATCAAGAGCGGAGCCAGCACTTCGGGCGTCTCTGCCATCAAGGGCCGCCTCACTTGCCCAGACTGCAAACGCCTTGTGGCGCAATACAACCTTTAGCGTTGGACTGCTTGATCGTTACGAATCAGGATGAATTTCGGCTCGTCTTGGCCATTGGTAGATGCAAGGTATGGCTAGCCCCCGACGCTGCTTTTCGGGCAGCGGCCAGCCCACCTGCACATTTTAGAAACGGCGTCGGGGGTTCCCAGCCTCGTGGGCGGCGTCTTGCGAAGGTCTCGTGTATAATTGAGAAGTCAGCACTCGATCGCTGGGGTAGCCGCTTCCACTAGGGTAACGTATGTAGCGGTCGCGGATGCCGGGACTGCAGGCCTCGTGGGCAGTAAGAACCTCATAATAGCGGGTTGCCAGCTGACAAATGCACTGATCTGCTCCGATCTTTGGAGGTATATGACGACTGTGGGTACGTCTACTGGTACATCGTTGCGTGAAAGCGTTGTCCAGCAGAATTTAGGAGGCCATTGGGCGGCCATGGGAAGCCGAGGGTCTGACCTTACTTCATGTGCTCGGAATTTCCTATCGCAGACGGTTTGCGACAACGCTAATGCAGGATCCGAGCTGACAAAACGTCGCCAGGAGCATTTCCAGAGATGACATCAGCACACCGGATAAGCTGTATGTTTAGCAGTCGTTTAAACAATTTTGCGCCTCAAATTTTATAGCAAGTCATTTCGCGTCGAGCCCAAAATGGCAGGTACGCCTAGAACACTAACTGTAACCTTACCATCTAACAGCTAATGAGATGTGCATCAGGACTTGTTTCAACTAAACGGGTTTACTCTTATATATGGCCCCTGAAACGTCGCCGGGATTGCCAACTTAGCGAAACTCCTGCTGCTTGATAGCCAACCTTCAAATGATAAGGATGAATTCCGGATCCAATTAAGGAGCGACTGAACCAACCCTACAGGAACTATTGCGGCAAGCTGGGCCTTAGCGCCGGAGTGCGATCCCCCCATTCACTGCAGTCCTGCTAATTACCACTCACGAGCAATTGGATTTGCAGGTCGTTTGGTGTCTGTTCAGCACCATCAGCGTTTTGAACAAGTGTCGGCCTCTTGTTATGTAGGACTACAATTTATAGTGAAATTTTGGATCTGTCAGCTGAAGCGCTCGAGTAGGTACGGACAAGACCCACAATATGTGACTTAAGCTCTAGTCGTTTATCTTTACTAGCTGACAAAGCTCTTGGAGCATACGCAATGCTTGTCACTGAAATTGAGAAGGCATCGTAAGTTCGTGACCATGAAAGCTGATGGCGTGCTCGCAAACAAAAGAGCTGCAAACAAAAAGATATGTTTCTATATGTCTTAACCTTTGATGCATGATTCACTGGGAAACCGGGTGCGGAGTACAGGCCGACAGGCTAACGATTTTAGCATTGCTCCCCTGGTTGATCCAAGGTAGCGGAGAGCACTTAAAATCGCTCAAGAAAGGTATCTGTTGCCATGTAGTTCAGTTTTTTTAATTAAAAAAGAAGTATGCTCAAATGTTTAATTATGTGAAATGATTGCATCCACGAATAGGCTGCAGGATAAGGCGTTAGAAAAATACATTACGGAAAAGGGGGAGGGGACAACTCTGCGTCAATGTGACACGGATAATGCAACGACGAGAGAACTTGAGATAATCCTGTAACAGATAATATGACATGCTTTGTGATTTGTTCGGATAATCACAAGTGTTCTGCTTTACTGTTTACTCGACTGGCGTCCGCAATCGTGGTATGCCAAAGGCCTAGGCGACGAAGCCTTATATGCGGTGATACAAGTATAGATTTGAATGATAAAATAATCTTCGGTAATGAAGGGACAAGGTGTCGTTTGCAGGTGGTCAATCGCGACTCGAGACCGTTGCTACGGAGAAAAAAGTGATTGCTTCCGCGATGATTTAACAATGGAAATGGCTATCCATCATATCATAGGTTTTTAATATTCCTTCATTGGGATTTATTAGAAGAGATTTGCCCCTGCAATAGAGTTATTGTGTCGCGCCGCATAAGGCGTTGCTGTTCCTCGCGCAGCAGAAGAGAGGCGTGAAGCTGCGGGTTCGAGGATTAAGTCATGCAAAGCGCACTCCTTGTGAAGGTATACGCCAGGAGCGGCTCTTGTACAAGCTGGCTTGCGAAGCCAAGCGTGCGTACTTGGATATGTCCATGACCCAACAATATGTCGTATGGTTACTATGAACAGGCTGATGGAGATCTTTCTCCACCAACAGACCATGAATCGGCTCAGCACAGTCCCGACTGCGTCTCGATCGAAGCAGCCTCTCAGGCCCGAGCGAGTTCGAGCGGGTGCACCAGTTTGCTGTGCACTGAAGATGGTTTGGGTGACTGTGGTATGGAGGATGGATGCGTCTTGGGGGACGAGGTACAAGAGTTGTGCACCTGCTATCGAATTGATGCTGGCCGCCGCCTCCACATGGCGCAGTTACATCAAGAGACCGGAATCTCGTGCATCAAGGACGTCATAAGGTACGCCAATACGCTCCATCTTGGTTGTGCGTGTTTCCAAAGGGTACCTTCTGCTGCAAGTGCCAGACCCGGTCAGGCGCGCCCGCGTACCAGAAAACACAATACGAAACGGATCCTTTGACATTCTTCTTTAAATGATCAGGCCTTGGTTCTATTGCATGCTTGAGGCTGTGCGATATCTTGTTATTCACTACTGGTTTCCCGCTACCTTGGGAGGGGGAGGTACAAATACAGGCCAGTATCACAAGCTAAGAGACCCTTCCCATGAAGCCCAAGAACTGTCCGATTTCGGCGAACTCAATGAAAATGTTGGATTGAAACGTAACAACAGAAGCAGCGGAAAACACGGTCCGAACAGCCATTCCTTCCCCAGTCCAGAGTATTTCGTCACCTATGAAACTCTCTATAATCATGCGTATGGCGAATAAATCCGTGGACTAAAAAACTTGTATTCTCCCCTGATTTCGCGGATGCATTTGTATCGCGAACTCTGGATTACACCCTGTCCACCGTCTCCAATGCTGTCGTTGCTCTCCCCATCCCGCTGCAGGGATGATTTTTGCAAGCAGTTTGGCTTACGGCATGATTCAACTGCCGGGCGCAGCGTGGACGGGTCGTACAAACGCCGGAGCAGCGGCAAGCCTGGTGTTCAGTGCCATCTTCCAGGCCCCTACAGGGCCCGCATGGTGGTCTGGATGCGCGAGGTGGCGGAGGTCCTGGGGCTTCAGTGGGCAACGCTCTTTGCCGCAACGTCCGCTCTAGATCGTTTTGTTGCGGCAACCGAGGTAAAGAGGGAGAGCGGGAGGGTTTCAAATGGGGGAAGCTCCCAGAGAGCCAAAAGGGGGAAGCCCGCGCACTCTTGCCGGGCGCCTACCATTCGCTACCTGGCGCCTTGCGAAAGGGGATGGGGGCCACGCAGTCACCGCGCATGAACTGCTCTCGGCACTAGGGCGTTGTTCAGACATTTTTCCAGGCAAGGATGTGCTCGGATTCCTTGCACACGAGATCGCTTGCAAACTGGGCGGTGCTGCTGGTGGGTGAACCTTCCCCCTTTCCCCCCTGCCCGGGATGTGACAGGCGCTTCCCCCGAGCAACATGCTACAGTTGCTGGTGCTGGCCTGCATGTCGGTGGCAGTCAAATTCGAGGAGGTACATGCAGTGGCAGTGGCTGAATCCGACCGACGCGACCTGGGTGGGAGCCTCTTGGGGCCCATCTTAGGTCTTGATGACTACATCCGCATAGTCCAACGATTCATCTTCTCACCATTTTATAACAACCCCAGGGCGAACCGAAGAGACGGCAACATCAAATATATGAACATGTGTGGATGCCCCCTGCTCATTTACGACGTCCGGAATCAGCTATCACGGCTGTAATAGCTATCACCTGCCACCCAGCCGGTCGAGAACCCGTTGCATGACTCCCTGCCACATATCATCCCGGCCTTCAAATGTATAATTATTTCGTGTGTTGCCGGCACTGCCCTATGTGGTATCTCACCCCGTGATGCCACCGCTACCCCCCCTCTCACGCCTGCTAAACAGGTGCAGCAGTTGAGCCCGACCGTGTGGCTAAGCCTGGCGGTGGATGAGGCTGGCCGAGAATTGTACGGGGTGAGCCTGACATCCGCTCCATTTCGCAGAGAGCACAATGGTATTAACATTAAAGGATTGGATAATATGCCACGGATCCCATTAGTGGCCTTGCGGTTGCTGCTGCTACGGTTGCTACTGCATGTCATTTTTGGCGCCTGTGAAATACCTCTTCCTTGCCTGTCCTGCGTCCCGCATCTTATCCGTGGTCGGCCAATGTACCCATCGGTTGTCCATAGAGCTCTCGCTGCCTCCCCGGCCCCCTCCTCTCCGTCCAGCCCTGCGACTTGCAGCGCTGCGAGTTTACTCTTCTTCAAACCATCGACTGGCAGCTGCATGAACCCAACACCTTCACATTCCTAGAGCACTTCCTAACCGTAACGGCATCTCCAGCAATGCCCAACAGCCAAACTGATGCAGCGGCGGAGGCCATGCTTGCCCAGGCCCTCTCTCTTGTGGTGGGTAAGCTTGAATGATGAATGGGACAAGAGCAGGCGTGTCGCTTCGTTGTCCGTGGCGTCCCTTCGCTGCACCTGTCCTTGTGCACCGCTGTTCTGCGTAATATTGTTTGTTGGAACATCCCTTATCCCGTACCCCTTGACGTGGATCTGTACGTCTCGCGGTGGTCCAGGGAGGCAATCAGTTACTCCGCAGCTCTATGAGTCTAGCCTACCGCTCTGGCAGGGAGGGGCCAGCCATTTACACGTCGTGCCACTTCGAATCCCCAAACGCCTGACCCCCTCTAGGGCCCGCCTCTACCGTCTTGTTACATGCCTCCTGTTACGTGCCTTGTAGGAGGTATCCCGGATGTTCAGCATTTTCTTGTCATACCATCACAGCACTGTGGCGCTAGCATGCCTGACGCTTGCGGAGCGCCTGACGTACGGCGACTTTCAGCCGTCGGGAGTCGAGGGGGAGGAGGGGGATACCGCTCTGAGCCCGCAGAGCTTTGTGGGCTCAGCGGCGTTAGCAGCAGCAGCAGCGGCGGCCACGACGAATGCGGCCGGCAGGGGCGCATCCAGCTCGTCAGGTCGTGGGGGCATATCGGGAATAGCGAACACAGGTTCAAGCTCCGCTGCCGTCGTCGCTGCTGTCTCTGGCCTGCCCCTGACCTGTCTGGCTCCAAAGCTTTCAACCTGTACGGAGGTTCTAGAGAGATGCTATGAGGAACTCTTGACAGCGTGGGCACAGCAGCAGCAGCGGCGCCAGCGGTGGGAAGACTGAAGCCCGCCGCACCAGGAAGCAGCGGAGTTTGGCAGTGGAGGTTTCGGCAGGTGCCTATGCCAGCTGACCTGCAAACCATGCGGTTCCATGCCCGTGAGATGGGGTGTGGCTGCATGGCATGCTCCTCGCGCCTGGCTGTCTTTCCCCCTGTTCTCTGTCCACTCCCTCTGTCCAGGGGTCGGCGGCAACGCAGCCTGATCTGATCTGGTTTATTTCGGGAACTTAAGTGCGCGGTCTGGTCTAATCTAGTCTGGCCGGGGCTCGTAGCATCATGGCTCGTGGTCGTCGATTGTGTTTGTGGCGATGGTGGTTGCGAATGTGAGTGGGAGGAACGATATGTTGAGTTGTTATTGGTCCACATTCCAGGCGAGGTGTGATCTTTTGGGGTTGTGCGACTTCACTCACTGACGACGTTTCATTACGGCCCTGAAGTATGCCGCCGGCGTGGCAGGTTCCCGTTGTACCGCATCGCCGCAGTATGACATTGAGATACGTGCAATACCTATTTTTGGCGTCAAAATACAACATCATTGTTCGACCTTGCGATGGCGTGTCCGTCTGCCCGTCTGTCTGCCGCCGTCAGATATCGAACGTGCCATGCTTGAAGCCATGCCGTAACACCCCGTACTGTACGATGTGTGTACAGACGTAGGAAGGATGGCCAACTCGTGGACACAGATTGACACGGCGTTTTTCCAGGCCGGGTCTTCGTTGCGTTCTGCGCAGGCATTAACTTTATATATTATCTCATCGAGTGCCTGCGTGAGTCGGTGGTCAGGCGGAGGAGGGATCTAACCCCGTGCGCACACGTGCGGCACTCTTATGGCATCTATATGCTCCTGGGCTCCCCGCGACCGGGTTTGCCTGCGCCATGGGCGCTTCGGAGCTTCGAGGTACCTCCTTATCGAGCGAGGGATGGATGAGGGGTGTGTGTGTGTAGGGGGGGGGAGTCGCATGCGCACGTGTGTACGAGGGCGTGCGTGTGATGAGGGCACGGACGTGGATGCCTCGTGTGTCCCCTGAAGAGCTCGTTTGCCGTACTTGCGCAAGGCTTGGTAAATGGCCAAGTGGCGCGATGAAGTGCAAACACACGGCAGAGATATGGGCGGAAATGGAAATGAGTGTTCGAGACCTTGCAGCCCCCGGGGGTCGGCGCCCGGGTGCGTCCGAGCCAAGGAATTGGAGAGAGGAGGCTTGGTCGTTCTATGAGAACGTGAGGCTGGCAGCTGGCAATGCAATCTGCGGAGAGGTGATGTGCTGGCGTAAATCGGAAAAGTAAATCTTTGCGCCGCAACAAGGCGTGCGGATGTCGTGTGTCGAGCCGGATAGCTATCCTTTTACCGATGACCTGGACGAATGCCCTTCGTCGTGGGTTTATGGACACTGGCTTTGTTCCGCGCGTTGCTTTGCGCACGTCTGGGTTTGGTTGTCTGGTGGGGTGTTTCGGGCTTCACGGGTAGTTGCGACGACTTGATAATGCACCGATGATTGCTGTTCGAATGCGCCGCCTCACATTTTGGGTAGCCGGACATTGCGCCAAGGGTGCTGCGGGCTGTTCTGCGGGCTGTGGCGGGGTGGAGGGCGGAGCTTTCTGTATGCGTGCGTGTGTCTGTCTGTTCGAGTTTCGGATGGCAATTAGAAAGCCCGCTGCGAATAGCGAAGAGAGAGCGTTTGGGTCGCGTTCGGTGTTGTCTCGTCCAGTCCCGGCAGCACTTGTTAAATGGATCTTGAGAATTGCACAATGTTGGCAAAATCACTTGGCAAGATGTCTGCCGTACTTGCTGTACGTGTACGGTGATGTACGAAGCTGAAGCCAGGCGTGCGTCTTCGGCTGCTGGAGGTGGCGGCCGTATCTCACCAACCCAGCTGACTGTCGGTTGTTGGTCTTGCGCCTCAATATTAGCTCCAGGGGAACTGCGTTTAGATAGCGGTTAATTGGACTTGTTGGCAGATGATGCAAGGCAAAGGATGAGGCAAGGCTGACATATAGTAGGAAGTAGTAGGATGCATTGTAGCTGCTAAATTGTGGACGTTTTTTTTACCTTTTTGCTCACGGATCTGCAGCGCTGTGCGCTCATTACTGCGGCTTGTTTTTCGGATGCTCGGCCCTCCATGTTTCTGTGCGTCCGTCCTGCAGGGGGTTGTCCTGCAGGCTGTGCAGGGCTGTTGGGGTCTCGGTTTCCAAGCTACGGGCTGGAGTGGCATGCCAGCAGTTTATGGGTTGGCAGGACAGGCGGGCAGGCAGTAGGCAGGCTAGGTGGCCAATAATAGCGGGGGGTATGGGAGGGTCCAGTTGTGTGGGTGTGCGCATTAATAAGACTGAATGAGTTGAGATGACCAGCGCGGATATGTTGATGTGAGGCCCCTGGGTACCCGTCTTGTCAATGTTTGTATGCGAGGTATTGGCAGCGGGTTCGGGCGCCCATCCGTCTAGTGACATGGGGTTAAGGTGAGGAAAATCCTAAGAAGGCGGCCGTCTTCATGTCATGTCATGTCATGTCATGCCATGTGCGACGTCGTGCTTAATCGTATCAAACGCGCAATTGCAGGGCGAGCTCGACCTCCCGGTGGACCAATACCGCTGTTTTGGTGGCAGCAGCTCAGGCCCCTTATGTTTTGGTCTTTCCACAAGCGATGTGGTTCTTGCAGAGTGGTGTTTCGGAGGTGCGGTAGCCCTCCGGCAGGTTATTCGCAGCAGGTTATTCCGGCGGATTGACATGGACAGCGAGCCGTGCTTTCACACTTCTCCCCACGGGCCTCTGCTTTGTGCTATGTGGACACAATCGTACGGCTGGCAGCGTACTGCCCGCGGCGAGTGCACAAGCTCGCTGTTGGGCTGCTGTTAGAGCCGCTTCGTGATCTGGGTATTGGATGGTTTGGATAACATCCACTTGAGAAGGGGAGCCTTCGGAGGTGTTGGTTAGTGAGTGGAGGGGGCGGGCGGCAGGCATTCAGGCAGGTAGCTGCTCGGCCTTCCCCATTCAGGAGGTGAGGCGGTATGGGTTTGAATCGGTGAACACACCGGTAGCTGTACCCTTAGACCTCCTGGGATAGGGGCGAGGGTGTTCTCCCTCTGGGGTGCGCGAGGGCGGCAGTCCACATTGCGATTCCGCCCCGCGTCCCCGAGGCGATGGGCGGTCCCATGGGACGCCAGTGGATGGCGTGATGGCAGAGACGGCGGTGCCAGTCAAGTTGTGCCTTGCTTAGATTTTGTATCTTCTCCGTGACCTGGACGAGTTTGAACGAAGCGCGCCAAATGAAGGGCGCCTTGAGGTCAGCAACGGTTGGTTCGGGTCCTAAAATAGAGATCCAGCGTGAGACTCCTGAGCGTAGGAGCTTTCTTTGGCGCGGACGTCCCTTTTGTCTGGTGCTGTGGCTTCGCCCCACTGCGGCCCTCTCAGCTACATAAGACGAAAGTTACAGTGGCATCTTTGCGTCATGTGAGGCGTCATTTCTGTTGCAGATAATCGTTGGGCGGAGCGCCATTCGCTGCGCTGTCAACGATGGGTGGGAGGGAAGGAAGGGGGTCTCGCACACTTAACCACCTGGACTTGTTGCTCGTCTTCGTTTGTGATTGTTCCTTGATTCTGTACAACAGTTGTGCTGCACGACACAGGCCTAAAATTTCATTAAAAAGTTTGAAAGCTAGTCCTCCGTCCAATCTTTTGGGCCCGGCCGCTGCATCTGAAGCTTTCGGGAGTGAGCATCAGCTTGTAGGTGGTATAGGGCTCTGTGGCACCCGGGGTTGAGGGGTAGGGCTTGCGGCCATCGCTCAGGAGCCGGGGAGAGACCGGTCGGGGAGAAAGGGTCCTCCTGATCTCCCAGCAGCGGTGAATACTCCTGCGATGGGCCCTGGGCATGCTGTTTTGCTCGTCAGTTACAAGGGCCAGCTATTGCTACTGCTGCTGCGCGTGGAAATGGACGTTTTTTGCCCTTCCGCGCTCATCATGGGCGCCGTTCTGCGGAGCGACTTTCTGCGTCTGCGATGGGCCGTTATGGACTAGATTGTTGGGATTTGTGGCGAGGGCTGCTTTGTTCGTGTCGCTTGATGTCGTGCGTGGGTACGGTCTTGAAGTGGGGTGAAGATCCCATATGTGCAACTTGTTTACACGTGTGGCATAACGGATGTAATATACGTGGGAATAGGGACGTTATCGGGACGTTATAGGCCCACTGACAGGGCAGTTGTGATGGTGACGCGGACAGGGACAGGGCTAGCTCGGCGTCTGCTTATATGCATCTACTTGGGGTTTAGGGCAGTGTTTTGGCGGCAGGTTGTCGGTTCACCGATTAGGATAGGTCTTCATTTTTTGGTGCGTTGTTTCTTCTGTGGGCGCTTGTCATTAGGTGTGTTAGGCGTTTGTCGTTTTGTGGTGGATGTTCTGCCGTTTCTGGTTCTCCTGATCTCGTAAACCTATCGGAGTGGATAAATTGAGCATGCTTCCTCTCGTTTGGCTTCGTGTATGAGTCCTCAATATGTCCGGGCTTTAGTTGGCCCCCGTGCGTCGGTCTTCACTTTCGTACCTGATTCCTTTTTGCTTTGTACATTGCTATCTGCTCTCGAAGTGGTCCTCCATGCGCGTGCGGGTGCTGAAGGTTTTGGCTTAGAGGGTGCACTGCGTAGCACCTATTGATGGCGTGTTTCGTGTGCTTGGAAGGGCGTGCCAGCAGTCCTCTCTTGATCATATGTAGAAACAAAAAGTATGGAATTATACATGTTTGCACCGCTGACAGGCCACAGAAACTTCCGTGTGTCTGGCACACAGCCGCCCGCAATCCTAATACTCTGTCTGCACATCCGAAGTTAGGTCTTCATGTTACCAGCTGGAGCTTCCTAGAGGGCTGGGGGCTCAACCGAGGATGCAAAATAAATTCAATGCTTCTGGAGATCGCAGACAGCTAACCATTTGCGCTTGTCATTGTGACTCGAGCCCTTTGGTTCCAATTAGCTTAAGCAGTACTTGTACGCCGTACATCCTACAGCAACCCTTGGAATTCCTCTCCATGTTAGTTGCACGGCGGCAGGGAGGGGGAAGAGTTCAAATGAGGAGCTTTTTGCATGCGCTCAACCTGGTATGGTCCAGGAAGGCATGCCGGTTTCAGTGGCATGCGTTAGCCATGTCGAATTAGAAGGGTATGGTGATATCTCCCTGCAGAAACTGCAGGGATGTGGGTCGCAGGAATTACGTCGTTGGTGTCGGTGCATCGTGGGCGGCCAGGTGTTGCTGTCCCAACAACAATTGCTGCCGATGTACTTGCGGTGGTCAACGCGGGGATTTGTGACTTCGTCGTCGTTTGGCCGTATGGTGCGTTTGTGATACCAGGCAAGATTCAGACGCGGGCTATGGGTCTCTTTTGATGGGTCAGCGAATAGAATAGGATAGAATGTAGAAGCATTGTTATACGATTCATCCACCAAAACCAACCTCACGACCCTAAAAGGAGCTTGAAGCTCAGATCCTTTGCCTCTACAGGATTTGGCAACCATCCCCCGTAAACCCGTAATACCTACTCTCCGGCGCGGTATGTCCCACCCAATTCACACCTGTTCCCCAGACCTAGTAGGCTTTCCGTGACCTTCAGCGACTTTTTACAGAATCCCTCAGAATCCTAACGCACCTGGGGCGCCGGAAAGTACGGCTTCAATCAGCTTAGCTCATGCTCAAAGACATTACGTAATGTCGCTGTTCGTGCTGGAATCCTTGGTGTGTGTGCGCAGGAACCAACATGCTACATATGGGCTCATTTAGGGCTGAGGTCTGTATAATTGAGTTTCCGCGTCCCGATATGCAGTCACTTTTGCGCTACGGAATTGAAGGCTTGGCTCAGGTGGCCAAAACGTGATCGGTGGTTGACGCAGTCCGTCTGAGCAAGCCGCAATAGTGAGCCAGCGTCCGCTCAAGATGCATCAAGACAAAAGATCACTCCGTACTTTTCAATTTCCTATATATGATAAATGCTGGGAAGTTGTACTGCAAGGTAAGTATGGTGCACTTCGTCCGAAGTCCGTGAAACAACACCGTTTCGACTGACCGCCATTCTATTTTTTAAATTGCACCGATTTTCAGGATCACAATGAAGCTGAAACAATCTCAAATAAAAAGTTTTATAATTTTAATACCTAGGGGGCTTGTTTCATGGGGCAGGTCGCCCGGTCACGTCTGCGAAACCAGTCAATCGCACATCACTTTAGACGTCTTTTGATAATCAAAAAATAATTTTAAATTAATAATAATATGGACCCATTTATCGAATGTATGTTGACAGCTGTGTTTAAAGATCCCGCGTGTTCGGTCATTCGCCCACCTGTCGCGATGCTTACGTTTTCGCGCTACACGGAAGCCCCTGGCGCAAGACCGGCTTCAAAAACGATAGGTAAATACAATACATATCCTTCGCCATGACTTCTTTTTCACCTTGATCTTTTTTCCAGCATCATGGTAAGGAAAGCGAAGGTCTGGGTAGAGCATGATAGAGGATACATGATTCCTAGGCGTTAGAGCACATCGATTCATAAAGTGAACAATTAAGGACGTGTATTTTCGCGCTAATTCCAACCTGATAGCTTATTTATGAGTCAATATGTTACCATGATCGGTTCGCACCATTTTGGAGGGGTTCGGTATGCTTATTGGCCGTGCTCGCCTCTGACCCCACTGCATTCGGACAGGCACATCTTCGCGTTGCTTATGTTTGATTGCCTGATAATCTTTATTAATCGCAAGTCCACCCAATGCGCAGCATAACGACCCCGTCGCATTCTTGTTGGAAGACCGCCGACAAACAATCCCTGACAGCAATCATTACCTAACCGAACTCCCGTCCCTGTCGCAACCCATGGTGATGACATTGCAGAGCTTTGGTCACGCTATCACTGCGGCAGTAGCAGCAGCGGCAGCGACTCCGGATGCGCCAGAAGTAATGAACCCAGCGAGTTCTGCGAGCAACGCCACCCGCTGCTCTTCCCAAACCAGTGAGACACACTACGGCAAATCCGGCTAGAGCTTCCTAAGCCTACAGTGCACTGAATGATGTTCAGACTCTAGATGAGGCACTATGCCCTAATAGATGCTGCGGTGAAGCTGCCTTAATCGGAGCGACTTCGTCTTTGCCACCACACGGTTACAAACTCTGTACACACCTTAAAACCCCCCAAGTGGGTTAAACGAGCTAAACAGGGCCAATCTGCTGTCATGTCTCCTCAGAGCTTGCCTCAGGATGCCACTGGGATGTCGCCAGCTGTCTTGTTTTCGCTTTGCTAGCAGAGAAGACACCATCAGCGTTACATCATAACCCTAAACCGTCAATCATCGGCGCATTTGTAGCTCCCAATAGATATTGTTGATATCCGCTGCCTTAATGTTGCAATAGATAAAGTAGGTGCGTGCGTGCATATATATTTCCAATGATGGCGTTACTTGTCTTATCTGTCGTTGTCCTGCCATGCGTGGTGAACCCCTCTTTTGGGAAAGCAGGATGAACCGGGGCTTGCAGCTAAGTAGCCCCCGACCGGCCGGGCAGCCTTGCACACCGACTCCTGAGAACAAGGCTGCTGCGGAGGCTCACGCGGAGACTCACGCCGCTAGCTGCCGAACCTCCCCCGCCGGATGCCTCCACTATCATCAGAACATCCCACCGGAGCATCGAGTACTCATCGTGGGCTGGATGCGGCAGGTTTGCGAGGCACTAGGGCTGCATGCCTCAACGCTTTTTATGGCCACCTCCCTCCTAGACCGTTTCATGGCGGCGTCCCAGGTGGGGGCCTAGCCCGTGGCGGCACATTATAAGTAAGGATGCGATACGGGTGGAGGCTCTATATTGGGCATGTTAGTTCAGGCGTTAGCTTGCGTTTTCGGACGAAGAAGAAGACGCCACGGCAGCCCGCTCGAAGCTGCAGTACCAGTTGCAGTACCAGCATCCGTGTTAAATGCTGTGCATTATTTAATTATTCCTCTACCACAGTTGCTTGATCTTAGCTCTTGTTAATTTTAGCTCTTATGCAGATTTTGTCCTTGTACGTTTCTCCATCCCGATTCGATTATTACATTTATACATCCGAAGATTTTTGCATCTTTCCAGAAATTAAGATTATTATAAGGCTGAGCACATTAGATTCGATGTGATAGAGAGGACGAACATGGTTCGCCGCAGCCCACGTACCTCAGGCTGTACCCGTAACGTCCCGTGCCAGGCCGTAACCACAGAAGAAATGCCACACGGGTCAATTGATATTACGTTTGGCCTAAACAAAACATCTCTTCAACATCAGTGCCGCAATGCGACGTCGTGCCCAGAGTATCCGGCTAGTTAGATCTATGCTGGATACTTCGGTTATGAGCATCCCGCTGCTTCGCATGTCATAAGGATTCATTTTATGTCTGCTGGCCTTCGGGTCCCACAAGGGTCTGAACAAGCCGGCAGCGGGATGGACCTGGAGTGCGTGCACAAGCAATTGACATGCTCTATGCAATCACGTGTGATGCTTTCACGGCGTCCCGCTCCTCCCAGCAGGTTCCTACGCCCGAGGGTATCCTTCAGCTCTTGGCTCTTGCCAGCATGTCAGTCGCGGTCAAATTTAATGAGGTACGCTATTGCACACACTCATACAATACGTGCACATACATCTCGCTCCTCAGGTACCTACCGCGTAGTCATCAAACGGGTCAGTGTCGGTCGACGGCTGCGTGGTTTGATTGCACGGGGTGGGAAAAGCTATGGCAGAGAGCCTCATAGGGCAACGCTGCCCCCTCCTTCTGCTTCGGCGCCAGTCTCTATTTTTCTGCTTGTCTCTTCCTGCTGGTGCCGCTCCACAACTCCTGAACTGCCATTTGTTTCTTGGACGGGGCTCGATCTACAGGTTTTGCAGGTCAGGCCGTCCATTTGGCTGGGACTGGCAGTAAACCCTACGGGAGGTCATCTGTACCAGGTATGCGTGCGGTGGAAGACGTACGAGGGTGGTGATGATGAAGGCTTGCTGTGCGCTAAGCAAGCGAGTGACGACGGATAGATGCTGTTGCTGCCGCTTAAGTGATAACCCCCACGCAGGGCGCAACCCGTGTCACTCTATCCTAGGGAGCGCACAAAGCCGAAACAGCCCGTTTTACCAGCAGTAGTACTTGTCCTGATCCACAGCCCACATCGTCGCATGAAACGTTCATGCCTTCACCATCAATACCGCCGCTCATCATGCATGAAGCTGTCGGACCGTTGAAATCCTTTTGCGGGAGAGGCAGAAGCGATCTGTGTCTGTCTGGTTGAGCCTGTTCAGTTCGTGCAAATTGTGAGAAGCCTTCCTCCCATCGCACTCCCCCCTCCATCACCATTACCCTTCCACCTGTTAACTTAGGTTCTCCTCCTTCCCATCGTCCCCTCCCTCTCTCCGTTCAGCCCTGCGACTTGCAGCGCTGCGAGTTTACTCTTCTTCAAACCATCGACTGGCAGCTGCATGAACCCAACACCTTCACATTCCTAGAGCACTTCCTCGTCTCGCAACGTAAGCCTCTGAGAGGGCAGACGCAAGTGGACAGCAGCTGCAGCGATGACAGCTGGGGAGCCAGCCGCCGGGCTCACAGTTCTCCCGGCCCGCGGCCCGCACGGTCTGCTTCTGTGGCCCCTGAATTGCACGAGAATCTTCATGAAGATTCTCCCAACACCTCCGAATTTTGCGAGTCTGCCGTCGCAACGGTTGCAGCATCATTAGCGGTAAGCCGCATCACCCCCCCTCATCACGGTAGCTAGGGTGTTATGCATCGAACATGCGAAGATGCGGGAATGCAGGGCAAAATGTGTTTGGTTCCGGAGCGTGGTAATGTCCATTAGGGGGCCGGTTGTCGAGAGCCCTGACTGTGTCTGTGGTGTACACATGCGGTGTATGTTTGGCCGCCTGTCTGTGGCCGGTGTCGGTAATACCACATCCCGCAGCAGTGAAGACGATTAAAGATGTTTGGCAGCGTCCTAGCTTGTCCAATATGCCACGGACGACTTCAAACTACCTCCAACTTATACCGTGAGTCGTTATCGTCAGTTGATTCGTCATCTTTAACGGATTGTCGTCTACCCAGAGATACCAACTCGCATCACCACCACATCCCCGCCCGTTATTGCGGAAGAAAAGCACTTGGGAAACGAAACCTTGAAAGCAGCAATTTGGTGAGTGGGTTCCCCCATCGGCCCGCTTACGTCTGCCCTTGCAGGAGTTATCGCTTATGTACGACACATTCTTGTCGCACGAGTACTGCACCATCGCGCAGGCGTGCGTAATGCTGGCGCAGCGCCTAGTGGATCAGGAGGGAATGGCGCTCCGCGGCGTCGTAGAGACCCGAGAACCACCCCTGAGACCCCCTGAGCCAGGGCTTGCGGCCTGTATTGAGGCCCTGGAGCTTTGCTGCAGTCCAGGGGAGCGCCACTTCGCCATGGCAGCCGAAGAGGGGCGGACCCGATCGTGGTAAAAAGGGCACGTACGGAGCGCCCACATTTCTATGGCCAGTACTATGTGGATGGGCCCGATGGCATGACGGCCTTTAGAGCTGTGCCGTCCGCTCATCACAATGAATGTATCCGCAGTTCCTGAGCGGCAGCGGGTCGAGTCGTGAGTTCAGCTGGAATGTGTGCATACCTTCCGGCAAAGTTTGAGGGGCGTGTTGCATCCACCGCCGGACCTGCATGGGATTTAAGGAAGATGGGATTTGGGATGTTTGTGGGGGTCCAATCGCATCGATTTCCGCTGCTGCGTTTTCCTGCAGAGATGTTTAAAACTTACAAGCAAGGCGCCCTGATGTTAATGTGTCGCGGCTGTCAGAGAGCTCATGCAGTTTGGTTCACCGCGACGGATCTTCCACTACCACGGCAACTGCTGCTACTGTGTCTGTTCGTGTGTTTATTTGGCGTGTCGAGCCGCAAAGTTCCCGCGATTTGGAACTCACGTGATATGGTGCTTATCCTCGCCGTATGGTACGGGACGTAACCCGACGCCTGAACGGAGGTGCCGGGGTGCTACATGCTGTCCACAATCTCCCGCTCAAGAGGATGAGGGGGCGTCAGCGGTTAGCTGTACAAGCAATAGATGCAGGGCCGGGGTAGGAAGGGGGAGAAGCCAACAAGCGACACGGGTGGGTCTTCCCGCTTCCGAAAGGGCGCTTTATGATGGCGTCCGTGCAACAACCGTGCAGCCTTATGGAGCCTGACCTTTCGTTTGGCAGCAGCAGGTACGGAAGCTGCGTCGTGCTTGGCTCTGAAGGACCACGAGGAAGCAGGCCTCATAAATCGTTCAAAACGAAGAGCTTCCACGCTCGGCTCGGCTCGGCTCGGGTGGTCAACTACAATTCCGTTAGATCCTTCAGTTCCGTTTGAACTGAAGAAACTATTTGATTCTAGTATGGAACTGAAGGGCGGCTAGTTTTATATGTCGATATACATAGGGCTGACCTTCATTTATAGACTGTGCAGGTTTGTATCTGGCAGGATAGAGAGCGCGACGATGTGGGATGAGAACTCATGCTCGCTCGCTTGCAGTAGGCCGCGCAGCGAGCTCAGTTTGTTAAGTTGTTTGGCGACAATTAGCAGGATACAGTTGCTTCAATGAACTTCAATCAGTGCGGGGCGGAATCTTTGGGCCTAACATGCCGGATGCCAAGCTGCTTGCTTTGGTCCACAGCTATATATAGCGTTAGTTTCCACCCACACGGATGCCTGATGTGTTTCTAAAACTATTCATCGTGGAGGACGTGGGAAGAGAATGAAGGTGTTTGGATCATGGCCGCTGTCAGATTCACGCAGTGTTGTTCTGTCTTAATCTGAGAATAATGATGAAAGGGATGCAAGCATGTTTTAGGTACATTAGGGCACATTAGTTCAAAAGACGTATACACACGAGCAGCTTGATGAGGGGCAGGGAGGGGCATCCCGCCTGTGAACTGAGGCTGATTTGTGCCCTCATGGTGCAATCCTTGCTGCGTGGTACGGCGGTGCCACGTGTTCGCCACATGCTACATTTAGTTAGATAGATAGATAGCATGCATGTTGATCGGCACATGTACGTGTCGAGCATGCAAAGCTCGTAGACGACACGGGTTGCCTCGTGCGTTAATGCAAATGTACCTTTTAGATATTTCCGGAAAGCATGCAGCTGGATGACTTGCGGCTCGTTTTTTAGACGCCGTTAATAGTCGCTGCTCGCGGAGGATGCCGGGAGACCATGAATGCGCATTCGCTTTCGCACGATTTTGGGGACGCCCAAATCCTTAGATGTATAGATGATGGAAGGTAGATTGGCAAGTAGTTAAGTTATTTGGAATCGTGCACGCATTGCGTTATTAGGTGGTCAATATCCGACTACTGAAATGAATGATGAAGTTGCCCGGCTTTGGTGCAGCGAACACGCAATACAATGCATGATGACCACGCAGTGCATGCTTGCGTGCGTGTTTATGGGTATCTGGTGCTCCGACCGATAAGGCCGCATCTAGCGTCAACTGTTACAGCTATGTGCATACATCATAAGTTAAGACAAATAGATTAGTTGTCTATGGAGCGATAGGTGTTCAGCATTTTCCTCTAACATTTTGATTTTTTGGATCCGTTCGATCCAGCTCTTCGATGTATTTGGGGCGCTCGGGACAGGAAAATTGTTAGAGCCATATGTAAACGCGCCGGCCCATCGATCGGTACGTGGGCCTGATGGCGCGTGTGAAGCAAGCAGGCAATAGTTCCCGCCTGATTCCGGGTGCACGAGTCGGTGCGCACTCGCCGCCGCCTTTAGCCCGCTCAGGGCGCATCTACCTGCGTGGGGCCAGGGTTTCTGAGCCTGCTGGCGCTGCTGGGAAAGGGATAGATTTGCATGTCACTAGATTCGGCGTGCATGCGATATAGGCGGTTAAATCTTTCGGCCCTTGCAGATAGATAGCTAAATAGTACTACTCGTCTGCCGTCAGCAGCTCCCGAAAAGATTCTTTGAAGGGTTGAAAACTATAATAATGTAACTGCGTGATAAAGTGTTCATGTGTTTTTATTGGAAAATTTGATCGCGCCCTAAGTTGATTGGACGCTGTCCTTCAAGTCGTATTACATATGTTCCCATGCAAAAATGGGATCGCGAGATTTCGCACGCCTTTAAATTGCGTTTCCCTCGGCGATGAAAATCTCGATTTGGTCGCAGTGAAAAAAACCCTAATGAGTAGTCGCGATGCGGCCATGTATCGATAATGCATAGAAGACCACACGCACCTGCAACAAAGAGCATATGTATGTGTATCTCTGTCATCGGCAGCGACCAGCAGATATAGCCCCATTGTTCCGGAGATATTTTATATATCGTTAGTTGTATGGCACATCACGTACAGGTACCGTAAGGTACCCTAACGTTGCTTGTGGTCCTGCTGGACACGTTGTTCAGGTCCCTTCGTTTCAGGCTGCCTGGCATAGCTGTCCTAAGCTGTCATGATGGCTGGTTTCGTGTACAGTGGTTGTTTGCAGCGAACAAAATGGTCATATGATGATACCTAATCGGCGACAAGAGTTCAGTGATTGTGAGGTGTTGGGGCTCAGGGTGCAGAACCACTTGCTGATCCTCACCTACTTGTGCAGGGCGGCAGCAGAAGCCCACAGAAAGTAGTGCACAGAGCAGAGTGGTTCCCGAAGAGTGGGTCTGCTTATTGAGTACGGCAGGCCGTAATGAAGATACACAACCCCAACGTTGTACGGACGACGCGGCCACGGAAAATGACACGAAATATAAAACTACCATAAAAAAGGCTTACGTGGCGAGCGAGGTAAAATAACTGAGGCACGTGGACTTGGGAGTTTCACTCTGTGATGATGACGTGGCGATGAGCAAGCAAGCACGTAAGCAAGCAAGGAGGTTCCGCCGAGCCAGGGGTATATCGAATGCCCAGTTTTAAGTTAATTATATATTATTGTTAGTATTGTAGATGCTGATGATGAAAAAATTCTTCTGAGAAAGTGATTGTTGTGCTCCAGAACCCATGGATGGATGGATGGAGATTCTATAAATTAATGCAATTCCAATCGCAGCTAGTGAGTTTTGCCTGCGAAGGGAATGTGCGCGCCACAGGTGGCGTGCATGATGAGGGCGTACGTACGCACGTGCCAATTTCTGAGAGTGTGGACGAGCGAGTGTGATGGATGTTGTGTTGTGTCTTATTGCTTACAGAAAAGTTTTAAAAATGACCTTTCTTTGTTTGCTCGTTTGGTACAGGACGGGACCGGGGTGCACGTTGTGGCCTTTAAAAGTTCATAATCATATGCTGCTGCTGCTGCCGCAGCACCTTGCATGCAATCGATGCGCCGGGGCGGGGTGGGGCGCCCTGCAGGATGACAAGGGCGATTTTGGACGAGTACCACATGCATGCATGCATGCCATCGGTCACGTCAAAGTGAACAACTGTTTTAACGACCTAGGATACATCTTTGCATGCTATCTACATACGATGCATCGATGTAAGCACGCAGATCAATCCAGGGCTGCTGGTGGCTGGGTAGGTGCGTAGGTGTGTATACATTCCCCTGCTGGTGCATGGTAAGCAACCCGCGCAAGCAACGTCGTCAGCTCCAGAATCTATTCCTCCGCTGGATGCTGGATTTGTTGTCCATTGTTGATGCATCAATCAAGCAAAAAGGCTAAGGTTACGTTGGCTCGTTAGCTGTGTGACGACATGATATAGTTTATTTATTTAGCACTGGCTCCTTGCTTTGTTTCTCAGCAGTGTCAATTCAAGTTAGTTGGCCGCCGATACATCGCACATAGTATGTACGCATACCGTGCCACGATTTCTGATTAGGTAAGGGCTTAGCTCGTATTTATATCTGCATGTATGCGTGTATGTTTATTTGGGCTCAAGGGTTTGGGCAATCAAAGTGCTGCAGGTGTAAAGATGCGTTGTTGTTAGTTGTTGCTGCTCCTGCTGCTGATCTTCCTAGCTATGTATATGCTGTAGCTGTAGTATCCTGGGGTATCTACGGGTAGTGTCCGGGATGGACCGTGTATGGTCATCTTCCGATTGGGCCTAGGCATATATAACAGAGATACAACAATAGCTCCATGTTCGGTTGGTTTTACTGATTGACCGATTTCCCTTCCAGGCATCAATACTGACTGCCTACCTACCTAGCAAGTGTAACACAGGCTGCAATAGCGCTTGATGCCGCCAGGGTGCGAGATTCCCCCGTACTATCCTCCCCGCCCTGCAGTGAACGTCCTCGGCCACCCCTGGCAACCCATAGGGCAGCTTGCGCCTTACACCCGACGGATGGGGTTCTTTTGTTTTCCGGGCACTACCGCCCACTTTTCGTGTATTCGGCGGAGGGTCGTAACCCTGACGCAGCGCCAATCCGGGCATCCACCATAGGGTAGACGGGAATCATCTGTCATCTGCATCCTGTCATGTCTTCAGAAATCTATGTGCGCTAGTCGGGACCCGAACCAGATTTGACCCGTTCTGTTCCACCTGGCTTTTAGATAGACATCGGCGAAAAAACCCCTTCCCCACTGGACAGTGGAGGGCCACCCACATCAGAGCCAATCAAGTAACAGCTGCAGTCACTGGCTCCGATGCAATCAACAGCAAGACGATAGCTTGCATAACGGAACCGATATCCTGGTTTTGCTGCAGCGTAATAAGTCATGCATGTATGCATGCTGGGCTCAACTACGACAAGTAAGAATAAAGAATATAAAAGCTTTCACATCATTGCTTGTGACATGCCGTGACTGGCATTGTTAAAACAAGTACATACGCAGCCGCCGCCGCAGCCGCAGCAGCAGCAGGGGAAATAGCAGCCGCTGTTGGTCGGTCTTTCCTAGAAAAGGCCTCTATTTTTACAGCTAACGAGGCTTACGAAAAAAATAGAATGCCAAAAACTATAAAACCTACAATCAATTGCTCACCGACAACTACAAAAACTGCGAACATAAAGGACAGCAGGGCGTTGTACGGAACGTTTTGGGGATTACTTATTCTTATGCATGGGCGCGCGTAAACATAAGAGGATACGGTAGGGGGGAGTCCCTAGGGGAATATGACGCGCCCAGAACCCCTCTTCTAATACCCCCACCCTACCCCACCCCGACTACCCACCCCAACCCCATACCGGACAACGACTACGCATACGCCAGCCGGTAATGCCCGACAATAATGTCCGTGATAGCGGCAAGACGGACATGAGGGTGACTGTCAAGTTAAGGACTGGTTATATATATGTATATACAAAATCTATATAGATACGCAATTATGTTATTGTCATAAAAGCCAAATTACGACAAGTCAGTTTCGCTCTTTCTGGCGCTTCTGCGCCATTCGCCCTGTTACACACATGTATATGTATGTATATACATGTCGTACGTGCGTCTATACGTGAGATAAAAATACTGGGTTGTGTTCAGATTTCCTCGCGCTTCATTTGGCAAACTTAACATACCTTTGCTCGTGGGTTCATTCACGCAATCATGTTGCATGGGCTTAATCGATAACGTTATACCTAGTTGGCATTTATTTATTGAAAAGCCTTCAATTACTGAAGGTAGAGATTAATACACTAAACTCTTTTTGGCAGATGCGTCTGATGTGTGTACGTAGAGGCAAGAGATCTAGTAGTGTGGGAATGGATAAAAAATAAAACGCAGGATTGTGTATGTATGTCACAATCTCTCACAATCTCTCCAATGTAGATACCCATCCGCCTTCTGACAGTCAGGACGTGGGCCAGTTTTATAGTTAAAATTTCTGGAACTAACTACAGCAATATAACTTTTATCGTTTCTTTTTAATGTTTCCAGGCCAAAAAATTTTGTAAATGAAGATGTTAAAGTTTTTGATGATGAAATAGCTTATAAATTGCCTTTATTGTGCGGAGGTAATGCAATTTATAAAAACGGTAGAGTCGGTGGAAGACCGAAGCTTATGAGCGATGATAAAATACGTACGGCTCAGCTAAGCGGCCGGCAGTACGTACGTTATCGTCCCACGGTCAATCAAGTAAGGTAGGGGTTGCGAACGCGTGCAATATATATAATACCTGGATCCATGATAGATAGCTAGCCACATGGGAGCCTCGCGTCGCCTTCTTGGTTGTTAGTAGTGATGATGTGCTGTAAGTATGTAGTGTCATCCAGCCTGCTGTGCCAAATGTACGTGGAGGAACAGGTTGTCTATCATGTGAAGGATTTTCGTATATATCGAAGGGAGTTCCCTAGATTTAAACGAATGTCGTATTTGCCCCTGCCGTACTCCACCAAACAGCTTGCTAACCACCACCACCGTTAGCAACCAGTTTTGATTCCGTTACGACTGGGCCTGAGGATGCATGAGTCCTTATGTTGACGGTCTGTATGTACTTTCTTTTTGATTGCTTGGTACATAGCTAGCGACGGAGCCCGCCGTGATGAGTCACATCTATTGCGTAAGACAACCGGCTGATAAGGACCTTCCTGTGTGGGGTAGTTATCTAAATGGTCAGGAAGTATATACACGAGAAGTACACCGAGAGTGAGACACAGGGGGTAAGGCCCTCTGCTGCATGTTGGACTTGCTCGCTCGTCGTTCGCTCTTCGACGAACGTCTTCGGCTTTCGGCCTTCACTCACTCCTCGCTCGTATACTGCCAAACCGGTTAGATAACTACTCCATGTGTTGAGAGCTTGATGTCTGCTGCCTTTTAATGGTTCGGCAGCTCCGGGCGTGCCTGGATACCAGGAGCTGATATGTCTGCTGTACCTTATAAGGCAGGTAGCAGGTAGGGGCAACCCGCTCGGGCGTTTCATGTTATAAACGGTAGTGCAGTACATGAACATGCATATATACGTACTCAAGCACACACATATATATATTATCTATTTATATCTTTATATTTTATTTTACGAGTTGGAGGAGCTGCTATGTAATGGTATTTATTTAGGGTTGTACAGATGAACGATTTCTAATAAACGCATATAAGATATACATATGCGTACTGTGTCGGGAAATCATCGGGTATCTTACTGGTTGGTTCAGCGCTACCTGGCGCTGTCAGCAGTGAGCTGATGTATGTTCGTGCTGTATGTTCTGCACGCGCTGAGTGCGTCCCGTGCATCTCCCATGATGTAATATGACATATACGGTGTGTCACATATGAAAGTGCTGAACTAATGCGTTACCGAAATATTGTATTTAACCGATTTTTGTCCTGCGAATTTGAACCCAAGAGGGTTTTGTATTCTATGCCTGGTAATTCTCTGGGAACCGTACAGTGGGAACCGTGTGTGAAGACTTGCCCGAACCTCTCTTGCATTAATTTCATATTATTTTTGCCTCCGTCTTTGTGATATATACACTTCTTTTCTTGTGGCTTGCTTGCTTGTTTGCCGTATCTTGAAATCCGGTTCATCTCGGACTGTGAAAACACCAGCGCCTTCGCTGGACTTTGCCTGCATCCTCACATAAAGTATTCATGTTTCATCCTTTTTTCAGACGCCTTCACTATCGCTGTCTCTTATGCAAGCCTTCTCAAGCCCATACTCCTCTCCTCTTTGCCAAAACAGGAATTGCCCCAGGTACTTTCTTGTGAGTATCGCTTGAATTATATGTAATATTATATGTAAAGTGCGCCCAGGGGACAGCGTTCGCCGTAAATAGGTGGGCGGGCGACAACAGTAATTAGCTACGGCTTTGGTGCGGCGTGCCATCGCCGTCGACTTTTGTCGAATTTAATTCATGGTTTACATTTTTGCACAGGGGATTATTATAAGTGTTGCTTCTATCTATCGCTGCATGGATAGCAAGCGACTTCATTTACTTGCGACGATATGTTCGCGCACGTTTCACCTCCTGCTGCACCATTCTTTGACCATTAATCAACATTCGTAATAATTAAATATCTGAATTATTACAGGCATTAGTGCCCCTTAAATAGCACCTGGATGGTAGCCGGCCTTCGGTTCCCATTATTGGAGACTTTGCCAAACTTGCATCTTCTTTGATAGATTTGTGATATTCCTGAATTCTCCATTGTTTTTGCTAGATTTGGTATAAGTAGGCAGCGTCATGTTCTACATCATTAGAAGCAAGGTATAGAACACCGGTTGATCCGCCGGGAGCACCAAATTAATCGCCCCCATAACCGCCCCATAACTTTCATTCGCAACCAAATAACACATAATGACCATCTCTTTGGGATATACAGACCAGGTAGCTTTTTACCTCAGTGCTCCCGATCGAGTCGATCGATTAGCCTAATGCGCTTATTTGCCTACAAGGCAAAGCCATAAGCCTCGATAACTTGTATGTGAGCTGATTTCGTGTTAGCATTCTTTGGCCTTATTCATAAAATATTAATCCTGCCCGGGCCAGATCAAGTCGGACGTGTATACGAAGTACAGCTGAAGTACGTAATCGAGTATCAAACGTCCGACATATGCATCCCGATTTTACTGTCATTAAAATGCAGCACATATATTATTATTATTATCATGCTCATGAGAACAGCTCCCTGGCTAGCATATAGGCACTGGCGGGCGCCTATGCGGCCCAGCAGGCGCGCCGCCTCGCGGGCCGCAGGCCGGCGCGGTCCCCTAGGACTCCATCGCTCAAGTGCTACGATGACACCGTTCAAAAGTTGTAAATCTACGAGTCATTAAGTCATCAAAGTCTTCAGGCACACAGTTGACTTAATCGGCTGTCGCCTACTGCCGCACTTCGCACGGAAGGCAAAGCGACTGAGAAGCCGCGTTCCCGCCTTCGTTTGCCTGCGATGAGTTGGACGGCAAGCAGCAGCTGGGTCTCGTGGTCGACGATGCCAAGGGATACAGCACAAAATCCTACAAGGTGAGCCCCATGGGACGCCAGCAGAACGTGGCGGCTGGCCATCAGCAAGGTCAGAAGGGCGCCAATCTCAACGCATCTATCATCCTGCTCTTACTTGCTGACGAGTGCTGTCATTCAGCAAGGCGGGAACGCGGCTGGTTTATTGTAAACGCCCTCATTTCAAGCCAAGCCCGCGTTTCGGTCGCTCGGTCCGTATCTGGGAGGTGGCGGCGGCCGAACGGTTGTGCTTACACGTGTTGATTTGGTGCAGATTCGTAATAGCAGCGCAACTGACATCTCTTGCTGCTCTGGGCGAACTTAAGACACCTTGCTCACCTTGCTGGGAGAGGCTGGGAGAGGCTGGGAGAGGCTGGGAGAGGCTGGGAGAGGCAGGGAGAGGCTGGGAGAGGCAGGGAGAGGCAGGGAGGGCTAGCTAGTTGCCACCGCTTTGCGTGTATGAAGGTACCTGTGAGATTAGGGGAGTCCCCCGAGCCCCCCATCCACCCTCCTTCACAACCCGAAACCCGCGACTATATGTTACGGCTTTATAGCTCCAGTTCACAAGTACGTACTTCACTTTATTGATTAAGTTGTATGTATGTGCGTGTGCAGCAGGGCAGCGCCGGCGGGTTTAACGTTACACGCGATACCGCACGGTGGTAGTAGTTCCCAGCCCCAAACCACGCCCCCGGATGAGGGCCCCCCGGAGGGATGCGGCAATCGGTTGCTCAACACTGGAGCACGTTTGTGGGAGTCCACCAGCTCAAACGCACACGAGTGCCCCATCGTCTTTTCCTTCGTCTCCTCATATGCAAGGGCAGCAACAACACCAGCAGTGGGACGAGGATCAGCCAGGCCCACATCAGCAGGAGCAGCAGCAGCAGCATTTGCATCTCTCATGCAGGCTGCGGGTTGTGGATTGGATGCACGAGGTTTCGGAGGCCTGTGTGCTTCCCCTGACCGACACTGGCCGATACCGTGGGGCTTAAGGGTTTTAGGGTTTTAGGGTTTTAGGGTTTTAGGGTTTTAGGGTTGAGAGCTGATGACTACCCACGCAAGCAATGACTACCAAACACTTGCTGCTGAAAGGGCATGCTGACCAGCAAGCCTTGCGGTGGACGAGAGCGGCAACCGTTTGTTCGGGGAAGACAGGTTCATGTAAGATATCTGTACGAAAGGGTAGCGCCTTCTTACATTGGAAGAGTTGTACTTGCCAAATTACGCACGTACGTACGTACACGATTGGATCGTTGCAACCTAGCTAATAACACGACCTGGCGGCGGCGGCCTGCCTTCGGCGCACCAAATCTTAGCACGATACTTGCTTTCTGATCAAAGTATCGGTTTATATTGGGTTCCATGATGCCCTTGCTGTATATCCCTGCTGGAATGCTTTATTGATGCATCCTACCGATCCTACATAATGGTACCGTGACGATGAAACCCTGCATCCCAGCAGCTGGCGCGGGCCTCATCAATAGTAAGGTGGATGGCCAAAGCTTGCTTATTGCTCCCCAGGGGCATGCCAGGTGCTCAGGCTGCGCCACGCATTTACGCTTCCACAAAGCCACATCCACGCATGCACACGCTCGCATGGAATTGATCGACTTGGTCCCAGATGCATGCCCAGGTTGCTGTTGCATCTATCTATCTATCTATCTATCTATCTATCCATCCATCCATCCATCCATCCATCCAAGTTCATGTTGATAGCGGACAGCGAGCAATTTGGGAGGTAGGATGGACCCCTATGCCTAGTAGGCCGCCGGACATGCGTGAAGCAGGACCACTCCCTCCGCTGATGGACTTGAGTCCCTATCGGGTCGATCCACGCTGGGTCGCCCAAATATGCTTACGGTAGATATATTTAAATGCATGGAAATGCATTGGTCAGGTGGGTACATTTATGATCTCGCCCACCACCAAATGGTGCTTGCATCGTGCGTAACCATTTGCGGATGCGGCCGATTACGGCTTGCGGCCGCTCCTGTTAACTTAATAATAAATAATTATTTATTAATAATTATGTATAATAAATTACGAACGAATACGTACGCGTCACGAATACGTACAGTGGTTTCGCTTCCATTCAACAAGGAAAAACTACGAGTGGCGTAGTTCAGCAGGTTGATTTATACTGTTGACAGCGCCGTTGGAAATATAGATGTTAACGATGATGTTTGTGCTGGGCTGGCTCCCGATGGAGGAGGGGCCCAACGGTCCGATTAATAGCGGACACGCTTGCGAAAGGAGATCGACAGGGGTACAAAACTAGACCTTTTTCGTTGTAAGATAATATTTACAGAGGCAGGAAATTGCAAAATTATTTACAAATATATTAACGAAGGTCGCAAACTTCGAGGAAGATAGGGTCGGGTCCCCCGGCCAAGCCAGTGTGTTATGTATAAATCGCGGGGCTTGCAATTTATATAAATTGGGCTTGCTTGTCGTAGCAAGCCCCGAAATATGACATTCCTACCTTGCGCATGGACAGTAGATGCTAGGTAGCTAGATGCAGAAGCTGGCGGTAGCATGCACATGTGGTGGGCTGATGGCTAAGGGTGATGTGCGAAATACTGTACGAGTTATCGTACTATCGCCCTTCCTCCTATCTGATCCGGAGAAACCAGGGGCGAGAAACCTACGCTATTGCAAGGTAAACAGCCCGTTGGTGCGCTTGTTTGAACAGGTGTGCGTAACGGCTGTTATGCTGATTGTGAGTAGCGAACGCCCGGCATGGGCAGGCGGATGAAGAGGTGAGGGGACGTGCGGGTAAGCAATGAGTTATGTTTATCACCCTCGGTGAGGAGCCTGGGGGGACCTTCACGCTCACCTGGCGTGTGGATTACTGTTTAGGTAGGCGGTGCGTCTAGGTACGGCACTCCCTTGATTTGGTAACCAGAGACACACTTTGAGCCTTCCTGGTGAAGCTCCGCTCCCCCTGAACCTCTCTGATCCTGAGGAGCAAAGGGGGGGGGAAGGAGGGGGCATGCCAGCCAGTGGGGTCTCGCTACGAGGGCCCCTCGAGAGGGCTGTCTGGACAGCCGTCAAGAGGTTGCACAGGGGTCTATCCCTCTGGAGAACGTTCACACCATTCTCCCATAAACGTGACCTGCAGATGTGCCGCGCAGATATCGCCGCACGTTCGTCAACATCCATCTCACAATTTACGCAAGGCGGGTGGGAGAAGGCTAACGATGGAATGCCGTTGCTGAGAAAATGTCGTAATTTGAGACCAAGCAATCGATAGTGCTTGGAGCCTGAATGATGCATGTGGAATAGCCATATTGCGGGTCGTCGAGTGCACGTAAAGGTTGTGCACCGCATCAGCATGATGGTGGGAGAAAGATGGACGCGGGGAGGGACTGTGCTCGCCACAATACTGGAATTGTCACGGAACGGAGAGTCCAAACACTGTGAAATAACTGCTCATGATAATTCCCCCTTCCCCCCTTTTTCCCAACCTACCTACCTACCTACCTACCTACTGATTAACCTACCTACCTACCCACCTACCCTCCCGGGTAGTCGATTGGGAAATTAGATCCACATGCGCGGCTGACCTGGCTTGGGGTAGAATCCTGGATAGATGTATTAGCAATCAGCATCACTAAAACACAGGATTCCAGATCGAGAAGTCCCCTCCGGACACGCTCTTCGATTAGGCGTCTACGGGTGCAGCCAGCCACTTTCTTACTGTTCGCTCCTAGCGAATGAGGGCTCCAGAATCCGGGTAGAGTGCTGGCGAGGGCTTAAACCCTAAACCTGTTCCTCCGTCCCCTGGCCTGTGGTGAGCCATCACTATGCAACACGGGATCAACGGTGAGCCGCTTCCGAGGCAAATGGTTGGCGGTCCGTCGCTGGGTTTGGCGCTCGCAAGGGGAGGCTGGTTCGTCAAAGTGAGTAGTTACCGGGGACGCTAGCAGCCCAAATGATGTTTGCGGACAGCATTATACTACGATGCCATCGAAAGCTCTGCCGTCACTGCACCCAGATGAGGGCGCGACCAGACTCAGGGAGAGATTATCACACTGACAAGGAAGGCGTACGATGACGCGCATCCCGGCAGTGTGAGAGAGGGGGCAGGAACCGGCCCGTTACTGTCTAATATTTTCCTACTTCCTACTTTCTCGTGGTATGTATGTGTCTGCCTCGACCATGTGGATGGGTATCCACGGTCCTTGCCTGCCGACCGCCCATCTGTTTGGAGCTGCATGGACAACTCTCCGAGGCTGCCGCCTGAAGTATCCTGAGTAAGGTATCTATCTGCGATATCCGAGGTGCCTAGTTACATGCAAGACTTCTTCCGATCGGGTTGGACGTTGCTGTATGTAGGCGGATTTGGCAGAGCTTGATTTCACACCGCCGCCTGCTTCAGAATCGATTGCTTGCTGCTTCTGCGCGTTGCAAGGTTATTATCAAGAACAAATATATAGATATTGACAAATAGTATGGGGACTACAGAATATTCAAATAGATCATGATGGACAGTTTCTTGGGGACTAAAAATGAACATCTGCTGTGGTGGAAGTGGCTGTGGAAGAGAATATGGCTTAGGTGCTGCAACCCAGACAAGCCTTTGAGTCCTGGCGATGCTAGCTGCTGGAAATAACCTTCCCCCGGCAGCTCAAGATTCGCGGGAAGAACAGATACAGAGCATAGCTTGCCCTGACGTACACCCCATATAACGTTCTTGACCAATCGGCCCTTCCGGGTCCTGTTGGCCTTCAGCCCTTTCAACCGACAGGTCAGCTGCTGCCTGCTCTTTCATGTGATGGACTGTGTTGCATCGCCATGCGTTACGCGAAGACAAGATATAAGAGCAGCAGGGCGTCCGATGTCCGTCTGGACAGCAAGAGGGGGAAAGGGATACATGATTCTGAAATGTTCTTTATGAGCAGTGCAACTATCTCGCTGCAATGTCCAACGGCGGCCGCAGCTTCAGACATGGTAGTCGTCCTCGCATGGTTAAAGTGCGCTAATTTAGGTACAGAGTAATCACCGGATTCTGACCAAACTGGATGAGGTGAAAGCAAAAAGGTATAAGAGGACCCCATGCGCCCGTGCGAAGGAGCGACGAAGTGAGTGAGAAACAGGTAGAAACGGAGGCCAAAGTCGCCTTAGAAGTACTGCCGAAGGCGTCGCGAGTGAGTAATATTATGAAATGAAACATTTAGCTCATGATACAAAACTGAAAGATGCCAGCGCCTGCGCTCACAATCGCAACTTGACTCGCACGCTAACCGGCAGCGGACGAGCAACACAGTTGGCGTTACGGGCATGCAGAAACGTCATGAATTTCCTCTAACTCAGATCCATAAAGCGTTTAATCATAATATATGGCGGAAGCTACGCAATAACACAGCATTGCGAAAGTATTTTGTAACAATTCTTCCTTATCCGAAGTATGGGAGCATTGTAAAACATAATAAACTAGAAACAATCAAATGGTGGCAGGGTTGTTTACAAAGTTTCCCCCACTTGCTTCTGTTACCTCGTACTAACTGTATCTCCGCTTTCATTGGGTTCCGTGTCGCCATGACGACTTGCACAAAAACACGCTTCCTATATACAAATATATTGATATATATTTTATATAATGTAAGTGAAGAAAACATTAATATTGCATCTCGTCACGAGGCTGCTGGTTCCGTTCCAGATCAAGTCCGTGCCATACGTGTAAGGGAGGCGAGTGGTTGAAAATATAGCACTGACAAGTTGATCATTTTTACCATGTCTTCGAATGGAGCTTTTCCCTGCAAGGTTTGTGGTTTCAGGTCTCTGCCGCTGCCCTGTAGCTTCGCCCAATTGAAACATTAAGCAAACCCAATTACCGGTGTCGATTTGCCTTAGAAGATTCTACCCTGCCCTACTATTGATGTTTAGGAATACCCTATTGTGCGTGTATCGATGTCGTCATCTGCAAGCCCTGGGAGCTGCACCTCCGCCGGCGCACTTTCTTTTGGCGCATCAGTATCCAGCAGCTGCCTTACATGCACAGAAACGGATGTCCTAGACGTCGATCTGCAAAATGTCGACACCTACCTCGACGACATGCATGATCTATGCGGAAGCTGCACAAGCGTCTTCCTTTTCGGCTGCATACCTCTGGAAAAGCAATTCGTTTCAGGGGACCTATGCAGCGTTATCAGGTATGAACTGGGCGGCGGGCTCGCAAGCCGGGACGAAGCATGCTGTTACCGTTCACGGCTGTTGGCAGCAAAACACAGTTATCCAAGTCTTTAAAATCAACATAAGTTCTTTTGATAATTGTTTGGAAATTGGTGTGTTTTCCTGTGGCAGTTGATACCAACTCGACAAGCACTTGCGCCACATTTTGACTCTGACAGCCTATCTAAGCGGCGTTTTGTCTTTGAGGAACTGTACCTAGAAATGTGTAATACCACATAAAAATGTGCAATACCGCGCCAGTTATCATGTCTGGTATTCTGGTATGCACCCAGATGAGCGCTTCGTATGTCAGCTATACATTGGGTATTGCCATCGCATGCCTCGATTACCATTTTCCCTCTCCCCAATCGCGCCTTCGTCTGTCATCCATGCAGCTGTTACGTTCCAGTTTCCTATTTCTTAAGGCTCAATCTTCAGAACACACATGTACATTCACACCCGTTTAAACACATTTCCTTTTCGTGCATACGTACACGCACGCGTACACGCGCACATTGTCCTGTCACATCCCAAGTCATCAGTGTCCTAACTGTCATATGCGCGGCTGCTGTGTTACCCACCTCGCAGATGGGACCTCGAGAAGCAGCGTAAGGCCCAGATGAAGGTAACCAGAGCCCCAGCGCTTCTAACGGACACGACTGCCAGCCCGAGGGCCCCGCTCGGGGTCCCCCGCTTGCCAGCCCAGCACCGCGCGCTGATTGTGGGATGGATGCGAGAAGTCACCAACGCACTGCGACTGCAGTTGTCAACGCTGTTTACCGCCACCTCTATGCTGAATCGCTTCATCGTGGCATCTGAGGTAAAAAGGGGAAGGGGTAAGCGACGAAAGGGGGAGAGGAAGAAGGTGGCATCGTATGCCCCCATCGCACATAATTTACAACCCTATAAAGATGGCATAGCTACCCATCAGCTCAAATGAAGTGTCTGTAGATCAGGCAGGCTGTCTGGTTGAGTTGATGCCCTTGAGCACCATATTTATGCGCGCATGCATCATAACTTCACCCGTAAATTCATCGTCTTGGTCCCTGGGCTTGGCACTCCGCAGACTTTGCCTCCCGACGGTCTGCTGCAGCTGCTGGCGTTGACCTGCATGTCTATCGCGGTCAAGTATAATGAGGTATGGCAAAAATGGTGGGCGTCGGTTAGGTGAGGTCGTTATGAACCCCGAAGCACCCCGCTTTCCCGCGTGCCAAGGCTTTCTGAGTCCATCTTCAAGTGCTTGTCTGTCTATCTGTCAGTCAGTCTTTTGGTGAGCCTGTCTGTTCGTCTGTCTGTCTGGCTGACTGGCTGTCGGTCAGTCGGTCTGGTTCATGTCACTACTACATATGTTATATACTGGTGCCATCACAGTTCAGAAGCGGAGAGAAATAGACACGCGTGAGTTTATGTGTATCCTAATCCCACAGGTCGGCCATATAGCCCCGGACGTATGGCTTGGGCTTGCGGTGAACCCCACAGGCCAACGCCTGTACACGGTAGGGCAGCAACCAGGGTGGGCGGGGCGAATCGCTATTGCCTGATGACAGCCTCACAGTGCGTGTTTTGATGCTTCAACTCTTTCAGGCGCCGTGAAACCCGCTGTGATCCGAACCCCCCTTGGGGGTTTGATGCATTTCGATTCCCTGCATCGTTGCTTGCGGATCCCCCCTTGATATTCGATTGCATCACAGAATAGTCAGCTGAGAGTGAAACGTTATTCGACAGCTAAGAAACACGGCAAGATGATTCCCCTGGCAGGGAGGGGGAATACCCCCTGGACAGACATTGAGTATGAGGCTCACTTGATCTTCGTTTGATACGTTTCCTTTCCTTCCATGCCACCCATGCAAGCGCCCATTAGCAGATGCCCGTGAGGCTAACCCCTATCCCAACGCACCACTAACATGGCGCGCAACCGAACCAGGACCGCTTGTTATCGTGTCCCATCCTTCCGCCGCGCCCTCGCGCTCTAACCGCAGTTTCGCGACCTGCAGCGCTACGAGTTTACTATTCTTCAAACCATCGACTGGCGACTGAATGATCCCACGACCTTCACATTCCTAGAGCACTTCCTAATGTGTCTCTCGCACGGCTGCGGGCACTTCAACGTCGGGCTCTCTTTGGACCGCACCCAAATAGAGCGGCAACCGGGGGGCCAGCGAGGCACCGTGTGTGTGGGCCCTATCGGCAGCCGTGCCGCCATTCTTGCGGTGCGTGTCGGGGCATCGTCGCAGCTTGGAGAGCGCTGGGAGGGGTCTGAAAAACAACGCATCTAGTCACTGGAATTCACATTAGGGTGTGGAGGTGTATATACTTAAGCACATGTTTTTCGCCACCCAAGAACGAAAATGTGCCAACCGCAGCGTCAAAGGGACTCGTGCGCTGGTTATGTTAGCACCTGGTTTTCTGTCCGTTGCAGCTCCGTGTTGCCGGGGGCATCTTACAGCGTTGCAACGCGTCTCATGCAAAACTCAAAAAGCATCGTAAAGATTCAAAGACCGTAAACTCAAAAACCTACGCGCAGGAGTTGACTTTGATGCACGATACCTTCCTGTCGTACGATAGCAGCACCATCGCGTTGGCGTGCATTGTTCTGACGGAGCGGATGGCTCTCTCATCTGAGGGGGGCGTTTCAGATGCCTGCCCGCCGCACCAGCAGCAACAACAACAGCAGCACCAACAGCACCAACAGCACCAACAACAACAGCAGCAGCACCAACAGCAACAGCACCAACAACAGCAGCACCACCACCACCAACAACAGCAGCAGCAGCACCAACAGCAGCACCAACAGCAGCACCAACAGCAGCACCAACAACAACAACAGCAACAAGAACAGCAGATGGCGGCCGCCGCCGCAGTGGCGGCTGTGTGCGGACTTAGATTGGAGCTCATCGCTCCAGGGCTGGAGTTCTGTACAAATGCGTTGCAGAAGTGCTGCTCCGCGATGTACATGGAGATGCATCCGGTCGTCCCTAAACACAGTACAAGCGCAGGGATATCCTAAGGGGCGGGGGCGAGGGCGAGGGCGGGGCTGGAGTAACCGCCGGATGTCACCGGCATCTGCATGTGTCTGTCTGTCCGTTTGTCTGTCTGTCTGTTTGTCTGTTTCCCTCTGCCTCTTTCAAGGTAGGCTCAAGCGGTACGAAATGGACTCCTTTTCCTCACGCTTCCTGCTTCATTTGGCAACTTAAGAATTTAAGTGCCGGGTTGGGGCCCACGTGGAATGCAGTTGGCTCGTCCGCTCAGATGCAGAAGGGAGGACATGAAGGCCTGTGAGCATCAAGTAGGAGTGAGCATCAAGTAGGATTTCCTAGCACGCACGATGCTAATGGTAAACAACACTATCCCTATTAGCTCCGGTCCTGCCCCTACTGGCCATGGGAGGGCTCCTAACCATGAGGGCCAAACACGCACAAACGCCCCCACGTGTACTTTGGATTTCCTGTGGCCGGATGGTTGTGCTCGAGGCGCCTGCGCTGATTAAGCACTTGCACGTTTTGCGCGAAGTATCATTTTATTCTTACTACGGCCAAACGTAGCGGCTCGATGTGTTAAGTGCGGCCACATATTTCTAGTGGTTTGTTCGTATGCGGTTTTAGAGATCTTTTCTGGTGGAGAGCAGGTTAGCTTGGGCCGAGCGAAGAGCTCTCTCTCCTCACATGCTGAGAGCTTTGGGGCGCAGGCATGACATGCGTGTGCGTGACTGAGGATCTGTTATCGTATGTGTCGATGTACTTTCTGTGGGCATTGGTGTGGGCGCTTCTGCCGATGTGCACATGTGCCGATGATTCTGTATCTTGTCTAAAGTGTGGAAGGTGTGCCAGATTGCGATTGTACGCGAGAGCGCGATGCCCTCATGGGATCCTGAATTGTGATCCCGCAGAGTGTGAGAAGGACACTGCCATACGTCGTCCCATACAGTTGTGTACGACTGTCTTAAACTGATGACCCTTGACGTCCTGCAATACGCGGGCGGCGGTGGCAGCGCTCATTGGGGTGCAATATGCGGGGATTCAGCAGTGGCTGAGCTGCAGGGCGCAGCTCTTTAGTCAACGCGTTGAATTCTGATCTAGCCGAAGCTTATAGATAGTCCTGTTTGTGGTGGTGGTGGTAGTGGCGGTGCATGCGGGTGCGGATGAGGGTTTTACAGATATAGATAGGAGGGTTCGAAAGGGTTCTGCGCCGTGCCGCTGCGTAACCCGTGGGTCTATTTGGGTCGGTTGAAGGAGGTCACAGCGAAGGGATCCTATTAGAGGTGCGTTTTGTTTCGGGTGTTGCGAGGGAAATGTTCCACCCCTACATACGTGCTGGGATATAACATCCATCATAGTGTGTCTGTTCATCGCATCCCCCTCACCCCCCTCACCTGAGAGGTTGTGACTTCCCATGACTCACGCTGGCGAGTGATGACAGCTGGTGGATAACAAAGTACTTGCTGATGGCTAACTCGCTGTGTCATCCACTGCCGGTGCCTTAAAATGCTTGCAGGGGGGAGAGACAGAGTGATTGTAACTTTGGCTGATTTTCGGCTGACTTAAGGTTGCGCCGTACGGATGTATTCTGTCGTGGAGGAGTTTGAATGGTTGGGCCGTACGTGTCTCAGATTGTCAACGTTTCAGGAAAGACTCTGTTTATTCCAAGTCTAGGATTTGCACGCAACGGAATGTGACGCCGCAGATTTAAGGGGACATATTAATTGATTAAAAATCGAGCGGCTGTTTTAGGGTGCGGACTCTCTCAACAAGGATTGAGGCCTGTGGGGTTCGGTGTTGAGGCGGCTCTTGAGCCCTCAGCGGGGAAAGGCGACTGCTGCGCGGGATGAATGGATTTGGGAACAGGGAGTGCAGGCGGACACGGCGGGGGCGGCCGTGTGAACAGCGGCTGTGGGGGCAGCGATGGTGAAGCCGATAGAAGAAGTTGGGGCGATGACCTATGGCCCTTGCTTCATGCGGTCCCGCATTTTGCGCGCGCGATTTTTGTCGTGCCTAATTTGGAGGTGCAGGACCAGGACCAGGACCAGGAGCCGGACGACTTCAAGGTTTTAGCAAGCTCTTAGCAATCCCTAACACAACATTCTAGTGACTGCGGTTTTGGAAGTCGCTTTGCACCAAACTAAAACCCGTTTTAGGATGAAGCCATGCGGCGACTGATTTGAATTTCCTAGTAGACTCGGGCCCACATGTTATCGTAGATACCCCGCACACTGCGATATAGACTCCTGCGTTATAGCTCGGATCTGCCCAATTAGCTGAATGCAATCTTCGGATAAGTAGTCTGATTGGTTTTAAATGCTCCACCTCGTATCATTGTTAGGACTGGGTGTGTCGTCATCACCGGGCGCTGGTGAGGGTTAGGGTCGGTTGCCGTGATTGCCGTACGATTGCCGACGATTGCCCTACCATTGCGGAGGGGACACTGGGTGATCAAGTGGCCTGATGGGCATATCTATAGTCGTGCGGCCACTGTCGCCGCCAAGTTACGACGCCGGATGGACCCACGGCTCGCCGGGTAGCTGCGGCGCTCTTACTTGTGGGATTTGGCGGTGACCATTAGTTTTGGCTTAACATATCTCTTAAGCTACGGGCTTAAGGAAATTTTTAATTGTAGTTTCTCCCGGTGGCTGGAAAGCTTATGAGAGCGCTCGTGATAAAGCGCATCCGGATATCCAAAGGACTGATGAAAGCTTCAAGAGAGCGTCCGCAGCGCTGAAGTGCATCTGCCTGCTCTATTTGTCAGCATCGGAGGCATCCTGTGACACTCCGTACACCCCGATAGTCACAGTTTAGAGATGTTCTCTACGTGACCAGGTTACGGGGTGGCAGGGTGACGAGGTTAGGGCCTCACCTTGGCTCTCACGTAAGAAGGCTGCCACCCTGGCGCCGAGGTTGGGGTTGAAAGAAACGGGGCGGGGGGATGCTACCCTAATTTTTGCTGGGAAGAGAGGCCATCTGCGGCGTCTCTGCGGTGAGGCCCCATAAAGATGCTTTTAGATGCTTGCGTCTACACACGGGGGGCCTCTAGTTCTTTAAGGCGATGTCCCTTGTTAGCCAGCCGAACCGGTGATGACGGCTTGATTTAGGAACAGGCGCTGTTGCAGAGAGAGGGGCGTAACTGCATCCTGAGGTGCTCCCCAGCACTAACCGACAGCGCTGTGCGCATCGGTGAAAGAGTCCGGAGCAGCAGCAACAACCCCGTTGGTGTTCGGTGCCATTCTGTGAATTGCTGTGATAGTTTCTGTTCAAAGCCGTTATTTGGGGCCTGCAAATCGGCTTACGGCTAAAGGCCAAACCAGCTGAATATGTTCAGCTCTTCCATTAGAGCTGAAACTATCATTAGATTGCCGTCCCTGAGGTCGTACTAGAGGTTGCACTAGAGGTCGTACTAGAGGTCGTACTAGAGCTTTTAGCAATAGCAAGAGAGGCAAGAGACGTTAACAAACGTGCGTGTGCTGCGCCGTAATTTAGCACTGTACAGGACGACGTGCAGTGTATGTACAATATTTAGGTAGGGCGTTTGTTTGCCTTTAGCCCTCTATAGCAAGCTCTGATCTAGCAAGCGGCCCCAGAAACACAAGCGTTCATGGCATTTGCACTGGGCGGATATGATGTCTGTAAAGCTTGGGTGTTGCCTCCGACACTTATTCGTGATGTGTCACTTGCGTGCCTGACACAAACATTCCAAAGAGCCTTTACTTATGGACGGCCTTCGAATCATCTCCCTAAAGCAACTTCATCCTGGATGTTGTGTGTAGTATCCTGGGGTATCTATGGTTAGCATTGGAAATGATCAGGAAACTGGACATCTTCCGATCGGGCCTTCAACAGTTTGGCGGATATTAACGCAGAGATACAACAACATCGGGGGCCCAGGCGTAATTAAGCATAGATAGTGCTACGGCTTTCGGCTTACGGCATGAGGCTAGCTGGTACGTGGTACGACCTAGCGGCCGGCCCTGCACACATACACATTCCAGCAGAGCTGCCAACTAACGGCAAGGAGGTCGGAGCTGCAAATGAGCGTGCCCTAGTTAGCTGTGATTATCCTATTCAAAATGCGTCCCTCAGGTTCCGCGTTCTGGTGCTTCGAAACCTGATGTAGGCCAGGTCGGGCTGTTTCTGGGGGGGGTGGCGTTGGTCGTGGCTGCGAACACAACCTGGGAGTTTCAACTTAAGTTCAGTTCATTTGCGGCTTGTTGACCAAAGGCATATAGATAAAAAGTTGATGTGGGCACAACAGCTGCTGGCATCTCGTAGTTGGATGGCGCACCCTTCAGTGTTTTTAGTACAGAGGGCCACATAGGAGTACGCACCTACGAGCACCGTAGAACCCCGCTTTCCGTGTGCAAGGAGCCGAGAACCTTGCTTATTCGTTTTGGGAACGAAGAATCATAAGAAAATGTATAATAATTATCAATACGACACATATATGTGTCGCTGATAATTCGCTTGTGATGCGAGTGGTCGAGCGTACCCACGTACCTCGACCGCAGATCAGGATCATACCTCACGTAAAATAATTATTATGATAACACGTAATTTGCTTTCCTACTAGTGAGCAAGTACCTATCATAACACCGTGACTACTGGAGTTAGATGGTATCTTAGGGATTATAAATCTCAAATTCTCGTATCTATTATTCAGTATGAGTTATAGGTTAAGATGAATGTGCACCCCAGCAAGGATAGGCGTTGGGTAAAATTGAGCTAGTGACGCAGCAGCGAATTGCATTATCCACTATTGCAGGAAGTCATTATATATGTTCTACATTTAGCCATTGTATCTCATGATATAGCATGAATGCTTATTGGATGCCCGAATTGGGGATGGGGACCCCGAAACCGTACGACGATGATAAGCTTATCGATCTTGACCCTTTAAAATCTGCCACGGCGATTGCTGTAACCGCACTGCCCGTCACTAGCAGTTCCACATTTCTACGCAATGGCCCTGTCGATGAAGATGCGCGCTAGTGCGCGTGTGGTCTCTGGCCGCCGCGTAGCCGCTGTTGCCCCTCGCGTCATTCCCTTCTCGTCGGTCGCGCGCCCGATCCTGCGCAGCACCTTCGCTCCTGAGGTTTCCATTGACATTCGCCGCGCTGGCCGCAGCCGCATCGTTGTCGAGGCGGTGAGATAATCCTAGAATGGCAGTTTATCACTTGGGTAGACATCGAGGACTGACATAAGACCAATCCTTATTGCACGTGCATCACAGGTCAAGAAGTCGGTCGGTGATCTTGGCAAGGCTGATTTGGAGGGTGAGCTTATTGCGGATTCTCACGGCTCTGGGGTTGGGTTGGATGTTGTTTCTGATCATGGGGTCGATTTTACATGACCTCAAGAAGTGACCCCAATAGTTCGCTTATCTGATTACATCTGCCAAAAATTAACAGCATTTGGGTTTGCTCACCGACACCAATGCCGGTTCTCTCACCGAAGTTAACCTGATGCATCGCTGTCACAGGCAAACGCGTGTTCGTCCGCGCGGATCTGAATGTTCCCCTGGATAAGAAGACGCTGGATATCACCGATGACACTCGCATCCGCGCTGCGGTCCCCACCTTGAAGTACCTGCTGGACAACGGTGCCAAGGTTCTCCTGACGTCGCACTTGGTAAGCAAGCTCCAAGCAACATCTTCATTAACTCTTGAATTGCAATGTTTATTGTGGATATGTGTTCAGCATGGGCTCTGCCAGGAAAAAGGTCTGCTTGAGTTATTCTAGGTACTTAACCATTTTGCAACGATATTATCATTTGATATAGTCTCTAGCAAATTCGTAATTTTTTATGTTTACGTAACGCGGGTTGCCTTCTTCCTATTGCAGGGTCGTCCCAAGGGTGGTCCTGAGGACAAGTACCGCCTGACCCCAGTCGTCAAGCGCCTGTCGGATCTTCTGGGCAAGGAGGTAGGCCCAGCTATCTGGACTGCGGATGGTCAAAGGGGGTTCCTCCATTTCTACATGCAGAATGGAGTTATGCACGGGTAGTAGAAGCGAGTGTGCATTTGTTTGATTCTTGGCCATTTTGACGATCTGTCTTTCGCACGGTACTAATGCATGAGCATGTTGGGGGGGTTTGCGGGACGTCCTTTGCCCTCGGGTTGTGGCTGCGATCTCGTTCTTTCACAGGCTGTCCTTGACCTCTGCGTGTCGTACAGGTGAAGAAGGTCGATGACTGCATAGGCCCGGCTGTGGAGTCTGCCGTTTCCTCCCTTAAGAACGGCGAGGTGGGCACAATGACGCTATGCTGTCTGTTGGAAGTTGGAGGAAAACGGACATTGGTTGCTGGTTAAGGGACACTTCAACCGAAGAAGATAATTGATAGAAGGGGATCATCCTGCCAGAGGTGCTTGGTACGTAGATCAGGGTAACCAGTCTTTGAACGCTACGATCTGAATGACCGTTCCGCGGCCCAACGTGATCTTAGGTTCTTCTCCTGGAGAACGTTCGCTTCTACAAGGAGGAGGAGAAGAACGACGCTGAGTTTGCTAAGAAGGTAGGTGTGATCGGCTCTCCTGACTTGGGCTCGAAGAAGGGCATTTGGGGGCTTTGTGGGTACTTTTGCACCTGATGCGTCGTATTTTTGCAGCGCTGGAGTGCAGAAGAACTGTTTTCGTTCGCCTATTCTTCGACCTAAATGTCAGCCTAAAAGATGTAGCGCCGTGATACGTTTTGATCGCATAAGCTGACCCTGCACCCTGTGCCGCCATCTCCGCCATCCTCCTCGCCCCACAGCTGGCCGCCAACGCCGACCTCTACGTCAACGACGCGTTCGGCACTGCCCACCGCGCCCACGCCTCCACTGAGGGTGTGACCAAGTTCCTTAAGCCGTCCGTGGCCGGCTTCCTGCTACAGAAGGAGTTGGTGAGATCCTGTTAGGAACCGTGTTCACAGCATAGACGGGCAGGCATTGCTGCCATACGCGATCAGGGAATTAAAGCATGTAATTGGCGGTAACTTTTCGGAGTTTTGTCAATTATTTTGCCGTAATGGTTGATATGACTGTTTAGAATTCTCTCATAATGAGTTCCCTGCTGCTTTGAGGCGCTGAATGCCCTTCATTTGCCATCCACTTGCAGGACTACCTCGATGGTGCCGTGTCGGCCCCCAAGCGCCCCTTCGTGGCCATTGTTGGTGGCTCCAAGGTATCGTCCAAGATCACCGTCATTGAGAAGCTCATGGAGAAGTGCGACAAAATCATCATTGGGTGAGGCTGGAATGGCTCAGCTCAACCCAGCTATAAACCCTTATTTCCTTGAGCAGGTTCCTTGCAGACGCAGACATGTTACTTGACAGTATCTAATTTATTTGATTGTCACCCCCTCTTCACAGTGGTGGCATGATCTTCACCTTCTACAAGGCCCGTGGCCTCAAGGTCGGCTCCTCTTTGGTCGAGGAGGACAAGCTGGAGCTGGCCAAGAACCTCGAGGCGCTGGCCAAGGTTAGACCTGGGAAGGTTTGGAGGACTAGGATTGGGATAAGGCCGGGAGGGAGGATGAGGTCGCTTCTGGCCCACGCGAGGGGAGCGCCCTCTCTTTGTTTCCAGATCTGCACTTTCCACGAATGTTTGCGGTGTCGCTCTCGTAGTCTCGCAACTGACACGGTTCACCCCACCTCCCGCGTGCAGACCAAGGGCGTGCAGCTGCTGCTGCCCACTGACGTCGTGGTCGCGGACAAGTTCGACGCCAACGCCAACACCCAGATCGTTAAGGTCGAGGCCATTCCCGACGGCTGGATGGGTCTGGATATTGGCCCTGACTCGATCAAGTCCTTCACGGCTGCGCTGTCTGATGCCAAGACCGTCGTCTGGAACGGTCCCATGGGTGTCTTCGAATTCCCCAAGTTCGCCACCGGCACTGTGGTGAGCGGGGCTGCGGGACCGGGGCGCTACTCAATCCCGTTACGTTGTGGTCTTAAGAAGATGCTCGTCTTGATGTGTGCAATGTCCTATGCATCATGTCGATCACGTTGATCGATCCCTAAGATTTACTTTCCTGGATACACGGTACACGATAGCTAAGTACATTTTTGTTAATGATTGCGATCTTTCCCTATCTCCGCAGTCCGTTGCCAACACCCTGGCTGAGCTGACCCCCAAGGGCGCCATCACCATCATCGGTGGCGGTGACTCGGTGGCAGCCGTCGAACAGGCCGGTGTGGCAGAGAAGATGAGCCACATCTCCACCGGCGGTGGCGCCTCCCTAGAGCTGCTGGAGGGCAAGATCCTGCCGGGCGTTGCCGCTCTGGACGAGAAGTAGAATCATTATAGAGGGAAGGAGAGGGGCAATTCAACATCTTCGGGCCTTCGCCTAACCAGCTGCTTGAGCATGTCCCTGCATAACTAGGCTACTACGCCCGCCAATGGAGTACGTCTTTGGTGGGATCATTTGCTCTTCAGATACGACTGGTATGGATTGGCGTGCGGTCATGCGGATGGTTTCTTTTCGGAGCCGTTGGGGCGAAAGCTGGGCCACGTCTGGAAATGCCTCGTGGATCGTCGACTCTGCGAAGCGCACGTAGCTGGATAATGATGGCGCGTCTGCGTAGCAGGGTGCAGCTGAAGGCCAGACGGTGTCGATGCGTTTTTGAATGCATTTCGGTCGGTGATGGGTGGAGGTGAATTTGTGAGAGGTCCGGCCGTACAGGCCGTACTGCCCTGTGTGACAGGGCGCGCTCTCAAGCGAGGGACTTCTTGATCGAGAGGTTCTTCTGCCGGTAGCCTCGCGTGACGGCATGGAGGAGCATGAAGGGCATGTGTATTGAATTGTACGGGTGTACCCACGAGCTGTGGAGTGTTGGCGCATGTGTGCGGTCTCCGTTTTTGTTCCGTGGCTGCGAGCAAGCATGTTCTTGTTCGCGCACGAGTTGGCGGCCGGCCCCTTCGTCCAAGGCTGACGGTTTTTGATCCCGTTCATATGGCCACAATGTTGTAACGAGGTCTAATCATTCTGTTCGACGCTTCAATCGAACAATTTAGGGAGTACGAGCCTTGGAACTTAGAAAACACAGAACTTACACCCTGACATTTGAAAGTGTTGTTGGGATCAGGAGTAAATCCTAGGGTGTCTCGATTATACCGTTCGTCCGTTCTGCGGCATCACGCTGCCGAGGCTGTACGAGGTCATGTGTATCACGAGCCCTCTGCCCAACCGAGTGACAAAGACACCCAAACCACCCTCAACCCCTCCCCCCCCTTGAGGGGGATTACTGTATATTAGATCGCATATGACAATCGTAATTATATCCATGTATGTATGTACAAGCAAGTGAGGCAGTCCGGATACAAGAAGCTGACTGGCGATGCAGCACGCAGTTCAGATTTACTTCCTTAGATTCCTCAAGGTTAAGTCCCTTGAGATTAACCTGCAGACGCCTCTACCTCCACCAAAAGCTGACTGAGAAACTCGTACTCATCGCTCTGACAAAGTGCCACCAGCCGGGAGGGATGTACAACATGTGACCTGGCTCCAAAACCACGTCTAGGTATGGCAGGTCGGCAACGCCCGGGAAGCGACCGCCTCTGCGCCGGCAGCCACAGCCTCCATCCACGTGAACCGCCGCGCCTGAGTCCTGATCTGCTAACCTTGTCTTGGAATTGGAATCGGAATCTGGAACCAGGTCTAGATCCACATCTAGATCCACCTGGCTGCTGTTGCTGTTTACCGTTCCTTCGGGGAAGGGGTACAGACGATCGGTGAGCAAGGGGGCGTACAGCCGTACGTACTTGCGACCCACAACCTGTGCGCCAGAGGTGTGCAGGCACGGGGCGGAGGGTACTGCGGGTTGGGAAAGGCGACATGACAAAAAACAGGTGCATACGAGTGTCCATTATTACCATCATTAAGACCAGCCCACACTCTAATCTTAGGCGCCGTGCCGCGTCACGGCTAACGAACCCCCTCATTTACAAACCCCCCGACTACATCTGCACATCTGTCCCGGATGACCCATACCGAGTTACCGCCCCGCCCCGACAACCAGCCCCACCCCGTCCCGCCCTACCTGCGCTAACAAGTTATGGAGTGGGTCCGTATGCAATGGTGTGGTGGTGCCGGCTGGTCCCAGCCACGCATTGACCGCCCGCACCTCGCCCTCCTGTCCCAAGGAGCAGTAGTCGGGTTGCACAATGTCGCGCTGCAGCGACGGAATCTGGTCGAAGAGCGGGTGCTGCGCAAGGTATCCTCGTGGCTGTGCCTGCTGCTCCTGCTGCGGCTGTGGTGGGGTTTGTAGGCCCGGTAGCAGGTAGCGGTGCAGGAAGTCCCTGAGCGTCATGAGCTGCTGGCCCCAGCCATCCGCCAGGTAATGCTGGCCTACCTGCAAACCACCGCAGGGGCCACCAGCGGCGGGCACCAGCAGGTCGCTCGCTGTTTATGACACCAGAAAGACAGTCGTAGGGGCTAACGAGAGCGAGCATACGCACAGCTTTAAAATTTTGGCTAAGAGCTAAGGGACCGGAGCTACTTTTGTGTGGACCCTGCTCTCGTGGGTCAATTAAGTTCCGTGAGCAGCAGCTCAAGGGAGGGAGTTTACAACTGGGCGATGAAGGCGATACGAGCGGGGGAAAGAGGGGATGTGGGAGAAAAGGGGAATTGGTGAAGCATCGTGTAAAAAGCATACTGGCCGCTCTCACCTCCACAGGTACTGTACGGCAGCCTGCCGCATGCTCCAGATACGACAGATTGCCCCAGCGTGTCATCGCTGGCCAGTGCTCCATCGCGCCTGGATCGAACGATGGATTGATGAAGATGCGATATTTTCCCCCCATGCATTGGAAAACAGGACATGTGTTTTGAAAAGGGCCAGCGATTAGTAAGGCAAGGCGAACGAAATGAGGACAGCGCACACAGGCAGGCAAGCCGGGAATGCTGGTCTCATACCTGTGACGACGACAGGCTGCTCCGGAACCATATACGACATCAGGAAGTCCTCCAGGCCCGGGCGCTCTACTGCTGGCACGCGGCTACCGGGCGATCCGCCCAGAGATCCGAGTGGCAGCCGTACATCAACCGACACATCGCCCATGTTCCTGTTGCTGGCGGTGGCGGTGGCGTTGGCGTTGGCGGTGGCGGTGGCGGTGGCGGTTGTGATGGTGGCGGTGTTACCGCCGCCGCCTCTGCTGCCATGCTCAGCCCGCGGCGCTAGCTGTTTCATCCGGGAGCCCCCCAAACCCTCCGCGACAGGGTCCCGCACATAATTGTCCGCTTCCCCTCGCGCCCCCTCCCCCCCTGGAGCCTGTGACCCCAGCTCCAAAGTGCCGCGCAGCCGCTTCGTCGACCGATTCCCCAGAACAGAGCAGCTGCCGCCACCTTCCTCGCCACTACCGGGACCACCATCGCGCCTATCCCGTACAGCCACATCGCCCCCGGACGTGCTGTCCCGCTTATCCACCTTTCTGGCCGCTGCAGCTGCCACCTGGTCTTGCATAGTCCTCGGGGGTGCTGCCTCAACCGCCGCCGCGTGCAGATCCTCCACTAGCTTGTGCATCTGCCGCCGCCACAAGGGGCCCCCCATCATCAGCCCAAGGTCTAGCTGCCGCAAGCAATGCTGCAACAGAGCCAGCGGCAGCTGACGTGAAGAAGGCCGCTGCCGCCGCCACTGCCGTTCCCATTGCTGTCGCTGTTCCCGCGGCCGTTTGGTAGCATAGATGGGTGGGACGGTGACGGTGGCCTCGCCGCGCCGCTCTGAATCCCCCGCGGATCGTGAATCCGCATTCGGATCCAGATCCAAATCCAGATCATCTTTCTGATGCCCCGTTTCCATCCCGAGCAGCAGACGCAGTATTACATCCACGAGGCAGCTCAAGGAGTAGCCGTTTCGCCATGTCTGGTTGGATATGTGAGTGGGTGGATATGTGAGTGTTGTGGAAAAGCGGCGATGATGACATATCATTCGAGTCCCTGTGTCCCCTCCCCCTTCTCGTGAAGTCCTAGTTTCCTGAATCATGCACTGTCATGCGCCAAGGTCACGCTGCCATCTCATGCAGAAATGAGGGCCACCATTGCCGCCCCAGAGATTCATCTGGTTGTCAGCTTTTGACAGAACGATGTGACGTCGCACTTTTTTCGCAGAAGCCACATACGCCTCCCACCGCATTTGCAGCCTGACTTTCCCAACTCCTGTATGACGTGGTGCGGCCCTGACGACAAATTTGACGAACCGACTGAGGAGCCGACTCGCTATGCTGGGGTTAACAGCGGGGGAAAAAGTATTCTTCCGTACAGCAACACACTGCTCCCGTGCCTGCCTGCCTCCGTACATGAATGTGTTTCGTGATGACTGGTCCAACCCCCTCATGGGCATGGAAACCTCCGCCCCTAACTGAAATGCGACCTCACCAAAGGGACGTCCTTCCAATACCCCAGGTGAAGCTTCTCCCAACACAGCTCCAGCAGTGCAGCGGCGGATGAGGAGGAGGAGGAAAAGGAGGAGCCCAACGGCTCCGTGGTTCGGCATGGGTTGCAGACATTACCATTCCATTTACCATGGCCGCCAACAACGCCACCGTTATCGCCACCGGTGTTTATACCATATCCATATTCGAAAGCTGTCGTATTAGGATCCAGATCCAGATCTCCTTCAGGGTCCCCACGGACTGTGCAATAGTGCGGCGCCGATGTCTTCTGCCCGGGCACCATGGCTGGGTCAGCTCCATTGGCGGCAGCCGCGAGATCACCGACGGCGGCGGCGGCGGCGGCGGCAGCGGCGGCGGCGAGAGGGACTCCCACCCGGGGAACTGCGTCCTGAGCCTCAACACAGTCCCTGTCCGGCTCGCTTAACAGCGACCGAAGATGTACCTGAGGGCGGCGAGCGGTGGCAGGTGTAACACCCAAGTCAGCCTTCCCTTTCTGCGGCCGCTCCTGCTGGCAGATGAGTCTACATCCCCAAGCCATTGTCCCCTCGGAGTACCCCTTGTGACCCGCCCTCCTGTTAACTCTGTGCAGCTGTGTCCAGTACGTGGGCCCCACGCAAGCAAGCAACATGCCACAACCTCCCAGCCAGCAAGTCCCACCTCCGTTTCCTCAAGCAGCAGCCGAAACGCATCCACGGCAACAGCGTCGCCAGCTGCCGTACTCAGGTCTACATGTACAGCAATGCATAATACACACACGACTTTATTACATGTTGGAGGCGCGCATCGCATTCCGTGAGGCATCGTATTATTTATCAAGGGTAGGAATTCGAATCGGATATGGATTTGGATTCTGATTTGGATTTGGATTTGGGTTTTCCCACAGAGTTGATGCAAGGGCTGTTCCTCGCATCCGAACACGTACTGTGTATAAACTCGATAATTTCTTCGTCCTGCCGCCAGTCGAGAAATGGGCTGAGATTCAGCTCGACGTCGCCTCCGCACGTCCGCAGGGTGAAATGTTGTACGGCATGTACCGGTACGGAATTCAGATCACTGTCCGTCATTTCCTGGGGGGGGGGAGACCGACCCGGCCGACAAAGGCAGCTTGTGAACGGCAGAACAGCTGTTGCTGCTTTGTTGTTGTCGGGCAGGAGGTCGCCGTTTCTTTAGGGGAAGGAAAAGGAGGTAGGAGATGGGGGCCAACTTGGAACGTCGGGATGCAGGGATAGGCGGCAGCGCATGTGGGCCATTTGACACGAGGTAGGGTATCGTAAATGCTGAATTTTAGGTGTCAAAATTGCTCAATGAAGAGCCGGCACCTGTCAGCTGTGGCCACCACCGTCGGTTAGGCGTTGACGCAGGCCAAAAGCAGCCTAAGGTTGCCTCATGAATTGAAGGTCTGTGTCTTACCTGGCAATCAGTTATTAGTGTTCGTAGCGATTCTTAATCACGGCACCTTCGAGGCATTAAGGGTGAGTTCAAGTAGGTATCGGTGCCCGACAAATAAACTGACATTAACTAGAGTGGGCACAGGAGAAAGAGGAGACTTCCTTCCTTAATTTCCATTAATCTTGCTGCTTTTGAATTACTTTAATTACTTGGTTATTGTTGGTATAAGAATCAGAGCTGATGATAACTGTGCGCTGTACGGCATCGACACCTTCATTGTTCGGCCTCGGGCAAGATTATAGTGCAGCTAAAGCAGGTGAAAATATGCAAGTAGTGATAATTGAGGCGCCGTATCTGAGGAGTAAGGCACTTGCAGTCGCCCCAGCTCAGCCCTGACTCACGTGAAGCGATAAGGAGACTTGCTAGCCAGATCATTTGTAGCTGTGATTCTTTGAAATGTCGATCAGTGGCTACATTGGGCGTCTCCTGGATGTTTCGAACAAAAAATCGCTTGCGTCCTTCCTAGGATCATGGGAGTTTGGAAAGATGCTGCTGGATGGAAATCTTGCGTAAGTTTTGACAAATACAGGTCGGCTAGAGAGCTGCTCCCGCAACAAAGGTACATGGCTCAGCGTGCGGGCACTCAACATTATGATTACTGCACATTTCTCAAACGTGCTTTCACGATGGTATAGCTTGAAGCTACGGCGTGCTTGCGCCTTGCAGCGGTACTACAGTGTAGGGAGACGCAATTTCCGCCTGGACTGTTGTCGGTGTCAAGGGTGTTTGGGAGTCACGAATGAATTATTTCATTGCCTGTATGCCTCCTTAACCCAGGCACAATATCCTGTTCCGCGGGCCTTCTGGTAACCTCGTGGGTACTGACTACCATGGCAATAAGTATTACGAGAACAATACCCAAAGCTATGGTGAGGCCGGACCTGCGTTGCGGCATGGGTCGGGCTTACACCCGTGGGAGCAGACTGCGGGATCTCGCGCTCCTCATGGCGTTGGAAGTTATGTTGGTGTTTCCTATCCATGCCTATCCACGGTTTGGCTTTCTCGGGTCCACGTCAAGAAAATGTCTGGGGCGATGGAATTCCCCTAATGATGATTTCATACATAATGATATCGGTTGGGGAACTCAAGACGTAAAGGATGGTAGCCGTGGTTCACAAAATCATCTTAGCTGATTCCGTCCCTCTCACTTTATCCCACTCTGTGTCCCCAATCTCCCAGCCCGACGCCGCTGGGTAGTTTTTGCGGACAAGTTTGACTACAATATCACTTCTGTGCCCCCGGAATGGCACGGTTGGCTCAACTACATCAACGACTACAACCCCACACAGCACAAGTTTAAGGAGCCCATCTACCAGGTAACGTTAGAATTTAGCCCATCTACCAGGTGGGAGGGCATTGCGAACACAGTCCCACTCCAGTCGCGAACATGGGTACGGGGCCCGACGCGTGGCTTCAGGTTTTGAGAGGGATGGGAAAGGCAGGCATGCTTGATTTGGTGGTTTGTTCTAGCTTGCTGATTGCCGGAATGGTCATGAACGTGGTGCCGATATGAGTGACGTGGGTGCGGGTCTAGGGATGGGTTTGCGCGGGTTGTAAAGGTGTATGGTCAGAGAGGAGAGCTGAGGATTCTGGTGAGTGGAGTGGCGTGTGTGTTTTTATGAGCGACGCGTGAGAGTTTTCCCTTGGTGATGCTGCGTAGGCGATTGAGGGATTGTGTAAGAGGACAGGGCTTGGACACATGGGAAGGTGTCTGCCAGTCGCAAGGAAGATAACACGTACAAGCCAGGGTTCTAAGATGGCACGGAGCGATACAAAAAACGCAGGAAGGAAGCAGGTAGCGCGAACCACTGCGTTGAATTATAATACAGTGCGCTAAATCTTTTGCAGCGTCCCTTGTGCTCATGTTCAATTTTCGTCTTTACCCGCGCTTCCTTTTTCCTCCGTCCGCAGATCGAAGCTTACGTGACCCGCACTGGCACTCCGAAGGCCTACAATCCAAAGGGCTCGTGGTTCAACCCACAGAAGCGCAACTGGAAGAAGTATGAGGAGTGGACTCAGCCCGGACAGAAGGCCTGAAGGATACGGTGGGAAACAGAAGGATGCATCGGCGAGCGGTGTAGCCGGAGAGCGGTCTCCTGGGCAGCGCGACAGCGGCGGATGAAATGGTTGTTGGCTTGCCTGCCGCAAGACCCGTCCCCGGCAGCGATGTGGAGATGCTGTCACAACGGAGGAGGTGTCACGAATGTGGTGCCGGAATCATTGTCGGAAGGGAAGCATCTCCGTGGCTGCTGTGCAGCATGACGACGGGGCTGTGATGGGAAGGCGGCCACTGGCAGGTGCTTGGTGAGCTCGCCCATGCCCCATAGCCTTGGCCTAGGACGAGGCGCGTGGGGTGAGGGTTGTAAGTAATGATTGGGCAAGAATTGGAGGAAATACCAACCGAATGTAGTGGCTACTGCCGATTCCGGCTTCATAAGTGGGTTGCAACGGCCGAAATCCCGGCGGCAGTGTTAGCTCTGCTCTCTTGACCTCGGTTTTGATCAACATGACAGCGGTGCGTGGTGTGGTGCTGAGTTGCTAAGCGTCTCGTGGCGTTCGGGAGAAAAACCCGAAGTGCGTCCATCTACCGCTTGCTTATTAGGCAGCAGCGGCGATGCAGCGGTGGGTTTATAGTGCGGCCGGTGTTGCCGGGCCGTCTTTCCAAGCAGCGGAGGAGCAGCTTTCCATGAGGCGGTGAGAGAGAACCTGGGCGCGTGTGTACCGACCTCTGCGAGTTTGTATCCAAAAAAGGAGTTGATACAGCTGAGGTTTATGCCCGTGGTTGGGTCCCAGCTTAGGTTCGTGACTTCTTGTTGGAGGCTTTAGTGTGGAGGTGGTGCGGTTTGTCAAAATAGTGACGATGGGTAAGGACCCATTGCCATAGAACCGTTTATGTGCATGCGAATCGCCAGTGACGCAAAGGGTCAGCCGTTTGGCGCCATCAACCTGGAACTACTGTTCTCAGGCGAATTGCGCGGACAAGGTGCGACCCGAGACGCAGGCCATGGCGTATGCGAGCCCGCGTGGCAGGACAGCTAATGCAATATGTGTCCACACATAGCCGTTCAGCCAGCATGGTAATGACACCAACAACGAAGTGCTCCGCTGTTCGCCACAACCACCAGATGAAAGTACCTGTCACGATCCTCGGAGAGCTCCGCTCCTGGAGCTAGGCATCTAATCTCTTTTTCCCGTGACAGAAAAAAGTCATTCGGTGAAAGAAAAGAAGAGTTAAAGAATCAAACGCAACACCGGCAACTGGACCTAAGCACAGCAAAGCTAACTCCACCTGCCATGAACCCAACCAATCCTATCCAATCCTGATGTAACCTGCCATATTTGGATGAGGATGAACGCCTGGGAGAGATAAGGAACACGTAAACACACGACGCATGGCAGGATATCCACTAGGTACTACTCTCCACCATCCACTGTCCCCATGTATCCTTACCGACTGCTACCTCCCGTCCTTTCTGTTCTCTCGCCGTCTACCGCTCTCCTCCCGCTCCTCCTCACCAGCTTCGTCTCCATTAAACCTCGTTTAAGTCGGTCACCTCCGGCACGGCTATCCTTATGCCCCCCATACGAAAATATCATCCTGCAGTTCTATGCCTTTTCCCCAACGCGCCCTGCCATTGCCCTATCACGTAGTTACTGCCCTCGTGCGAAAAGGTAGAGCCTTCCCGCACATCGGCAAAAACTGCCGATCTGGCGAGGCGATCCTTCCGGCGTCAGTGTATCCCCGCCGTGTGCTGCTTCCCTGCATACCCAGCCTCCCATCTCTCTCTTCGGGCTCCACCCCTCATCCTTTGATGACCGCAACTGGTCGCAGCTTGACGGCCTTCTTCGATATCCCCGCCGCGTGGCACGTGTCTACCACCGCCGACACGTCCTTATAGCTCTCCGGCGCCTCCTCCATCACCAGCTTGGGAGATGCCACTCGGATGGAGATGCCCTTGGTCTGACGGGGGGCAAGACGGGCGGGAGGGAGGGGGGGTAGAGAGGCGGAAGAAGAGACGGCGGGATGAAAATGGTAAAACAGGTGTGGCAGAGGTACCGCGAAGCGGCGCTCCCCTCTCTCCAATCCCATCTGCGCAAAGACAAAATGTTCCTCCCGTCCCTTCCAGGGAGCCCTCCCCAAGCCTCCTCCCCAGACCTCCCCATATGCTTCCTGGTCTTCCATGACTTAAGAAATTTCTTGCCCAACAAAACGGAACCCCTGCCCCCTCCCATCCAATCCCTCTACCCCAGCACCTTGAGGTTATCCAGGACCTCCTGGTAATCCAGCTTATTGCGGGAGCTGTTGCGGCTGCGGGCCCGGCCTACGTGGATCAGTTTCGGAGCAGCAGCAGCAGCAGCAGCAGCAGCAAAAACAATAACAACAACGAAACATTATGGCCAAGCCTGGATAGAAGTGCAACTGGCTACACCTTGCATGAAGAGTTAAGACAACGGCACAGAACCTGAAGAGCATCCACCCCAGCAATGCAAACAGGCGCTACGCTTTCAATCTCCGCCAACAACTCCACCCCAACCCCTTGCCCTCCCGTGTCTCCCCTCCCGTGTCTCCCCTCCCGTGTCTCCCCTCCCGTGTCTCCCCTCCCGTGTCTCCCCTCCCGTGTCTCCCCTCCCGTGTCTCCCCTCCCCTCCCCTCCCGTCCCCTCCCGTGCCTCCCCTCCCCTCCCCTCCCCTCCCCTCCCCTCCCGTGCCTCCCCTCCCCTCCCGTGCCTCCCCTCCCCTCCCGTGCCTCCCCTCCCGTCCCCTCCCCTCCCCTCCCGTGCCTCCCCTCCCCTCCCCTCCCCTCCCCTGCCTCCCCTCCCCTCCCCTCCCCTCCCCTCCCGTGCCTCCCCTCCCCTCCCCTCCCCCCCCCTCCCGTGCCTCCCCTCCCCTCCCCTCCCCCCCCCTCCCGTGCCTCCCCTCCCCTCCCCTCCCCTCCCCTCCCGTGCCTCCCCTCCCCTCCCCTCCCCTCCCCTCCCCTCCCCTCCCGTGCCTCCCCTCCCCTCCCCTCCCCTCCCCTCCCGTGCCTCCCCTCCCCTCCCCTCCCCTCCCGTGCCTCCCCTCCCCTCCCCTCCCCTCCCCTCCCGTGCCTCCCCTCCCCTCCCCTCCCCTCCCCTCCCGTGCCTCCCCTCCCCTCCCCTCCCCTCCCCTCCCGTGCCTCCCCTCCCCTCCCCTCCCCTCCCCTCCCGTGCCTCCCCTCCCCTCCCCTCCCCTCCCCTCCCTCCCCTCCCCTCCCCTCCCCTCCCCTCCCCTCCCTCCCCTCCCCTCCCCTCCCCTCCCCTCCCCTCCCTCCCCTCCCCTCCCCTCCCCTCCCCTCCCCTCCCCTCCCGTGCCTCCCCTCCCCTCCCCTCCCCTCCCCTCCCGTGCCTCCCCTCCCCTCCCCTCCCCTCCCCTCCCGTGCCTCCCCTCCCCTCCCCTCCCCTCCCCTCCCGTGCCTCCCCTCCCCTCCCCTCCCCTCCCCTCCCGTGCCTCCCCTCCCCTCCCCTCCCCTCCCCTCCCGTGCCTCCCCTCCCCTCCCCTCCCCTCCCCTCCCCTCCCCTCCCCTCCCCTCCCCTCCCCTCCCCTCCCCTCCCCTCCCCTCCCCTCCCCTCCCCGTGCAAAAACAGTCCCCGGACCTGCACCCACCGGCGCCGTGGCATGTGGAGCCGAAGGTTTCCTTGAAGCCTTCGTCTGTGCCCGTGAGCACGTAGGAGGACGTGCCCATGGTGCCCCCCACCAGCACCGGCTGGCCTATGAGCTGGTAGTCGGCGGGGATGAGCGGGTGGTGAGGCGGGAAGGCGCGAGTGGAGCCCTTCCGATGCACCAGCAACCGCATGGGTTTGCCATCCACCATGTGTTGCTCCACCTATGCGGGGGCCAGAGGGGAGGGAAAAGACGAATACACGGATCCTGATACTGGTGCTGGTGCTGGTGCTGAGGAATCAAGGACTAACCACGAAGGTCGTATGACGGTTGGCGCCGTGACAGTGAGGAATGAGGTGGGGGATGTACAATGTACGAATAACCCCGCAAAGCGAAACACCGTAATCAGGTGATGATGTTCTGACAGGACGTGACTTCAAAGGAGCTCCAAAACAACGAACCGCATCGGGGCCGGAGTTGAGCACGCGTGGGAGGAAGGGGTTGGGAACAAGAGCTCAACGAACCCAGCTAAGCTGCCTTCCATGCGATTTCCCCATCTTCCCAATTCGGGAGCAGCTCCTGCAGGCGAGGAAGAACTCCCCCGTGCCACATACCTTGGCGATGTTGTGGCTGACATCATACACGACGTGCATGTCCAGGTCATCGGGGGTGCTCGCGAAGATCTTCGCGAAGGCCTGGATGCGAAATTTGTGAAGGGAACAGGCAAGTGTGAAGTAGTGTGTGGGAGGGAGGTAGAGCCCAATGGAGACCTGATGGTAGGCCGCCTAGCCCTCGAGAGGAGACAGCGGGGGCCCGGGAGGGAAACAAAATGACGACAGAGGGTTTGTGAAGGGGAGATAACCGATCCCGTGGGAAAAGGTGATGAACAACACATTAGGTAGTAACTCGCGCCACGGAGGAGAGGAGATCAAGTTTGGAAGAGACCAGCAGGCAACGGAGGGCTCTGGGGCCACTAGTAAAGGAGTATCAAAGGAGTTATCATAACTATGATGCGCTGAAGCCGTGGTGGTAAAAAGATGCACGTCCCCATCCGAAACAATACCCCTCCCCACCCTACCCTACCCTACCCTACCCAGGGTAATTCGTACAGTTTAACATACCCTGGCCTTTCCCCTTTAGATGCCAGCGCCTCCAACTGTCTTACACCCAAGCCCCGTGACTTAAAAGAGCTGCTACAAGTGCTCGCCTCCTGCCGCTGGCCCTGCACACGCTGCCCCGACCCGCCCTCCCTCGCACCTGCCTGGCGAGGAAGGTCATACTGCTCCGGTTGACCCACGCATAGTTCGCTGCACAGGCCATTGCGGCCAGATATGACTGTCCCTCCTCACTGCTTATGCGGGCACAGGCCAGCTGGCTGGAACCAGGACGGGCGGTATCAAGTGGACGGGTGGGTTAACAAACAAACTGACAGACGCAGCCACGAACGAACTGCCGCAACTGATTTCGAGGCACCTGGGCAACCCCTAAATATCCTATAACCCAAAGTGAGTCATTTCTCGCCCTGCTTGGCGCCCCGCCCCGCCCCGCCCGCCCCGCCCGCCCCGCCCCGCTCTCGCCTCACCAAGCAACATAACAAATAAAAACTAGATTACTAAACCAATCAACCCAAGGCTGCTATTTACAGAAATCCGTTTTTCAGACGCTCGCTAACTGACACCCCACCGGTCGTTGGTAACAATTCCGTCCCTCGCCATGGCTCGCTCCATTGCTACCAGTGCATCCGTGGCAACCTGCGACGTCCATACTGCGACTGACAAACAGGCGAGGCTAAACCCTAAACGTTTAAGGCACAGCGTCTTCAAGCTGGCGGATCAAGCTGGCGATATTCGGCTGTTAAAAGATTCGTTATCATTCCTACAACATCATCTCAATTTCCGAGTCGTTGGTAACGGTATTCAGTTGCTTATGCTGTACTGTCATTGGGAGACCGTCTCTCCCCATCAAAGTCGCACCCCGTTTCCGTACGCCATGCTCCTGACTCACACCATACTCACGGTCCAATAAACTGAGAGCATCTTGACGTAAACCCTAAATACAATACACACGTCCAAGGAGGCAACTAATTTCCCAGGTCTCCCCATACGGCCCTAAGCCCATCAGCCCCATAAGCGCATCCGCCTTACCTGGTGCCCCAATCCTCGGCTGCCGCTATGGATCATCACCACCACCTGCCCCTTCGTGTCAATACCCATACGCCGCGCAGCCACCGGGTCGAACACCTCGTCCACAACCTGGAGGAGGTGAGGTGGCGTGAATTTTGGTACATAAAAACAGGAAAAACGGTACTAACCAAGGACCGATCAACTAACCGCTCTAGTGGCTAGTGATGTGTGAGATTGGGGCATGTCAGTCATCCTGCGCTCTGCTCGCTCTCTATAGGGCCCCTATGAACATGCGCCCTAGGGCTGTGACAAAGGAGGACGCGGAAACGCGGCGAAGTATCACACACACATGGGCCGACGCAAACCGGCCCCCCCCGACACCCCCGTATACCCCCATCACCCCCGGTACCTGCACCTCCGCGTAGTGGTTGCCAGCCCCCAAAGTCCCCATTTGTGGCAGGCCACGCTTCTTGGCTCGTGAGCTGACGTGGCGGGGATCTGCGGCCGTAATCCCCCCCCCCCGGGTGTCAGGGGCTGGGACATGGTGTGTGTGTGTGTATGCGTCAACAGAACCCAACCCCGTGAACAAAATGCACATAAGGCCCTCGGAAACGAATGCAGTAATTAAGGTTGAAGTCGAAGCGTCGCTCGGATGGGGGGCCAGGAGTGTCCGTTAAAACAGCGTCCGTTAACGTCCGTTAAGCAGCGTGGGGAGTGATATTCAGGAACCGAGAACTCGCAGTCTTCTTGATTGCAAAGTTCCAGTGGCAGCGGCAAAGGTAAGGAAGAAAGACGGGTGGCGATATGAGTGAAGGTTTAGACCGGAGCTGCAGCACTGGCACCGGCGGGGCCGCAGCACTCTCCCATGCCGCGGACACCCACCCGCGTTAAGCATGCGGCCGTACTCTTCGCAGTGCTCCTTGTCCTCAGCCCAGGCGTATCCCTCCCGCATGGACCAGTCCATCCCAAGCTCCAGAGCGGCCTGAGATGTAGCATGCGGGGTGGGGTGTTGGGGAGTGTAGGGGCTCGAAGATGTTGGCTACTTGCCTGGGGCTATAACGAAAGGTGCTTTCATCCTCCTCCAACTCAGCGGCTACACACGGCCCCCGCCCCCTGATGGCCCCCGCCCCCTGATATACCCCGCCCCCTGATGGCCCCCGCCCCCTGATGGACCCTCCCCCTGAAGGCCCCCGCCCCCTGAAGGCCTCCGCCCCCTGATGACCTCCGCCCCCTGATGGCCCCCGCCCCCTGATGACCTCCGCCCCCTGATGGCCCCCGCCCCCTGATGGCCCCCGCCCCCTGATGACCTGCGCCCCCTGATGGCCCCCGACCCTGATGGCCCCCGCCCCCTGATGACCCCGCCCCCTGATGGCCCCCGCCCACTGATGACCTCCGCGCCCTGATGGCCATCGCCCCCTGATGGCCTCCGCCCCCTGATGGCCCCCGCCCCCTGATGACCTCCGCCCCCTGATGACCTCCGCCCCCTGATGACCTCCGCCCCCTGATGGCCCCCGCCCCCTGATGGCCCCCGCCCCCTGATGGCGCCCGCCCCCTGATGGGCCCCGCCCCCTGATGGCCCCCGCCCCCTGATGGCCCCCGCCCCCTGATGGCCCCCGCCCCCTGATGGCCCCCGCCCCCTGATGGCCCCCGCCCCCTGATGGCCCCCGCCCCCTGATAGCCCCCGCCCCCTGATGGCCCCCGCCCCCTGATGGCCCCCGCCCCCTGATGGCCCCCGCCCCCTGATGGCCCCCGCCCCCTGATGACCTCGGCCCCCTGATGGCCCCCGCCCCCTGATGGCCCCCGCCCCCTGATGGCCTCCGCCCCCTGATGACCTCCGCCCTCTGATGGCCCCCGCCCCCTGATTGCCCCCGCCCCCTGATGGCCTCCGCCCCCTGATGACCTCCGCCCTCTGATGGCCCCCGCCCCCTGATGGCCCCCGCCCCCTGATGGCCCCCGCCCCCTGATGACCTCCGCCCCCTGATGACCTCCGCCCCCTGATGGCCCCCGCCCCCTGATGGCCTCCGCACCCTGATGACCTCCGCCCCCTGATGGCCCCCGCCCCCTGATGGCCCCCGCCCCCTGATGGCCCCCGCCCCCTGATGGCCCCCGACCCTGATGGCCCCCGCCCCCTGATGGCTTCCGCCCCCTGATGGCCCCCGCCCACTCATGACCTCCGCGCCCTGATGGCCCCCGCCCCCTGATGGCCTCCGCCCCCTGATGGCCCCCGCCCCCTGATGACCTCCGCCCCCTGATGACCTCCGCCCCCTGATGACCTCCGCCCCCTGATGGCCCCCGCCCCCTGATGGCCCCCGCCCCCTGATGGCCCCCGCCCCCTGATGGCCCCCGCCCCCTGATGGCCCCCGCCCCCTGATGGCCCCCGCCCCCTGATGACCTCCGCCCCCTGATGACCCCCGCCCCCTGATGGCCCCCGCCCCCTAATGGCGCCCGCCCCCTGGTGACCTCCGCCCCCTGATGGCCTCCGCCCCCTGGTGACCTCCGCCCCCTGATGACCTCCGCCCCCTGATGGCCCCCGCCCCCTGATGACCTCCGCCCCCTGATGACCTCCGCCCCCTGATGACCTCCGCCCCCTGATGACCTCCGCCCCCTGATGGCCCCCGCCCCCTGATTGCCCCCGCCCCCTGATGGCCTCCGCCCCCTGATGACCTCCGCCCTCTGATGGCCCCCGCCCCCTGATGACCTCCGCCCCCTGATGACCTCCGCCCCCTGATGACCTCCGCCCCCTGATGACCTCCGCCCCCTGATGGCCCCCGCCCCCTGATGACCTCCGCCCCCTGATGACCTCCGCCCCCTGATGACCTCCGCCCCCTGATGACCTCCGCCCCCTGATGGCCCCCGCCCCCTGATGGCCCCCGCCCCCTGATGGCCCCCGCCCCCTGATGGCCCCCGCCCCCTGATGACCTCCGCCCCCTGATGACCTCCGCCCCCGGATGACCTCCGCCCCCTGATGGCCCCCGCCCCCTGATGGCCCCCGCCCCCTGATGGCCATCGCCCCCTGATGGCCTCCGCCCCCTGATGGCCCCCGCCCCCTGATGGCCCCCGCCCCCTGATGGCCCCCGCCCCCTGATGGCCCCCGCCCCCTGATGGCCCCCGCCCCCTGATGGCCCCCGCCCCCTGATGACCTCCGCCCCCTGATGACCTCCGCCCCCTGATGGCCCCCGCCCCCTGATGGCCCCCGCCCCCTGATGGCCCCCGCCCCCTGATGGCCCCCGACCCTCATGGCCCCCGCCCCCTGATGGCTTCCGCCCCCTGATGGCCCCCGCCCCCTGATGACCTCCGCCCCCTGATGGCCCCCGCCCCCTGATGGCCCCCGCCCCCTGATGGCGCCCGCCCCCTGATGGCCCCCGCCCCCTGATGGCCCCCGCCCCCTGATGGCTTCCGCCCCCTGATGGCCCCCGCCCCCTGATGACCTCCGACCCCTGATGGCCTCCGCCCCCTGATGGCCCCCGCCCCCTGATGGCCCCCGCCCCCTGATGACCTCCGCCCCCTGATGACCTCCGCCCCCTGATGACCTCCGCCCCCTGATGGCCCCCGCCCCCTGATGGCCCCCGCCCCCTGATGGCCCCCGCCCCCTGATGGCCCCCGCCCCCTGATGACCTCCGCCCCCTGATGGCCCCCGCCCCCTGATGGCCCCCGCCCCCTAATGGCGCCCGCCCCCTGGTGACCTCCGCCCCCTGATGGCCTCCGCCCCCTGGTGACCTCCGCCCCCTGATGACCTCCGCCCCCTGATGGCCCCCGCCCCCTGATGACCTCCGCCCCCTGATGACCTCCGCCCCCTGATGACCTCCGCCCCCTGATGACCTCCGCCCCCTGATGGCCCCCGCCCCCTGATTGCCCCCGCCCCCTGATGGCCTCCGCCCCCTGATGACCTCCGCCCTCTGATGGCCCCCGCCCCCTGATGGCCCCCGCCCCCTGATGACCTCCGCCCCCTGATGACCTCCGCCCCCTGATGACCTCCGCCCCCTGATGACCTCCGCCCCCTGATGGCCCCCGCCCCCTGATGGCCCCCGCCCCCTGATGGCCCCCGCCCCCTGATGGCCCCCGCCCCCTGATGACCTCCGCCCCCTGATGACCTCCGCCCCCGGATGACCTCCGCCCCCTGATGGCCCCCGCCCCCTGATGGCCCCCGCCCCCTGATGGCCATCGCCCCCTGATGGCCTCCGCCCCCTGATGGCCCCCGCCCCCTGATGGCCCCCGCCCCCTGATGGCCCCCGCCCCCTGATGGCCCCCGCCCCCTGATGGCCCCCGCCCCCTGATGGCCCCCGCCCCCTGATGACCTCCGCCCCCTGATGACCTCCGCCCCCTGATGACCTCCGCCCCCTGATGGCCCCCGCCCCCTGATGGCCCCCGCCCCCTGATGGCCCCCGCCCCCTGATGGCCCCCGCCCCCTGATGGCCCCCGCCCCCTGATGGCCCCCGCCCCCTGATGACCTCCGCCCCCTGATGACCTCCGCCCCCTGATGGCCCCCGCCCCCTGATGGCCCCCGCCCCCTGATGGCCCCCGCCCCCTGATGGCCCCCGACCCTCATGGCCCCCGCCCCCTGATGGCTTCCGCCCCCTGATGGCCCCCGCCCCCTGATGACCTCCGCCCCCTGATGGCCCCCGCCCCCTGATGGCCCCCGCCCCCTGATGGCGCCCGCCCCCTGATGGCCCCCGCCCCCTGATGGCCCCCGCCCCCTGATGGCTTCCGCCCCCTGATGACCTCCGCCCCCTGATGACCTCCGCCCCCTGATGGCCCCCGCCCCCTGATGGCCCCCGCCCCCTGATGGCGCCCGCCCCCTGATGGGCCCCGCCCCCTGATGGCCCCCGCCCCCTGATGGCCCCCGCCCCCTGATGGCCCCCGCCCCCTGATGGCCCCCGCCCCCTGATGGCCCCCGCCCCCTGATGGCCCCCGCCCCCTGATAGCCCCCGCCCCCTGATGGCCCCCGCCCCCTGATGGCCCCCGCCCCCTGATGGCCCCCGCCCCCTGATGGCCCCCGCCCCCTGATGACCTCGGCCCCCTGATGGCCCCCGCCCCCTGATGGCCCCCGCCCCCTGATGGCCTCCGCCCCCTGATGACCTCCGCCCTCTGATGGCCCCCGCCCCCTGATTGCCCCCGCCCCCTGATGGCCTCCGCCCCCTGATGACCTCCGCCCTCTGATGGCCCCCGCCCCCTGATGGCCCCCGCCCCCTGATGGCCCCCGCCCCCTGATGACCTCCGCCCCCTGATGACCTCCGCCCCCTGATGGCCCCCGCCCCCTGATGGCCTCCGCACCCTGATGACCTCCGCCCCCTGATGGCCCCCGCCCCCTGATGGCCCCCGCCCCCTGATGGCCCCCGCCCCCTGATGGCCCCCGACCCTGATGGCCCCCGCCCCCTGATGGCTTCCGCCCCCTGATGGCCCCCGCCCACTCATGACCTCCGCGCCCTGATGGCCCCCGCCCCCTGATGGCCTCCGCCCCCTGATGGCCCCCGCCCCCTGATGACCTCCGCCCCCTGATGACCTCCGCCCCCTGATGACCTCCGCCCCCTGATGGCCCCCGCCCCCTGATGGCCCCCGCCCCCTGATGGCCCCCGCCCCCTGATGGCCCCCGCCCCCTGATGGCCCCCGCCCCCTGATGGCCCCCGCCCCCTGATGACCTCCGCCCCCTGATGACCCCCGCCCCCTGATGGCCCCCGCCCCCTAATGGCGCCCGCCCCCTGGTGACCTCCGCCCCCTGATGGCCTCCGCCCCCTGGTGACCTCCGCCCCCTGATGACCTCCGCCCCCTGATGGCCCCCGCCCCCTGATGACCTCCGCCCCCTGATGACCTCCGCCCCCTGATGACCTCCGCCCCCTGATGACCTCCGCCCCCTGATGGCCCCCGCCCCCTGATTGCCCCCGCCCCCTGATGGCCTCCGCCCCCTGATGACCTCCGCCCTCTGATGGCCCCCGCCCCCTGATGACCTCCGCCCCCTGATGACCTCCGCCCCCTGATGACCTCCGCCCCCTGATGACCTCCGCCCCCTGATGGCCCCCGCCCCCTGATGACCTCCGCCCCCTGATGACCTCCGCCCCCTGATGACCTCCGCCCCCTGATGACCTCCGCCCCCTGATGGCCCCCGCCCCCTGATGGCCCCCGCCCCCTGATGGCCCCCGCCCCCTGATGGCCCCCGCCCCCTGATGACCTCCGCCCCCTGATGACCTCCGCCCCCGGATGACCTCCGCCCCCTGATGGCCCCCGCCCCCTGATGGCCCCCGCCCCCTGATGGCCATCGCCCCCTGATGGCCTCCGCCCCCTGATGGCCCCCGCCCCCTGATGGCCCCCGCCCCCTGATGGCCCCCGCCCCCTGATGGCCCCCGCCCCCTGATGGCCCCCGCCCCCTGATGGCCCCCGCCCCCTGATGACCTCCGCCCCCTGATGACCTCCGCCCCCTGATGGCCCCCGCCCCCTGATGGCCCCCGCCCCCTGATGGCCCCCGCCCCCTGATGGCCCCCGACCCTCATGGCCCCCGCCCCCTGATGGCTTCCGCCCCCTGATGGCCCCCGCCCCCTGATGACCTCCGCCCCCTGATGGCCCCCGCCCCCTGATGGCCCCCGCCCCCTGATGGCGCCCGCCCCCTGATGGCCCCCGCCCCCTGATGGCCCCCGCCCCCTGATGGCTTCCGCCCCCTGATGGCCCCCGCCCCCTGATGACCTCCGACCCCTGATGGCCTCCGCCCCCTGATGGCCCCCGCCCCCTGATGGCCCCCGCCCCCTGATGACCTCCGCCCCCTGATGACCTCCGCCCCCTGATGACCTCCGCCCCCTGATGGCCCCCGCCCCCTGATGGCCCCCGCCCCCTGATGGCCCCCGCCCCCTGATGGCCCCCGCCCCCTGATGACCTCCGCCCCCTGATGGCCCCCGCCCCCTGATGGCCCCCGCCCCCTAATGGCGCCCGCCCCCTGGTGACCTCCGCCCCCTGATGGCCTCCGCCCCCTGGTGACCTCCGCCCCCTGATGACCTCCGCCCCCTGATGGCCCCCGCCCCCTGATGACCTCCGCCCCCTGATGACCTCCGCCCCCTGATGACCTCCGCCCCCTGATGACCTCCGCCCCCTGATGGCCCCCGCCCCCTGATTGCCCCCGCCCCCTGATGGCCTCCGCCCCCTGATGACCTCCGCCCTCTGATGGCCCCCGCCCCCTGATGGCCCCCGCCCCCTGATGACCTCCGCCCCCTGATGACCTCCGCCCCCTGATGACCTCCGCCCCCTGATGACCTCCGCCCCCTGATGGCCCCCGCCCCCTGATGGCCCCCGCCCCCTGATGGCCCCCGCCCCCTGATGGCCCCCGCCCCCTGATGACCTCCGCCCCCTGATGACCTCCGCCCCCGGATGACCTCCGCCCCCTGATGGCCCCCGCCCCCTGATGGCCCCCGCCCCCTGATGGCCATCGCCCCCTGATGGCCTCCGCCCCCTGATGGCCCCCGCCCCCTGATGGCCCCCGCCCCCTGATGGCCCCCGCCCCCTGATGGCCCCCGCCCCCTGATGGCCCCCGCCCCCTGATGGCCCCCGCCCCCTGATGACCTCCGCCCCCTGATGACCTCCGCCCCCTGATGGCCCCCGCCCCCTGATGGCCCCCGCCCCCTGATGGCCCCCGCCCCCTGATGGCCCCCGACCCTCATGGCCCCCGCCCCCTGATGGCTTCCGCCCCCTGATGGCCCCCGCCCCCTGATGACCTCCGCCCCCTGATGGCCCCCGCC